>CM054180.1:137635117-138835117 GCA_028829895.1 Sinotaia quadrata | reverse complement strand
TTTCTGGGTGAAGTGTGGGAGGCGAGAGATGGGTAGCAAAATAGGTATTTCCAATACATGCGTGTGTGTGTGTGTGTGCGACATGTCAGTAATTGAAATATCTTTGTTCGTGTGTAAGAGATCAGGTAATTAGAAATCTGTGAAAGGTACTGTACTTAAGATATGATGTTGTAGAGATCAGATATTAAAATGTGACGTATTTAGAATTTAGTTGAAATGTACGTGTGTCTGTAAAAGTAAAGAGATCAGATATTAAAATGTGACGTATTTAGAATTTAGTTGTAATGTACGTGTGTGTGTAAGAGTGAAGAGAATGAAATGATACACATGGAAGACAACATATGGGAATTAAATTAAAAAATACCAGAGACTTGGGTTTGTTCATTCATTCTTTTACCTAGCCAGTAATTGCTCATATAATGGTGACGTCATAAGTGGCTCAGTTCCAGACGCCCAGACTACATGCTGCCACCACAGTCTGAGAGCTTGAATAAAACTCTTATTGATTTCTGATGACATTTGTTTGTCTGAGAGTTGGTCTGATAGCAGACACAGTTTAACGGCATCATCAACACTCTGGACGCCAAGACATTGACATAAGACCTGAAAGGGGAAGATCAATTTGAAGACATTAACACTACTCAAATAAGAAGCTAAATAAAACATTGGCTTTACGTTATATAAAGCTAAATAAAATATTGGCATTGTGTATATAACAAGCTAAATAAAACACTGACATTACGTTTATAATTTGAAAAATAAAACATTTACATTATGTTTATAACAAGGTAAATAACATGGACATTATGTATATATTAAGCTAAATAAAACTTTGACATTACGTAAATAACAAGCCAATTAAACCAGTAAACACATCTCTGAGTGAACAAGCCTTACTTGAAATGAGAAAATATAATTAAACCATAAAAATAATATCACTAAGTCTAACTCATATAACACGAAATAAAATCTTAAAGACAATGCCATCAAATAACATTTTATTTATAATAAAACAATATGATCAATTAAAATTTAAAAAATTAGAAAACCTAAATAAGAAACAAATATACTTTACTTATGTAAAAAAGCCAAATAAAATTAAACATAAGTTATACACCAATTAGGTTTAATTGCATAGAAAGCCAAATAAAACCTAAGTCATAATCAAATAAGCTTCATTTATAGAAAAAAGTAAAAAACAACCTTAAATAAGAAAGGTTTCTGTGTAAATAATTTAAACCTGTTAAGAAGCCAATATTAATGTAAACATATATACATAACAACATAAAGTTTATTTTTGAATTTATAAATAATTTCTTTCTAATTTATTTATTTTAACAGCGAAAACATAGGAAAGTGAATATGTGGCAACAGTTCACTGACAATAGTTCATTTTACTCATTCCTACTGAACACACTCAGTAATTTAGGTAAAATATCACTATACACATGTCGTTCTCATGAAACATGGGAACGTTTTAATTTTAAAATATATATCTTATTACAAATAAAACAATCTACTGCTTTTTATTCCTGTCTTACACACACTGTATTACGTAGCACGAGATGATTAATTTTAAATTCAGATTTAGTTTGTCTAATCGTTTGTCACTTAATTGCGATTCACAGTTTAATTGAAAGAATTAAGACTGTGCAGGCCAATATGTTCAGTTTAAATTGTTAATATTTGTATTCCCTCAAATCCCTCACAACACTTACAAAGTGAAGATCACCCTTACATGTGTTTGTATTCCCTCAAACCTCTCACAACACTTACAAAGTGAAGATCAATCTTACAGGTGTTTGTATTCCCTCAAACCTCTCACAACACTTACAAAGTGAAGATCAATCTTACATGTGATTGTATTCCCTCAAACCTCTCACAACACTTACAAAGTGAAGATCAATCTTACAGGTGTTTGTATTCCCTCAAACCTCTCACAACACTTACAAAGTGAAGATCAATCTTTGTAGTACTTGAATGGCAGTACGTCATTAGCATGAGACAAAGAGTAACACGGCACAAGTCGCTTTCTTCCTGAAGGCAGTCGACAATTCGAACTGTTGCTTTATAAATGACGTAATTTCAAAGTGACGCAAGAGGAAGTTAAGGTCATTGAATTTGTTTATGTTATAATTAGTACAGAGATTAAATATTTTCCTGTTTGATTTCATGGAACAGGTCTTCAGGAAAGAAAAAAATAATAGCTGCATTATCAAACTTATTCATTATATATATTGCCTATGTTAATGTAAAATAATCCATAACAAATGTATAGGCATGTTAAAAAAAAATTATATGAATATTTAAGTAAGGATGCAGTACTGATAACAAAGATCTGTATAAACGCGGCAATTGTTTCATATAGAACAGACAACTCCTGTTTAGGATATTGATTATAGTCGTGCTAGATTTCCTTCCCCGTAAAACATCCATTCACAACCAATTGTAACTGTACCAATAGTGTGATCAAGTTTAATGTTTATATCAAAAGCACAAATTGTGAAAGTTGCCAGTAAATCTGATATTTTGCTTGTTACGTTGATGAACTGTTACTATAGTATTTTGTCTAGGAATAAATGTTACTTCTAAATTATATGACATCACGTTTTTGTTTTGTTTTAGAAAGGAGTTATTGTATTTTAAGACATAGGATACAAATAATACACAAAAAAAAAGAGAATAATTTAAATCTACTATAGTTTTAGCGTATTAGGTAGACAGGTACTTTACTTTCTGTGACAGAGTACATTTTCTTCTCTCAATTTTAAAATTTAATTGTTATATAAGTTGCTAAATTGTCACAGTGACCCGACCTCGAGCACTCCTTATGGTGTTATTTTGATTGTTTGTGTTTGAAGTAAATAGCTTAAAAAGAGAATATTCTAGATTTGCTGACCTAGTGGAAACTGAGCAGTTTTCTATTTTTCTATTATCCACTGATTATTATGAGAACGAGACTAGCCAATGGGCTGAGTTTAAGGAGTTTACTTGCAGTAGAGAATTTTGCTGTCTCTTCACTTTTGAATTTGAAGACAAAGGGAGAAGTCCGGCTTGAAGGTAGTCGTTAGCTTGAGTGGTGAGTTTAAACTGATTGAGAGAGAATGTTATACTTGCGTTTATAGAAGTATGTGAATTAACTTTTGTGAATTTTCTAACTATGTGAATTAACTTTTGTTATTACAAATATTTGAACTAAGGTGCACACATCTATTGTGCTAAAATGTGACATTATTTGATACACTGTGTTTATTTTACCATATGATTTCATGGGGCTAATAACTACTGTTGCAGGAGACTGTAAGTGTGAAAAATAGATGTAAGATAGAATGGAGCTATATTGTGATGAATAGGAAACTTAGGCTTGCTCCTTGATTTTACGTTACACTGAACAGGAATCACTCGATCAGTCCTCATTTCAAAAGTCCCGCAATATTTTGACTTCTTCTGTTTCAATGACTGCTTCCGGTTGGTGCATCCAAACTCTTTCCGGGGTTTCTACTTCACAGTTCTCACAAAGATTTCTATGTACGGGATTTTTGCCACTTCGCTGTATGTTTTGGTGAGCCGCTGTTATTAGTGCTTCTCTTTCATCTTTAAACCGGCTTCTTTTAAGCATCTGTGCGCTGATTGTTTTGTTGATAATTATTCACCTGGCAATAAAGAGGAGTTTTGCTCTTCTTCCATGTTTCTTTTGTCCCTTTCTGGGACTTGGTATAATCCACTCATCTTTACTGTTTCTATCATTGACTCATCTTTGATGTTATTCCATATGTCGTCTCTCAGGCCTATAACTTCTCCTTCAATGACAGCAATAATATATTTACACATTCACAAATAATCTTGTGTGCTGTTACATAAATTATGTGGCCAGTCATGATTGAGCAGAACGGATGTATTGATACATAAATTATGTGGCCAGTCGGCCGTGTCACGGGACTATGTAGAGAGTCGTCGAAATGTTCATTTCTTCAAGCCTTATGAATTGTACTGAAAGTAAAACTTAATTGTAATTAAAACATGCTATTTGAATTAATAGTTAATTATAACTTTTGATTATGTTTAATTTCACTACATATATAAGAAATTTAATTATTTATTTTGAAACCTACCTGTCCAGCAGAAGGATATCTCTTGATGGCTCGTTGTAACTGACCTGATTTGATGTTTGGCATTACAAGACATTTAGTGATATTAATCTTGGTCTTCAAGTCTGACGTTAAATGTCTTAAGACAACTTCCGCCTTGTTCAACTCTTGTGTCACTTCTTCTACCTTCTTAATCAACAAATCATCTTCCTGTTCTTCAGACATTTTCCCCAGACCGAAGTCTTCACCCACGCTGTTAATTTCTAAGGTGAACAGTCCGTGTTGTCTATGTATGATGAGAACATCAAAGTCACCTTTATCATAGTGTTGTTGACGGAAGTGTTCAGGCAGTGTGCTAGGGCGCGGAAGAAGGGCGGCAGCGGGCGCAAAGCCAGGTTCACCAAGGTAGTTGTCGAATTGTAACTGAGAAACAACAAACATCACCTCTTTCTGCTGACGGTTATCCGCCAGTGATCGCATACCGTGCAGCACACGTTGTAGGGCTCTGTCGTCACGCATGTCACTGTCACTCACGGGTGGAAGGGTTAGGTTGTCATGGTTACAATGCCTCGCTGACACAGACTAAAGGGAAAATTAATATTACTGTATTTGTTTATTATTACTATTTTCATAAAAACTCACAAATAGTAACCTCTTAATGTTTCTAAATGGACACAAACAAGTGACATTAGGATTGTTTGGCAAATGATTTATTTGAATATAATCTTAAATAGAAATCCAACATTTAAGTTAGTAACACAGTGGCTGTAATTGATTTCTAACTTATAATTGTTATAACCACTGAGTTACTGATACATTCGATGATAATGTTGGATACACACCAATTGCAGCCTGATTAGAATACAGTAGTCACTTTAGTCCAAATGAGTACCAGATTTCCACAAAGTAATACATTCAGATATATACAGTGATTCACTCAACTGCAACTCCCGATCAGATTGTTTTGTCGTAGTTTTATTAAAATGACAAATAATGCTTACGTCATTCATCGTCTTAATCAGAGGAAAAAACCTATCAATTATACAAATAAACGATCATAATTGCGACTAAAAGTACTAAATGATTATTTATTAGTATTAAATGATCTTTAGAATTAAAAGTCATTATTTCAAATAATAGAAATGTATTAAGACATGATTCTGCTGACATCCTGGTTTTAATAAATTTAGTACGTACAATTCCTGCTTGGGGTTAACAAAATTATCAGGTAGGAGGACTGTTTAGGTTCGTACCTGTGGGGTTAACAAAATTATCATGTAGGAAGACTGTTTCGGTTCGTACCTGTGGGGTTAACAAAATTATCATGTAGGAAGACTGTTTCGGTTCATACCTGTGGGGTTTGTGGAACCAACACTTGTTTGCCGGCAACGTTCTCTACACAGTAAGGCACACGGTTGAAATGAAAGAGAGGTAAGAAATGTGTCTGCGAGTGGAGGTGCGGGTACCATTTCTGTAAGTACTGAAACCAGTAGTTTTCCTCAGATTGCTGATGTTCTTCATCTTGTCCATCAGTGGATGTCTACAGAAATCATATGAAAAAAGTATTAAAATAATGTTTCTTTAGTAATAGCCCTGCTCTCTTTCAACTTTATATGCATGATAAGGCAGAGACAAAGCGGAATTCTAAACTTGTTTAACTATATCTGACTTCTATATTTGTCTCCATTTCTATGCTTGTTTAAGTATATTTATATTTGTTTACATGTGTATAGCTAGTATACTTGTCCACATATATTTGACCTGTGTACTATTCTGCATATTTTGTACTTCTGTACTTTTCTACCTGTTTAACTTTTACAACATTTTCTTTCATCAGTTTTGCTTTTGCATGGGAGTTACAAGAAAGGTTCGAACTTTGATAAGAAGTGTTATACTGGATGTATTTGATTTATCATATACATTTGCTAGTGAAATATAATTATAAAGTACAAAACGCTATCTATCTATCTATCTATCTATCTATCTATCTATCTATCTATCTATCTATCTATCTATCTATCTATCTATCTATCTATCTATCTATCTATTTATCTATCTATCTATCTATCTATCTATTTATCTATCTGTCTGTCTGTCTGTCTATCTATCTATCCATCCAATCATCTATTCATCCGTCCATCTGTCCATCTATCTATCTATCTATCTGTCTGTCTGTCTGTCTGTCTATCTATCTATGTGTCTGTCTATTTATTTGTGTTTATGTTAGTGCATTCCTTCATGTGTATGTATGTATTTATGAATGATATGCTTATGAAAATTTGCATTAGACTGTTTTTATATACTTTTCTTAAACAAACTCTTTAAATAATATCTGTAAATTTTCTTATACTTTTACATTTATTAATAACATATTTGGCACTATCATGACAAAATATGATTGATGTCCTCACATATAACACTGAAGTATGTGAATGAGTGAGACTGGAATTTAGCTAAGCAAAGTTTTAGGGTTTGTTTACATATATGTTTCAATGTAGTATGACCGTTTTAGGAATCATGATTAAAACTCTATGAAGTATGACCGTTTTAGGAATCATGATTAAAACTCTATCAAGTATGACCGTTTTAGGAATCATGATTAAAACTCTATGAAGTATGACCGTTTTAGGAATCATGATTAAAACTCTATGAAGTATGACCGGTTGTAGGAATCATGATTACAGCACTGTGAAGTAGTATTTAAGTTTCAGGTTTAAAGATTAAAGTTTAGGTATCAGTCTTCAATATCCTTAAATCAGGATTTAGTTTACATGTCTCAAGTTTAAAGTTCCATGACAGAGGATTCAAGTTCCAAGACCCAGGATTCAAGCTCCAAAAACTCAGGATACAAGTTCCAAGACCCAGGATCCAAGCTCCAAAAACTCAGGATACAAGTTCCAAGACCCAGGATTCAAGCTCCAAAACTTAGGATACAAGTCCTGGACTCTGCATTTAATATTTATTTTCAGAATAAATTTCCTGTCTGCTTATTCTTTTACTGTCCGACATTGCGAGTTGACGAGCAATCTACCTTCGAAGTGTGTGAATCTGAAATCGATTGGAGATATATTTCATTTTCTTTTAGTGGAATTTGCAGGTATTTCTAAGTGAATTCCCATGTAAAGTGTATCCTATAAACATTATTTCTCTTCATTGGAAATTGGGATTACACCAGAGTGAAATTCCATTTAGTCTGTATTGTGTAATCATTGTTTATCTTCACTGGAAGCTGCAACTGTATCAAGGTGAATTTCCATTTAGTGTGTAGTCTGTAATCAATGTTTATCTTCCATGGAAACTGTACATATATGGGGTGAGTTTCCACTTAGAGAGATGTCTGTAAACATTGCTTATCTTTACTAAAACTATATCAGTATCAAAGTGAATTTCCATCTAGTGATTTTATCCTGTAACAATTGTTTATTTGCATTGGGAACTTGGACTACATCATAGGAAAATCCGTCTAGTGAATTTTCTGTAAACATTAACTTCACTTGGTAACTGGAACTACATCATAGCAAATTTCCATCTAGTTTGTATCCATTACACTTTGTTTATCTTCACTAGAAACAGTAGCTACATCAGAGTAAATTTCCAGATAGTGTGTATTCTGTAATCATTGTGTGGCGGAGTAAATTTACCTATCCCTATTTTTAAACTTATTTTTTTAATATAAAATGTTATATTGTCAAAGTGACCCCCACCTTGTTAGCTTTTATGGTGAGTTAACTGACAGGTTGAAAAAGAATGGATTTAGAAATACTTAATGCATTTTTGCCATTGATGTGTTAAACTTGCGCGTTTAACATAGAGATGTATTATGTGACTAAACTATTATTTCCACAAATGTTTGAAGTCTGATGATTATATGTAGCATGCTAACACTTGACATTGTTTCTAGTGAAACTGCTCAAAAACTGATATGCTGTATTTATTATGTTGTATGCGTGCATCAAGACTAATAAATACTGTTTGCAGGAAACTATTAGATTGAATGTAAGAATGAATGGAATTAAAATGTAGTAAAGTGGAAACTTAGCATTTGTTCCCTGATTATATTTTACAGGGACAAGCATCCTTTCTCTCTTTGTGTTATTTGAATCTCTTGGTTTACTAATTGTAAACTGATATGTCCAACTGTGGTAGAGGCGGGGAGTAGAGTGTAAGTGTGGCGAATACACTACATTCCATTGATGTATAGTGGCAAAAAAAGTGCCGACTACCTCGAGAAATTTCTGGAAATTGTACTAATTGCTGTTCTGCTTGAGGGAGCTACAGTGAGGGCGTCCATGTTAACCTCGAAAGAATAGAATAGCAGTGAATCAGTGTCCTACAAACATGCGAGGGAACTCGATTAAATGATGTAATAATGGCAGAAAAAGAACTTGTGACATTGCTGCAAAGCTCCAAGACTGTTGAGACAGTACTTAATTCAGGTTTTGTAAAAACTATTATCACTATCTCTAATAACTCCATTTCCATTCTCTGATAAGATCTATCCTGTGATTTGTGTTGATACTATTGTTGAATCGTATTTAGGATATAAAACTGTATAAAATATAGAAATTATTCGAACATGGTTGCATGCAAATATGGCTAATGGTGATTTATTATTATTATTATTATTATTATTATTTAATCACCAATAACTCATTAGAAGTGATGAGAATGTTAATTTATGTTATTAATAATTCTCCAGCACAGCATTTGTGTCTCTCACTTGGCAGATATGCAGACGCTGTAAACGTTTTCTCTCTTCCACAACATTAAAGAACAATATTTACTGTAACACAATATTTCTGTAGGTAGAAATCTTTTTATCAAAGGAGAAGAAAATTCTGTCTTTCAAACTATATTTAGTGAGCCCCCATTAACCCACTGTCTCTACAACATATTGCTATCAATCTGCATAAGAAGATCAATAAATGTAACACTAAATTTACTAAATCAACAATCAAATACACATTTGAATATAATCAAAAGAGCATTGACAATTACATCACTTCACAACAATATCAAATTAAAGCTGGACAATCATTCAGTTTATTCTAGCATAGACATAAGCAGTAATTAATTATAAATACATAATAAATTTCATGGATATCATCACGGAAATGAGAGAAGAATTTAGAAAGGGATTTTGGACTTCGCCTAAAGGCACATTACACAACTGTTCCAGAATCTTCGATGCACTCTCCAAGGCATGCCATAGAGAATCGTCCTGAAATTCACATGTATATCAGGAGGAATATTCTTCATTCTCCGTGCACGTTTACTGTTGTGAATTCTCAAGCCACAATTTCTGACGTATTGGTACTTGAACGGAATTCACAGGAAGCAACATACAGCAACACGTTTTACTGATAAGTTGACGACAATGAAGGATTCACACACCAATGTAACCTAGCACAACACAATAGCCACCATAGCTCGACATGACAAAAGTAAAACAAAAAGGCCTGCACATAAGCTAACGATCACCTTCATGGCCGAGTCGAGTTATTTTCAAATTCAAATTGAATAGAAAAGACTATTTCTTCAACAAAGAAATTTCTGGTACTTCCCCATTGGATGATTTTGTTATGAGCAAATGTGAGACTATTAGTCAGAAAAACTGCTCATCCAGTTGGAACTGTTTAGGATTGCGTATGCAATTTTCAGGGGTACTCTCAACTCGAATTGTTTACTCCAAATCTGACACTTATAAAAAATACCTTTATAAAGATTGCACAAGGCGGGTCACTTTGACAATTTAACAATTTATATAACAATTCTATGGATAGGTAAATTTACTCCGTTACAATATATATCAAAAATTAAAATTTATAATAAATAAATTTGAAATAAATGTGAAAGTATTGAATTAATTATTATTATTTCCTATTTAATATTACTAATATTATAATGAGTACCGCATACTTGATGAATCTACCTCTAAAATTAGTAATAATACCTTTCTAGAAAAAGAGTGAAATGAAAGCAATAAAATTTACCATGGGCTAAAGGTATGGATTAGAATGTGTTAAGTGGTTTTTTATATTATAATATGTAAGATGGCGTTTTGTCTAATAGTATGCATGGTAGTTTTAAGTGTATTTAATAACACTTTTGCTCGATGTGCTTTAAGGCAAATATAACTGTTCCTTTAGATGAAGTGTTAAATTATCCCGACATATTGTTCTACAATTACTGGACACAGAAACACAGTGTTAAATTATCCTGACATATTGTTCTACAATTACTATCACAGATTTACAGTGCTAAATTATCCTGACATATTGTTCTACAATTACTGGTAACAGATTTACAGTGCTAAATTATCCTGACATATTGTTCTACAATTACTGGTCACAGATTTACAGTGCTAAATTATCCTGACGTATTGTTCTATAATTACTGGTAACAGATTTACAGTGCTAAATTATCCTGACATATTGTTCTACAATTACTGGTCACAGATTTACAGTGCTAAATTATCCTGACGTATTGTTCTATAATTACTGGTAACAGATTTACAGTGCTAAGTTATCCTGACATATTGTTCTACAATTACTGGTCACAGATTTACAGTGCTAAATTATCCTGACGTATTGTTCTATAATTACTGGTAACAGATTTACAGTGCTAAGTTATCCTGACATATTGTTCTACAATTACTGGTCACAGATTTATAGTGCTAAATTATCCTGACATATTGTTCTACAATTACTGGTTACAGATTTACAGTACTAAATTATCCTGACATATTGTTCTACAATTACTGGTCACAGATTTACAGTGCTAAATTATCCTGACGTGTTGTTCTACAATTACTGGTTACAGATTTACAGTGCTAAATTATCCTGACATATTGTTCTACAATTACTGGTCACAGATTTACAGTGCTAAATTATCCTGACATATTGTTCTACAATTACCGGACACAGAACTACATACACACACAGAACTACATACAGACACATACACACACACACACACACACACACACACACACACACACACACACACACACACACACACACACACACACACACACACACACATAGATGTCTCTCCTTGATCACGTTCATCTTACAGAAGTCATATTAAATGTAGTGTTTCTAGGTGTTTTGTTTTCTAAATGACATTTTACAATTTCCAAGATTTTCGGTCACTAGGCAGCAGGTTTTTTGCATGACTTCAAAGAAGTATTTATTTATTATCTAGCAAGAGCTTCAAAAAGTTATTTATTTATTTATTTTCGAGCATGACTTCAAAGAAGTTATTTATTTATTTTTGGAGCACTGCTGTCTTTCAAAAACGGATTTGCTACCATCTCTTGTCATCAGCATTGTGAAAATATGTATGTCTACTAAAAGATAAAAACCACTCAAAGAAATGAAACATAAAATATATATGTCTACTGAAAGATGAAAACCACTCTAAAAAATTAAACATAAAAAATGTATATATACTGAAAGATGGAAATTACTCTAAGGAAATGAAACATAAAACGTGAGCAAGAATTCCCAGTTTTCTCATTTGACGTCATACGCACGGGGTCAGAGGTTTATACTTAGAATTTCTTCAAAATCGCGCGATTCGGGGGTGCTTTAGCTATATAACAAAAAAACCGACCAGAATAGCTGGTTTCTTTTAACCTTTTAATAGGTACATATTTTTTAGTGGATTTTTTCAATTGTTTGCTTTTAATTGGTTTCAGGGATTAATATAAAATGGGTTGAAAAGGTTTTTAAGAAAACAATACTTACTCTTTAAATTTCTTTTAGACGTGTGATGCCAACACCACTTAGTTAATAATAATTATTATTAATTAATTAAGAATTCGTAACTAATTACAAGTTATGAGAATCTAAATTTGTATTATTAATAATTCTCTAGCAGAAATCCCTAATCTCTCT
Source organism: Sinotaia quadrata (assembly GCA_028829895.1). Classification (NCBI taxonomy): domain Eukaryota; kingdom Metazoa; phylum Mollusca; class Gastropoda; order Architaenioglossa; family Viviparidae; genus Sinotaia; species Sinotaia quadrata. The sequence continues at coordinate 138,823,128 of CM054180.1, read as the reverse complement.
CACTTGGCGGATATGCGTGAACTATAAACGTTTTCTTCCTTTCACATTCAAAGACAAACATTTATCGTCACACAACATTCCATAGGTGAAAAACGTTTTACTAAAGGAGAAGACAAATCCGTCGTTAATCTGTATTTAGCAAGCCCCACTCACCCCTTTACTTCTCCAACGTAAGGTTATCAATATGCGTAAGAAGGCCAATAAATTTAACAAATTTATTAAATCAACAATCAAGTATTCATATGACAAATACTCTGAAAAAAAGATTACTTGGCATCAATATTTCCATGAAACCTTGTTCAAATAATTTCTATATTTCACAGTCTTATATCCCAAAATACAATTCAATGATAGTGTGAATACAAAATCGCAGGATAGTTCTTTTCAGAGTAAAGAAATGGAGTTAATTAGAGATAAAGAATAATACGTTTTATATGCCCTGGATTAAGCACTGACTCAGTTTTTCACACACTTTTGTAACAATGTCATTTTTTTTGTCTGCCATGAACTCCACATGTCTCTCTCCACACACGTTGAAAACAATGATTCAATACTTATTCTCTCAAGCAAACAAGTGAACTTTAATTCTCCGTACCAGCTTCCTCAGTTAGAATAACAACATAGCAATTTCTAGTAACTTTTTTGCATTAGAATTGCTCGATGTGGTCAGCATACATTGCCACCATACATTAATGGAGTGCCACCATACATTAATGGAGTGTAGTGTAATTTTCCACACTTACAGATTACTACCCACCTTTACCACAGTCGGCCATAGCGGCTTACAGATAGTATCCGGGATTTAAATCACACAAGGAAAAGAAGTATACAGATTGCTTGTCTCTGTAAAATATACTCAGGGAACAAACATTAAGTTTCCAGTGTATCACTTTATAACTCCATTCATTCTTAGTTTCAAGTCTCAACTTGCAGTTTCCTGCAGCAAAAATTTATTACCCGATACACACACAGCATAAATACATTAGATCAAAACAATGGCAAGTGTTAGCGTACTACACATAAACAACTTAGTTCAAACATTTGTAGAAATAATAGTCTACTCACATAATACATTTCTATATAAACGAAAGTATAACATATCAATAGCAAAATGCACAAAATATTTTAAATTCCATTCTCTCTCTAACAGTCAGTTAATTCATTATTAAGCAAATGGGCGCCTTTCATGACAGGACTTCTTGCCACTCCAAATTCAAAGTGATTAGACAATAGATCTCTTTACAATAGGCAAACATTTAGATCTCAATCCATTGGCTGGTCTCGTTCTCATAAATCATAACCATTGGGTAATAAACACTACTCACCCAGCTGGAATTAGTTTGCATTACATCAGCAATTTCTAGCATATTCTCAACTCAAATGTTTACTGACACAAAAGAACAATCATAAGAAGTGTCCAAAATCTAGTTATTCTGACAATTTAATAATTTATATAACAATTAAATTTTAAAATGGGGATAATCAAATTTACTCTGCCACAAGACGTAACAGGAAAATATCAAAAGTATCTGTTTATAAAAAAGTATGAAGGTATTTTATAGTAAATATTAAAAATAATCCATTCGTAAGGACTGGGCAGGACTTTTGCCTTCTATTTTTAGACAATAGAAACAAAATAGTTAACATACTTGATTTATAATAGTTTTTGGAGTCGGTGACACTTGACCAAGTCTGAGATCCAAATCTTGAGAACTGTCTAATATCATGACACTAGACCACGTCACTTTCTGTCTGTCGGTGTCTGGCACAAGGTCACTCAGCACTCTTTGCAACTGTTCCGGGACAACGTCTCCCCACAGAGATGCTGGAACTTCCATCAGAAAGTTTAGTCCACAGTCCACACCCAGCAGTCGGATGTGAAAGTCGTGAAGTAATTGTCGGACAACTTGTGACAGATGTCCGTCCTCTACACGTCCCAGAACATCGGATAAAAGTTTGTCTCTTCCTTCCAAACGCATGACAAACCGGATGACGTCCTTTCTTTCTTTCTTCATTTCTTCTTTGTGTTTTTTATTCATGTCTTTTCTTTTTTTCTTCTCTTCATCAAGCTGTGATGTTAATCTACTCCTCTCTTCCTCTAGTCTACTTCGTTCTTTTTCTAGTTCTTTTATTGCTCTGTTCTTTTTGTCTTCTAACTGTCTCAATTTATCTTCAATTTTCTTCATCTGTTCCGTTGCTCTACTCCTCTCTTCCTCTATTATTTGTATCCAGCTCCTCCTCTCGTCCTCTAGTTGTTTCGTTAGTCTAATAATGTCTCTCTCTAGTCTCATCATTTTTGCTTTGTTTTCCTCTTCAATTGCCTTCATCTCTCTCCTTTTTTTCTCCATTTCTTCTTCATGTTTCTGCTTCATGTCTTCTCTCTTTTTCCTCTCTTCATCAAGTTGTGATGTTAATCTATTCCTCTCTTCCTCTAATCTACTTCGTTCTTCTTCTAATTGTTTTAATACTCTGTTCTTTTCGTCTTCTAACTTTCTCAATAAAACTTCATTTTTCCCCGCATCTGTTGCTTTCCTCCTCAATTCCTCTATTCGCTGTGTAAACCTCCTCCTCTCGTCCTCTAGTTGTTTCGTTAGTCTAATAATATCTCTCTCTAGTCTCATCATTTTTGCTTTGTTTTCCTCTTCAAGTGCCTTCATCTCCCTCCTTTTTTTCTCCATTTCTTCTTCATGTTTCTCCTTCATGTCTTCTCTCTGTTTCCTCTCTTCATCAAGTTGTGATGTTAATCTATTCATCTCTTCCTCTAGTCTACTTCGTTCTTCTTCTAGTTGTTTTATTACTCTGTTCTGTTCGTCTTTTAACTTTCTCAATTTAATTTCCTTTTTCCCTATCTGTTCTGTTGCTCTACTCCTCTCTTCCTCTATTCTTTGTATCCACTTCCTCCTTTCGGCGTCTAGTTGTCTCGTTACTTTAAGAGTGTCTTTCTCTAATTTTATCATTTTTGTGTTGTTTTTCTCTTCTAATGCCTTCATCTCCCTCCTCTCTGACTCCAATTTCTGAATCCGATCATTGCTCCAGTCAATCTTAGCCACCACAATGTTTTCACCTTCAAAATTAATATCAAACAACAAGAAATATATGAATCCATGTTATTCAAACCTGACAAGCCGGCATCGTTAATTAAGTAATAATGTAAAACTGTTCATATGACGTCATGTATTTCAAACAAAATAATAGACATTAGAGTAATTAAAAATTAATATAAAACGGAACAACATGAAAATAAACTTCAAAACATTTTTCTTGTCGAATTGAGTAAAAGAGTATCAGTTGTAATTGTTAAATAGAAAGTTTAAAATATAACAAAAACATTTGCAAAACATTTGTAGTCATTTTATTCAAACATTGACAAGAGTTACTGTCAATACAAAATAATAATGATTTCAAACATCAAGTATATTAACAAATATATCTGCGTAATCCCTGATTGTTATCAATAAATTGTACATACCTACTTGCAAAACTTTGGGGTCTCTTATTGTTTCTACCTGGACTGTCCCCGAGGGCATGTTGATAGCAGTACTACGACCGGCAAGCTTGATGCAATCCACCCCTTTAAGTGTTGAAGAGCTTTGTTCTGCAATGTGAGAAGTAACTGTGAAACCAATGATTATATTAGAAACAGAGAACACTGTGTATTAACATTATTTAAGAAAATATTATTAATTAATTAATTATTTACACTGCCACAAAATACTATAATTAGTCATGGTATTCAACTAAAATGTTTGGGGGACATAATGCTGTACTATAAATGGAATTATTTTGTAAAATGTTTGGGGGGCATAATGCTGTACTATAAATGGAATTATTTTGTAAAATGTTTGGGGGGCATAATGCTGTAATATAAATGAAATTATTTTGTAAATTGTTTAAAAATATGTTAATGTTGTACAAAAGTTTACATATTTATTTTTGTAGAGTGTATTTCATCAAAACATTGTACGTTACGATATTAAATTGGTTTGTTTCCAGAACGAGAAAGGAAGATAGTTTAATTAGACAGACAGGTAGGTTTAATAAGACAGACAGGTAAGTTTAATTAGACAGACAGGTAGGTTTAATTAGACATATGTTTAATTAGACAGACATGTAGGTTTAATTAGACAGACATGTAGGTTTAATTAGATAGAAAGGTAGGTTTAATTAGACATATGTTTAATTAGACAGACGTGTAGTTATAATGAGACAGAAAGATATAATTTTGGAAACTTTGTACTGTATATGAACCAAGTAATACTTTAAAATAAATATTATAATTACACTTAATACTAAATTGCTAATGTTAGAAGTGTAAAGTGGAATTTCAAGGGTAACTGTTAATGATCTGAAAAGACTGAGTGTTAGGTAGACATTTTGAAAATATTACTGTAATTTAAAGTAAAAGGGGCTGCTTTGTATGTCAATCTAAATATAGGGCATGTAACACTACTGATCTCACCTGAGTGCTAAGTGCTCTGAACTGTAACATTAGTGATCTTACCTGAGTGATGTAGGATTTTCGTTACTAGGGCAAGATGAAGCCTAAGCATGTTTTTAATAGGCTCATACCCAACACTGGCAGGATTTTTGACAGATGTCACAGTGTGGTGGAGTAGATTTGCCTATCCCTATTATTAAATTTAGATGGTATTTTTGAAATTGACCGAGTTGAAGTAAACACCCGAGGGGAGAATGTGTTAGAAAATGCAGATATATAACTGACTAGTTGAGAGAGAATATCCTTAGAAATATTCTATGCATTTTGCTATTGTTATGTTATAATTGTGTTTTACAGATGCATTATGTGAGTAGACAATTATTTTTACAAATGTATGTCTGGAGTAAGTTGCTCGTATATTGCGTATTAATCACTTGACATTGTTTTGATATACTGTATTTATTATACTGTATGCATGGATCGGGCTAATAAATACCATTGCAGGAAATTGTAAGCTGAGACTGGAATGTAAAAAAGAATGGAGTTATAAAGCGATGACTAGAAACTTAGCATTGCTCCATGATTATATTTTTCATGGCAAGTACAAGTAGATGTTTCTATTTTCTACTTTCCATGTATGATTTGAATCTTTGGTTCACTGATTGTAAATGGGAGCAGTGGGTGTAAGTGTAAAGGAATACAATACATTCCTTTCATGTATCCTGGCAAGGTAAGCTGATTAACTGTACGATTTCTCGTGCAGAGAAGTTTCAGAAAATTGCTATAATTGTTATTTTGCTTGAAGGAACTGACACTATGAAGAGACGCTCAAGATAGTTTAGGAGAATAATAGCAAGTCAGTGTTTTGAAGTGTGCTGAGAGAACCATGTTGACGTGGACAAAATCTTGTGACACTGTTGCAGGTTATGTAAAATAAACAAACTATTATCGCTTTTCTCTAATAGCTCCACTTCACTTTATAGGACCTATCCTGCCATTTAATTGACATTATTGTGAATTGTATTTTAGAATATATAATGTGTAGTAAAGAAAGTATTCTAACGTGTTTTTGTGGAAATACTGATGTCAAGTAATATTTTTCATTGTATTTGTCATAGTGTCAGATTTTTACTAAACCATTACACATAGGGTAGAAAGGGGTAGTTTTAAACTGATTTACACTCTCAAAAGGTGATTAATCTTGTTCATTAACTCTCTCGTGAATGAGTTCCTCTATCAGACGAGTTTTTGTCTGGGAATCCTACACCACAAAAATGGCAAACAGTGCATTTTCTACTGATATAGTACTAATGGAGCTAAGCTAAACCACTTCAAGGTATCGTGTAGCATTAATCAATAACAGTGAGAAGCTATCTGTGGCCTTGACCTGATGAGGCACAAATTCTCCAGTGAGATTGTTGGCTGAACACCTAAAAAGAATATCAATTGTTGGGCCTTTGCATAGTGGAACTGGGCGTGCCTTCTTTCTATTCACTCACTGACAAATATCACATGACTGGTAGTGCCGAGTGATGCCCCCCATCATATCTGACCAATAAAACAGCCTCCACATGAGCTATAGTTTTGCTTGGTCCTAGATGACCAGCAGTGTTATGGGCTAAATGCAGCATGTTCACTTGATAGATTGTATTTATATCCAACTGGCTGCTATCAATCCCTTCCTGTTTATGAATCAAGAGGCCATAATTCCAGCAAAACGTGATAGCTTTGCCAGAAGATATAGACATATATAATCCTGAGAGATTGGTCTTCTCTTCACATTTCTCTAAATAATCTTCTCTCAATTGTGCTGCTTAAAGAAGAGCATTTTTCCACCAGGTTTAGCCGCAGTCTGACAGTCAGAAACAAGTATCTGCCCTGCCATGACCGAGTCCCATGTGACGTCTTGGTGACTCATAGTTTCAGCCAAGTCATTTGCTCATCAGCTTCACTCTTAACTAATCACCCTGGTTCACCATGCATACTTTAAAACATGTTTAAACTTTTTTTCTTTTCCTCAACAGGTAACTTCACTAGGTCTAAACTATCCAACCGTACCCTCTCTAGTTCGTTGTCTTTCAATTCTTTGAATTTGATGGATAAATCATGAACTATCAAACTTTCTTTGCTTCCATTCTTTCCAATTCCCATTCTAACATCCGTTCCTCTACCAGAGATTTAGAATGCATTTCATCTACCCTTTTGACTGTTGAAACAAAAAATGTACACTAAGCACACCCGACAACAGCCACAACAAGAGATGTACAGTAAGCACACCCGACAACAGCAACAACAAGAGATGTACAGTAAGCACACCCGACAACAGCCACAACAAGAGATGTACAGTAAGCACACCCGACAACAGCCACAACAAGAGATGTACAGTAAGAACACTTGACAACAGCCACAACAAGAGATGCACAGTAAGCACATCCAACAACAGCCACAACAAGTGATGTACAGTGAAACACCTGACAACAGCCACAACAAGAGATGTACAGTAAAACACCTGACAACAGTCACAATAGAAGAAAACAAACATCACCGAGTTTACACAAGAGGCTTGATTTCATGTCGATGCAGCCACATATCAGCCTGCCAACTCACTCTCTCCTCTTTGTACTACATTGTTCTCTATTTCTCTGCTTGAATAAGACACTGACACACACAGACATACAATCCCTAATGCAGCATATATACCAAGTAAGCCCCATAAATTCCAGTCACCATCTCTAGAAATGGACTTTACATCCGAGTTCTGTGTTTTCTGTCTTTTGTTTATCTATAATTTATCTATAACTTCGAAATCCATAAGATGTATTTGATGATTTGGCACACATTCTTGTCCACAACAAGTACACAAATGGGTAAACTGCAGTCAACCCCGCATTCCTATATATGCCGAGAGTACACATCAGGGTCAGCAGACTTCTAAGACTTGGTCATAATAAGATCTCACTCATTAATCCCTGGCCACTAAAATCCTGCTGCCTCCTGTTTGATAGACGGCATCTCACCATATGATTATCCAAAGTCACTAAGAGATCCACATATATTCTTTACTAACCATTAATGCTAGTAATACTGGCCCATAAACACTGAAAAAGATCAAATTAGTCTGATATGTTGAGAAATCAGGTACATTAATATATGCCGTTTCTAAGTCTAAAACGACTATAACAAAATAGGTAGTGCCACAAGGAACATAAGTGTACTGACTTAAAACAAAATAAGTACTGCCAAAAAACCTAAATTACAATACCCATGTCGAAACATCACTTAGGAAAATAACTGAACACACGAGTTCAACATAATTCAAGTAAAACACCTCAACATTTAAATATTACACTTTTAAAATATAAATTGAACATCCATAAATTCTCAAAATTATTTCAACTTCCTACTGCTGCACAGAAAACATTTTACCCTAGCAAAAGTTAAAGCTTATAACCATGACCTCCACTAAATAAAATATAAATAAAATACGAATCAAATATGCACATGCGTCTTCTTGTACTAATATAAAGTCATATATTGTAAATAAATTTAATAAAATAGAGCATTGCAGCCAAAAGCATAAACGTTTTTGTCGCTATTTTTGTATTTTCTTCTTCTTCGTTCTTTTCAGACAGGTCAAATATACTGTTCATACCTTTTACTTTTATCTCAAGATACAGAACATTCTGTGATAGTAAATATTTATCTTTAATGTTGTGGATGAGAGTAAACATTTACAGTGCCCGTATATCCGCCAAGTAAGAGAGACGAGTGGTGTCTGCTGGCAGCTCATTTATAAAATAAATTAAGATTCTCATCACTTGTAATTAATTATGAAGGATTAATTAATAAATAACTATTTTCATTAGACTAAGTGGGATTGGCGTCACACAATGTCTTCCCATAGAAATATATCCGGCTAATAGAATGTATTCCCATAGAAATATATCCGGCTAATAGAATGTATTCCCATAGAAATATATCCGGCTAATAGAATGTATTCCCATAGAAATATATCCGGCTAATAGAATGTATTCCCATAGAAATATATCCGGCTAATAGAATGTATTCCCATAGAAATATATCCGGCTAATAGAATGTATTCCCATAGAAATATATCCGGCTAATAGAATGTATTCCCATAGAAATATATCCGGCTAATAGAATGTATTCCCATAGAAATGTATCCGGTTATTAGAATGTCTTCACATAGAAATATATACGGCTAATAGAATGTATTCCCATAGAAATATATCCGGCTAATAGAATGTCTTCCCATAGAAATATATCAGTCTATTACAATGTATTCCAGTAGCATACTTTATGAAATCTGTACACTGTAAGCAGACGTGAAACCATGTGTATTCTGTCATCACAAAGTATGTGTTATGATAGCTCTACTGACCTTGGTTTTTACTTTCCGTTTTCTTTATATTTATTTCCACCATTTCTTCCATAACGATAACCTCGCTTTCTTCATCTCCATTCACTTGTGATGTGTTAGGGCGTTCTGACGGCATGTATCCACACTGCAAACAAGTAAGAAAGTTGTGTATATTGTATGTGTGTGTTTATCCTTTCATCATTCCATCCATCTATCTATTTATCTATCTATCTATCTATCTATCTATCTATCTATCTATCTATCTATCTATCTATCTATCTATCTATCTATCTATCTATCTATCTATCTATCTATCTGCCTGCCTATCTAAAGTCAAGGAGGAAAGAAATTCTTTTATTTTTCCTCATTCATGAAAGAAATAACCATTTTATTAAAGAAATATGTTAGTCTCTTAATTAATAGTAATTAAATAAAATTATTTTGCATACTCAATTAAATATATAAAAAAAATATTTTATGTTTATGGAATAAACGTTTGAAATTCATTTCTGGTGACATCTACATCTGACTAACAAAAATATACATGCCATATTTAGCACTAGACATATTGCTATATTTAGTACTAGTAACATCACTATGTATATCGCTAGATATATTACTATATTTAATAAATGACACTTTTCTATATTTAACACTAGATATATTGCTATATTTAATACAAGACACATTTCTATATTTAACACTTGATATATTGCTATAGTTAATACAAGACATTTCTATATTTAACACTAGATATATTGCTATAGTTAATACAAGACACATTTCTATATTTAACACTAGATATATTGCTATAGTTAAAACAAGACACATTTCTATATTTAACACTAGATATATTGCTATAGTTAATACAAGATATATTTCTATATTTAACACTAGATATATTGCTATAGTTAATACAAGACACATTTCTATATTTAACACTAGATATATTGCTATAGTTAATACAAGACACATTTCTATATTTAACACTAGATATATTGCTATAGTTAATACAAGACACATTTCTATATTTAACACTAGATATATTGCTATAGTTAATACAAGACATATTTCTATATTTAACACTAGATATATTGCTATAGTTAATACAAGACATATTTCTATATTTAACACTAGATATATTGCTATAGTTAATACAAGACACATTTCTATATTTAACACTAGATATATTGCTATAGTTACTACAAGACACATTTCTATATTTAACACTAGATATATTCCTATAGTAATACAAGACACATTTCTATATTTAACACTAGATATATTGCTATATTCAGCACTGGACCTAATGCAACTATCATAAAGACTACAATACAGTCCTCATTATTCTGACTGGCTCAGTACATCAAGTGATAAGACTACAATACAGACGTCATGCTTCTGACTGGTTCAGTACATCAAGTGATAAGACTACAATACAGACGTCATGGTTCTGACTGGCTCAGTACATCAAGCAACGAAAATAATAGTGACATTTTGTTACATGATGACTAAGATATCAAATCTATTTATCAGTCGACATACTTCAATGACCCAAAGCATAAAAACACAAAATACTTACGTGACTCAAAGAATAAATACACAACATACTTACGTGACTCAAAGAATAAATACACAACATACTTTCAAAACCCAAAGCATAAACATACAACATATTTACATGACCCAAAGAATGTGTAATGGAGTAAATTTGCCTATCCCTATTTCTAGACTTAATTGTGATATAAATTATTAAATTGTTGAAGTGACCCATATTTGGGCACTCCTTATGATGGTATTTTTGTGTCAGAATTAGAACAACTCGAGTTCAGAATATGCTAGAAATTCCTGATGCAATCCAAACCAGTTCCAAATGGATGAATAGTTTTTTTGTATTATCCAATGATTAAAAATAAACAGGAATGAGACCATCCAATGGACTGAGGTCAAAAGTTTACCTTCTGTAGGGAATATTATTGTCTAATCACGTTGAATTTGATTTGGTGTAATGAAATGTCAGATCATAAAAGGTGGCCATTAACTTAATGGTGAATTAGCTGACTGATTGAGAGAGAATGGACTTATAAATATTTTATGGATTTTTGCTATTGATATATACTTGCATTTTATGTAGAAATGTATTGTGAGTAGACTATTATTTCTGCAAATTGTAAACTATGATATTTTTATGTGTCAAATGTTAAACAATTGACATTGTTTCTAGTGAATCCACTCATAAAACTATTTATCATGCTGTGTGCATGTTTCGGATTAATAAATACTGTTGCAGGAAATTGTAAGTTGAGACATTAATGTACGAAAGAATGGAGTGAAAAAGGAATGAATTGGAAATTTAGTATTTGTCCTCTGATTATATTCTACAGGGGAAAAGCAGCCTTTCATTGTTTTATCTGAATCTTCTGGTTTACTGATTATAACCATGGTAGACAGGAGATGTATCTATCATAGTGTGTAAGTGTAAGGAATACTCTGCACCCCATTGATGTATAGTGGCAAGATATGCTGACTACATCAAGCAATTTCTGGTACTAAGAAGTTACTAGAAAATGCTACAATTGTTGTTATGCTTGATAAATTAATATGGCACAGGAGCACCCATGTTAGCTTCAAGAGAACAGAAACATGTGGAATTGACAATAATAACGTAAACAATAAACTTGTGGTTTTGTTGAGTTGTGTCTGCTGGAAAATTATTAATAAAATAAATTAAGATTCTCATTACTTATAATTAGTTATGGATGATTAATTAACTAATTAATTAATAATCGTAACCAATAACTAGGTGGTGTAGGTGTCACAGAACTAATACAACATACACTTATGTGACATAAAACATGAAACACAACATAACACAAAACATAACATACATGAACCAAAGCATGAATACACACAACATATTTATGTGACCCAGAGAAAGAATACACAACAAGGTTATTTGACCTAGAGCATGAATGTACAACATACTTACATGACTCAAAGCATGAATACACAACATACTTGTGTGACCCTGAGCACAAATACTCAACACACTCAATTGACCCAAAGCACAAATAGACAAAATAATTATGCAACTCAGAGCACGAATACACAACATATTTACGTGACCCAAAACACGAATACACAACATCCTTACATGACCTAAAACATGAATACACAACATACTTACATGAGCCAAAACACGAATACACAACATCCTTACATGACCTAAAACACGAATACACAACATACTTACGTGACCCAAAGCACGAATACATCCCTCAAATGCAGCAAGATGAGGAAATGGTGAAATGTTGTCTTTCTTTATTTGATGAACACGATTTAAAAATGGTTCTGTTTGAACCAAACTGTGATTGCGTTTAGCAATATCTGCTGCATACATGCCAAGTATTTGTTGTTTTATGGTTAATCTCACTTTGACACTCTGTAGACTTGTGATCAATTTATCCATGTCTTTCTTTGAATTCTTCATCTGACATATTTGGTCGTACAAAATCCTTTCAACCTCATTTCGCGTCGTTTGTGTATCGACAGTAGTTTCTTCTGCAGCTTGATAGCACATAATGCTTCGACATAACGCCTCTAAATCGCTAGAGTCACATTGTGATTGAATCCCAGCCGTCGTCCATGTTGTGGGCAGTGTTTGCTGCTTGTGAGCATAGGACCGTTCGCGTACTGAGTGGTCACTAGAACAGGTGTGACAAAGGTAATGACGACAATCAAGACACACGTGTGTCGCTTTAGTTTCATGACACAGGTCACATGACGTTTTCATGTCTTGCCTAAGACGTTCATTGACCATCTTTTCAATGACGAGATCTTTGCACATGCTATCAATTATGTCGCTGATTGTCTCCCCTTGGATTTGAGGTATTATTTGATGACATGAAGAACAATGTGCGGGCAAACCTTCTCTCACAATTAACTGTCTTACACATCTCCTACAAATCAGATGACCACAAGGGAAGATAACTGGACCCAAACACAAATCCCGACAATTGGAGCAGTCAGTCACGTCAACAGGGAATATGCAAGCTGCATCCATCTTCTTTTAATTTTTAATTTAAAAGAAATCAATTTAGTAAAATTCTGCTGGATTCTCACCATCCATGTCCTGAAAAACTGGAAAATATGCATTACATAAAATAATGTCAGTAATTGTTGATATCTTTTATTCTACCCTAATAATAATATCTCATGATCTATATTAAGGTAAACAAATTTAATTATATTTGATTCCTCATATATATATATATATATTAAAATTAAGAAACTGTTATTTTACAATAATTTGTTGAATTTCTACGATTGTGAATATCGATTGTTTTAAATAAAAATTATCCGCTCTTGTCTCCAATGCACAGCATACTAATATCATTATAATAATTAAGTTAAACTTTAACTGAAAGCAATAATATTTTAAATTTAATTTCAGTATTAATTATGTCAATGTCTTTACAATAAAGACTTTAATTTAAAATTTCAATGTAACCCGTTTTAATTATTTTCAAGGAAATAAAGTGTTATTTAAAATTAATTAATATTATTTAAAATTAATATTTTTATTTCAGAGTACTACATATCATGACAGTAATTAAGGGAATATGTTTTTCAAGTAATAAAAATTACCCATATTGGCTTTGTAATCACCAAAACTTTACTCTGTATTAATTTTAATTTATTAATCGCTTGTATTATTTTATTTTATATTAGTGAATATAACATTCGTTGTCAGTTATTGAAGTAAATAAAGAAAATTAAAATTGTTGTGCAAACTAATAATGTAATAGGAATAAACTCTTTATTATTGTTAAGTAAATGCATATCATTTATCTTGTAGACGTTGTGTAGATTTCAAACACAAAGTTATTGTGAACTGTAAGTGTTGTTTTCCGAATGTAATCTTGCCACACTCCATACTCTCATCATAGCGACATATAGGGGCTAGTTAATAATGACGTAATTAACAGATTCATTATTAATAGTGTTATTAACTATCATTAATAAAAATGTCATGAACTGACTGATTATTAACAATAATGATATTAACTGATTCATTATTAATAATGTCATAAAGTGATTCACTGGCTCAATACTAACAATGTTATTAACTGACTCATTAAAAATGTCATAAGCTATCTTATTATTAACAATGACAGTAACTGACTATTATTCCCCATAGCTAACTTTGAAAGGAGGGCACTGACACACAGGATATGACGTCATAACAGTGAAATTGCAGAGCGACTCGAGAGTCCAAAGATCGTGTTCACACAACACGATATTTGATTATTATAAATGTCGTTACATACAAGATACTTACTGGGAAGACTCGAGATTTCAGTCGCCATATATAGACTTGTGTAAAGGTAAAAGTATGTTGAGCATGAATGTCCACATTTCTTTACAAGACACATTCTTGTGTTCTCTAAGCAAGGTATCTACACGTAAAAGAAATGATCAATATTTTTTTAAAATACATATTCTTGTGTTCTCTAAGCAAACTATCTACACGTAAAAGAAATCATCATTAAATTCAAGTGATAATACACTCATTCATTTCTTATCCGTATCTCATATTTAAATTGTCACGATTAGTGTTTTACGCGCGTCTTCCATGAAATGTTAATTTGACCTTGCAGAAATATGAAATTCCACCAGTTTCTTTGCCTCCTTGTATTTCAGTGAGAAGTGTATTAACACTGTCGACAACACGGATACTATTTTGACCTGTTTACACAGCAGTGAGTTTGACGTCTTAACCCTCAGTATGCACAGAGCTAGAACGAAATTTGACATAAAAAATGTACTTTGCTAGAACGAAACGCGAAATAAAAGCAATAGCGTTCAATGGGTGTATGATTTTTACTTACTGTAAGTCAGTGAAGCAATCCAAGAAAAGGCATATAACCACTCACTTATAAAACTTCATATTTTTTAATTGACACTCTACAGATATTGACATTGATATCCTCACATATAATACATATTGTTACCATCACGTATTATATGGAAATCATGAATGAAAAGACTGTCAAACGTCAACTTTACCCAGTTACATAAAAGAATCAAAACGGGCTATTCAGTTCTCTTGGTCACAATAAGTTTTGATTTCAAGTAAGAATATGAAATATCAGAATGCAACAAGGAAAGCACCCAAACTAAATGGTTTCCCTCTCGTCGTTAAGCGGTATGTCATCTCCATAGATACAAGCTAAAAATAGGTTTTGATAAAGAAAGATCTTTCCTACTGGCCTAGATATGGTAGATTAGATTTAGAAACTTTTAGCGCGACGCGACAATTAAACACTTGTCATTGTTTGCACTGGTTTTTTTGTGTGACTGTCACCGCCACCATTCTCTCCAAAGAAAGAGGGGGGGGGTGTTAGTCGACGCCACGTAGGACTTGTATAGATATTATACAAATCCACACACAGAATACCAAGATGGTTATTTGGCTCGAATTTTATCCTGCATGTAGGTTACATATTGCCGACATGTTTGCATGTGTGATTGTGAACGGGTAAGGGTGAACTGTAGACAGTACAGACGATACAATGTGTAACAACGACCACAACCACTCTTTGAAAACCATAGACAGGAAAAAGTCTGAATATCAAATTATCAGTTCAAATTTATTGACCTATGGGTTTCCTCTCACAGGTTGGTTAGTCAACCATCCACAACTCACACCCGTGGGGTAGGGAAAAGAACAGAAAGAAAAGAATGATGATTGATGAAATAAAATTTAAGAAATATAAAACTCAAAATTCGTTATGCAGTACTACTTCTACTAAATAAGCTAAGCATTATTCAAAATAAAATAATAGTCATTATTCAAAAGTTCTGGGCCACTGCCCCTATATCAAATTCAATACTTTAAAAGAAAAACACTGTAATTTGACTTGCAAGTCCTTTTCAACAGTCACATCAATATTTTCAAACTTATTTTTAAATGACTCCTCACTGATCAAACTTAGGTTTAAGTTTAAAGTTTATGTTTAATTTGAGGTTTTAATTCTTCATTAAAATTCTCATCTTTAGTTTTTAGGTGCTCTGAGATTCTTTGCCTAATTACTATTTTTCTACTCACATAATTGAATTAATGTTTTTACTATAATGCTTTTTAATGATGCTTTGAACTAATGTTTTACTATAATTCTTTGAATTGATGTTTTACTATAATGCTTTAAATCAAAGGTTTACAATAATGCTTTGAATGAATGTTTTTACTTAAATGTTACTAAGACTATAATACTATGAAGGAATCTTTTGACTATAATGCTATGAAGGAATCTGTTCAATATAATGCTATGAAGGAATCTTTTCACTATAATGCTATGAAGGAATCTTTTCACTATAATGCTATGAAGGAATCTTTTCACTATAATGCTATGAAGGAATCTTTTCACTATAATGCTATGAAGGAATCTTTTCACTATAATGCTATGAAGGAATCTTTTCACTAAAATGCTATGAAGGAATCCGTTCAATATAATGCTATGAAGGAATCTGTGGCAAGGTTCCCGTCTGTTGGTTGCTAATTATTAATTTATGCTACAGATTCATAACTAATACACATAAATAATAATTCTCTCATGCAACCAACACACGCAGTCACCCGACAAGTGTCTTTTGTCTTTGCGGTCACGAGAGCGACTAGGTCAATCCCTGGAACAGTCTGCTAACTAATTAACTCTCTGTCCAAGTGTTACCTGTCTAGATTAACAGACCTTAATTGAACTATTACGACAATCTTGTCTTTAACCCAGCCCCCCACACATTAGCTCTCTACGATGATGGGAACTACCCTAAGCTTGCACTTAAACGGCTTTCTATAGTCGTTACGTCATTGGAACCCCCACCCATCACCATGCACAAGCTCCTCTCTATCAGTGTAATGAGAGTGGATAGTCATAAATTCAACAAATTTATTAAAAAATAATTTAAAAGTGTTACAATTAATGTTGTCAAAATTACACACAGGCAATTTATCAGAGTCACAAATCTCATTAAGACACATAGAATTCAATTAGTTAAGAAGATATATGATGCTAAGAACTAAGAATTTTACATCCAAAGAAAGTCAATATAATTAGTTTAGCTTATACAAGCACATAATGTCAATAAGTAAACTAAATATTAATTGGTTTAAAATCAATAAAAGAGATATAGATAAGAATCAGAAGTGGGTAAGGAATTTAAGAAATCACAGAAACATGCACAGGTTACACAGAAAATTCATGGAAGCAATTCACCTGGTTGTGGCCTGTGAACAGTAATGTTGCTCCTGTTGAGTTGGCTGGCCAGTTCTTACATAGAGTCACGTGAATGTTCATGAATAGTCCATGTAATAACACACTACACAATTCTTCCTACTGTCACTGAATGAATAGATGCTAAAGTTATTCACAGCTTCAGTTACAATATAGCTTCCAAACAGTTGTTCCTTATTAGTTATAACAGTTACTGGAAAGTCTGACTCACGCTCCTTGCTGCAGCTCTCCACATAACCAGAATACACTACACAATTCTTCCTCCTGTCACTGAATGAATAGATGCTAAAGTTATTCACAGCTTCAGTTACAATATAGCTTCCAAACAGTTGTTCCTTATTAGTTATAACAGTTACTGGAAAGTCTGACTCACGCTCCTCGCTGCAGCTCTCCACATAACATAGCCCTCTTGATGGACCCAATTCCACGAGCAAGTGTTACTGGCTGTCTATGAATCTCTTCCACTTAGAGATACTCCTCGTCGTAACGTCCAGTTACGTCATAGCCACACGCAGCGTCCTACACTTCTCCAGAATATGACAGTCACAACAAGAATTCCAGCTGCTCTTGGACCTCAGCACTCTTCAGAAAATCCAATGTAGTGAACAATTTACCAACGTAGAATTAACTTTAGTTTCGACACTCGAATTATCCGAACATCGACATAACCGGTGTCGAGATAAGCGATGCTTGATGGCAGCACGGAATGACGTTCTCGACGCTTGCACGTCAGCCGGAACAACGACGATGGAACAAAGAAGAACGAACACGAACGAACGAATGAACGAACGGCTTGCTGGCTTTCTGTACAGTTCTAACCACAAAGCCGCCACGCGGGACTCAGTTATAACAAGAGTAACAAGAGTACCGGTCAGTCTCGAGTAGGACACTATATAGGGTTCTAGAGATTTTCAGGAAGGTTCTGAGCGAAAGCGGCGGAAGCCGGAAGCGCCCCCCCCCCCTACAATCAATCAATCGGGAAGGTTCTGGAATTGATAAGCTTTCTGGGTTTTTCCGACGGTTTTTCCGACTGGCCACAGTGGACCGCGCAACGCTAAGGGTAGGGCAACTCATGGCTAAATTTATCCGTGTTATGCCAGAATCGCTGTCCCCTAACAATCCCTTCCCGTCTTCAGGATATAGGTCAGCGTTGTTTGTTACAAAACTCAGCACACTGAGACTTGCATGATGGAACTGAGCATGTCAATTTACAAGAAGAAATAATTAATTAAATATTAAATTAAATTAATTATTTGAGTGTGTTAATTTGCATTTTTCCGCCACAGAATCTTTTCACTATAATGGTATGAAGGAATCCTTTCACTATTTTTATGCTATAAAATGAAGTCAAGTAAAGCAAATTTGCAGGTTTTCAATGAGAGGGGGTGGGGTCAGTATGAACCCACCTAGAAGAGGCATAAATTGAGCTGTGTGAATTAAAACTGTGAATGTATAATGAAATACGAAAATGGTTTTACATGGTGTAAGCAAAGAATGATTTCATGGACTTCGGGATCACAGACAAAACTTTATGGTGCTCAAATACCCGACACCGTATTCTCTTACAGGAAGTTTGGTATAACGGGTGGTTCTAGTTACATATTATAGCGTAATTATTTACTCCTCCATTAAAACAAAACAAAACAAAACAAAAACATGTTACATCAGTGACAGCCGAAGTAAGAAAATGTGACTGTTTTACAGGAAGACGATGATCCTAAATTTCTCGACCTGAGGTAATAAAGTTTTCTTATATGCTTGCTTGCTGTCTGATGTCTGACTGATCTCTGCATCGCAAATAGTAAAGATTGGTTTGGTAAGATAATTGATTGATTTGACTGAAGCGCCATTTACTAAATGAATTTTTCACAGAAATGAGGGGCTGTGTGTGTGTGTGTGTGTGTGTGTGTGTGTGTGTGTGTAGTTTGGTAGGAGGTCCTACCCCCCCTACACACACACACACACACACACACACACACACACACACACACACACACACACACACTTCCATTTACCTAAAGCAAGGGATGCTAAGTGCATCAGTAGTAAAGCTAACAAAGCCATTGTGACTTTCTGCTCAAGAAACTGACAGTGAGGAGAACACCAGGTTGGTTGAGAGGAAACAAGCGACATTGTTTTTTATGCGTGCGGGCGAGACTTTGTGACATTATTGCAAAGGCAAGCTAATGACCATCTAAACAGCGATTAATCCAGGTTATGTAGAACATTTCAATAACCTACCCTTGATACCTCCATTTCTATTCTCTAACAGGATTAATCTGCAATTTGTATTGACTTGATTGGTGAGTTGAACTGAAAATATATTTTATTATACATATATATATGTAGTGAGAGACTATAATTACACGAAAGTGGGTTCATGGAATATTGATGGCAAGTTACCTATTTCATTGTAATTGTCATATGCATATTTGATTTTTCTTTTAATAAATTTATTGTTGAATTTATTGACCATCTTACGCATATTGATATTGTTAATCTTATGTTGGAGAAGACAGTGGATGGACTGAGGCTCGCTAAATACAGATTAAAGACGGATCTGTCTTCTCCTTCAGTAAGAAGTTTTCTACCTGCGGAAAGCTTTTGTGACTTTAAAAGTTGTTTTATGTTGTGGAACTGTGAAAACCTTTACAACGCCAAAAATATCCGCCGAGTGACGAGTGGTGTCTGTTGAAAGATCATTAATAAAATAACATTAATATTCTCATCACTTGAAATTAGTAATGAAAAATAATTAATTATAATAATAACAATAATTTTATTAACTAAGTGGCGTGCATGTGTCATAATATACTACGTACAGTTGAGAACAGAAGTATAAAAGCATTGCTAGGTGTTTAAGGTATTATTTTGTTTGTCTTTATTTGGGGGTGGTGGGATAGATAGGGATGGTTGCGCCAAGATCCTTATGATGTTAAGTGTCAAATTATTTCCATATTAGGTACGTGGTAAAATTGCATTTTTCATTGCTTTATATGTTAAATTCTTTAATAATATCTTGTACGTTAAGTTTGTGGCTACACTGACGTCATGCATCTTTTAATTTAGATATACTCTTAGTGACTTTTTAAATTAATATTTTGGTTTGGCGATGGCATATTTCTTGTATTAATATTCTGGTTTGGCGATGAAATATTAAGAACAGTTTTTAAATTAATATTTTGATTTGGCGATGGAATATTTATAACATTATTTATATTTTGTCGCTTACTTTTCTTGTAGTATTGTATTTCCTATGCCTTTCTGTATAAATACATCAAAGCGGTTGTTTCAGGCTTGAGTTGTGTATTGTATTATTTTATCTACCGTTTCATTGACTATTATACCTACGCGTCATAAAGCGTTTGTTTCTATTCTTTTGCTTTGTCGAAGGTGTAATTTGTATTTGGCTTAAATCAGTTCTGGTCTTGTTCCACGGGTGTTGATTAAGGCTGCTAAACAGTCAGTTAATCTTATCACTTTATTTCTTTTACTGCTTTTCTTATTTCAAAATGTTCAGCCCGTGATTATCGCGATAAATTCCACTGCCACCATGGATATATTATCTTCCCGACTGGTGTTAATGTCTGTGTAGTTATATTGTCTGTTTTGGTGATTGGAGGAATTTTTAAAATCCATGAGTCTTTAGATAAGTGACGTGTTAGCGTGTGTCTGTGTGTGTGTGTGTGTAATTATAATTGTTTAATTTTAGTTTGCTTTTTCTTTGAATTAAATAAAAATAATTTAACAATATTATGATGAATGGGCCAATATAATCTGCGTACTTTGATATTATGTGACCTTCAGAATGGTTACACCAAGATTATTTACAAGTACTAGAGAGGACAAAGTTCATTGATCTGATAGACACGTAGACACACATTACCACTAGCTGTGGAGCTAGTGGTAATGACACGCCTCAGTGACGGTACATACAATTAAAACGTCCTCTCATCATAGTCATGACACCTCAGTGACTGTACGTACAGATAAAAATGTTGGTGCGCAGACAGTTAATCGCACGTCACTTAATAGCGTACAGTTAAGCGCAGACAGATAACCGCAGAGACAGTTCAAGACTAAGTTCACCGCGCGACAACTAAACGGACGTACTTTCAATCGCACGACACTTCCACGTTGCTGACAGGGGACAGAGGCGACAGGTCGAATAGACTAGCCGTTGTTTACATGTATATCGGCTATTTAAAATGCTAATATTTATGTAGTTATAATTTAAAGGTAGACATCGTTTCCCCAAACCCATAAGCAGACAACAGCTTGCAGTAACATTAAAATAATATGTAGTAGTGTTCATCATCCGAGTCGTAAATTCCGCATTTTGAATGAACGTGTTGTCCATGCTGTCACTACATTTGGACAATTGGAAATACTTGTTTACTTACGTTCTATTGATCATCTTTCGCATTCTTAACATAATTTCCATTTCCAGACAGTATATAGAAGTTTCTTATTTCGAATTTCTTGGATAGAGTATATTAGTAGGTTATGAAAGACCTCTTTTTTTTTTTAAAACTTTTTTTTCATTTTTTTCCGTTGTATGTGATTTTATATACTTTTTTTTGCGACAAAACAAGTTTAACGATGACGATTAACTATCATGCGATTAACTGTCTTCGCGATTATATGTTATACCGTTTAAGTGGTTCGAGTTTAAGTGACTGTGATTAAATGTCTATTAACCATATGGATATGCCTGGGACAGAAGGTTCATAACATTCCTTTCTATATTTTGATTGTTGTAAGAAGTAACATTCATGAACTAGTAATAAGGTTATAGAAAGGTGATTTAGAAAAAATGCAATGAATTACATTTTTATAAATACAATTATTACATTCTTATTCATTTTGACATACTTTTTTTTTGTTTTCTGTATTTAATAAACTGTTGATTTTGATACACTCTTTCTTAACCATGCTTCCTGTTTTGAAGTTCACATAATTTGTTCTTGTGTTACATCACTAGGTTAGTCATAGCCTAATAAGAGGGGGTTGGGGGCCCAAGCCACTGGAGATTTAGATATGCATAAAAAGATAGTGGCTAGCCTGTCAGTAAGGGATTTTTGGGATGTAATTATTAAATATACGAGTTAATTTTAGATCGGGAAAATCACTTTGTGCTGGGGCTGGCATGGAGCTAGCATTTCATATCACAGGGGCTTACACTATTTTCTACTCTAATAGCTTAACTACCTACGTCTCCATTGACCTATCTCTATAGTCAATTGAACTATCTCCATGCCCCACTGACCTGTCTCTACAGTCCACCTTGATGACAAAGAAGAAAAAAATAACAGAGAGAAATATAAAGAAAATGAAGACGACATCAGCGATGATATATTTACAAGCTGTGTAAATCATACAACATATTGAAAGTACACAAAAACAATCTGTGATGCTAGTTGCAGAGTAGAGTTAGTAGTACACCCTAGCCTAGTGAAAGAATGTGACTTCACCTAGACAGCTTCAAGCTATCACTCTAGCCAATGGTGTAAAGGATAAAGTACCCACTGTGATGGTAGATATAGATAGCAAGTATGTATGTGGATGCATTCAGGCTGTGTGTCTATTAAATTGTGTTGAGAGTGCTATCATGGGATGTAAATACGTTCTCAATAGTGAGGACACCCCGGATGCACTCAACAATGAGTGTGTACTCACACATAAACAAGGTGCAGCACAGGAAGCTGAAACTAAAGATATGTGTGAATGTAAGCAATGTGAACCAGGAACCCAGTAAGTAGCAATTGTGAAAGTGATGTGCCAATAACTTTGACTGAAACTGGCGTTGGTGATGTGTGTCACCAGGGAGTCACACACATTCATGGCAGGACATATAATGGTTTCTGACTTTCAGATTGGGGCTGAACCTGGTGAGGAAAAGACCCTGCTTAGAGAAGCATAATTGATAGATGTCACGGGAATTGTCTGCTGAGGTGTGCATGTATAGGTGGATACACTAAACTCTATTTGATGTATGGTGTGTTTACTAGATTTAGAAATGGGAAGTACTAGAGATTACTACAATTACAGTTCTGTTTGAAGGAACTGGTAAGATGGATACGGCACAGGTTGACTTCAAAGGAACATATGGCTAATTCTGTTTCAATGTGAGGAGGGGAACACAAGGAAACTGAACTGAAATATAATTTGTGGCATTGTGGCAAAGCAAGCAAAGGACTGTTACGAATGCACTGTATCAAGTTACATAAATACTCTCATTGCTTATCTATAATAACTCCATTTTTGTTCTCTGATAAGATTATCCTGTGATTTGATTGATATTATTGTGGAATTGTAATTGGAGATAGATTTTGAATTTTAGAATTTATCCAAATGTGGTTTCATGGAAATGTTGATGTCAAGTAATCCATTTCAATGAATTTGTCATATGTATATATTTGATTGTTGATTTAATAAATTTATTTCTTATGCATATTGATAATCTTATGTTGTAGAAGAAAGTGGTTGGATGGGGGCTCGCTAAATATAAATTAAAGACGGTTTTGTCTTCTCCTTTAGTAAGAAGTTTTCCACCCCCCAGAAACACTGTGTGACCGTAAATGTTGTTTTATGTTGTGGAAGAGGTAAATTATTTACAGCACCAGTATATCCGCCATGTGAGACTGACGAGTTGTGTCTGCTAGAGAATCATTAATAAAATAAATTAAGATTCTCATCACTTGTAATTAATTTGGATTATTAATTAATTAATATCGCTTCTCAAAGCAGCGCTCCTCGGAAGTGCCCACATCCTCCGTAAAACCTTGGATCTCCCAGAATCTTGGTAATATTCCGAGACCTTGGATCACAACCGACAGTAAAAACAGAAGTCGTGGAAGGAGGCTGAATAATAATAATAATAATAATAATAATAATAATAATAATAATATCCATTAACTAAGTGGTATTGGTGTCACAAACGGTTATTGCTATTTTTATCCGTGTTGATGCAGTCATCATTGTAGTGAAAACACAACCAGGTAGCCACTCAATCAACACCAATTGTGACGTGCAGCGTAAAATGGCGTGAAGTCTGTCAAACATGCCAGTTCTTTTCTCCACAACGGCCACTTTTCTCTCCAGACCTTGAATATCAAACCAATTTGCCACCGTCACCAGATCACCGACACCAAGCGCCATGTCACAAATGGCAGCTTCATCACCTTCCTTCACCACGCGCACAGGCACGTGACTGTCACGGAGACCCCGGACCAGACCGCTAGCCGTTGTATTCATTCCACCAAACCTCTTTACATTGCCATCAGTAGGGCAGACATCAAACAACACCAGGACGTCGCGGTATTTCAAAGGTGGAGGGCCATTAACGTCACCTGATATTTGATGGAAAAATATTTTGTACAACTGACATTTTGTACCCAAACATCCACCCGTCCATTCACTTATCCGTACGTTCATTTATTCACCCACACATTGATTAATTTTTCCACCCGTCTATGTATTTTTGCAAGCTATCATCAGTCCACCCGTTTGTATTTGTCAGTAATGTTTTCATTCACGCACTCATGTTTAATTACAGCGCGTATCTGTTGTCAAATGTATCATGTTTAATTACAGCGCGTATCTGTTGTCAAATGTATCATGTTTAATTACAGCGCGTATCTGTTGTCAAATGTATCATGTTTAATTACAGCGCGTATCTGTTGTCAAATGTATCATATTTAATTAAAGCGCTGTCAGTTATTTTAACTGTATCGTTTAATTAAACTGCAATGGTTAATGTATAACGCCGTTGATGACTATGATATGGCTAATGATGACTGTCATAGTGGATTGGTATGTAAATTTGGGGTGCGTGTGTGAATCATGAAGCCAGGCCGTTATGTCTGGAAGAGGTCAAGTTGTCAACGCCTCTAAGGTCACCGCCAGTCGTCGTCAGGGAGATGATGGAGTCAAGGGAAATAAAGAATAAAGAAGTCCATAATTACACGGTCAGTGACGTCCATGTTCCAACAGACGGCCCGCCAGTCATGCGAATCAAACACCATCACGGTCAGTCAGGTCACACAAGGGACTGGCCACTTGACTGTGTAGAGTGTGGACATCAAGTCGCCCGTGTCCTGACAGAACTGGACGTCGGCCAGACAGGTATGGGTGTGGTGTGTCCGACAGTGCGTGAGTGAAAACATTACTGACAAATACAAACGGGTGGACTGATGACAGATTGCAAGAATAGATGGACGGGTGGGAGAATATGTGGACGGGTGGATGTGCGGATACAAAATGATACAGTTTGTGTATGATCGTTATGAGTGATAAGAGTAGTCAAATGGAGTCTACACTATAGTGTGTGTGTGTGTGTGTGTGTGTGTGTGTGTGTGTGTGTGAATGTGTGTATGTGAATGTGTGTGTGTGTGTGTGTGTGCGTGTGTGTGTGTGCACGCGTGTGTGAGGTTAATGCAATGTGATCTAATGACGCACAAGTCTGGTACACACCCAACATAGGTGAAAGGGCACACCATTTTGACCGTTCATTAGAGCGTAACATGCTTGTACTATCGACTTGAGGAATTTCACACCGTATCTGGTGCCTTACATGTTATAACATGAAGCTGCGTAGTAAACAGTGACTTTGGAGACACATGGCGTAGTGCTGTAACTATTGCCTTTGCAGACACACGACGTAATGATGTAACTATTGCCTTTGCAGACACATGACGTAATACTGTAACACGTGCTTTTGCAGACACATGACGTAATGCTGTATCTAATGCTTTTGCAGACACATGACGTAATACTGTAACTAGTGCTTTTGCAGACACATGCCGAAGTGCTGTTACTAGTGCTTTTGCAGACACATGACGTAATGTTGTAACTAGTACTTTTGCAGACTCAATTCGACACTTTTGTAACTAGTGAATTACGATTTTATGGTAAGTACTATATGGTGCAATATAAATTATAATATGACACAATGTAGTAAGTGGTGCTCAAACAGTTATAATATAACATTGTGTACTAACTACATTTTTGTTTGCTACACTTTATCATATCATATACCGGAAGACACTAGTAACTTAATAATGCTATATTACATTCCAAAAACACGTTACTGCATAATTTCATTTTGTACTCATAAGAGACATGCATAGCCAGTATGTCTTGTTAGGTATACTATTCCATATAAAGTTAATAGTGTCTGTGGGTGTATAATGTGCCATTGTGCAGTATGTCTCATTAGGTATACTATTCCAGGTGAAGTTAATAGTGTCTGTGGGTGTATACTGAGTCATTGTGTACTAGTAACAAATGTATTAGGGTCTATAACTGTTACTATGCACTAGTAACAAATGTATTAGGGTATATAACTGTGTACTATTAGCAAGTGAATTAAGGTCTATAACTGTGTACTAATAACAAGTATTATTTTGCTTTGTCATTGAGTTGTATTCCTGTTGAGTTATGTGTCCTCTATTTCTTGTGTCTGTGGCGATGGCGTTGTGTCTTGTTCTTGTAGATTTTATTTCTTGTGTCTTCGGAATGTAGCGTTGTGCTGGTGACTAATGCAAGTTGTGAAGATTGGTGAAGATTCTATGTGTAGTGATGTTCGCTCGTCCGTTGTAAAATGTGTCTGGCTGGCAAAGGCGGACTTTAGTACAGTAATCCGTGGGCCAAAGTGGTGGAAGTTGTTGTCACTCCCGATGTTTGAGTGGGAGGGGGTGTCTTACAGAGGCCATGGTAGTAGCACACCGAGTCTGTACCTAATGTGTATTTGGCCTGGGATGTTCAACCCCTGTCCTCCTCAGAGGTAGATTTGTTGTCGATGTTGACGCTGATGAAGTGGCTGTCTCCAGTGGCCTTTAAGAAGCACGAAGATGGGCGCTGGTGGCCAGTAGAGGTGGTCGAGCAGAAGTTAAACCATATCCGCAATGAGGTGATTAAAATATTCCCAATACGAGTATTACTGCTTACTGTGCCGCCATTGTTGACTTGTTGTCAGGTGTGGTTCCATTGGCGTTGTTGTAGCTCTTACTATGATGTTGCTGTCATTTCCTGATGTGTTGTGGTGAGTACCATCTTTTGTGTTTGGGGACTTCTTCTGCTATTTGGCTGTCAGTTGTGGTTGCTGTTGTTATTACTGTTGTTTTTGCTCTTGGTTGGGTTCTCTGGTAATAGTGATAGAGGGGAGTCTCGAGTGATCTTGTGTATTTGTCCAGGGTGGCCTTGATCTCTGCTGGTGTGTGTGACGGTCAACGCCACTTAGTTAATGAAAATGATTATTATTATTTAAGCTTTCATAAGAGAGATGAGAATCTTAATTTATTTTATTAATGATCCTCCAAAAGGCACCACTCGTCTCTCATTTGGCGGATATGCGGGCCTGTAAACGGTGTCTTTCTTCCACAACATTTACAGTCACATAATTATCTTCCATAGATGGAAAACTCCTTACTAAAGGAGAAGACAAATCGTACTTTAATCTAAATTTAGCGAGCCCCCCCCTCCACCAACTTTCTTCTCTTACATATATGATTATCAATATGTGTAAGAAGGTCAATAAAATTAACAATAATTTTATTAAACAAACAATGAAATAGACATAATGACAATTAATTACAATAAAATAGATTACTTTACTTCAATATTCCATGAATTTATGTTCAGATAATTTTAAGTCTCTCTCTATGTATACAATTACAATTCAACAATTAGAGTCAATACAATCTCATGTTAGTCCAATCAGAGAATAGAAATGGAGTTATTAGAAATAGGTAATTATAGTCTTTTAACAGGACTTGGATTAAGCACCTCTTCAACAATTTTTCACTTACTTTTGTAACAAGGTCACAATGTCAAAATATCTGCGTGTCAACATGTGTCTTCCCCCACACAAGTGGAAAACTCCGATGTACTATTATATTCTCGAATGAAATCGAGTGCATTCTTCACCATGTCAGTTCCATCAAGCAGAACACAATTACAGCAATTCTGGTTAACTCAATGTACTAGAATCTTTCCGATGTACTCAGCATACTTTGCCCTGACACATCAAATGTGTAAACCATACTCGATTAGACTTACACACACCACAGCAGACATTTCCACACATCTTCCAGGTTGTTCAGGTTTCATACCAGTGAACACGTCAAGGGTAACTGGAAACTTAAAACTTAAAAGGCTACTTGTTGACCGCAAAATAATTAAGGAGCAAACCTAAGTTTCCTGTTCATCACACTATAATGCCTTTCTTTCTTGAATTCCATCCTCAACTTACAATTTTCTGCAACAGTGTTCATTAGCCTGATACATGCATACAGTATTCATTAGCCTGATACATGCATACATTATTTATTAGCCTGATACATGCGTACAGCATAATAAATAGAGCCTATAAAAACAATGCCAAGTGTTAGCATACTAAATGTATGCAGTTTAGTTAAAACATTTGTAGAAATAAAAGTCAACTCACATAGTATATCTCTAGATAGGTAAAACATATGAAGTGCAAAGGTACGTGAATTATTTCAAAGGCCATTCTCACTCAATCTTTCAGTTTAACTCACCACCAAGCTAACGGCCACCTTTCAAAACAGGACTTTCTTCTTGCAAATTCAGATTCAAAGTGATTAGACAGTAGAATTTTCTACAGCAAGCAAACTCTTTAGTCTCAGCCCATTACTGTACTCTTTCTAAAAGATCATAATCATTGGATAATAAAACTACTCACCTAGTTTGCATTACGTCAGTGATCTAGAATATTCCTGCCTCAGGCTATTTACTTCAACTCTGACACTTTCAAAAATAACACCGTTAGGAGTGCCCAAGGTCGGGTTACTCTGGCAATTTAATAATTGATATAACAATTTAAATTTAAAATTAAGGAGAGGCAAATTTACTCTGTCACATTGTTTTGCTGCTTGCTGTGGTGTTCAGTTTGTACGAATTTTTCTTTCCTTGCTGTAGTTGTAGTCTGTGGATTGGCGATTTTTAGTGTTTCTTTTTGTTGTTGTCTCTGCTGGTTGCTGGCATTGTTTGAACTTTCTTTTCCTCTGTGGTGGTAAGTTTTGTCTGGTTCTTCTTTTCCTCCATGATGGTAGTTAGGTTCTGTGAGAAGGCCTGTTTCTTTTTTTTGAGGAGTCTGTGTATAGCTGGTGTTCTTTTCTGGCGGAATTGTCCAAATTATGTTGGTTTGAGTTTTACAAGTTTTACAGTCTTTCAGTATGGGTTTGCGCGATGGTCGAAGGTTATTTTGAATGATTTTGTAAAGATTCACGGAGGTAACGATGGCTTACTGAATTAATTCTTTGTTTTCCTCTTCACCAACAATGTTTCGATAAAAGAGGGTTCATAGTGAATGTTTGAAGGCGTTGAACATTTCATTTCCTGTTGCAAAGTTGTAAGGTGTGAATTTTCACTTTCTTGAACTAATGCTAAGGTGATTGGTGTTTTGACGTGAGACTGCACAAATCCACAATGTAACAATTTTATTATATGTATATATATAATAGGAATTAACCCCATATTTTTCTATAATTTTTCATTGACAACATTAATTCAGAATATTAATGATGGCATGTTTATTTGTAAAGTGTTTGTGAGTTGAAAGATATACAGAAGGATGGAGAAAAATACGTTATCCGATATTGGGTGAGTGAAAGTTGATTCCTTCTTTCCTACCGTTTGAAGTTGTTATACTTGAAATTAAATTGTCATGGTAACAAGTAGAATATTATGTTGAATATGTTATATATCTTCAATTCGCGTCTTTGCTTTCAGCTTAGTGTCAAAGTGAATAGAGAAAATTAATAGCCATTGACCCCTGATCACTGCGTCACAAAAAATATTTTTTTGAAAGTTGTCTAAGTTTTTTCAACTGATTTAGAACTGCTAAATTCGAAAATGACATCCGTATTTTTCAATCAGATCAGATTTTTGTTCTAATTCTATTTTTAAAAATCCGATCTTATAATTAAACGATTACATTTTTGTAACATTATTAGGCAATTTTCGTTAATATTTCTCTTCCAAAATAGGTTTTAAATTAAAAAAAGATTAAATCTTTAAAAATCGTTTTCTAACACAATTCATCTATTAAAGGTTACAAAAGTTGATTAGTGTACATTGAATAGTAGACATTGATAAAGGTAAGTACATATAAATTCAACATTAGGTCATCATTGTTCAAAATTCAGGGCATGAACTTCCGTCTCTTCGAACTTGTAGAATGCTCATCAGTAGGAATGTCTCTCTTTAGAGTCCAACAGTAATCAGCCATCATGACTGCACTCAGCGTCCCTGATACCTGGTTTCCATCTCTTTCATATCCTGAAGAAATCTCTCCCCTTGCTCGTCGCTCATTGATCCCAGATTTTCAGGAAACCGATCCATATGTGAGAATAAGTCATCCATTTTGATGCTCTTGTTGCATTCAAGTTTTCTGAAAGCAGTCAGCATATTGGCAACAAGCTCTGCATAGTTCCTGGCCTTATTGTTGCCAAGAAAGCTTTTCACGACCAGAACAAAATCCTTCCATGCTATCAACTCCACTTTGTTCGTTGAGTTTTCAAACTCTGGATCTCTGATTAGCTTACGGAGTAGTGGACCATCAAAAATGCCAGCTTTCAACTTCTCAATGGTCAACTGCTTCATACTTCTCCTTCTTTTAATCGAAGTGAGCTAGAGATACAGAGGGAATCTGGTTACCATTGTATAGCAGAACACATTTCAG
Source organism: Sinotaia quadrata (assembly GCA_028829895.1). NCBI lineage: Eukaryota > Metazoa > Mollusca > Gastropoda > Architaenioglossa > Viviparidae > Sinotaia > Sinotaia quadrata. Next base: position 138,792,307 of record CM054180.1, on the reverse strand, counting down.
TGATCGCTTGCTGCTGTCAATGAACAATCTCAAATCTTTAGGTTTATACATGTACTAAAGCTATGCAATATCTGCACAGTGCACCCGATCCTTCTCTGTAGAGAAAAAAATTAGGTACTCTTGATGTCTTTTGCGGTAGAAGGTGATGCGAATACTGTCAGAAAAGACGTTTTTTTCCATCACTCTGGATGCCAACAGTTCATCAGATGACTTTGACAAGCTGAGATCACGAACTAGATCATTTAGTCCTTTTGTGAGAAAAGATTCGGGGCATCATCATCAAGAACCACTAATTCTTTTTCATATTCTTCAACATTAGAGAATTCTTCTTCACTAATGTCGATAAGTTATCCAGGGACAGGTACTGTAATTTCATTACAATGAGCTACTGGACGATGTGCTGATTCAAGATTGAGATACTTAAGGTTGCTCCGTTTTTTTCTGTTAATCTCAGTCACATCAATAGCGCAGAGATAGCAGTCAGTGACATGGTTTGTCGGTTCCCTCCAAACTATATGAATTCCAAACTTCAGACAACTCTTCTTACCCTTGGTACAACGACGCAGATTCTTGGTGCATGTCTTGCATATAATGCCCAAACTTTATCCTGATCACCAAGTTTTATACCAAAATAAGCATGGTAAACACGTGTTATAAAACATGTTACTGGATTCCTGTTAGGAACAACGGTGTATTCGCCGCAGATGTAGCAAAATACAACGGGTTTATTTTTGCAATGTCTTCTGGCCGATTCCATTTCATTACCTAAAGAAGAAAAATATCAACTATATTAATTATTCAAAAGTTAACTTATGTAACCTCTTCATAATTATGTTTATTTAAAGAAATAAGAAAAGAAATACATCATATAAATAGAAAATACCCTTGCATGTAAAACAAAACAGCAAAATAATAATGTGGCAATAGATCAAAACATGATCAAAAATAGATAAAAAGTTGACCTGATTGAACAAAACCGATGTCATTTTTGGATCCAGCACAATAAAACTGTCATGAAATCGTCAAAATTTCTTAGACAGCAAATTTGATGTTGCCCAGTGTTACTTTAAATGATATTTAGCAGTCTCTTACCACTGCATTATTACCTGATTACTGATTACCCAATCATTCTATCACTCCTTGAGAACACAGCTCTTTGAGTGCTAAGCCTATGAGGGTGGAGCAATGGTACATATTTGCATCAGCAAGTCGCCTGCAGTCTGTATACCTGTACTTTGGTTAATAGGCGATGTATTGAAGCTTGCAGTCTGTATACCAGTACTTTGTCAACAGGTGTTGTATTGAAGCTTGCAGTCTGTATACCAGTACTTTGTCAACAGGCGATGTATTAAAGCTTCACTCCTGATCTACATTTGAGTTGAGTACTTCAAAACAAAGATATTGAAATGGAGTGCACACTAAATTTCCAGTAGGACCCAATCCTATAGAGAAGTGGGGGAAAGAGAGAGAATGACACTGAATGACTTTGTGTAAGACCAAACTAAAACTCTTCAAAGGGGTTATTTTTTTCTCTGAATTATTTGGAGAAGTATTACTTGGAACTTGTAATGGAAATTACTTTTATTAACTAACATTTTATTTTCCTTAATTGCTATATTCTTGTTAAATTTTCATCCACTGTTGCATCATTTTTCTTCTAATTTTCATCTTATGTAACATCCATAAATATAATCATCACGTCTAACATCTGTCTACCATCAGCCCGTTGTCCCGTCTTATCTATCTAGTGTCTGTCCCTTGTATAGTCTTATATGTCTAGTGATTGTCCATTGTCTCATCTGTCTGGTGTCTGTTCCTTGTCATCATCTTATCTGTCTAGCATCTGTCCCTTGTCTTCTGTCTAGTGTCTGTCCCGTGTCTTGTCTTATCTGTCTAGTGTCTGTCCCATGTCTTGTCTTATCTGTCTTGTGTCTGTCCCTTGTCGCTTCTTATCTCTCTAGTGTTTGTCCTTTGTCTCGTCGTATCTGACTAGTGTCTGTCTCTTGTCTAGTCTTGTCTGTCTGGTGTCTGTCCTTTGTCTCGTCGTATCTGTGGGGAAATCATTCCTCTGGGGGCTCGTATGGGTTTTGGAAGTGATGACGTTAATTGTCTCATCATAGATATTAATTAAATATGAGAGGCCAACTCTACCCTTCTCTATAGCAGAATTCTGACTAACATCTATAGTGAGAGGTAAACGGACTATAGTGATAGGTAACCGGATTGTAATTAAAGGTGGATTATAGTGAGAGATGGATTCTAGTGGCTGAAAGATTGTCTGTAACAGTTGGTTGGAGCACAGTGGTACTGACAGTTAATTTAATTTATCGTTAGTACAATGTCGTTGTGTTAGAAGTTGTCATGATTTGGGAATAGCACAGACTTTGACAGTTAAGTATTATGGTGAGGTGGACTATGTGGAAAGGAACAAACAAGAAGGAGCGATAAAAAAGTAAGTGAAGGATAGAGTAGACGAACTGATAGAGAAAAAGAAATGGAAATGAAAAATCTAAAAGTGAAAGTGAGAAAAGTAAAATAATAAAAACGAGAAAGAGAGGGAAGAAATAAGAGACAATAAACAACACAACGGACAAAAGAAAGAAAGAATACAAACACATTGAAATAATTCTGACACGCGCTTTGTTTGACGTCACTTTGATGTTTACGTCATAAGTATGACACACGTCATCATGACAACAGGACATTACTTTATTCACCTTGACGACAAAAAAGAGAGAAATATGAGGTAAATGAAGACGACATCAGCGATGTTACATTTACAGACAGTGTAAATCACACAACACATTTAAAAGTAATTTCTGCAGTTAATGTAGTGTATAACCGTTACAATCATCGTCATTATCGTCGTAGTCATCACGATGTTACACAATGATACGTGAATCGGTTAGCTTTCAAAAGTCTTCAGTTTAAAGCGTTTATCGGTTATCATTATTCTCTTCCGTGTTGACGTAATCATCGTTGTAGTGAAAACATCAGACAGGTCTCTACTCAATCAACATCAGTTGTGACGTACAGCGTGACATGGTGAGAAGTCTTTCAAAGTTAAAATCGCCAATTCTCTCCACAACAACGACCTTCCTCTCCAGACCTTGAACATCACGCCAGTTTGCCACCGTCACCAGATCACCGACACCAAGCGCCGTGTCACGAATGGCGACTTCATCACCTTCCTCCACCACGCGCACAGGCACGTGACTGTCACGCAGACCCAGGACCAGACCGCTAGCCTTTGTAGTCTTTAGACCAAAGCCCTTTACCCGGTCATCAGTCGGGTAGCCAAAACACAACACCAGGACATCGCGGTATTGCAGAGGTGGAGGGCCGTTACTGTCACCTGACATTTGATGGAAAAATATTTTGTACAACTGACATTTTCTATACAAACATCCACCCGTCCACTTATTCTCCCACCCGTCCATCTATTCCTGCAATCTGTCATCAGTCCACCCGTTTGTATTTGTCAGTAATGTTTTCACTCACACACTGTCGGACACACCACACCCATACCTGTCCGGCCGACGTCCAGTTCTGTCAGGACACGGGCGACTTGATGTCCACACTCTTCACAGTTATGTGGCCAGCGCCCTGTGTGACCTGACTGACCGTCACGGTGTTCGATTCGCATGACTGGCGGGCCGTCTGTTGGAACAGGGACGTCACTGACCGTGTAGTCGTGGACTTGTTTATACTTTATTTGCTTTGACTCCATCACCTCCCTGACGACGACTGGCGGTGACCTTAGCGGCGTTGTTAGCTTGACCTCTTCCAGACATAACGGTCTGACGTCATGATACACAGACGCACACCATATGAACACCCCGGGTACTTGTACAATGAGCTGATCACAAAACTCCGTGAATGATTTCCTGTTACACAGAATGAATACATGAGGACTTTACGTCAGTGTGATGACGTCAGACAAGTACGAGTTATGACGTCGTGACGTTTATTTAATGTCGTCATTAGATTTTTACGTAATTTTCAACGTCGCCATTCAAGTCAAGATTTTTCTTTCCATCATTCACGGCTGTTTGTTTACGTGCAAATCATTTGTTGTCTTTCTGTTTGTCTGTCTGGTTACCAAAGTACGTACATTACAACAAATACATTTACTGGCGAGATTCTTAATCAGTTAGTCGTTAGTCTGTTGTTAGATAAAACTGTCCGTTAGTGAGTGTCTTTGTATTTGTCAGTGTTTTAAGTTAACAAACCTGTAACACACGACCTCGTCTGCAATCACACACAGTTGTCTCCCTTCACTCAAAGATTTCAGACGTCTGACTGCAGCCTCCACTTCTCCATCTTTCCAAATGTCAAACTGATGTCGGTGTAAACATGGTTCGGCCGTTGACGTCTTCGCTGTTTCCTGAAGTTGATGTTTGATGACAGTTGTCGCTGCACGGCTTCCATTACACGTACTGACAACATGGACGTCGTGTCCACGCTGTAACCAGGTGAGACCCTGCATTATCAGGACAATAGTTTTACCTGTCCCGGGTGGGCCGCTGAGAAAAGCCCCGGGTGGTGACCGTTTCAATATGTCCACTTGCTGTGGAAATAGCACAAGTCTGACAACTCTCTCTCCAGTCTCGGACACCGCCTCCCCCAGTGTCCTTATGTTAAGACGTGGGGCTGTAACACTGTGAACTTCCACTCTTGTCGCTGGACCACAGAACCTGAAATGGCGAATTGCGAGAATTTTAAGAGATTTTGAGAGAAATAAGACTGGACAATTTATTCATCAATGTTGATGTATTTATACACAGTCACTACATGTCTCATATAATTTGTACATAGTGTTTTACAGATTAAGAAAACAAATATTTTTACTGTTTGGTAGAACATTACATACAGTGAAATGTCACGTAATATACAAAACAAATATATTTACTGTTTGTTAATGCAATAGATACAGTAACAGTTCAGGTGATATAGAAAACAAATGGTGACCCCATAAAGCCCTCCAATAATTACAAACTGACCAAACTGAATGTTACAGGAAAATGTGATAATGATGAAAACTTTACTCATTCGAATAACAGTGATCCTGGAAAGCCTTTCAAGTGAACAATTTAAAAGATAAATGAGTGTATAAATGGTCACGTGATTTAAATGTGTGCCTTTGAGAGGTCAAAATAGTAAATGTATACGTGTAAAAAGAGAGGTTAAGTAAATAAAATCTGAGAGTTAGAGACATTAATTCCTTCAAATGTGAAGATTAATTAAGGTCATTGTAATTTAAGAACACTTAATATTCTGCTATATCCAAACACACTGTAACACTTAATATTCTGCTAAATCTAAACTCACACTGTAACACTTGTTCTTCTCGATTATAATCCATTAGCAGTAAATGAAGAGTGATATTTCTAGTTGAAGTGTGGGAGGCGAGAAATGGGTAGGAAAATAGGTGTTTCCAATGCATGCGTTTGTGTGCGAGAGGTCAGTAATTGAAATATCTGTGTTCATGTGTAAGAGTTCAGGTAATTAGAAATCTGTGAAAGGTACTGTACTTAAGATGTAGTGTTGTAGAGATCGGGTAATTAGATATTTGTGAAAGGTACTGTACTTAGGTTGTAGAGATCAGGTAATTGAAAGGTACTGTACTTTTGATATGTTGTAGAGATCAGGTAATTATGAAAGGTAATGTACTTATGATATGTTGTAGAGATCAGTTAATTATGAAAGGTAATGTACTTATTATATGTTGTAGAGATCAGGTAATTATGAAAGGTATTGTACTTATATGTTGTAGAGATCATTTAATTAGAAATATGTGAAAGGTACTGACTTAAGAATAAGATATGGTGTTGTAGAGAGATCAGGTAATGAAAGGCACTGTACTTATGATATGGTGTTGTAGAGATAAGATATTAAAATGTGACGTATTTAGAATTTAGTCGAATTATACATGTGTTTGTAAGAGTGTAGAGATCAGATATTAAAATGTGATGTCTTTTTATGTGTAAGAGTGAAGAGAATGAAATGATACATATAGAAGAGACAACATATGGGAATGAAAGAAAAAATACCAGAGATTTGAGTTCATTCATTCATTCCTTTACCTAGCCAGTAATTGCTCATATAATGATGACGTCATTAATGGCTCAGTTCCAGACGCACTGACTATATGCTGCCACCAGAGTCTGAGAGCTTGAATAAAACTCTCATTGATTTCTGAAGACATTTTTTTCTCTGAGAGTTGGTCTGACAGCAGACACAGTTTCACGGCATCATCAACACTCTGGACGCCAAGACTTTGACATAAGACCTGAAAGGTAATGTAAACCTAATAAAACGTCAATATTAATTAATGTAAACACATATACATCACAACATATATTTCATTTTGTATTTATAAGTAATTTCTTTTTTTAATTAATTTATTTTAACAGCGAAAACATAGGAAAATGTATATGTGGCAACAGTTTACAGACAATTGTTCATTTTACTGATTCCTACTGAACACACTGAAAAAATAGATAAAATAGCAGTATACACATGTCGTTTTCCTAAAATACATGAAAATATTGGATCGTTATACATGTTACGTTTCCAGTATTTATTAAAAGACCCTGCCTAGAATAATTAAGGACCTTAAAGATAATTAATTCCTTCTCTCATATCCTATGCAGACTGGTTGCTCAATTTACCATTTGACTAATTTAAAAGTGCGTCTTGTAGTGCAGACGACAAATTTACAAACTAATAAATTGCGAACGTTAGCTAGATTGAAGTCGTTAAATTCCTCTAAATTAATATGCATTCGTTATTGTCATTCAGCTCATCCGCCCCCATTCAATCTAAGAAAATCTATAGGTCTATTATGCATAAAAATTAACTACTAAGAGGTTTAACAATAAAAATAAGATTTAATAAAGTTTAATAAGTTAACAAATTACTCAAGATACGAGCGCGAAAGTCTGATTCTAAGAGCTCGATAAGCAACGTGCTAATAGTTACGAGAATAGTGCCGTGTATGAGTTCTAATGATTTTTGTCACCCTCAAAGGTAACTTATCTTGCAAAGGTTGCCACGTGTAGGTTCAATGATCCAGTCCAGACCGGTTTCTACCTCCCTTCTTGCCGTCAGTAGAATGCGCACACCACATAACACTGTCTTTCAAGTCGACCACTGTACGAACTTGTGAGTGTAGAAGTTAGACATGCAGACCTGCTCGTCTACGATGCCCCACGGTGGTAGGACTATCAACTCAATCTCCAAGAGTTGGAACCTGGCAATGCGTGGATCCCAAGATAGGACTCACAGACATAGGTATAGGCGTGAACCTGGGTGCCGACCTGGAACAAGAGCGTCTCCATAATCGTCCTCTGTTTAAATTCGCCTAACCTAAGCACGATTAGCTTTAAATGCTTCGAGTTTAGAATCTCGACTGGCGTCGTTTACAATTAGATTAGAAATATAATCTCACGCATGTTACGTTTAACAAGCATGACGTATGAATTACTAAATATTTACAAGTTAAACTTTTAGAGTTCATACAAAGGACAATTCAAATTAAGCAAAGCGCTTTACAATTTACATTAAAATTACAAGCAATAATTCGAATTACAAAAGAAATTCATGTTGAGCACAGCGCTCCTGGCTCTAGTGAATTGTAGTTATATAAATTAAAGTTACAATGAGAAAAGTTACAATGAATTTATATACAATAACTTATAGGTTTTAGTCATTTAACAATGAACCGTGCTTAGGCTACAATAGCAATGCATAGCACAAAAATCACATCCATATTCAACAATGCAAAATACAATTAAATAAATTCAATACCTTAGTGAGAAATCGAGGTGTTATCTCAATTGATCGCGTCGGCTTCCTATGTGACTCAACGAATAGCGACAGCACGAAACATCAGTACTACGGCTGGCTTCTGGTTTTTCGGAGTGAGTAAAATAGGGTGCGCTCACATATTTACTAAAAATCATAAGGTGCATCACGTGACTGGTCACGTAGTATGTGGTTGGTTCGAGAATCTAGACAATGGCCTAAGAGTTACATAATGTCCCTGACCTCTTTCTGGAAGCTTCTCGATAGGAGAGAACTTACACAAAGGTTTTCAAATCTCAATATTTGAAGTAAACAAGTGGGTCGGAAAGTCATGACATTTTTATCAGACTGTGACACCCCCTTGCTTTTGAGGCGTTTATCTTACCAAAGATAAAATGCCTCCTACAAATTATGTATGATAAAATGTAGAAGTCCACAATGAAGAAAAAATTTACAATTAAAAAATTTCAACATAACCAGAAATAATGTAATGAGGCAGAAAAATCAACTCTCGATTAACGGCACTCTCATACAATATTTCTCACTTAAGAAATCAAAGAAAAATGATTTAAGAAAAATCAAATAAAATGATTTAAGAAAACATTCAATCTAATTTAATAGACATCCATCCAATGGAATACCATGTTCTGAAAATTTCACTATCTGTCCCAATAATCAATAGTTCACCACGCAACCTAGTTCGATCTAACCAGATTATTCAGAATAGAAATCCAACATCAACCAATTCCACTGAATACGTATCCAACAATAGTGTGATCAAAAATTGACTTCCAATGAACAACACTATCAATATGCAGGTTATGAAAAGTTCCAGATATTGATTTCCTGTATCAATCAATTATCAGAGTTTATGAATTACCAACTCAATGAACCATCTATCAGTCTACCTGTCATATTCAGAGTTACAACACTAACACAATTCAATCAGTGTTATAGCTAGTCCCAAGTTTTTATGAAATGTCCAACATTTTTACAGTAACAGCTACCAACTACTGTACAACAAGAAAATAATGAAAATTCAAAGAAAGTGTCAAATCATCAATTCTACTGTTGCACTATCCTGCCTAGCACAATCTTTGTAGTTCTATCCCAATCCCAATACACGTCATCGTCCATGTGTGTCAACATGTCTGCGGCATGACAACTGTATTCTTTCTTTCTTACTCTGTTCGTCAGAATGTCGCTGTGAGGTGCAATATATTGCATGTCAAGTTTAGACTTTCCATTTCTCGTCCAGTAAGTACGTCCTTGAAGTGTTTTATCGTCATGATCTCTTTCAAAACTCTCCAAAGTACTTGTCAAGTTTAAAATGTTTCTGGTAGTGTCAGTTTCTGCATGACTGTTCTCTACCCCATCTAACAGTTTCAAACTTCTCGATACGTTTCGTATCATGTCAGTGTCACTGTGGCGTTGACTATGCGATGTCAGAATTTCAAATCTATCGCTTTTAGCCTTGTCACTGAGCTCACGCAAATGGAAATTTGCTCTCTTGGTGCTTCGTGCATTTGTAGTTACGTCATTTTCTACACGTTGAACGTCTCTAGTTCGCATGCACTCAACGTCTTTCGTCGGAATGGCGTCAGATCTACTATGGGTCCATTTCGCATCTAGTCTAACGTCATAGGTTCGCAAATGTGCTCTGTCGCGGCTACCAGTCTCTCTGAAGTACCTGAATTGCAACATTAGCTTCCCCTCTAAATCTGGAGATTCCGTTCTCATGATGTTATCATAGACTGAAGTGAAATACCTCATCCCACTAGTTGTTTTCTGTTTTAACCCATTCACAACTAGGTGTTCGACTGTTATGTCTGTCAATTTGTCTCTCTCCTTGACAACATAAGTATGTGTCTCTTTTGTGATTCTAGAATTGTTTAACTCTCCACTCGAGTATTCTCTAGTCACTGTGTGGTCAGACTCACTCGCTAGCAAGTCAGATTCCCGTGGTTGTATGAACAAGGGTTCTGTTTTAAACTCCCCAAGAGTTATCGATTGTCTCCCCTGGACCATACCGTTTATTGAACTAACATAATCTGTCTCCACTGACTTAGTTAATTCAATGTGTCTCCTCATCAAATCGTCAGAATCTATGATGGAAATTCTGTCAGTCTCAGTCACTAACTGGCAGTGAATGTCACCTGTCACAATGAATAACATCGCTATGTCTACTCTATGTGTGTTGTAGGCTACACTCCCTCTGTTTCCTCTATCATAAATTTCTGCATCTGATGTCAGTAACAGCCCTGACGTCCCACCTGCTCTGGTTATCAGTCCGTCACTCCGGTTTTCATTATCTATCAATCTAGTTCTGTCACTCATTTGTACTGTGTCTTTGACCAACCCAGGATTACACTCCGTACTTATCATTAGTGAATCAAGGAACATATCAGTTAATGAAACCCCCTCCTCCTTACTTCCACTTGTCTCAGTTTTTGGTACGTACTCATGACATTCCTTTATCTCCACAGGTGAGTCAATAAAGGTAGTCCATGTACCGTGGCTTCTGTCTACGTCACTAATTCCGTTAAGTGATTTATCTGCAGACAGTTCTGCCATGTCTCCGACAACTGCGTGCATACACGTCAGTACACATGCATAGTTATCGTCGACCGTCTCTAATATCCCCACATTAGAAATACTAGAGTTCATCCCTGTACAGTTTTCGACCATATCTTCTTCCATGTCACGTTTGGAAAAGAACTCTGTCTCAGCTCTGACAACTGTCATGTCATCTGAAGTAAATGAATTTATCATAGGCACATTGTCTCCGTCTGTAATGCTACCTATGCTGTCATCTGGATCAAATACTTCTGTTTCCCTGGCTGTCAATGTGTTAGCACTTGAAACCTGGCATAACGCAATAATCTTGTGTTTCAAAATTACGTCATGACTCACGTCAATCATCGGAGATCGAGATCTACCGATGTCAGTCTCAGTCTTCGTAGGGAGCACATTCTCATGACTCTCTCTTAAACTAACAGTTCGGTCAGTAAACTCAGTCGATGTGTCACTGCCCTTCGATGATACACAACTGATAGAATCCGTTCCTATCTTCTCATGCATATTTGTCCTGTCAGAAAAATCAGTCGCTGTGTTGCTAGAAGTTTCATCACACCTTAACGGTACACAACTGACAGAATCTGTCTCTATCTTATCATGCGCATTCAGTCCGTCAACCAAGGTGTCACACGTACACGGCGGTGTATGTGTTTGTCCAAATTCTACACGTGTTATTAAGTCCTTAACAACAGTGTCTTTTCTTGTCTCTGTTTCAAGATCAAGCTTTGGTGGTGCGCCAACTGTTTCTGTAAACTGGTTAGCAAGTTGAACTGGAATAGTTTTGTCAAAACATTTGTTTTCGTTTTCAATCAAACTGTCTACTTTGTCTGCTGTGTTCGGTAGCGTGACTAATTTCTGTGTGTCTCCACGCTCGCGGCGTTTGACCTCGGCAAGTCAAAGTTCACGGCCTGACCTTCCTGTCGTGATTTGTCAACAGTACCGTCACCTTCCCCAGCAAATTTAGACTCTGTTTCGATTTCTGTCCACAACCATTCTAATTCTAGACTTTCTTTCCTTTCCATAAGCCTTAGCTTCTCTTTCTTCAACTTTCTAATTTCGAACGTTAGGTCTCGTATTTCAGCCTCCCCTTCCCCTTTGAATCGGAAATCTTTATCACACAACTGTTTTGCTCGTGAGCTTATTGAAGATCTAATTTCTTCCCTGTGTTTTATTTCCTTTTCATTGAGTTCTTAGCAGGACGAAATTACGTAGCTGTTCACTTCTGTAGCCTAGTGATATGCCTATCTCCTGTTCGTGTTTTAGAATCTCCATGAGCTGTAAGCTCCCTATCCCTTCATCGATCCTTAGATCTATTAAAGTCGTAAGGTGATCATCTTCTATCTCTATCTGTACCATCTCTCGTTCGTATCTCTCTCTCCTGTCTAGTTCAGTTCTCACGAAGTTCATTACCTCGTCTTCCGTTCGGTATCCGATCAAGGAACCTATTCTCTTCAGACTCGCAATAGTCTGTTCGAGATCCATCTTATTTATTTAGCGCGTCTGGCTACAATAAATATCTCTCGTGATTGTGTATCTAACCATAGGTGATAAAACTCCGCTTTTATCCCACAATAACTTTTAGGCTACGACCTTACAAAAATTATTGAATTTATTCAGAACACCTTCCGAAATAAATTACGCGTTGGTTACACGTTCACCTGCTTGGTTACAAATCCGTTGTCTCCAAGGCTTTCGTAATGTCACGGCTCCAACCATACAACATTACACATTATACTTAGCACCCTAAATATAATAGTCCGAAGTCTGTTACTACCGATAACTCTCCTAGCTGGCGGTATAACACGTCGACTTCTCACAATGAAGTATCCAGTAACACAATACTAAATAAATCATTCAATAGCTAACATGATGCTTAACTACGCTTAAACATATATTAACTAACATGCACGCTACTCTGCAAAAGAATACATGCACATGTCACAAAAGCAAAAATTCAATGATCAAAAATCAAAAGAACAATTGGCAATTCTCAGATGTTCGTTTCTAGGTTTATGATACGCACTATGTATAAAAATGTTACAATTTAATACATATCATCCACGGACGAGATTCCCCCACTTGTTACGTTTCCAGTATTTATTTAAAGACCCTGCCTAGAATAATTAAGGACCTTAAAGATAATTAATTCCTTCTCTCATATCCTATGCAGACTGGTTGCTCAATTTACCATTTGACTAATTTAAAAGTGCGTCTTGTAGTGCAGACGACAAATTTACAAACTAATAAATTGCGAACGTTAGCTAGATTGAAGTCGTTAAATTCCTCTAAATTAATATGCATTCGTTATTGTCATTCAGCTCATCCGCCCCCATTCAATCTAAGAAAATCTATAGGTCTATTATGCATAAAAATTAACTACTAAGAGGTTTAACAATAAAATTAAGATTTAATAAAGTTTAATAAGTTAACAAATTACTCAAGATACGAGCGCGAAAGTCTGATTCTAAGAGCTCGATAAGCAACGTGCTAATAGTTACGAGAATAGTGCCGTGTATGAGTTCTAATGATTTTTGTCACCCTCAAAGGTAACTTATCTTGCAAAGGTTGCCACGTGTAGGTTCAATGATCCAGTCCAGACCGGTTTCTACCTCCCTTCTTGCCGTCAGTAGAATGCGCACACCGCATAACACTGTCTTTCAAGTCGACCACTGTACGAACTTGTGAGTGTAGAAGTTAGACATGCAGACCTGCTCGTCTACGATGCCCCACGGTGGTAGGACTATCAACTCAATCTCCAAGAGTTGGAACCTGGCAATGCGTGGATCCCAAGATAGGACTCACAGACATAGGTATAGGCGTGAACCTGGGTGCCGACCTGGAACAAGAGCGTCTCCATAATCGTCCTCTGTTTAAATTCGCCTAACCTAAGCACGATTAGCTTTAAATGCTTCGAGTTTAGAATCTCGACTGGCGTCGTTTACAATTAGATTAGAAATATAATCTCACACATGTTATGTTTAACAAGCATGACGTATGAATTACTGAATATTTACAACGTTAAACTTTTAGAGTTCATACAAAGGACAATTCAAATTAAGCAAAGCACTTTACAATTTACATTAAAATTATAAGCAATAATTCGAATTACAAAAGAAATTCATGTCGAGCACAGCGCTCCTGGCTCTAGTGAATTGTAGTTATATAAATTAAAGTTACAATGAGAAAAGTTACAATGAATTTATATACAATAACTTATAGGTTTTAGTCATTTAACAACGAACCGTGCTTAGGCTACAATAGCAATGCATAGCACAAAAATCACATCCATATTCAACAATGCAAAATACAATTAAATAAATTCAATACCTTAGTGAGAAATCGAGGTGTTATCTCAATTGATCGCGTCGGCTTCCTATGTTACTCAACGAATAGCGACAGCACGAAACATCAGTACTACGGCTGGCTTCTGGTTTTTCGGAGTGAGTAAAATAGGGTGCGCTCACATATTTACTAAAAATCATAAGGTGCATCACGTGACTGGTCACGTAGTATGTGGTTGGTTCGAGAATCTAGACAATGGCCTAAGAGTTACATAATGTCCCTGACCTCTTTCTGGAAGCTTCTCGATAGGAGAGAACTTACACAAAGGTTTTCAAATCTCAATATTTGAAGTAAACAAGTGGGTCGGAAAGTCATGACATTTTTATCAGACTGTGACAATACAAATATTATGTCTAACATACACAAACACAAACACACACATACTCACACACACACTCACACACATACTCACACACACACTCACACACATACAAAAATACACACACATATACACACACACACACACACACACACATACACACACACACTTTCTATTATTTAACAAGAGGAGTCTATAATGTTCAGTTTAGAATGTTGATATTTGTATTACATCAAACCTCTCACAACACTTACAAAGTGAAGATCAATCTTACATGTGTTTGTATTCCATCAAACCTCTCACAACACTTACAAAGTGAAGATCAATCTTACATGTGTTTGTATTCCATCAAAACTCTCACAACACTTACAAAGTGAAGATCAATCTTTACAGAACTTAAATGGCAGTACATCATTAGCATGAGACAATGAGTAACACGGCACAAGTCGCGTTCTTCCTGAAGGCAGTCGTCAATTGGAACTGTTGCTTTACTAATGACGCAATTTCAACATGACGCAAGAGGAAGTTAACGTCATTGAGTTTGTTTACGTTATTATTAGTACAGAGATTAAATATTTTCATGTCTGATTTAAGGGAACAAAGTCTTCAGTAAATAAAAATAATAGCTGTATTATCAAACTGATTAATTATATGAGGTGCATACGTTAATGTATTAATTATAATCAGTAGATTCAATGCCGGTTAAAAATAATTCTATGAATATTTAAGTAAGAATGTAGTACTGATAACTAAGTCCTGTACGAAAAGACAAGTGTTTCATACAGAGAAAACAACTCCTGTTTAGGGATTGATTAATTATAATTATAATCATACTAGATTTCCTTCTCCGTTAAACATTCATTGAGAACCAAAGGTCACTGTAGCAATAGTGTGATCAAAATAATGTATATACAAAAAAATCCCTGCAAATTGTGAAAGTTGCCAGTAAATATAAGATTTTGCTTGTCGCATTGATGAACTGTTACGAGACATATTTTACTTGTTCTCTATATTATCATCATCGTCGTCGTTATTATTATTGTTGTTGTTGTTGTTATTATTATTATTCGGCCTCTTTCCACGACTTCTGTTGACTGTCATTTGTGATCCTAGATCTCGGAATCTTGCCAAGATTCTGGGAGATCCAAGGTTTTAATAAGGATGTGGGCACTTCCGTGGAGCACTGCTATAGTGGAGCGAGTCTGTGGTTTCCAGGTATTTATTCAGGTAACCTTCCGACTCAAATGTTATGTTCCCCAAGGTTTTCCAATCACTATTACTACCATTTCTTCTTTTACATTCTACAGTTTCTGGATTTCTAAACTGATATCTTGATATTTTTATATTTTTTCTCTTTATTTTCTGTTAAGTTTCTATCACTTGGAACATCGACATGAATGTGTGTTACTGTTCTGTTGGACTTCCTGAGAACTACAATGTCTGGTCTTCGTGCAGGAATCACCCGATCTGTTCTTATCTCGAAGTACAACAGTATTTTGACTTCTGTTTCGGTGAAGGCTTCTGGTTGGTGCATCTGTTATTTTTTTTACTCCATAGTTCTTTCGTATTATTATTACATTTGCTATTATTATTATTATTGATTTTTTTACGACTTCTGTTGTCTGTCGGTTATGAAACAAGTCTTTGGAATCTTATGGAAATTCTGGGAGATCTGTGAGCACTTCCGATGAGGGCAGCTTTTAGCAGTAGGCCAATTTTGTGTTGTCTGGCACTTTAGTAAGATATCCTTCCAATTCAGGTGTTCCCTGAAGATCCTATTACTATAGGTAGCACTTCTGCTTTTACATTACACAAACTCTTGATTTCTAATCTTAGATCCTGTTACTTTTATATATTTATCTCTCGTCTGTTTCTATCACTTGGAACAACAACACCGTTGATTGGTGCTGTTCTATTGGACTTACTGACTACTACAATATCGAAATACGAATTTGATTTACTTTCGTGATAAATAAATTCTTTGACATTTATAATAAACGCTGCTTTTGGTGTGTAAGTAAAGAGAATATTTGGCTAAGCCTAGATATATTTCACAACTTCTCGCTCCATCTGTGTGTGTGTGTGTGTGTGTGTGTGTGTGAGAGAGAGAGAGAGAGAGAGAGAGAGAAATATTTGCACCCCTACCTATTTCGTCAATTGTTCCCATATACATATTTACTAATGATATATTTTTGTGATAAAATCGTAAAGCACTTTATTCATATTGCTGATATTTATGCAGTAAGATTTTAAAAGTGAACACACAAAGAAAACGTGCAACAGTTCATCCTAAATGGAAAACTAGACACTGCCTTAAGTAATATTATAATTAAATAGATAGTAAGTAATGTTATAATTAAATAGATAGTAAGTAATGTTATAATTAAATAGATCGTAAGTAATATTATAATTAAATAGATAGTAAGTAATATTATAATTAAATAGATCGTAAGTAATATTATAATTAAATAAATTGTAAGTACTATTATAATTAAATAGATGACTAGACACTGCCTTAAGTAATATTATAATTAAATAGATGACTAGACACTGCCTTAAGTAATATTATAATTAAATAGATGACCAGACACTGCCTTAAAGTAACATTATAATTAAATACACTGATGTCATTCTAGTTGGAATTCAAAAGTTTAAGTTTCAATGAATGCGTTAATCCACCTCTAAAATCTAATTATACATAAGCGACATATTGAAAGACTCGCGCATTTTTGAGAAGCTAGCCAATAAGGGCTAACCAATGGCCATCTACTGACCAACAGTAGCTGATAAGTGGATGCTAATAAAATACAGTGTGTGTGTGTGTGTGTGTGTGTGTGTGTGTGTGTGTGTGTGTGTGTGTGTGTGTGTGTGTGTGTGTGTGTATATGTGGGGTGGAATATGGAAAATGATCTCTTGCCCATCACTGTCCGTGAAATTCTGCACGCAGTAAATACATATTCCACCTGTCGGTATCAGATTTTGGGAGTCATGTGGTTAATGCTGCATAAGACAGGTGTAAATTTTCTAACTTGTAATTTTATCTTTTCTTTGCAGCTAAGTAGAAATTAATTTTATTTTTATTTTTTTTCAGCTGAGAAATAATGTATTTTAAATTTCACAAATAACATTGTGTGCTGTTTCATAATTCTAAAATATCCTTTCTTCTTTTATACAGTAGAAATGACATGCATTGATGTTGATTTATTTGTAACTAACATATGTAACCATTAATGATTATTTAGTTGTAACTAACATATGTAGCCATTTATGTAGATTTATTTCTAACATATGAAGCCATTGTTGGAACCATGTAGCAAGTCTGATGCAAGAAATTTAGATCTTGGTAAAATATCATTTATGACTCACAACCATGGACTGTAAAATATTGCCTGCAACTTTGATTTTTCTATTTTCATTTAGATATATTAATAGTATTTTGATTAAATCTATATAACTGTATTCAGAAGGGTATATAGCTTTTTAAAGGGCAGATAGCCTGAATTCATTTGTAGTAAACTAAATAATTATAATTGTATTCAGTAATTTTTAAATATAGTCTGAAAAATCTGATGAGTTATTAATGAGAGAGGCAGTTAAAATCTGTCCAGCCTGAATTTCTACAGAAGAACATTGTGTTTTTCCACAACCGAGGTCAGTACTCCCAAATATATCATCTCTAATCCTGAGGTTGACAACCAGTGTGCTAAGAGTCTCAAATATCTCCTTTAATTTGATTACTGGCTCTAATCCTGAGGTTGAACATTAGTGCGCTAAGAGACCCATGAGAAAACTGGTAAAGACAAGTGTAGTTGGAAAAGGCAGACAGGCAAAACTTCGATTCAGGTCATCTTGACATTTTATGAAACAAATGTTGTCCTTATTTCAAGCTGTGCATATTTGTGTTGTCTAAAAGTCATTGACTGAAGTAATTTTGTTGGAGAAAACGATTCACTCCAGGAGCCTCTAATAGAAGGCTAGAGAAAATTCAGAGGAACTTTCACAGGCAATGACTAAGAAAGCGTTAGACTTGAATGTAATGGTATATTTATCTTGTTTTATTCTGTGTATCTCTATATGTATTTGTTGTATTTGTCATTATTTTGTACTTAGTCAATGTCGAATTGTTGTGAAGTGTTTAGTTAAATTTATGTTGTTAATAAATTCTATTTCTTTGTTCATCAACACAGTCATCCTCAAGTTTTAACTGGGTTAAAAGGTCAGGAGTAGTGGGGTGGGTGGGCATAATATTTAATAAGTTTGGTGTAGGTCGTGAAGGAGGGTGTCCACTACTCTGTTGGATGTTTGCTAGATCAGAATAATATTATATTTTGATGTTTATTTACAATACTGTGGATTACTCTGAACATTGTTTGTGTGTGTGTGTGTGTGTGTGTGTGTGTGTGTGAGAGAGAGAGAGAGAGAGAGAGAGAGAGAGAGAGAGAGAGAGAGAGAGAGAGAGAGAGAGAGAGAGTTTTACGTAACTACTGGAACTTGCATTGATCATTTCATCAGACGTTCTCTGATGTGAAGTGCCCTTTTGGGACCCAGGAGTTAAAAAGATCTCCCAAGTTTGGTGCACACCCTCAAAGCCCTCCGTTGGTGGGTTCCGGAAATTCCCCCCACCCACATCTGCTGACATTTCCATCCAGAAGCCGAATTGGACATTTTATCGTAAGATATTCTAAGTCTTGAGTTGCTTCTGGGGGGACCCCACAGCCTCACATTGCATCCTGAGGTGGAGACCTGGCACAAGGGATCAAAAAGGTCTCACCAGTTTGGCACACCCCTAAACTGCCCTCGGTGGGTTCTGGGTTCTGGAAAAGGTATGTGTGACGCAGAAAATGCAAACTATAAAATATTAAATTAGAAAATATTTAAATTTTACTTTCTTAATATTTTAGAAGGGGTTTTCTCATGATAAGAGAATTCTTTCATGAAAGGAAACAAGCCTTTTGAAGTAACTGTCTTAGGTAGCCAGGACAAAGGGACACACATGTTGAGTCGGTTAGAAACGGGCTGACGTAAACAGGGTGTGGGAGGGTGGACACTCAACAAGGGTAGACAATCTACAAGAAACACTCTCGCATCTCCAGGCAGACCATGACGACAATACTTTTAAAGACGGGAACACTTTGGTCTCACAATAGAGTCGGAGATTCAAAGACAGACAAACCACCTACAGTCAAGTGCACAGAGACGCATGAGAAGGGAAGACACTTACGATTATGTAACAGATACGCATGACGTAAGGGAAGAGTGACCACGTATCTCAGAGTCGGGCAGCTTCCAAGGGGTAACCGCATGCATTAACAACCAAGCCTTTCAGCAGATGCACTGAAGCGAGACTACTGAACAATAGTCGAGCAGGGAGTGAAATCTATCCTTAGGGCAGATTAGCACATGGAAATTTACGAATAGCTTAAATAGGCCATCTCAGGGCTGGCTAGCTCATCTGTCATACCAGGAGATCTCGCGTTCCGTCCTTCCGTGATTAGAAGCACACAGATTGTCTGAGATGGTAAAAACTTATGTTTTGTACATAGATAAAATCTATCTTTTCTTATTGCGCTTATAGATTTTCATTAATTAATATTATAGACTCAATGATACTGTAATTGCATTTTTTCTAGCAAGAAGGAAGTAACTTATGTAAAAAGAATTATAAATGAGAACTAACGTTAAAATTGCAGGTTTGTGATATTTTAATTCACGAGACTGATGCGTAGCAAAATTCACTTCTATGTTTACAGCTGAAGGACGCCTACTGTAACACCTACTGTTACACCTACTGTAACACCTACCGTTACTCCTACATCTACACCTAATTGTACCGTAGCGTGCACACTGGTGGAAGAGGACCCGAATGAAAGTTTACTGAGGGTTTCGACTCTGACCACAACCGCGATTGCAAAGGGCGATCAGGACGAATTTTACGAAGTCTTGTCGACTTGAGGGGACAAGTGCACATGTAAGGACCAGGGTACGTGTCGGCACTGAAAACCGGAAAGCGTTTGATGTTTGATCTATGTTGGTTGTCATTTGTTGACGAACAGTGCGAACTATTCTGAGTTGGACTGAATTTCGTGGTGTAAATTCGGGACATGTGTGAATTTGGATATTCGTAACACTAAGGACCTGAGGTAATTTCAGAACTGTTCCAGCAAGCTGTAATTTACGGATATACATACTGGCCGGGAGCATGCAAATTATCAGGTGATCTAAATCCTTGTTTTGTCTCGTGGAAAAACATGTAATGTTCTGTGATTTTGTTAATTCTTGTATTGTTCTTCCTATCTTCTAATCCTTATGAAATGTTGCTATAAATTTTTTTTCTTTCAATAATGTGTTTCTGAAGTGTGAAAGAGGAATTCTAATCTCTAATTTCAAATCTTGTAAATTTAATTTGTCATTTTTTCTCTTAAATTAAGAATTGCTAAATTGTATTTTGTTATAAGAGACAGATAGCAGGAAATACTCTTTTTCTGAAGTAATACATTATTTTCTTGAGAGATCTGCAAATCTCGGATTCTGCCTGTGTGAAACCTAATTGAAACTCTTAAACATAATTTGTTATTATTCTTTTATATTTTAATAAATTTTGTTAAATTTAAACTTGCTCACTCAATGACGTAACTGAGGTAAATGTGTATAGGTGGTGTGGCGGAAAGGGGGTTTCCTTCTTGTGCGTCTTGGTAATTAATAAATAATTTATATTAATATCTTTCATGCCAATCGCTCACAACCTCCTTAAGGGTCTTGTGCGGTCTGAGAGTGACTAGGTCAAGCCTTGAGCAGTCCGTCAGTCAGTGACCATCTCCCAAGTGTTACCTGTCTCAGAATAGTGACTACACTGCGATTATCTTATCAGTCGTTCTATCACTATTCCGGCCCTACCACAAATCTCTCATCGCTGTCAATGATGGGAACTATTTTAAAACATGTGTATAGACCGTCTTCTCAATTGTCTTACGTCATTGGCTGCCCCCACCCATCATTTACACATGTACCTCCGAGAAATGAAGGAGTAAATAGTTTTAAAGAAAAACAAATTTATTAAAAGAAATAAAGATAACAATTTCAATAAATTTACATTGACTTCAAAATCACACACTAGGCAACTCCGAAATCACAAATCTCGTAAGACTTCTAGAATTACAATTAATAAAAAAGGATATATCAATGCAGTTTTAGAGAATAATTATTAGAAAATTTCATGTGACACTATGATCCAATTTAGTTAAGCTTACATAAACACTTCTCATAAATAAGCCAACTACATAGTCAACACTTTAGGAAAAATAAGAAGAATTTACATAGAGGAATCAGACATGAAACAAGGAATGAAAAATCATAGAAACATGTACAGATTACACAGAAATTCATGTAATTGAATCACCTGATTACGGCCTTGTTCAGCAGTAGCCTCGTTCTCGGCAGGTTTGGTCCGCCTGGTGACGTTAAATGAATGTTCTGTACATATAGCACTTTGTCCAAGAACAGTTATTACAGTATGTGGAAAAATCCTTTCACTGGCACTGAAAACCACACAGTCAGAATTATCCACAGTATAGTATACTCCTTTTACTGGCACTGAATAACACAGTCCAAGTTCACAGTATATTATACTCCTTTCACTGGTACTGAATAACAGTCTGAGTTCACACTGGTTTGGAAAGTTCCTTGTTTATTACAAGTGAGTCAGACTCACGCACGCACCTGCTGCAGCTCACTTCGTAATACTGTCTCCCTTGTTGGTCCCGGTACATACAAGTCCAAACAAGTCACTCCACACTGGCCCTCACACATTCAGCAGGCTGAGTGGCAGTACTGTTGTCATCCAAGACAACCAGACAATGAGACGCAATGGAAACAAACCCAGGAACCAGGAGAACGATGAAAACGTAAACAAAATGAAACCGGCTGGAACTGCAATAGATAATGTAATGGCACATATCAGGATCATACTTTAAAATTCTGCAATCTGTACTTACATTTCAATTTCTCATTACAATTCCTTTTAACAATTTAATTTATCTGATTCTCTCTCTAAACGAAATAAAAGCATTATAGTTTAAATTCGTTATATTTACAAGAAACATGATTCAACATTATTAAAATCAAAATGTAAAAATCATCCACAACACAATCTCCTACATCGGACATACCTTTCCTTAGTTCTGACCATGAGCCGGGCACGGGACTCAAACTTGTGTAAAAGAGTGTAGAGAATTTTGAGTCTGCTCTTTTATCCATTTTCAGAGGTCATGGAAGTTTCTAGAATTTCTTAGCCTCTGGCTATGAGTTGTTTTTCTTCCTGTGCCTATTGATTCCATAGTCATGGCTGAATGCACACACATAATAGACTAAGTGTGTGTGGTGCCAGGGATATGCCCATGTTACATAAGAATTTGTGACCTGTAATTCCAACTCCCTTTATTTGTAGATATGGGTCGATGTTGTTTACGTCAAACAAATCTTATCAGACTTGAATTGTGAAATTCAAATCAAAATTTGGTTTACAAATTTTGGAAATTAACGAAATTAATTATATTAATTAAATTAATTGGGTAATTAGCATTTTTCCGTTTACAGGTGGCATGGGGGCTCATTAAAAATCGACGTAATTTACGTTCTGACAAAAGACAGTTGCGACACATTTCTTAGAGTAAGTCTGTCACCTGAAGGGAGAAAATTGTGAGGGCCTGATAACGCTTCGAGACTGATAAGAGTAGGTTCAGTTAGGAGCCGGTTATCTGGACGGGTAACACTTGGGGTGGGAGACGTAATCAACAACGTGCCCCAGGGCTTGACCTAGTCACTCCCAGACTGCAAAAGACAAAGAGCCTGTCGTGGACCTAGTGTATGATTATAGACGGATTGAAAGTGGATAGGTAATTAATTCATATTTAATATCATCTTCATTGGATAATCATTGACACTAGCAAATCCATTCACATAACTGGAGTCGTCTGGTAATGTCCTTGGAGTCCATTTCACAGTATGGTAGGTTATTCTTTCATTACGTTGCCTGCAAATTGAGGTATGTATTTATCATAGGCATAGAGAGATAATTTTCTCATCATTAAAGAAACCCTCTTTTCATTTAAAATAACCTGTTGCACCTTATAGACAGACTTCTTTATATTCTTCTATCTAAGCATTCACATTGCCCTCCTTTGAACACAGCTTACCTTGTATTCTCTTATCTAATCATTTAACTTATCTCCCTTTGAATAAAGCTTAGTTTGTATTCTCTTATTTAATACTTTAACTTGTTTCCCGTTTAAACATACCTTTCTTTGTATTTTCTTGTCTAGCATTTAAGTTGCCTCCATTTGAACATAGCAGACTTTCTATTCTCTTATCTAAACATTTAACCTATCTCCCTTTGTATAAAGCTTAGTTTATATTCTCTTATCTAAATATTTGATTTGTCTCCCTTTGAATATAGCTTACTTTGTATTCTGTTATCTAAACTTTTAACTTATCTCCCTTAAAGCTTAGTTTGTATTCTCTTATCTAAACATTTGATTTGTCTTCCTTTAAACTGCATTCAGCTCATTTTCGGCAAAGCATAGTCTGATGAAATGCTGTAAAAAAGATGAAAGATCGGATTACGGCAAGCAATACTCTGTCAAGAAAATGTGTGGCTTAATAAATTTGCCTATCCCTATTCCTAGACTTTCTTGTAATATATATTGTTAAATTGTTAAAGTAACCCGACCTTGCTCACTCCTTATGATTGTATCAGAGTTGGAGTAAACAACTCGAGTTGAGAATATGCTAAAAATTTCTGATTCAATCCAAACCAGTTCCAACTGGATGGGGAGTTTTTATTATTCAATGTTTAATATTTAGCCAATGGGCTGAGATCTAAAGTTTACCTGCTGTAAAGAATTCTATTGTCTAATCACTTGAGTATTTAAGTGACAATAAGTCCAATCATGATAGCATAATGGTGAGTTAACTGACTTATTGACAGAGAAAATATTTCATGTAATTTTTGCTATTGATATGTTATACTTGCATTTATGTAGGTATATATTATGTGACTAGACTATTATTTCTAGAAATTGTGAACTATAATGCTTACATGTGGTATGCTAAACACTTGACATTGTTTCTAGTGAACATGTTCATAAACTGCAGTTAAAGATGAATAAAGTGGAAACCTATCGTTGTTTTCTGATTATATTTTACAGGGGATAAGCAGCCTTTCCTTGTTTTATCGGAATCTCATGGTTTACTGATTATAAACCGCACTAGACTTCAGAAGTATCTACATCAGTGTGTAAATTGTAAGGAATAAACTGCACTAGACTTCAGAAGTATATATTGCAGTGTGTGAAGTGTAAGGAATAAACTGCACTATGTTGATGTATGGTGGCAAAGTATGCGACTACATCAACGAATTTCTGCTACAAGAAAGTTACTAGAAATTACTACAATAGTAGTTCTGCTTAAGGGCGAATGAGTGCCAATGTTAGCCTCAAAAGAATAGCAGATAATCAGTGCTCTACAACGTGAGAAGACTAACTTGTCAGTAATAATGTGAACAATAAACTTGTGGATTTCTTACTAATGGTTCAAAAAGCAGCTTCACCTGTACAAGATCATGTAGAAAATATTATCGCTTACCTCTAATAACTCCATTTCTCTTCTCTGTCCTCTGATTTGTATTGACACTAATCTGTTGAATAGTATTTTATGATATAAGAATGTATTGGTGCTAAAATTATTCAAATGTGGTTTCATGGAAATATTGATATCAAGTAATCTTTTCATTTTATTTGTTATATGTATTTGATTGATGATTTTATAAATTTATTGTCTTTCTTACGCATATTCATAACATTATGTTGGAGAAGAAAATGAGTGGATGGGGACTGCTAAAGATAAATTAAACATGGGTTTGTCTTCTTCTTTAGTAAGAGGTTTTCCCACTATAGAAAATTTGTGTGATGGTAAATGTTTGTCTTTAATGTTGTGGAAGAGAGAAAATTAGTTATATATTTTTGCAAATTACCTGTCCAGCAGAAGGATACCTGTTGGTTGCTCGTTGTAACTGACTTGATTTGATGTTTGGCATTACAAGACATTTAGTGATATTAATCTTGGACTTCAAGTCCGACGTTAAATGTCTTAAGACAACATCCGCCTTGTTCAACTCTTGTGTCACCTTTTCTACATTCTTAATTAACAAATCATCTTCCTGTTCTTCAGTCATTTTCCCCAGACTGAAGTCTTCTCCCACGCTGTTAATTTCTAAGATGAACAGTCCGTGTTGTCTATGTATGATGAGAACATCAAAGTCACCTTTATCATAGTGTTGTTGACTGAAGTGTTCAGGCAGTGTGCTAGGGCGCGGTAGAAGGGCGGAAGTGGGCGCAAAGCTAGGTTCACCAAGGTAGTTGTCAAATTGTAACTGAGAAACAACAAACATCACCTCTTTCTGCTGACCGTTATCCGCCAGTGATCGTATACCGTGCAGCACACGTAGTAGGGCTCTGTCGTCATGCACGTCACTGTCACTCACGGGTGGAAGGGTTAGGTTGCCATGGTTACGACGCCCCGCTGACACAGGCTAAAGAGAAAATATCACTTTATATGTTTACTATTATTAATTTCATAAACTTCATAAACACGTATATATATATATATATATATTTATATATATATAAAGTATACTAACATAATATAATTTATAAATTGTACTAAATGTATACATATACACCATCCATTTGTAATACATATATATATATTTCTCTAACAAATTTGTAATACAAACAATATATTAGTAATAATTTGTTAAAAATTATTGTCAGTAAAACTGTACGTGTACCAATGATCGAACATATAACTGATATTGTACATGTACTACTCCAATTATTATTATGTAATAATAATTAACATTGTACAGGTACTACTCCAATTATAATTATGTAATAATAACTAACATTGTACATGTACTTCTCCAAATATAATTATGTAATAATACCTAATATTTTACATGTACTACTCCAGTTATTGTTATGTACTAATACTGATATTGTCCATGTACTACTCCAAGTACAATTATGTACTAATACTGATATTTTTCTTGTACTACTCTAATATAGCGTAATTAATATTACATATGTACTGTTCAAACTATGAGTATGTAACTAACATAGAACAGTTTTACTAATATCGTATGCTTACTATTGCATAATGTGATTGTTACTAAATTATGTAAAACTAGTAACATTGAACTGACTTACTAATACTGACTGTATATTATTACTCTGACAGAACAGTTTTACTAATACCTACTAAATATTACTACTCTAACATAGAACAGTTTTACTAATATTGTATGCTTACTGATACATAACATGATTGATATTATCATTGTGTAGTAGTGGCGTTGACAAGAGTTATGTTACTAATAGTTAAAAGTATTTTGCCCTAACATATAAACATCTTACTAACATTGTTTTTGCAATGCTATTCCTTAAAAGCATTGTGTTGTTAATGTACGTAACATAAATATGTTACTATCATTGTCTATGATTTACAGTTATAACATATGTATGACTTTGTTTTACTTGTATAACATAATACTATATTTCTGTAAGGCAAGTATGATACTATCATTGTCTATGATTTACAGTGATAACATATGTATGACTTTGTTTTACTTGTATAACATAATGTTATATTTCTGTAAGGCAAGTATGTTACTAATGTAGTCTGTGCTGTACTGCTATTACATATAAATATTTTACTAATGTATTCTCCATAATAATATGTCATAATTTTGTGCATAAACTATTGCTCCTGGATACATATATTTTCTTATCATAATTTATTATTATTATTATGCCTATTTCCACGACTTCTGTTTGACTGTCGGTTGTGATCTAAGGTCTCGGAATCTTACCAAGATTTTGGGAGATCCAAGATTTTCTGGAGGATGTGGGCACTTCCGAGGAGCGCTGCTTTGAGTAGTGGAGCGATTCTGTGGTTTCCAGGGAGTTTATTCAGGTAGCCTTCCAATTCAGATGTTATGTTCCCCAAGGCTCCTATCACTATAGGTATCACTTCTGCTTTTACACTCCACAGTCTCTGGATTTCTAATCTGAGGTCTTGGTATTTTTCTATTTTTTCTCTTTCTTTTGTTTTTATGTTTCTATCACTTGGAACAGCGACATCAATGATTGATACTGTTCTGTTGGCCTTATTGAGAACTACAATGTCTGGTCTTCGTGCAGAAATCACCCGATCTGTTCTTATCTCGAAGTCCCACAGTATTTTGACGTCTTCTGTATCGGTGACTGCTTCTGGTTGATGCATCCATGCTCTTTCTGGGGTTTGTATGCCATAGTTCTCACACAGATTTCTATGTATGTGTTTTGCCACTTCATTGTGTCGTTTGGTGTATTCCGTTCCAGCCAGAACTTGACATCCAGATAGTATGTGCTCTGTTGTCTCATCCATGGATTTGCAGAGTCTACATTTGGAATCATTTGAAATTTTCATGATTTTCGTTTTGTGTGCTTTGGTGTTGAGTGCTTGATCTTGTGCAGCTGTTATGAGTGCTTCTGTTTCTGCTTTCAATCCTGACTCTTTCAACCAAGTGTACGTAGATTGCTTTGTTGATATTTCGTCTGCTTGTCGTACATACTGGCCATGCAGAGATTTCTGGCTCCAGGTATGAGCTAGTTCTTGCTTCGTTGTTTTCTTCCATGTTTCTTTGTCTGTTTCTGGGGGTTGGAATAGTCCACTCATTTTTACTGCTTCTATCAGTGGATCATCTTTATTGTTATTCCAGATGTAGTCCACAAGGCCAATGACTTCTCCTTCAATGACATGTTTGATTTTCTTCAGACCTCGGCCTCCCATTTTCCGAGATACATAGAGCCTGTCTACGTCTGCTTTGGGGTGTAAGGCTTTATGTATTGTGAGTAGTTTTCTTGTTTTCCTGTCCAGTTCATTTATTTCATTTGCTGTCCAATCTATGATACCTCCAGTGTAGCTTACTACAGGTATTGCGTATGCATTAAGGGCTTGTATTTTGTTCGCCCCATTTAGCTTGGACTTCAGGACTTGTCTAACACGTTTTTCATATTCTCTCTTAACTTTGGACTTCACTTCTCTCTGCATATTTTTTTTGATGTTGTAGTATCCCAAGATACTTATATCCATTTTCCATTGAAACATCGTTGATTTTTCCGATGTTGAATTGCAGGCCCTCTGTTGTTTTGACCTTGCCTTTCTGGATGACAATTCGTCTACATTTCTCAAGGCCGAATTTCATGTTGATGTCCTCTCTGCAGATCTTGACAGTATTGATCAGGGATGTGATGTCACGTTCATTTTGACCATACAGCGTGAGATCGTCCATGTACAGTAGATGGCTGATAATCTGTCCTGCTTTCATTTTGTATCCTAACCCTGTTTTCTGGATCACTTGACTGAGAGGATTCAGGGCAATGCAGAACAGCAGTGGCGATGGGAATCACCTTGGAAGATTCCACAATTTATTGCTATGTCTGCAAAATTTGTGTTGTTGCATGTGAGGGTGGATTTCCAATTTTTCATTGACTCCTGAATTAGGTTCTGTATTGATGGCGCTACTTTGTACAATTTTAATGTTTCAATTATCCATGAATGTGGGACTGAGTCATAGGCCTTTTGATAATCAATCCATGCCATTGCAAGATTTGTTCTTCGTTTCTTGCTGTCAGTCACTATTGCTTTATCAATTGCCAATTGGCCCTTTGTTCCTCTGCTGCCTGGTCTAGCACCCTTTTGTTCATTGTTTAGAATTTTGTTTGTTTCAAGGTGAGTCATGATTTTGTCAGCTATAATTCCTGATAGTAACTTCCAGGTGGTTGATAGGGATGTGATTGGACGATAGTTGTTTGGTGTTGTGCCTTTCTGTGGATCTTTCATAATCAGTCTTGTTTTTCCTTTCACCATCCATGCTGGTAGGGTTCCTGGTTTGTTTAGTATGTCTTGCAGTTATTCACCAAGTCTGCCATGTAAGGAGGTAAGATGTTTCAGCCAGAATATTTGTACTTGATCTGGGCCTGGGGCTTTCCAGTTTGCCATCTTTCGTACCTTCTTCTTAATGTCTTTCTCACTGATTGTGACGGTGCATTGTTCAGGTGTCTCTTTATGATCATACTTCAGTTCCTGAATCCATCTGGCGGAGGTGTTATGCGTATTTGGATTGCTCCAAATGATTTCCCAGAAGGTCTTGGTATCATGAATGTTTGGTATTTGTTGTTCTGTTCTGGAATTTCATTTGAATTCTTGGTCAGTTTCAGGGTCAGTTCGGAATATTTTGTTCTGTTGGAATTGCTGACCTCTTGCAGTGTATCTCTTCAGACGGTGACTGAGTCCTTGAAGTCTTTGCTTTGCATCTTCTATTGCAGTCTTAGTGCTTCTCCAGTTGAGATGGTATTTGGCGACCAATCTTGCCTTCAGTTTTCCCTTATTTTGTTCTGCTGCTGTCATTTGGCTTATTTCTCTCACTCTATTTTCTTTTCTATTCTTTTCTTCCATGGTGGTACTGATGGTTTCTGTGTTTGTACTGTGTCTGGCCTTATATATCTTTCAATTACCTTTGCAGTAGCGTATATTAGACTGTTGGTTTTTGTGATATCTTTTGTGGGGATACGTTTTATTACTTCATTTGCATTCTCATTTGCTGTCCTTAGAGCTTTGTTGTTTTGCAGCCTTCTTGTTGGGGTTGTGCCTTCACGTGACTTATTTTTGTCCATGAAGCTTTTTATGTCTTCAAACAAGCGTTGCTGTTCTTCAGTGAAGTCGCATGGAATTTTCCCAGCAAGGTTGTCAATTGGAATTGACTGTTGTGGGGCTGTGAATTTTTCATTGTCTTCAGTGTCAGTGTATCGAATTGTAGTGTTCGCTTGTTGCTGTTCTATCTCTTGAATTTCTAGGACTGTAAGAAGCCTATTTTGTAGTATCGCTCTCTTCTGGTCCAGGAGCCGCTGTTCACTGATCATATCATCTGGATGGTGTTTGAGCCAGTGTTCATACATTCGTTTTCTATATCCTCTTGTTGTTGGTTGGCTTTGATAGTAAGAGACCATGATTTGTATGTTTTCATCTCTGGTCCATTTCCTCTGAGTTTTTGCTTGCAGACGAAGTCTGATCCAGTATGGAATCAAAGTTTGTTTTCTCCATCATGAATGGGATGGGCAGGCGTGTATTTTGGAGGGAACCGCTTTTCCCTCCCTTGATAGTCCAGAGTTGGGATTGAACCCGTAACCTTCGTGTTTGTCGACACAGCGTAGGCTGCTTAACTTTCTGGGTGAGTTTTTTTCTGCTCTAACCACTGGACTATCGAGACACCTCGATTATTATTCAGTCTCTTTCCACGACTTCTGTTTGACTGTCGGCTGTGATCCAAGGTCTCGGAATCTTACCAAGATTCTGGGAGATCCAAGGTTTTACGGAGGATGTGGGCACTTCCGAGGAGCGCTGCTTTGAGTAGTGGAGCGATTCTGTGGTTTCCAGGGAGTTTATTCAGGTAGCCTTCCAATTCTGATGTTATGTTCCCCAAGGCTCCTATCACTATTGGTATCACTTCTGCTTTTACATTCCACAGTCTCTGGATTTCTAATCTGAGGTCTTGGTATTTTTCTATTTTTTCTCTTTCTTTTGTTTTTATGTTTCTATCACTTGGAACAGCGACATCAATAATTGTTACTGTTCTGTTGGACTTATTGAGAACTACAATGTCTGGTCGTCTTGCAGGAATCACCCGGTCTGTTCTTATCTCGAAGTCCCATAGTATTTTGACTTCTTCTGTTTCGGTGACTGCTTCTGGTTGATGCATCCATGCTCTTTCTGGGGTTTTTATGCCATAGTTCTCACACAGATTTCTATGTATGTGTTTTGCCACTTCATTGTGTCGTTTGGTGTATTCCGTTCCAGCCAGAACTTGACATCCAGATAGTATGTGCTCTGTTGTCTCATCCATGGATTTGCAGAGTCTACATTTGGAATCATTTGAAATTTTCATGATTTTCGCTTTGTGTGCTTTGGTGTTGAGTGCTTGATCTTGTGCAGCTGTTATGAGTGCTTCTGTTTCTGCTTTCAATCCTGCCTTTTTCAACCATTTGTACGTTGATTGCTTTGTTGATATTTCGTCGGCTGGTCGTACATACTGGCCATGCAGAGGTTTCTGGCTCCATGTATGTGCTAGTTCTTGCTTCGTTGTTTTCTTCCATGTTTCTTTGTCTGTTTCTGGGGGTTGGAATAGTCCACTCATTTTTACTGCTTCTATCAGTGGATCATCTTTGTTGTTATACCAGATGTAGTCCACAAGGCCAATGACTTCTGCTTCAATCACATGTTTGATTTTCTTGAGACCTCTGCCTCCCATTTTTCGAGATACATAGAGCCTGTCTACGTCTGCTTTGGGGTGTAAGGCTTTATGTATTGTGAGTAGTTTTCTTGTTTTCCTGTCCAGTTCATTTATTTCATTTGCTGTCCAATCTATGATACCTCCAGTGTAGCTTACTACAGGTATTGCGTATGCATTAAGGGCTTGTATTTTGTTTGCCCCATTTAGCTTGGACTTCAGGACTTGTCTAACACGTTTTTCATATTCTCTCTTAACTTTGGACTTCACTTCTCTCTGCATATTTTGTTGATGTTGTAGTATCCCAAGATACTTATATCCATTTTCCATTGAAACAGCGTTGATTTTTCCGATGTCGAATTGCAGGCCTTCTGTTGTTTTGACCTTGCCTTTCTGGATGATAATTCGTCCACATTTCTCAAGGCCGAATTTCATGTTGATGTCCTCACTGCAGATCTTGACAGTATTGATCAGGGATGTGATGTCACGTTCATTTTTTCCGTACAGCTTGAGATCGTCCATGTACAGTAGATGGCTGATGACCTGTCCTGCTTTCATTTTGTATCCTAACCCTGTTTTCTGGATCACTTGACTGAGAGGATTCAGTGCAATGCAGAACAGCAGTGGCGATAAGGAATCACCTTGGAAGATTCCACAATTTATTGCTATGTCTGCAATATTTGTGTTGTTGCATGTGAGGGTGGTTTTCCAGTTTTTCATTGACTCCTGAATTAGGTTCTGTATTGATGGCGCTACTTTGTACAATTTTAATGTTTCAATTATCCATGAATGTGGGACTGAGTCATAGGCCTTTTGATAATCAATCCATGCCATTGCAAGATTTGTTCTTCGTTTCTTGCTGTCAGTCACTATTGCCTTATCAATTGCCAATTGGTCCTTTGTTCCTCTGCTGCCTGGTCTAGCACCCTTTTGTTCATTGTTTAGAAGTTTGTTTGTTTCAAGGTGAGTCATGATTTTGTCAGCTATAATTCCTGATAGTAACTTCCAGGTGGTTGATAGGCAAGTGATTGGACGATAGTTGTTTGGTGTTGTGCCTTTCTGTGGATCTTTCATAATCAGACTTGTTTTTCCTTTTACCATCCATGCTGGCAGGGTTCCTGGTTTGTTTAGTATGTCTTGCAGTTGTTCAGCAAGTCTGCCATGTAAGGAGGTAAGATGTTTCAGCCAGAATATTTGTACTTGATCTGGGCCTGGGGCTTTCCAGTTTGCCATCTTTCATATCTTCTTCTTAATGTCTTTCTCACTGATTGTGACGGTGCATTGTTCAGGTGTCTCTTTATGATCATCTTTCAGTTCCTGAATCCATCTGGCGGAGGTGTTGTGCGTATTTGGATTGCTCCAAATGTTTTCCCAGAAGGTCTTGGTATCATGAATGTTTGGTATTTGTTGTTCTGTTCTGGAATTTCCTTTGAGTTCTTGGTATAGTCTTCCAGGGTCAGTTCGGAATATTTTGTTCTGTTGCAATTGCTGACTTCTTGCAGTGTATCTCTTCAGACGGTGACTGAGTCCTTGAAGTCTTTGCTTTGCATCTTCTATTGCAGTCTTAGTGCTTATTATTATTCAGTCTCTTTCCACGACTTCTGTTTGACTGTCGGCTGAGATCCTAGGTCTCGGAATCTTACCAAGATTCTGGGAGATCCAAAGTTTTACGGAGGATGTGGGCACTTCCGAGGAGCGCTGCTTTGAGTAGTGGAGCGATTCTGTGGTTTCCAGGGAGTTTATTCAGGTAGCCTTCCAATTCTGATGTTATGTTCCCCAAGGCTCCTATCACTATTGGTATCACTTCTGCTTTTACATTCCACAGTCTCTGGATTTCTAATCTGAGGTCTTGGTATTTTTCTATTTTTTCTCTTTCTTTTGTTTTTATGTTTCTATCACTTGGAACAGCGACATCAATAATTGTTACTGTTCTGTTGGTCTTATTGAGAACTACAATGTCTGGTCGTCTTGCAGGAATCACCCGGTCTGTTCTTATCTCGAAGTCCCACAGTATTTTGACTTCTTCTGTTTCGATGACTGCTTCTGGTTGATGCATCCATGTTCTTTCTGGGGTTTTTATGCCATAGTTCTCACACAGATTTCTATGTATGTGTTTTGCCACTTCATTGTGTCGTTTGGTGTATTCTGTTCCAGCCAGAACCTGACATCCAGATAGTATGTGTTCTGTTGTCTCATCCATGGATTTGCAAAGTCTACATTTGGAATCATTTGAAATTTTCATGATTTTCGTTTTGTGTGCTTTGGTGTTGAGTGCTTGATCTTGTGCAGCTGTTATGAGTGCTTCTGTTTCTTCTTCTTCTTCTTCTTCTTCTTCTTCTTCTTCTTCTTCTTCTTATTATTATTATTATTATTATTATTATTATTCAGCCTCTTTCCAAGACTTCTGTTTGACTGTTGGTTGTGATCCAAGGGTCTCGGAATCTTACCAAGATTCTGGGAGATCCAAGTTTTTACGGAGGACATGGGAACTTCCGAGGAGCGCTGCTTTGAGTAATGGAACGAGTTAGTGGTTTATTATTATTATTATTCAGTCTCTTTCCACGACTTCTGTTTGACTGTCGGCTGTGATCCAAGGTCTCGGAATCTTACCAAGATTCTGGGAGATCCAAGGTTTTACGGAGGATGTGGGCACTTCTGAGGAGCGCTGCTTTGAGTAGTGGAGCGATTGTGTGGTTTCCAGGGAGTTTATTCATGTAGCCTTCCAATTCTGATGTTATGTTCCCCAAGGCTCCTCTCACTATTGGTATCACTTCTGCTTTTACATTCCACAGTCTCTGGATTTCTAAACTGAGGTCTTGGTATTTTTCTATTTTTTCTCTTTCTTTTGTTTTTATGTTTCTATCACTTGGAACAGCGACATCAATAATTGTTACTGTTCTGTTGGACTTATTGAGAACTACAATGTCTGGTCGTCTTGCAGGAATCACCCGGTCTGTTCTTATCTCGAAGTCCCATAGTATTTTGACTTCTTCTGTTTCGGTGACTGCTTCTGGTTGATGCACCCATGCTCTTTCTGGGGTTTTTATGCCATAGTTCTCATACAGATTTCTATGTATGTGTTTTGCCACTTCATTGTGTCGTTTGGTGTATTCTGTTCCAGCCAGAACCTGACATCCAGATTATTATTATTATTATTATTATTATTATTATTATTATTATTATTATTATTATTATTATTATTATTATTATTATTATTAGTTTCATATACTACTCTATCATTTATTTACCTTACAAATATATTTACATATGCTAACTGTGCCACCTCAGGCACCCTTCACTCATTATGATTATTATATTTATTTATTATTCAATAATACACAACTAATTACACATGATGGAGAAATTTAACTTATAATAATTCTCCCACAATAGCAACATATCTCTCATTTGGTGGATTACAAAGTTGTCGTAAAACACTTTACATAATAGTAAGACACTGTTGCATAAGGTTTCTGCATGTGGAAACTTCTTACTAATGGAGTACTAAAAATCCAACATTTATTTATATTTAACGAGCCCCCATTCACCCTTTTTACCCTTTTAATATATATATATACAAGAATGTTAATACAATTACCAATAAATTTATAAAATCAAATATACAACATAAGTATATAATCAAAAGAACATTGACACTTACAGCACTTCACAACAATGATTGATCAATATGGATGTGTCATGTAGCATTGTAACATTGACACTTAAAACACTATATAAGAATTATATTTAAATATAGGGACAGGCAAATTTACTCCACCACACCTTTAAACCTAAAATTTATTTACTCTCAAATATATTTACATGTACTACACTAGTATTTATTTACACTACTAATATATTTACATATACTACCCTAATATTCATTTACACTAGTAATATATTTATTTATACGATTTTTATTTAGACTAATATTATATTTACATACATTACCCTAACATTTATTTACACTACTAATATATTTACATATACTACCCAAACATTTATTTACACTAGTAATATATTTACATATACTATTCTAACATTTATTTAGACTAGTAATATATTTACATATACTTTTCTAACACTTATTTACATTAGTAATATATTTACAATACTACCCTAACATTTATTTACACTTCTACTATATTTACATATACTACCTTAATATTCATTTACATTTGTAATATATTTATATATACTAACCTTTTATTTATTTACACTACTAATATATGTACAAATGTTACCCTAATATTTATTTAAACTAGTAGCATATTTACATATACTACCTGTGACACAGGGCATGCCTGTTAGTTAATGAAATGATGATGATGATGATGATGATGATGATGATGATGATGATGATGATGATGATTGTTATCATCTCTCACCTGGCATATATTTTGACATTGTAAAAGTTTCACAATTCCACAATATAAAACATCATTTACAGTCACAAAAGGTTTCTGCAGGTTGAAAATGTCTTACTAAAGGAGAAGACAAATCTGACTTTAATTTATATTTTTAGCCAGACCCTATCCATACACTTTTGTCTCCAGCATAAGATTATCAATATCAATATGCATAAGAAGGTCAATAAATTTAATAAATTTATTAAAAGAACAAAATCAAATATGCAAATGAAAATGACAATGTAATATATGTATAACTTGACATCAAGATTCCATGAACCCACATTTGGATAACTAGTTTATACAGTCTCTCACTAGAAATATATATAATAATAAAATTACAACTCAACAGTAGAGTCAATACAAATTGCAGGTTAATCCTATTGGAGAACAGAAATGGAGTTATTAGAGTTAAATGTGTAAATTTATGTGACCGGGATTAGGCACTGCTTGACAGTCTTTCACTTACTTTTGCAACAATGTCACAATGACCATGTCAATATGCTTACATTGCAACATATATTCCTGCACTTCCCAGTCATATGACTTAACTGGCTAATGCATAGAGGGTAACTGTAATCTTGAGGCTTGAAGCTTGACTTAACCAGCAAATGCATTGAGGGTAAATGTAACCTTGAGGCTTGAAGCTTGAAACTTGAATGAAACTCGACTCAAGACTCCAACTCAAGTCCAATTATGTGTTATAGACTAAGTTTCCTGTTTAGCACAATATGACGCCATTCTATCTCACACTCTATTCTCAACTTACAATTCCTGCAACAGTAGTCATTATCCCCATTCACACACATGGTCAAATAAGCACAGTGTATCTAACAATGGTATATATTAATACACTATATGGGTGCAGCTTAGTTAATGCACAAATGTTCACTCGCATAATACATCTCTACATGATAAACACAAGTATAACGTTATAGTGAAAATGCATTAAATGTTTCTAAACTCAATTCTCTCTCAATCAGTCAATTAAACTCACCACTCAAGCTAACGACTGCCAGACTTCTCTCTTTGACAGCAGAATTCTCTACCGTAAATAACTCCTTACTCTCAACCCATTGGCTAGTCTCGTTCTCATAAATCATAATCATGAATAAAAGGAAACTGCTCACTCATTTTCCATTAGGTCAGCAAATCTAGAATATTCTAGCCCCAGGCTATTTACTTCAACTCACTTTCAAAATAACACCATAAGGAGTGCCTAAGGTCGGGTCACGCTGACAATTTAGCAGTTTATATAACAATTAAAATTAAAAATAGGAAGGGTCTAATTTACTATGTCACATTACCCTTATATTTATTTACACTACTAATATATTTTCATATACCACCTAATATTCATTTAGACTAGTAAAATATTTACATATACTTCACTTATATTTATTTACACTAGTGATATATTTCCATATACCACCCTAACATTCATTAACACTATTAATATATTTACATACAATACCCTTATGTTTATTTACACTACTAATATATTTACATATACTACCATAATACCTAGTGGTAACGAAGTCAATGGCAAATTTTACTTGACCTCCTATCTAATAATTATTTTGTATTGTTATGTTAAGCTCCTTGACGTTCGTTCCCTATTGATAGGCAAGATTTTTTGTACAGGCATCGCGAACGGTGACGTAATCATCACGCTCCTGACGCGTCGCGCTGCAGACGGCTTATACACAAACAAAAGAGGGTCCGCATGTATTATATAATATGCACGAACAATAGCAGATAATGAGTCGTTGTCCAAGCCTGATGATTGATCACCATAATTCATAGATACCTTGATATATGATTGACCACCATAATTCATAGATACCTTGATATATGATTGACCACCATAATTCATAGATATCTTGATATATGATTGACCACCATAATTCACAGATACCATGATATATGATTGACCACCATAATTCATAGATACCTTTATATACGTGAAACGGGTCCTAGTCCGCATTCATGAGGAAACTGCGCTTAAGACAAATTCCAGACAGGCCGCCATATTTATTCCGTGAATCGAGAAAACCCGTTTGCATTCAGAACAGGGTAACACATCAAGTTCTTAGTATTATAAACTGCGTTTTATTAAGATCATTGTTGTGTGATTTTTGCATATTTGTTGTGATTGAATTGTATTATTGTTATTTTTCCTTATGTGTGGCCAGAGAATAGAGTGACTAGATTAATATGTATTTGTAAATCTACAATGTTTACAATGTAACTAAAAACAACTCACACCCATGTATCCACACACCAAAATTGACTTGAATATATTGTCAAGATTAGTGTGGAAAATATCCAAAATCCAGCGAACTTACACGAAAATCATCAGGCATTATATCCCCAAAGTGACCGTTTTTCTAATTCTAGTTAAAAGAGTTATCTTTCATAAATAGGATGCATTGAATAATAACATTCGATATATAAATCCTTATAATTTAATCTTTATACACTCGTGCTTCAGAACAATGAAATAACTACATTCACACAAAAGCATAAATCTCGTTTCACACGCATAATTGACAGAATATTTATGGGTGTAACCTCAAACGTATTCTTTCAAATGTGTGTGAATATTTCGGCCTATACTCTATTATCATTAGACAAATACTGACTATCTTTCGGCCTATACTCTATTATCATTAGACAAATACTGACTATCTTTCGGCCTATACTCTATTATCATTAGACAAATACCGACTATCTTATCATTAAAGAAATACCGACAATCTTTCGGCCTACGCTCTATTATCATTAAACAAATACCAACTATGTATGCAGTAAAAAATTAAGCGACCTTGGCACCGGACGTTCCACGTAATCAAGGAACAAAAAAATTGATATATGGCATCTTCTTCTGTCGCCAGTCCCCTTCTCTCCGAAGAAAGGAGGGTGGTGGCTAGTCGACGCCACGTAGGACTTGCATAGATACAATTAAAAATCCACACACAGAATACCAAGACGGTTGTTTGGCTCGAATTATATATTGTATGTAGGTTACATATTGCCGATATGTTTGCATATGTGATTGCATACGGGTAGGAATGAAGTGTAGACAGCACAGACGACACAACGTGTAACAACGACCACAACCACTCTTTCAAAACCATAGACAGGAAAAGTCTCAATGTCAAATAAATTCAAATTTATTGATCTATGGGTTTTCTATCATACGTTGGTTAGTCAGCCCGCCACAACTCACACCCGTGGGGTAGGGGAAAAGAAAAGAAGAAAAGAAAGATAAAGTAAAAGAAAAGAAATATAAATTTCAAAATTCTTCATGCAGTACTACTTCTAAAATAGGCTAAGCATTTTTCAACATAAAATAACATAAAATGCTCCTCTATCAAAATTCAATAGTTCAAAACAAAAACAAGGATTTGCAAGTCCTTCTCAAGATAGTCACATCAGCATTTTCAACTAATCTTAAAGTGATTCTTCACTTATAAACGTAGATTTAAGTTTAAGGTTTATTTTTTATTTAAGGTTTAATTCTTAATTAAGATTCTAAGCTTTAGTTTTAAGTTTTAGGTTTATGTGCTCTGAGATTCCTACACTAGTTAGTATTTTTCTACCCACATAGTTATTGTCACTTTCTCCTCTTGCTGGGTTTGAAGATACACAAACACTGTCGACATCTTGTCACTGGTTCGCTCCCTGGAACCCAAGTCCAGCCGTCCCCACTGCTACTGTTTCACTGCCTCATTACGCTTCTCGTTAGGCCTATTTCTCAACTCTTACTTTTTCATTACTTCTCGTTTTGTTTCTCATTTCTTCTCTTCTCATTAACATTTCTCTAACAACTATGATTCAAAACTGGATTTCTTCTTGCCACTCCGTATTCAAAGTGATCAGAGAATATACATTTTTACAGTAAATAAACGTTTTTTATTTCATCCCATTGGCTGGTCTCGTTTTCAAACTACCATAATAAGGATTCCCCAACGTCAGGTTACTCTGACAATTAAACAAATTACATTTAAAAATAAAAAGAGAGGCAAAATTGTACTCTGCCACAAAAACAAATAATTAAACTATCTGATAATTAAATGGTTTTGTTTCATGAGTTATATTAGAAACAAATAATTAAATTATCTGATAATTAAATGGTTTTGTTTCATGAGTTATATTAGAAAGAAATAATTAAACTATCTGATAAGTAAATGGTTTAGTTTCGTGAGTTATATTAGAAACAAATAATTAAATTATTTGATAATTAAATGGTTTTGTTTCATCAGTTATATTAGAAACAGATAATTAAATTATTTGATAATTAAATGGTTTGTTTCGTCAGTTATATTAGAAACAAATAATTAAATTATTTGATAATTAAATGGTTTGTTTCGTCAGTTATATTAGAAACAAATAATTAAACTATCTGATAAGTAAATGGTTTAGTTTCTTGAGTTGTATTAGAAACAAATAATTAAAACATATGATAATTAAATATTTTTGTTTCATTAGAGAGATGAAAAGAGTGGATATTAAAAGCCAGAACACCACCTGTAACAAATTATTGTTCTGGCCTAAAGGACCTACTGAAAGCAGGTCAATCTATTTATAAATTAGTGTGTTTCATTTGAGAAAGATTGGCTACTAAAACTATTATAAATTAGTGTATTCCATTTGAGAAAAAGATTGGCTAATAAAGCAGGTAAAACTATATTAAATTAGTGTGTTTAATTTTTGAAATACTTGCTACTAAAAGCGGGACAAATTATAATAAATAAATAAACTATAAATGTGTGTGTTGTATTTGAAAAACACGGGTTGCTAAAATCAGGTAAAAACTAATAAATAAGTGTGTGTTTCATTTGTGATTATTATTTCATATTAGCCACTAAATTAATAAGTAGATGTTTCATTCTGAAACAATGAATACTAAATATGGGAAAAATTATAATAACTTAGTGTGTTTCATTAGTGAAATACTGGCTACTGAAAGCAGAGCACACTTTAATGAATTAATGTTTAATTTGTGAAATACTGGTCACAAAAGGCAGGACTAACTATAATAAATTAGTATGTTTCTGTAAAGTCGAAAATGCAGACTAATAATATTTCCTCTAAATATTTTTGAATTTTTAATTTTCTTCAAATTTTCGACAAAGATTTAACTCAAATCTTTGCTGTGTAAATATTCGTAAGCCATTTTGGACAGCCAACTTTGGTCAGTCTGGGAACCGGAAGAACCGAGAGTGGAAATTGAATAATTGCGGATAAACTGCGGGGTGCATAGCTAGAGTGTATGGGATAATCCCGCATACATCCAGGAGAGACATCATACCAGATGTTATCAACGTCACCTTACGAGAGACTAGCTAAGAAGGCCGACCATTAGCACACAGCCTGCCACCCGTGATTGTGCAATAAATTAAACCGAGAGTAAGAAGGTCCTGAACCCGACGAAAAACCCAATTGTTAATTCATTATGAATTTCACAGTCCCGTGTACTCCTGTGGATAAAAGCAGGATAGGATGTCTGAAATGGTAAGTATATGTTGTAAATAATGATTCGAAAATTCCACTATTGCAAATTTCGAGTTGTATATTTTTTCGTGCAAATGGTTGTATGTTGAAATTATTTGAAATTTGTAATATTATTCTTGGTATCAAGTAAATGAATGTAAAGAAATTCAAATGAGAACGAAGAATGAAATTACAGACTTAACACTTAATAAATCATGAGCTGATGTGCGCAAACATTTTGACAGTCACACTGGGAGAGTCAGCATAAACTTCGACTGAGATACCTCGGCACTGATTAACCTTGGTCTAAGAGCTTGACACCGAATTATGGACAGACTACTGTGTGAAAACCCTCATAGTCAAGAAACTATGGAGCAATCAAAGACACCATACCCATTCACAGTTTCAATGAAAACACTGGCCACTAAAATCAGGACTAAATTATAAGAGAAAATGACGTCATGAAATATAATTTCAACTGCATTTGAGCACCGGAACTATTCTGCTACCTTCGGAGTCACCAATAGAGACAAGGTCAGACAACCCCCAAGTATGTCACCAGCAGAAACGATATCAGACAACCCCCAAGTATGTCACCAATAGAAACGATGTCAGACGACCCCCAATTATGTCACCTCGCTAATTTTTAATGTAACAAAAAATATAATTTTACTCAGGCCGATGTAACCGGTAAGGATATTTTACTCGATGTAACACAAGATTATTTTACTCAGGTCGATGTAACACACAATATTATTTTACTCAGACTGATGTAACCGGCAAGGTGATTTTAATCAGGTCGATGTAAAACACAAGATTATTTTACTCAGGCTGATGTAAC
Source organism: Sinotaia quadrata (assembly GCA_028829895.1). Lineage (NCBI taxonomy): Eukaryota > Metazoa > Mollusca > Gastropoda > Architaenioglossa > Viviparidae > Sinotaia > Sinotaia quadrata. The sequence continues at coordinate 138,750,131 of CM054180.1, read as the reverse complement.
AGGTAAGATAATTTTACTTATGTACAAGATATCCACAAAGGATACCATTTAAGTCTAGCATGTATATTTCAGTATTTCAAAGATATGTACAGAGGATGCAATTTAAATTTAACTTTTATATTTCAATAATTCAAAGATGTCTACAGAAAATATTATTTAAATTTAAATTTTATATTTCAGTAATTCAAAGAAGAAATTGCTTTTGTTATTTTGCCAAAAGCTTTATTTAATAATCTTAACGCCACCTGGTGGTTGACTTGAGTTAATAACTGATTTCCTTTTATTTTAATTTTTAATGCAAATTGCTAAAGTAAGTCCTGAATAAAGTCATTCCTAAAAGATGTTAACATTTGTGATTTTGATTTAGTGCAATAGCCTGCTCACCTTAATTCAGACAATGGAACATTTAGACCTCAAGTGTGTAAGTGATAAGACACAGGAATACATTGAGATATAGTGTATGGATAGATTTAGAAAGATGTATATATGATAAGACACAGGAATACACTGAGATATAGTGTATGGATAGATTTAGAAAGATGTATATTTGATAAAATACTGGAATACACTGAGATATAGTGTATGGATAGATTTAGAAAGATGTATATATGATAAGACACAGGAATACACTGAGATATAGTGTGTGGATAGATTTAGAAAGATGTATATATGATAAGACACAGGAATACACTGAGATATAGTGTATGAATAGATTTAGAAAGATGTATATATGATAAAATACTGGAATACACTCGTATGAATCTATACTTCACAAAACGCAGGAATACGTTTCCATAAATGTTTGACAAAACACAGGAATACGTTTCCATAAATGTTTGACAAAACACAGGAATACATTTCCATAAATGTTTGACAAAACACAGGAATACGTTTCCATAAATGTTTATTTGACAAAACACAGGAATACATTTCCATAAATGTTTATTTGAGTAAACACAGGAATACATTTCCATAAATGTTTACTTGAGAAAACACAGGAATACATTCCGATAAAAGCAAAGATCTACTCAAACGAAAACTTCCTGCTGTTGCGTTGTAGTCAAATAATGTTTCTATCAGTCATCTCTTATTCCAATGAATATACTGTGTCAAGTATACAAGTAAACAAGCATCATTGCGACTTTGTGCATTAAGTATATATATATTTAAAATATAAAGAACTTAAAAAAAAATTTTTTAAAATTTTTAAAGCCATTATTTAAAAGAATTTAAATCTTTTCGGACACATGATTCCACTTAAATATCGTGGGATTAGTAACTTTTATTATTTATAATTCCTGTCTGGCTTTAGCAAATTTACCATGTATAATGCCAGTTTCGTTTCTTACCTGTGGAAGTTGAGGAATCAACACCTGCTTGCCAGCAATGTTCTCCACACAGTACGGCACACGGTTGAAATGAAGGGGAGGTAAGAAATATGTCTGCGAGTGAAGGTGTGGGTACCATTTCTGTACACACCGAAGCCAGATGTTTTCTACCGACTGCTGATATCCTTGACCTTGGACGTCAGTGGATGTCTACAGAAATCAGATGAAAACAGTGTCAAAATAATGTTTTCATAGAAACAATCATTAGCTCACTTAATTCTACTCACAGGTCAAGTGGTGAGTGATACATCTTACATATACATCATTGCATGATTGACTTCCTTACGTGTCTGTACGTTCGACTTTAATATGTGTCTGCATGTTTGACTTTTGTGTGTGTCTGCCTGTTTGACTTTTGTATGTGTCTGCATGTTTGTCTTTTGTATGTGTCTGCAAGGAAGTTCATGCCCTGAATTTTATAAAATGATGAACTAATATTGAATTTATATATACTTACCTTTATCAATGACTAATATTCAATGTACACTAATCAACGTTTGTAACATTTAATAAACAATTTTGTTAGAAAAAGATTTTTTTAAATTTATTTTTTTAGAAGAGAAATATTAACAACAATTGCCTAATAATGTTACAAAAATTTAATCGATTTAGTTATGAGATCAGATTTTTAAAATCGAATTAGCACAAAAAATGACCCGATTAAAAAAACACACGTCATTTTCAAATTTAGTTGTGCAAAATTGTTTTAAACAATTTGAAAGAAACTTAGACAACTTAAAATCTTTTCGTGATTCAGTGATCAACTAGCCTTTCTAGTTTTATACTTTCACGTGTTTATTGAATGTATTGATTCACTGATTATAAACCTGAATGACAAGGAAGTTGCAGGAAACATCTGTTTTGGTGTGTGTCAACATAAGGGAGTATGATATACACGTTTGACGTGTTGTGGTGTGTGTCAGCATAAGGGAGTATGATATACACGTTTGACGTGTTGTGATGTGTGTCAACATAAGGGTGTATGCTATGCACGTTTGACGTGTTTTGGTGTGTGTCAACATAAGGGTGTATGCTATGCACGTTTGATGTGTTGTGGCAAAGTATGCTGAGTACATCGGGAAAATTCTAGTAAAATGTGCTTACCATAATTTCTGTAATCATGTTCTGACACAGCAAAGACGGTGCTCAAATTGGTTTCAAGAGAAAAATAGCACCTCAGTGTTTTCCACATGTGTAGAGGGAGACACTTATTGATGCATACATTATGACATTGCTACGAAAGCAAGTGAAAAACTGTTAAAGCAGAATTTAATCCAGGTTATATATTTAATTATTGATTTAATAAATTTATTGACCTTCTTTTATTGATAATCTTATTTTGGAGAAGAGAGTGTGTGGATGGGGGTTCTTTAAATATAGATTAATGATAGATTTGAATTCTTCTTTAGTAAGAAGTTTACCACATACAGAAGATTGTGTTATAGTAAATGTTTGTCTTGATGTTGTGGAAGAGGAAAAACGTTTACAGCGTTCGCATATTCACTGAGTGAGAGAGTGAGTGGAATTTGTTGGAGGATCATTAATAAAATAATTAAGATTCTCATCATTTGTAATTAGTTGCAGCTAATTAATAATATTTATTACGTTGCCAAAATATTCACCCAGATGAACTAGTTTCAGTACATCAACAATTTTTATTTTATTCACAACTCAGGTTGTTTACTTCTGTCACAACCCCCTCCTCTGTCTGCTGAAAGGGAAGGTGGAAGATGACATCTCTCAGCAACAGCATAGAACGATGTTGAAGTTTTTTACAAATGTCCACATACAGATACACCATGGATGTTTATTACAAATGTCCACATACAGATACACCATGGATGTTTCTCTGGCTCTTTAATCTTCATTCTGAATGCAAGGGTTACATTTTGTTGATGTACTTGTGTTTGAGAATATGAGTGGAAATGGTAATGTGTGTATGCATGTATGTGTGTGTGTGAGTGTGTGTGTGTGTGTGTGTGTGTGTATGTATGTGTGTGTGTGTGTGTGTGTGTGTGTGTGTGTGTGTGTGTGTGTGTGTGTGTGTGTGTGTGTGTGTGTGTGTGTGTGTGTGTGTGTGTGTGTGTGTGTGTGTGTGTGTGTACAATACAAACAGTTTGATACAAAATAAGCAGGATGTGACAGAAGCAAAACAGCACTCACCCTTTCAAAACATTAATCGAGTTTTAAAAGTTATGATTTAGGTTTCTTAACCTATGTCAGTGTCTTTCATGGGGTGGTTAGATCAATCACTCGAATTATTCAAACATAAACTCATGGAGAGGTGACAATGATGACTGATAAAATAAATAAAAATAGAGAATAAATAAGATATATATTTTTTTCCAAATTAGCGGTACTCCCGCTAGTAACAGCTACCCTAGTAGCACAATAATCATAAGTCAATCTTGACAATTCTGGGGACTATCAATCCCATGACAAAGATAACAGTAACAGGTTCTTGAGTTCAATATATTTAAATTAGCAATTGACTAATGTCGCGGGCGTGTGCGTTTGCTGGATTGTTGCTGGCCCCTGTCTCCTCCTCGGTGGGTAAGGGGGGGTCAGACCCAGTAACCGCGACTTGCCGGGATCACATCGAACGATCAGATGTTGATGATCATTCTCACACTCAAACACCACGAATAGTCTTGTGGGGGATAGGATTAACTTTATTCTTAGATGTGAGGTAAAATGTGAAAGCCGGCGTGAGTGTATGCGAGCAGGCGTGTGAATGTCGTGTGAGGGACGTACGGAACGAACAAACAAACAACCGCACCAACATACACTTTCAAAAAACCCGAGAAAGGAAGCCCAACTCTTGAGGAAGAGTTAACAAAAAATTTAATTTTTAAAAAAAGATTTTAAAATGGGAAAAAAAAAACGGGCTTAACTCTCACACGGTGTTAGTCATTCATTCGGTAACACCCACACACGGCATCCATGGGACGGGGGGAAAAAGAGAGAAAGAAAGAAAGAACAATGGATATGATAAATGAAATAAAATGACAAACAAAATTTATAATAGATCTGGCAGTGAAAACCGCAATACTATCAAATCATGTACGGAAAAGAGCGGTGATGACCGCAAATAGCAACACTAAAAAGAGCAGCGGTGAAAACCGCAATACTATATCAAATAGTATCAAAATTTCTAATACCAATTTGTGGGTAAAATCCCACCACAAAAGATGAACACTAAAATTATCTCCACTTAGATTAAATGTCTGTAAAAGAAAGTTTAGGGTAAATACCCTATATCAATCATAAATGTTTATATAAAGAAGTGTCAATAATGTTTCAACAGAGTTCTAAATAAATAATAAACTATACTAACCTACCTAAATGAATGCACCCTGAGAAAAGTTCTTCTACTTACTAATTTCAAGGAAAAGAAAACGCACGTCTGCGTGACGAAAAATAAACGTAGTGGTATTGGCCAATAACTAAGAAAATCACGATGATACCGCAGATAATGTACGAAGTACATACGACGAGTTGAGGTTGTAGAACCGTCAGACCTCGTTGACTGGCACTTTCGCGTTGATAAACGCCGAAAGTATAACTTTAACTCCTCGCTGAAGAATAGCGGGCGAAGTTAAAAGATGGTTGGTGTTGTATGATGGGAAAATATTCCCACATATATATTTTATATAAATTTTCATTTGTGGAATGAGTGCGTATTGCGTCCTGTTTACAGAGAAGGGAAGCCCTGGAACGAATGAGAGACATGTGTGGAAGATTTAGGGACTGGCGTTTGATGTCTGCGGTGTTTGAAGTCTGCGAGTGAGGCGGTCAGCGTGTGGTCAGTGCGTACGCTTAGCGGGTGGTTAGAGTTGTTAGAGGGACATAATCATCTTAGAGCTAATGAATTGAACAGGTCAGAAGCTGATCTAAGCAGGGTAATAAAAACCACAGTGAAAATGTTATCTTCACTACTTCCTGAAAAAATCGTCTGAGGGTGACGACTGAAAGGGTAGTCCGCCCAAAACAACACTGGGTCGTATATGAGAGAAGAAAACCCTGGCTATATAGGTAAAAGCGTCTTTGTATTTGTGTGAATGGTTAAGTTTATTAGGATGTTATATATTATGTTTTATTTTGAAAATGTTAATATTCTTCCTTTCAGAGGCCTATGCCAAACTTAGTAATTATTAATCGAGCACTGGACTGGACACTTAGGCTTTGCAATTGTTTGTGTTGCAGGGTTTTTTCTTGCTATTGTGTATTCTCGGCTGCTCGTTTATAGCTGCCTGTTGTTTGCCTGTGTGGCTGTGCCTGTGTGGCCGTTCTACTTTGTCCCGGCTGAATTGTGACGTGTCGATCTATTGGCTGGAAAATTCAAGTCTACAAGACTGACGTCATTTCTGTGCTTAAGCTAAGTGCCTATTCAGACAGTGACTTCAGTCCAATGAACTGGCTTAGGATGAACTGAATTTTCTAAATCTTGTTAACTTTTTCTTTTATTAAATTTCTTGTTATTATTTTTAAAACGCGTGTTTGTTAGTTCTATCGTTATTTTCGTAGTTCAAGTGATAATGTAATGAGTACGTCTTGTCCTCTGTTCGTTAATTGTAATCATGATATATATATTACTCATAAACATTAAATCTCAGCTGAATCTGAGTTGGGGGCGGAGCCAAATTGGCGACGTACCAGTATATCAGCGTAACAGTTGCAGATATACATATTTAACCAGTGACCCATGCTCTGCACCGGCACTTGTAGATGTCTTGTATCATAGCTAATTATACAGAGTTGGTATAAGTCATTATTACAAAGTCACCCCAAAGTACAGCGGCGACAGTTGGTATATTGATGAGTGGTGGTGAATATCTTTCTCCCGACCCAGTCTTGTCCCGTCAGCACTTGGCGCACAGTCACTGATGAACAACCACTGTCCAGGTTTTGAATCCAACGTATAATACTGGCATCCGATGCAGGTTACCATAAACGAGTTGGGTGCGACAAAACACACCTCCAACACTGTATAATACGTGGAAGATATTCTGGCCTTTCTTCCCCGAGAATAGAAAAGACGGTCCGGACTCGGTGTAGGCGAACCATACAAGACCTCACACCTCCCTGTAGTCCAGAATGTACACACACACACTGATTCAAATTGGCCGGGTGAACCCTTTTATTCTTTCCCTCCCAGAAAAAAAATAACTCATTTGTCATGACTGCTTAGGCTATTGTTCTCGGTTCTGGTGCATTCATTCTAGGGGTGCATTGACTAAAAAAATAGTTCCTAACTAAATTTATACTTAAGGTCTAAAAATTGACTAGCTACAACTTCTATCTATTGTTAAAATGACTATCCAACCTTAACATAAAGAAACATACAAGTGATTTTAATTAGAAAAGTAAAATTACAAAGTAAGTATTCACTCTCTCAAACACTCTGACAAAGCATGAATATAGTACCACTCGCTCATTAATACATTGAAAAAAACTGTACACAAAATAAGCCAAAAGCCCTGATGGCAATTGGGAACAAACTTGCTGTCAGCACATCTAATTAACCTTTCACCCTAACCCGCAGATGAACCTGAGAGCGTGTCCCGAACGGGCCACGTATGGACAAGGGGGAGACAATTCACAGGGACAAAAATAAATTTTCTGATTACCCCCTTCCATCCCCGTGACAACTAATAATAATAATAAAGTTCCAATAGAATAAATGTTTGGTGTATATTGAGCATAAATAGATAAACAGTTTTCTCTCAAAGTTAATTTAAGTGAATCTAAGTGCAATTTAAGTGCTATGAGGTTTTTTAAAGTTATTTCAGAATTTTACTCACACATATTGTCATGACAGTATGTTGACACAAATCCTAGTGTCAAATCACATGATGATTTTTGTCGTCACTTCCTGTGTTCACAAAAGTTTACCTCCCTGTTCATGAACTGGGTCCCAATGATCTCAAATGACATTATTGTTTGTGACAGAATTATTGTTGCCTTCTAAGGCCTGTCAGTGACATGTCAATCGAAGCATGATATTTGCCTTCCGTCCATACTTTGGCACTGGAGGCAAACTCAATCACCTGGTTTAACACACTTCAGAGGAAGAGTCTTGGTCGACCTCTCTATCTGTCTCTGTGAATGTTTTTCTTTAATTACCAGACATACAAGGGGGGCGGGGGTGAAAGGTCCACACACTTCTTGCTTTAATACCCATTACTATCACAAGAGTCACACCTCAGGCTAGAGGGTTTTGCTTTAATACCCATTACTATCACAAGAGTCACACCTCAGGCTAGAGTTTCTTGCTAACCACAGTGTATTATCGAATTCTAACTACAATGTTTATCAAACAGTCAAAATAAATAAATGTTCCATTTGCAAGATTACAAAAGTCTATCAACTTCTAATTCTAATTAATTAGTTTTACTTAATTCTCTCAGACTTAATAGTGAAATTAAATAAACCACAATCACACAATGCATAAACATTTAACTTCACACGCACACACTACAACAATGCATTTTGTAGTTAAATATAAAACACAAACTTCAATCTTGGAGCTAATGATTCAACTTCTTCATTAAAACGCCTTATAAAACACTACTACCAGCAATAAACACAAATACAGCCAGTAGCATTAAATGTTCGAATGACCTTGACTGAACGACTGGAGTAAATATAAATACAAAAATATGTATGGCGGTCTATTTCCCCGCCCTCCATGACAACTTCCAACTCAGGCACTTACAAAAAATAAGGGGTGCCCAGGGTCGGGTTACTTTGACAATTTAAAAACTTATATAACAATTAATTTTAGAAATAGGGAGAGGTAAAACTCTCTCTCTCTCTCTCTCTCTCTCTCTCTCTCTCTCTCTCTCTCTCTCTCTCTCTCTCTCTCTCTCTCTCTCCAAGCATGTACATATTTTTATTTCTCTGTCCATCTGTTATGTGAACCATTACAATGATAACTAATTATTGGGTACATCGTTCTGAGGACCCAATAGACTTTTAAAATCACACCTTAGAATTTCTCTCTATTTACCTAATTTAAGAATATTAAAAAATGATAGTGTGATGGATTACATGCTTGAGAGCAAATTAAGTACTTTGCATTTTTAATTATACCTTATATTTGTTTTTCTTTTTTCCACAATTGATATTGATAAAGGGCAACATTTAATTTGTTGCTGAATATCAGTGTAATCTACTGTGCATGACTATTTCATGCCTTGTGTGTGGAGAGAGGGATGTAGATTAATTAGGGACAGTTAGTCCACTGGTGGAGTGCAGAGAATTGAGGGAGTGATTTGTGGAGTTCGGTGAAGTTATCCTGATATACCGTAACAATATATGAGGAGTTTATTTCCACTCATGACTGAAACTGTGGACAAACATAGATATATATTCACCATCGAAAATCACCATTCACACAGTACAATGCCATCTTGGAAAGGTCAATAAGTGAATGCAAAAATAAGAGTTTAGTAAGATATGAGAATTGTTCAGTATGTCCATGATGACGTCACAATTATAATTGAAATGTTTATTAATTAGAGTGCTCTAGACTTCTTATTTCTTACTGATGATTATTTGTATTCATGAGTTATTGACTATTACTTCACAATTAGATATTGTGTATTGTATATCAGCAAGTTTACTTGTCAAAATATTGGATAATTAATTGTCCAATAAAAAAAATTATCAACTAATTTACTTGTCAAAATATTGGATAATTAATGGTCCATTAAACAAAACATCAATTAGTTTATCTGACAGTATATTAGATGATTAATTATCCCATAAGGAAAACATCAACAAATTATCAATATATTGGATGATAAATTGTCCCATTAACACAACTACATTACTTGTCAAGAAATTGGATGATTAATTGTCCCATCATCGCAAGTGGTAGAGTTTAATTTAGTGGATGTGCATATATTAGACTGTAGTGCTTTTATCAACATTAACATTAAAACAATATTTAATAATTCATTTACTTAATGATGAGATATGATCGTTAGAGTAAACCCTTGTGTGACATATTTTGACTTATAGGTTTTTACTTATAGAACAATTTTTAAATAATCAGTGAAAGTACAAAGGTAAAATGTTCTCGTCCATTAATTTTATAAAGGTCTTTAGTCGTTTAAGAAATTCAGCCTAGTTCCATCAGGTTTACATAGCTTAAAAACATATTGACTTTGATTATCTAAAATTTTCATTTTCTTTTGTTGGAAGTAATGGTACGATAACATTCATAAATGTTGTTGAAGAACAAATTTAAATTTCGAAAATGAATTACAATCATGAAAACTACCCTCTCATTGTGGTTTTTCTGGAATTTTTGGAGCCAGAATAGTTATCATTTTTACAAGACTATCATTCTTTTAAACTAACATAAGGCATACAATTTCATCGATTTCAGAAAAAACATAAATTTGTGAAGAAAGATAACGTACGTGGTATGCTGCAGTTTCTGGAGCCAGAATAGTTCCACCAAGTCTCAAGTCTGAATCGTGCGAACTGTCTAATTTCATGACACTAGACCACGTCACTTCCTGTATGTCGGTCTCTGGCACGAGATCAATCAGCACTTCTTGCAACTGTTCCTGGACAACCTCTCCCCACAGAGATGCCGAAACTTCCATCAGAAAGTTTAGTCCACAGTCCACACCCAACAGTCGGATATGAAAATCGTGAAGTAATTTACGTACAACTTGTGACAGATGTCCGTCCGCTACTCGTCCCAGAACATCGGATAAAAGTCTGTCTCTTCCTTCCAAACGCATGACAAACTGGATGACCTTTCTCTCTTGTTTCGTTTCTTCTCTGTGTTCCGTATTCACGACCTTGAGATCTGCTTCTCTTCTTTTTCTCTCTTCCTCTAGTAATAATGTTAATCTCCTCCTCTCTTCCTCTAATTGTAGTGTTAATTTACGTCGTTCTTCCTCTAACTTATTCAATACCTTTTTCTTTTCTTCTTGTTTTGTAAATCTAATTTCCGTTTTCACCGACTGTTCTGTTGCTCTCCTCCTCTCCTCCTCTATTATTTGTGTCCACCTCCTCCTCTCGTCTTCTAGTTGTTTCGTCACTCTAATAATGTCTTTCTCTAATTGCATCATTATTGTTTTGTTTTTCTTTTCAAATGCCTTCATCTCCTTCTTTTCTTTTTTCCTTTCTTCTTCGTGTTTTGCATTCATGACCTCGAGATCTGCCTCTCTTCTTGTCTTCTCTTCCTCTAGCTGTGATTTTAATCTGTTCCTCTCTTCCTCTAGCTGTGATTTTAATCTGTTCCTCTCTTCCTCTAGTCTACTTTGTTTTTCTTCTAGTTGGTTTATTACTGTGTTCCTTTTGTCTTCTAGCTGTCTCAGTTTAACTTCCTTTTCTGCCAGTTGTTCTTTAGCTCTACTCCTCTCTTCCTCTATTCGTTGTGTCCATCTCCTCCTCTCGTCCTCTACTTGTCTCGTCACTCTAAAAATGTCTTTCTCTAATTTCATCATTTTTATTTTGTTTTTCTCTTCAAATTCCTTTATCTCCATCCTCTCTGACTCCAATTTCTGAATCCGATCATTGCTCCAGTCAATCTTAGCCACCACAATGTTTTCAGCTTTAGAATGAAAAGAAATAAGCACTTGAAGCCATCTATTTAAACAAACGTGTTCACACGTTCGAAAGAAAAAATTATTGGTGTAATAAAAGTAGTTTTACCAAATTTGTTTTTAGTTTTCTTCAAATGTGAACAAACATTTTACACACTAAATGATCCATGTATTAGGTGATTGAACTCCATCACATCCAGGGCTATGAAAAAATGTACATACCTGCTTGCATGATAATTTTGTGGTCTGGAATTGTTTCCAACTGGACTGTTCCCACGTCTGTGCTGATAGTAGTGCTTCGACTGGCATTCTTGATGCAATCCACCCGTTTAAATGTTAATGGGCTTTTATCGGTAGTCTGCGAAGTAACTGTAAATCCTTTAAATAAATGGAAATACACAAGAGAGTGCCTTAACATTATTTATGTAAATATTAGTTATTACTTACACTTTTAAAACCACTTCTAAATAGTCATGTGATTTGCACATCCCTAGTGTAGGCAGTAAGCAGTTAATACTTCCTGCATTTCATATAGTTAATGACATTGCAAAGTATATTTTCATTGAATTAGCATGTCACGATAATGAGTAAATATTAATATTTTTCTCTCTCTCTCTAAATGTCCTCATACTCTAAAAGATTAACGAAACAGCTAAATTAATTAAAACAGGGACAGGGGCGAAAATGACCATTTTGTCAACAACACAAACCTAAGTGCGGAAACGCTAGCCTTAGGTTGTGCCTGGGAATGGAAAAGTATAATTAACTTGAGGGAGAATGCTGGCTAACCCTCTGTGGTCAGGACGCCACGCCCATAAATCTGTCGTGTCAGTGTAGAGTACATGGCGGCCACTGAGATTCTAATTTTGTCCATGAGAAGGCAGACTTTGAGTTTAGAAAAGTAACTTTTTAAGAATCAATACTATAAAAGTTTGGTAGTTAAAAGGTGTTATTATATTGTCAAATTATTTGTTGAAATATAATTTGAGTGATTGAAAAGTTAAGATTTATATCACTACAGTTAAATGTGTTGGTTTGTGTGTACAACCCTTTCTTGCTTGCCATGTGGCGATGAGTCGCCATAGTAACTGTAGTTTTAAAAACAAAATAAAAGTGGGGAAAGCTGTGAGATCTTAATTTGTGCTCTGAGTTAGGTTAGCAGGTCAAATTGGATATGTCATTTAAACGTGTCAGACTTGGAATTCGATACCTGGCACTAAATGGAAGTGGACACTCAAAACATTCATTAGCACGTACATGCAGTGCTGGATGGGGGTACTGTGTACTGGAGGGGGAGTGTTCTAATCAGCTCAATGAAAGTGATGTACAAGCACTTTGTGTATAAAAGGGGATACGGAGACAGATACGAACGAGAAACATCGAGAAAGTAGCGTTTGGTAGAGGGATAGAGTTTCTCCTGCCTTTTTTGTACCAAGAAGACTCTTTGAGCTGGGAGGCAATCAGCTAGAGAATTCTTGGACACTGCAATAGAGTGCCAGATGTCTACCCAGGCTGTGTTGAAGACGTGCCATCAATGACGCCAACAGATCAAGATGGACCAATCATACCAGATAGTCATCTCTGAGTTCTTCAAAGACTGTGCAAAGACAGTGGACAATTGATTATTTTCCATGCAGAGATGGATTTCTGATGGACGTTTAATGTTATCACATATGGGATATATTGCAGAAGCGGTATATTGCAGAGAGGCAGTATATTGCTAGAAGCAGTCAGTAGTCATGCGTGTGGCATGCCGCCGAAAAACGTCAAGAACTTATAATTAATGACTGCTATTTTATGAAAAATAATGCTTAAAGTATTTAGTACTGCATGAAGAATCTTGAATACTGTATTTCTTTTATTTTATTCATCATTCATCATTCTTTCTTTCTTTCTTTCCCCCTACCCATAGGTGTGAGTGTGGATGGCTGACTAACCAACGTGTGAGAGGAAACCCATAGATCAATAAATTTTAATTTATTGAGGCTTTTCCTTCTATTGTTTTGAAAGAGCAGTTGTGGTCGTTGTTACACGTTGTGTCGTCTGTGCTGTCTACACCTCACCATTACCTGTATGCAAACACACATGCAAACATGTCGGCAATACGTAATTTACTTCGTGACAATCTCGTTGTCTCCACACAGACAACGAGATTGTCACGAAGTAAATTTTATCTGAATTAATAATAGTATTGGGGCAGATAACCACAGCAGAAGTTAACATTTAAAATCCCAAATCCGTGTGTCAGGCGTCACGTTTCTCAGAGACCTTTGGTACAAGGAAACTCGAGAGAGTTTTTATTAACTGTACTGATGAAGAAATCAAACGATGAAAGACATGTAAGCAGTGAATCGGCTGGATATTGAATTTGATAATTTATAAAATTATCTATCTATCTATCTATCTATCTGTCTATCTATATATCTATATATCTATCTATCTATCTGTCTGTCTATCTGTCTGTCTGTCTATCTGTCTATCTATCTACCTACGTGTTGAAGGAGACGGACTAATACACTTTAGATGTCTTGTGTAATTGGGTCATGATAAATCATAGAGGAAATATAAAATCTTATTTAATATTATTTCTTAATCTGCCTTGTATAAAAATACTCGGTCATTATAAATCTGCCTTTCATTCTATAAATATAAATACTTATCTAGTCTGCTATTTCTTGATCTTTCTTGCATATAATAAATACCGATTTGTACTTAATTGGTCATTTATAATTCTGCCTTTCAAATAAAGGAGTATCTAGTTGTATTTAATGAGTCATTTCTAAATCTGGTACGGAATGAATATCGAGTCGTATTTAATGTAATCCTTCGAAATCGGTTTTGCATAAAATACATTTTCAGTCTTGCTTAATGTGTCCTTTCTAATGTGTCTTTCATAAATATCAACAATTATTTATTTTGGTACATGTAAATCTGTACTGCAACCAGGAAATATTCAGTGTTATTTACAGTGTCCTGATGTGTCAAATTGTCATATCAAAATCTGTATTGCAAACAAGAATTATTCAGTGTTATTTACAGTGTCCAAATGTGTGTCAAATTGTCATATCAAAATCTGTATTGCAAACAAGAAATATCCAGCGTTATTTACTATGTCTTGGTGTGTGTCAAATTCTCATGTCAAAGCAAAACGCCACTCTTGTCAATGTCCTACTCTAACAAAGGGAAATAACTGATTGCAGTTTGAAACGAGAAATGGTTTTACACAAATTGTCGCGCTATATGATACATATGTATGTCTATCCTGTGCTGAAGGTAGCTGATACATATGTAGGCCTATCTAGTGCTGAAGGTAGCTGGATAAGTTAGTTCTTTGGATTCCAAGACACTACAGTCATTCTATTTTCTCTTTGTCTTCAGAACTAAATGGTACGTAAAATATTTCTTTACAATATTACAGAACTAAATGGTAAGTAAAATATTTCTTTACAATATTACAGAACTAAATGGTAAGTATAATATTTCTTTACAATATTACAGAACTAAATGGTAAGTAAAATAGTTCCTTATGATATTACAGAACTAAATAGTAAGTAAAACATTTCTTTACAATATTACAGAACTAAATGGTAAGTAAAATATTTCTTTATGATACTACAGAAGAAAATGTATACACAAAGGGTAATTAAAATACATTTTCCAATAAATTCAATTCAGAACAGATTTAAATGTACTTTCGATAAGCAAAATACATCTTTCTGCCCTTATAGAACAGAGTTAAATTTACATACTATAAGTAAAATACTTCTTTCCACATTTATCAGAACAGAGTTAAATGTACATGCGAGAAATAAAGTAATGCATAACTGATAAATAAGTAATAATTCTTCTCGTCTACATCTTAAAAAACAGAGGTAAATGTTGGAAGTGATTAATAAAATAAAGAATAAATATGGTACAAAATGTCAATTTTATGTTAACATGAAATATGAAGTAATCTATATTTTAAATGGATTACTATTATATGTGACTAATCATAAAAACGACCCACATTAAAAATGTTTACCGACATCTCAATATGTGTTATCAGAATATGTGTCTTCCAACCTTGGTTCTCTCTCTCTGTTTTCTTTATATTTATTTCCACCATTTGTTCCATAATGATGTCTTCCCTTGCTTCATCTCCATTCTCTTGTGGTGTGTTAGGGCGTTCTGATGGCATGTATCCACACTGCAAAGGATTGAGAACAATATTGTCAGTTATTTCTCTGTCTAAATTTTTTGTCTCTCTCTCCTCCCACTTCCATGACGATACCTTATTAATTTACAGGGAAGACATTTCTTGTCACCCAATTCCATGTGTAGGGCCTTCATAATTATTTACATGTAGATAAGTATGGTTATTTTGACGCATTATTATTAAGAAAAGGTCTTAAGATGAAATGATCCAAAAACGCTCCAATGGAGACGTAAAATTGTTAGCCACCACCACTGTGAGGGTATCAAAATGCATGCAGAGCAGCAGAGAACTATGTAGCTGTAAAGAGAGAGTTTAGCATGTGCCACCATAAATAATGGCCTCGTGTAACCTGTAAAACACAGTGTTGTGTGTCGCCATGAATAAAGGCCTTGTGTAACCTGTAAAACACAGTGTTGTGTGTCGCCATGAATAAAGGCCTCGTGTAACCTGTAAAACACAGTGTTGTGTGTCGCCATGAATAAAGGCCTCGTGTAACCTGTAAAACACAGTGTTGTGTGTCGCCATGAATAAAGGCCTCGTGTAACCTGTAAAACACAGTGTTGTGTGTCGCCATGAATAAAGGCCTCGTGTAACCTGTAAAACACAGTGTTGTGTGTCGCCATGAATAAAGGCCTCGTGTAACCTGTAAAACACAGTGTTGTGTGTTGTCATCTCTTGCTGTGGCTGTCGTGAATTGTGTGACGTATTGGCCTTTCCATTTTTGTTTACATCTCGCATCCTGGGGTGACCCATAACACATTACACCAGAGACCCCCCCCAAACTATGTTCACTAATTTGATTATGTTGTATATTATTCTTATGGAATTTTATGGATGATAAATTTCTTATGCTGCCTGTGTATCAGGCTAAGAAATATCATTGCTGGATTTGTAAGTTGAGAATATGTGTAAGAGAGAAAGGAGTTAAAGATGAAATATGTCTGAAATTTATCACTGCCTTAATTTGACTTTTGAAGAAAAGAGTTGCCGTTTTTGTTTTGTAAGCGTTATCCACTTCAGACTGCAGTGACTACTGCACTCTACTAGATTCACGTTGGTGTGTGTATCCAGCATTATCGTCAAAAGTATCAGTAAACGTGTTTATCGTCATACCTATCAGTAAACGTGTTTATCATCATACCTATCAGTAAAGTGTTTATCGTCATACCTATCAGTAAACGTGTTTATCATCATACCTATCAGTAAAGTGTTTATCGTCATACCTATCAGTAAACGTGTTTATCGTCATACCTATCAGTAAACATGTTTATCGTCATACCTATCAGTAAAGTGTTGCTGTAAGTTGATTTCTGTGAATTCTGTTCAAGTGCCAATTCGACAGAAATTGAAATTTGAGTTTGATCTCGAGAATTCACAAAGATTTTTTTATCATTCTTCATGGCGTGCTTTAGTAGTGCACACGAACATTCTAGAACACTGTGTGATGTGCTTTAGTAGTGCACACGAAAATTCTAGAACAATGTGTGATGTGCTTTGATAGGCATGTGAAGCTCTGGATGACTGATTCTCTATGTTGTGATTTGTGAGCATTCAGTTTACCCTAGTGTAGACATTAGCAGTCAAATTAACAATCAGGTTGATAAATATAATCCATCATAAAAATGAGAGTGGAGTTTTAGAGAGATAATTATAGTCAATCTACATAATCTTTCAACGATGGCAGTTGTCACTAGCACGTGTTCACAATAATGCAATTTGCAACAAGTTACTTTCTTTCTTATCAGATGATGGTCCAACTAATCCCTTCTAGGCACGTTACACAACTGTTCCGGAACCTTTGATGCGCTCAGAAATCACGGTTCGATGACAACATTGGATACACACAGCAACATGATCCATCAGAGTAAGGGAGTCACTGCAATATCAAGTGGATACATGGATGAAACAAAAAAGGGCGCACGTCTTTCTTCAAAAGTCAAATTAAGGCAGCGCTAAAGTTCAGGCATAATTCATCTCTAAACTACTTTCTTTCTCACACATTTTCTCAACTAACAAATCCTGCAATTATATCTCTTAGCCTGATACATAGGCAGCATACGAAATTTATCATCAATTGAAATTCAGAAGTATCTGTTGGAGGATAATTAATAAAATAAAATTAATATTCTTATCATTTGAAATTAGTTATGAAGGATTAATTAATAATAATAATAATTTTATTAACTAAGTAGCATGCACTTCAAACTTCCTATGTCAAGGATTCTGATTAAGAGTAAGCGTCACTAGTGCAATCTGCAGCAGAACTTATCAAACGTGAAATTAAGTCATTTACAGTAAATGCGTTTACTGTCTAAATACTGACAGTGAACATATTGTTATATATCATTGACAGTGAAGTGACTGTTATATATCATTGACAGTCAAGATAGTGTTATATATTCAGGCGTATACACGTAAAGCATACCACTTATATCTAATGTGTTCCAGGACAGTATAAGCAACGCTATTACGTGAAGCCAAAAAGAATATATACATTTATACATAAATACACAACATAATTACGTGACCCAAAAAGAATATATACATTTATACATAAATACACAACATACTTACGTGACCCAAATCATGAATATACAAAATATGTACATGACTCAAAGCGTAAATACACAACATACTTAAGTGACCCAAGTCACGAATATACAACGTGACCCAAAGCACGAATACCCAACATGCTTTAGTGATCTAAAGTATGAATGCACAACATATTTACGTTGACCCATAAAGAACGAATACATAGTACATTTACGTGACCCATAAAGAACAAATACATAGTACCTTTACGTGACCCAAAGTCACGAACACAAACACGCACGCACGTACGAACGCACACACACGCACGCACGCACACACACATACACACACACACACACACACACACAAACACACACAAACACACCATATTTACGCGACCCAAAACACGAATACACAACATACTTACGTGACCCAAAGCACGAATACATCCCTCGAGTGCAGAAAGATGAGGAAATGGCGGAATGCTGTCTTTCTTTATTTGACGAACACGATTTAAAAACGGTTCTGTTTGGACCAGACTGTGATCGTGTTTAGCAAGCTCTGCTGCATACATGCCAAGTATTTGTTGTTTTATGGTTAATCTCACTTTGACATTCTGTAGACTTGTGATCGATTTATCCACGTCTTTCTTTGAATTCTTCAGCTGACATATTTGGTCGTACAAAATCATTTCGACCTCACTACGCGTCGTTTGCGTATCGACAACAGTTACTTCTGCAAGTTGACAACACTCAGTATTTCGACATAACGCCTCTAAACCGCTAGCGTCACTCTGTGATTGAATCTCGGCCGTCGTCCATGTTGTGGGCAGTGTTTGCTGTTTGTGACCATAGGACTGTTGGCTTACTGAATGGACACTAGAACAGGTATTACAAAGGTAATGACGACAGTCAAGACACACGTGTGTCACTTTAGTTTCATGACACATGTCACATGACGTTTTCCTGTCTTGTCTCAGACGTTCACAGACCATCTTTTCAATAACGAGATCTTTGCACATGTTATCAATTATGTCGCTGATTGTCTCCCCTTGGACTAGAGGTATTATTTGATGACATGAAGAACAATGTGCTGGCAAACCTTCTCTCACAATTAACTGTCTTACACATCTCCTACAAATGAGATGACCACAAGGGAAGATAACGGGACCCAAACACAAATCACGACAATTGGAACAATCAGTCAGATCAATAGCGGGAAAGGAAGATACATCCATCTTTTTATGTAGTTTTAAATTTTATGAGATAATGGTTTGGTACAATTATTTCAGTTCTCGCCACCCATTTCATGAAAACTGGAATAAAAAATAAAATAAAATATTTACAATAAATACGGAGCTTTTTCTTTTTTAGTATCATTAATTCTCAAAACATCGGCAAGTGCCGGAACCTAACGCAAGACGTAATCTATCTATCTATCTATCTATCTATCTATCTATCTATCTATCTATCTATCTATCTATCTATCTATCTATCTATCTATCTATCTATCTATCTATCTATCTATCTATCTATCTATCTATCTGTCTGTCTGTCTGTCTATCTATCTATTTATTTATCTATCTATATATCTGTCTGTCTATCTATCTATCTATCTATCTATCTAACTATCTGAGTTTAATGTTTTGTTTAGTTGTTCATTTTCTGTCTGTACAGATGTCTCTGCGTGTATTGTTCGTACGAGAGACATTGATTAATGACGAGATGACGGGTGCTCGAAGTATGAGTGCATCTCGCTCTCACAGCAGTCTTTGTTAAACCTGCTTCAAAATCCCCTCCTTCTTCAAACAAACATTCCAACAACAAAATCCCCTCCTTCTTCAAACAAACATTCCAACAACAAAATCCCCTCCTTCTTCAAACAAACATTCCAACAGCAAAAGCATGTAAACCAGGCTCTACCCCCAATCTCACTCTGGAAACCCATAGCTCCTCCTTCTACTCTTGTCTACCTAAGAGAAGTAGATATTATCACACTTCACACACCCAAACCCCATTCCCAAACTACATACTACAAGACTACCCCTACCTCTTTCCAAATTAAAATTCCCCCACTCTCCCAATCAACAATTTCGAAATATATCCAACACATGAAGATGATATCCTTCCATCCAACGTAGAAAACCTTACTCCTAAACCCATCCATTCAAAAGATTATCACTCGCACTCTACAGACGCCTTCCTCACCTCCCACCCAAACTCATCCACAATCCTCTGCCAACATCATACTACCTGAAATAACATACACAATCAGAAACAAGAAACACACGGCCCCAGGCCAAGACAAAATACCTTTTTTAGAGTCTCAGAAGGATACCTGTAACATACTCATCAACCTAACACAACTATACAATCAAATCTGAACAACAGGAGTCATCCCCCAACATTTGAAACACGATACAATCATCCCCATCCCAGAACTCAATAAAGACACTACCAATCCAAACTCATACAGGTCCATAGCCTTACTAGCCACCTTGGCCAAGACACTAGAGACAATCATTAACAAAAGAATGATTTTTTCATGTACTAGCTCTAGTATAAGAATTCCTTGTCTAGCTCTAGTTCATGAATGAGGTATGGCAAAAATTAGTTGCACCTAGTAGGTGGGCTGGGTAGTGCAATTTTAGTTAGGTCACAGTGGACGCTGACTGGTGGCCAGTGTTTCTCTAATTTACAAATTGTCTAGTCTGATTAGGTGTGTATCAAATATTTGTTGCCCGACATTGAGCAGAATATTCACTTTTGTTTTGCTTTTTGTTTAGTTGTGTTTCCCTGAGACATAAAGTTTTTCAGTTTGGCATTATAGTAATTAACTAGTGGATTTTTAAGCTGGGTGGATAGATTTTAAAGACTAGATTTTTTCATTATTTCCTTGAATTTTGACAGTTTTGCTCTGTTAATCCTGTATGTATTGTTGTTATCTATGCTGTAATTTCTTTGTTTGGAATGGGTATGTTGAGATGTGCATGTTAAATTCTGTGTGAGATTGGTAGTCAGTGATAAACTTAGAAACGGTCATACATAACGATATCTAATTTCTCATCATAGTATACTAAATTAATCTTTTTCAGTGTTTTAGGGGGCAGTGTTACTAGCATTACGTGTTAGTGAATGATATTTGTGGATCTCTTAATGACTGGACAGTCAAAGAGTGAGATGCCATCCATCAGCATAGGGGCTGGTAGAAGCTTAGTGGCCACGGCGGTAATGAGTGGGATCTTATTTACAGTCATGTGCTAGATGTCTGCTGACCCCATTTTGTGTACTCTGAAGCATCTGTATGCATGCCTGGACCTGACTACTTTAGCTAGTTACCCATCTGTACGTGTTTGTGGACAAGAGTGTTATAGTTGCTGAAATGGATGCACATGAGATGTTTTAAGTAATTATGTATATAATTTCAGTGCATCAGATTTGCTAGTTTGGTTATTTTCATCACCATGGACGCTGATCTAATTTTAGTGGCCAGGAATGTGGAATGCATTTGTACATCTCTTTTTGTTTCACTTGCCGCTATGAATATTATGGTAGTGGACACGTATCGTCTGCATGAAGCGCCAGGACAAATGGGGTCAAGAGGTGCTGCTTTGTTTCATATTGCGGGTACTCTATGAGTAAACCTGTCAGTGCTAACGTTTAGAGCTGTGTTAGAGTAGATTATTTTATTGTTATATACTGTTTTAAGTAGTTATTAACTAAAGTTGATATGTATGCGCATTTATTGTTGTATACTGTTTTAGTTAGTTATTAACTAAAGTTGATATGTATGCATTTCTTGTTGTATACTGTTTTAGTTAGTTATTAACTAAAGTTGATATGTATGCATTTCTTGTTGTATACTGTTTTAGTTAGTTATTAACTAAAGTTGATATGTATGCATTTCTTGTTGTATACTGTTTTAATTAGTTATTAACTAAAGTTGATATGTATGCATTTCTTGTTGTATACTGTTTTAATTAGTTATTAACTAAAGTTGATATGTATACATTTCTTGTTGTATACTGTTTTAGTTAGTTATTAACTAAAGTTGATATGTATGCATTTCTTGTTGTATACTGTTTTAATTAGTTATTAACTAAAGTTGATATGTATGCATTTCTTGTTGTATACTGTTTTAGTTAGTTATTAACTAAAGTTGATATGTATGCATTTCTTGTTGTATACTGTTTTAATTAGTTATTAACTAAAGTTGATATGTATGCATTTCTTGTTGTATACTGTTTTAGTTAGTTATTAACTAAAGTTGATATGTATGCATTTCTTGTTGTATACTGTTTTAATTAGTTATTAACTAAAGTTGATATGTATGCATTTCTTGTTGTATACTGTTTTAATTAGTTATTAACTAAAGTTGATATGTATGCATTTCTTGTTGTATACTGTTTTAATTAGTTATTAACTAAAGTTGATATGTATGCATTTCTTGTTGTATACTGTTTTAATTAGTTATTAACTAAAGTTGATATGTATGCATTTCTTGTTGTATACTGTTTTAATTAGTTATTAACTAAAGTTGATATGTATGCATTTCTTGTTGTATACTGTTTTAAGTAGTTATTAACTAAAGTTGATATGTATGCATTTAGATAGGAAGTCGTTTGTAGTTTACATTAATATAATTTTGTATACTAGTTTATATTATTTTCTTGGTGCATTTTATGATTTATGTCTGGGAGCATGTTTCCTAATCGAACGAATATAGTTATTTATTTTATTTTTACGTTATCTTGTAAATGATATGGTAGGAAAGGGTTGTATTTAAAGAATAATTAAAGTAGTTATTTATTTTATTTTTACGTTATCTTGTAAATTATATGGTAGGAAAGGGTTGTATTTAAAGAATAATTAAAGTAGTTATTTATTTCATTTTTACGTTATCTTGTAAATGATATGGTAGGAAAGGGTTGTATTTAAAGAATAATTAAAGTAGTTATTTATTTTATTTTTACTTTATCTTGTAAATGATATGGTAGGAAGGGGTTGTATTTAAAGAATAATTAAAGTAGTGTCTTTATATGCTTATGCATTATATAATTCTTAGTAGTTTAGGAGTTTATTACATATAAACCAAAGTAGGAAAGCACAGAACAGACCATTAGATATTTTTATTGTGTATTTCAAATGGCCGGTGACAGGTGTCTGGGTAGATGGCCGCCCATTCAGAATATATGGACATGCTAATGGTGTGTAAAGAATAGCGTTGACTGCCACTAAGACTTTCTATGATGGCTTTACAATGCATACAAACGCCACTACTCACCAGCTCAACAAAACCGCCAACACGCTAACCGATGGCGGCCACAGCAATACGGAAGCCGATGATGAAAATCACCTAACAAACCTGGAACCGAGGACAGTTGCAACTCAGAAGCAAGTACTGTCAGAGTCTCCAACTCGTCGGGAAATTGCCTGTAGCCCTGCAACTGTACTAAACGGATTAAATAATAATACTTTATTTTTAAAATCAACACACAAGAGGAACCACTACAGTCGCAGAGAAACTAACACCACGAACACGAAACTCTACAAACACAGAACACATCGCCACCCATCGTCTTCAGAATAATGTGAGAAGAAGAAGGCTCTACAGAAGTTCACCAAAAACCGAGAACATCAAGAAGATGAAAGGTTTTAACGCAATTCCTGTGGAGCAAAAGAAGTTAACGGAACTACTACTACTACTACTACTACTGTGTGAAGCAGGTGTCAAAATGCGTGAAAGCAAAAGGCGCCATATAGCTAAGAAGAGAAAGGGCGAGTTTGGCGATCTGCCGCCATGAATAAAACTTCAAGTAAGTTGTAAAAAGGGTGTTGCGTGTTGTCATCTCTTCCTGTAGCTGTCATCAAGCGTAATATGTTTTGTCCTCTCTATCATCATTGTTTTCATCTCGCTTAATGTGGTGACCCATCACAAATGAGTATGTCATTTATTAATTCTGTATTAACAGTGATATTTTCTGACTCAACATTAACAATGCTATTTATTGACTTACTATTACGAATATCATTATTAATAATGTCACGAACTGACTAGATCATTGTCTCTAAACGATTTATGTAGGGAGGACATTGGAATTGCACAGCGACTCATGAATCCAGACTAAGGTTGTGCTCACTCAAGATTTCACTGTTATAAAATTTGTTGTTGCATACTGAACGCGTACTCTGAAGGCCCACGATTTTGCTGTTATAAAATCTGTTAAACACGGGACATGGATTCTAGAGGCTCAAGATTTTGCTGTTATAAAATCTGTTAAACAAGGGACAGGATTCCGGAGGCTCACGATTTCAGTTACTATATTTAGACGTTTGTAAACTTTTCCTTTAAAATGACGTCAGTTTACTGAAATGAAAATAAACTAATACTATATTTAGACGTTTGTAAACATTTCCTTTAAAATGACGTCAGTTTACTGAAATGAAAATAAACTAATACTTTATTTAGACTTTTGTAAACATTTCCTTTAAAATGACGTCAGTTTACTGAAATGAAAATATACTAATACTTTATTTAGACGTTTGTAAACATTTCCTTTAAAATGACGTCAGTTTACTGAAATGAAAACTAAACTAATATCATATTTAGACTTTTGTAAACATTTCCTTTAAAATGACGTCAGTTTACTGAAATGAAAATAGACTAATACTTTATTTAGACTTTTGTAAACATTTCCTTTAAAATGACGTCAGTTTACTGAAATGAAAATATACTAATACTGTCGACCCCTGGGATTCTGTTTTGACGTGATTGCATAGTGGCTTAGCATACATAGTCATATAACTAGAACAACATGCATAGTGGATTCGTACATAGTCATATAACTAGAACAAATGCATAGTGGATTAGCCTGCATAGTCATAATATAACTAAACAAAATGCATAGTGGATTAGTCTGCATAGTCATATAACTAAACAAAATGCGAAATAAAGCAGTGTAGTGACACTGAAGCATTACAAGAAAATGCAAACAATACTCACTTATAAAACTGTATATTATACACATATCTATGAAATATATTAAATAGCAGGTCGTCAAGTGGAAACAATATCCGTGTACATGATAATTCAACAATGCCGAATTAATTCTCTTGGTTAAACTGAGATTTGCTTTAAAGTGATGAACGTATAATATTAGATTGAAAACACACAATACACCCGAACAAAATGGCTGAACTGGCGTCTTTAAGCGCTATGTAGTCTCTATGGCTACGTTCCGACTGACCTAGATTTGATTGCTGTGAAATTACTGACGCGACTCGAGGAAAGAAAAACACTAGCGTGTTATCATATGTCAGACGATTTGTGTTACTGTTGCTTTTGTCTGAGTGCATTGGCACTGAAGATCTACTGTCCTTCTATTTTGAGGAATTTTATGACTTATAGATGTTCAGGCCATTTTAACAAACCGACGAGTTATGTATCCTGCCATGTTTAACACAAATGTCGTAGCGATATTAACGAGGCATGTTGTGCTAACTTGTACAGTATAAACAAATGTTTTAAAATGCTCAAAATATGTTAAAATAATTTTAGTGAAAGGAAATAATTTGTTTTGGGCTCAACTGATGAGAGGGATGGCAACCATTAAACATCAACACGGAAATGAAGGACAGCAATTGATATCACTAACATGGCAGTTGTAGCCGACAACACCAATGTTGCTGACAACCAAATCAGCCATGAGGGATGCTAGCCGCCATACATTAACAAAAACAACTAGGTTGCGACCGCTAATCATGTACA
Organism: Sinotaia quadrata; assembly: GCA_028829895.1. Lineage (NCBI taxonomy): Eukaryota > Metazoa > Mollusca > Gastropoda > Architaenioglossa > Viviparidae > Sinotaia > Sinotaia quadrata. The sequence continues at coordinate 138,724,674 of CM054180.1, read as the reverse complement.
TCGAGTCTGAACACAACTTTGAACACCAGGATTTTGTGCAGATGACTAGTAACTAGACAGTCAAAACAAAGAACTTTCTGAAAGTTCTACAAAAGTGAAACGTACGGACTGTTTAAATTGATTGGTATAAAAGGAAAGAGAGAAGAAAAAGAAGAAGTAAGTACAAAAAATAGCAACAAGAACATTTGTGCTTCTGTCTGCAAGGCACCATTTTATAAACTTTCTTTACAAGGTGTATTTTTTCAGTAGTAGTAGTTGACGTAACTTTTTTAGTAGTAGTGGATGCATGTGTACATTTGATTCACATCTGAGTTCATATTTTGTGTATTGGAAGTAATGGATATCTGCAGCATTAAGGAGTTGTACTTTTGCTAGGGTAAAAACCTAATTTATGTGCAGCATTAGGGATTTGTAAGTGTTGCTAGGGTGTTTCATTCCAGTATTTATTTGAGACCCTTTCTCAGCATGAGGATTTAAAGATTATTAATTTCCAACGTTCACCTATGCTGACGACAGACTGGTTGTCAGATTCACCCTTCAGTCCCCTAAATTAACTCCCTTGATTTAGATATTAAATTTAGTGACAGGTAAACCTGTGTAATATGCACGAACTGGGTACATTATCCAATCACAGCTAATTATGCATTCAGATAGTTCATCTTTTGACTCAGCCCCCATCCCAGTTCTTATTTGGTCTTCCTTGCAATAATTAGCCAACTTCTGTAATTAGATAACAAATAAGAATTTAATAAATTTAACAATTGACAAATGGTAATTCCATATATCAATATTCAAAAATGAAGGTCATAGGACTACCTATTTGTCTTTAAGGTTTCTACGGAATCGTAATACACAGTTCTGATTTAAGAGATCACCAGCTGTCCACTTAGCTGTTTTATCTTCTCGTCCATTATGGCAGTTCACACCCGAACAGTCCGTCCCTGGCTGACCGGCAACTGTCACATAACACGTCACTTGAATAGCGTCGATTCAGCTCTTCAACTCAGTAGTCGTAAGATGCCCGGTGTTCAGTTTTAGTCGCTGTGTTTGCCTCTCACACGGCAAGTCAAGTCGTAAGATACCCGGTGTTCAGTTTTAGTCGCTGTGTTTGCCTCTCACACGGCAAGTCAAGTCGTAAGATACCCGGTGTTCAGTTTTAGTCGCTGTGTTTGCCCCTCACACGGCAGGTCAAGTCGTAAGATGCCCGGTGTTCAGTTCTAGTCGCTGTGTTTGCCTCTCACACGGCAAGTCAAGTCGTAAGATGCCCGGTGTTCAGTTTTAGTCGCTGTGGTTGCCTCTCACACGGCAAGTCAAGTCGTAAGATGCCCGGTGTTCAGTTTTAGTCGCTGTGTTTGCCTCTCACACGGCAAGTTCAGCACAACGTTGAACACACTCTGGATTCAAACATGGAATCCAAACTTGGACATAAAGTTCGAATTATAAAAGTAAAAAACAAAACATCCCAAACATGGAATTCTAAATGTGAAACCCGCTCTGAAAAGATATTTGTTCATTTCCATGAGTGACAATTCTATTTATTCGCTGACCCTTACATGCGGCATTGACAATAAAGTAGCCTATTTACAAATCGACCTTTTGATCGTATTTTACAATGAAAGGTAAAATATGAAGAATGAAAAGATATAATTTAAATCATACACATGCGTGTTACAATTTATAATAAAACACATTACACGCAAATGGATTAAATAATTACATAAGAAAATACTCCAATATCCATAGCGTTTCACAATTGTCAAAATAGTTTATTAGCTTCCCAAAGAAGACAAATTAACGTTACCCTTGTGTAGTTTTTAACGTTTGAACCTCTTCAAGCCTCTTTTGCCGTAGCTGTCTCAGCTTGGATATGCGCTCTTGTGTGAAACAGAGAGGGCCGACCGCATCTTGTTTGACTGGCTCAAAGTCGCATAAGCTGTCACTTAGTGGAGTGAACAGCAGAGGAGATTTTGCCAGTCCTGAAAAGGATTGAGGCTTGTTGCTGGCTTGTCTGGTGTGGCACTTTGACATGATTCTCGTCCCGGCGGTCCGATGGAAGGATGTTGAATTTTGTCTGGTGGTGATGATTGATGTGATGACGGCAAATCCCGGGTACACGGTATATAAACATATCTATGGATTATGGCGGGAAATCTATCAGTCGAGCATCAGGCATGGACAACACCCATTATCTGCTATAGTTCGTGCATATTATATAATAGGTGTAGGACCTCTTTTGATTGCGTGTAAGCCGTCTGCAGTGCGACGCGTCAGGAGCGTGATTACATCACCGTTCGCGATGTCTTTATGAATACGACGACTATGAAAAGGAACGAAACTTCAAACAGCTTAACATAACAATATCAAATAATTATTAGAGAGGAGGTCAAGTATAATTTGTCCCTGACTTCGTTACATAGGGTAAAACTAATTTATGTGCAGCATTAGGGAGTTTTAAGTGTTACTAGGATAAAACTAATTTATGTACAGCATTATGGAGTTGTAAGTGTTACTAGGATAAAACTAATTTATGTACAGCATTATGGAGTTGAAATAATGTTGGGAATTTGTGCAAGTTATTTTTAAAAAAAATAATAATATGTAAATGTTTTGTTTCAATTGTTTCAGTTCAGGTGCACAATTAGTTTGTTATGTGATGTTCTACATAGGGTATGGAATTTAGGTTTTGTGGCAAATACTCATTTTGTTATAAGTAAGAAAAATTGTTAAATGTGGCAATACAGTTTGTAGTCTTATTTCTGTATTATTGTTTACAAAAGTCTCGTTGTGCTCTGCCTGTGTGATAGTTGTTTTAAAAGCATATAAATTCCTTTATTGCTAACTAGTAAACAAGGAAGGTTCGGGAATTTGGAATTCCTTGTCTAGCTCTGGTTCATCATTGCGGTTGGCAAACGATATGTTGCTCTTAGTGGGTGGGCCTGGTAGTATAGGTTGCTCTTAGTGAGTGGGCCGGGTAGTATAGGTTGCTCTTAATGGGTGGGCCGGGTTATACTAGTTTAGCCAGGTCATGTAGGACACTGACTGGCAGCAAACGTGTCTCCTGTTTTAAATGACGTCACGTTTGATTATGTGTGTAACATATATTTATTGCCCGACAGTGAGCAGAATTTCAGTTTAAATTGATGTTTCGTGTTTAGTTTGGTTATTATAGCAATTAACAAGTGGATTTTGAACCGGACTAGATAAATCACAAGGATTATTTTTTATTTACTTTTTTGTAGTTGCTTTGAATATTAATCCTATTTTATTATTGTAATATTTATCGTACGTTCTTTCTTTTCATAATGGGTATGATATGATTTTCTTAGAATTGACAGGAATGATAATAAAAAGCTTTATGAAATTGGTAGTCATTGATGAAATTAGAAATGGCCCTACCTAAATTTATCTGATTTCTCAACATATCAAACTACTTTGATATTTTTCAATGTTTAAGGGTAATTTTACTAACATTAATTGTTAGTGAATGATGTTTGTAGATCTCTTAGTGATTTCGGATAGTCATAGGGTGAGATGCCGTCTATCAGCAGAGACGTTGGTAAGATTTTAGTGGCCATGGGTGTAATGACTATGATCTTACTAAGGCCGTGTGTTACACGTCTGCTGAACATACTGTGTACTCTCGCTTTGGAAATGACAGCTTTAGCCAGTTACACATGTGTACGTTTTACAGACAAGAGTGTTGTATGTGCTGAGATGGATGCATGATGTTTTATGTACTTATGTTGGTTTGTTTATGTACTTATATTGATTTGTCTATGTACTTATATTGGTTTATGTACTTATATTGGTTTATGTACTTGTATTGGTTTTCATGTACTTATGTTGGTCTGTCTATGTACTTATGTTGGTTTGTTTATGTACTTATGTTGGTCTGTCTATGTATTTATATTGGTTTGTTTATGTACTTATGTTGGTCTGTCTATGTACTTATATTGGTTATTTTATGTACTTATATTAGTTTGTTTATGTACTTATATTAGTTTGTTTATGCGTTTATATTGGTTTTTTTTTATGTACTTATGTTGGTCTGTCTATGTACTTATATTGGTTTTTTATGTACTTATGTTGGTCTGTCTATGTACTTATATTGGTTTGTCTATGGATGGATTGCCCAGATTTACAATCTCGCATTGACATTTATAGACAGTTACTAGACTGAAGTGGAAGTCAGGTGTAGAGAGTTTTATAATGACTTTAATACTAAGAACATTTAGACCGAGACCACTGCTGTTAGAAAGTTAAATGCAAATGGACAAAACATATTATTACAAAATTGACACAACAAATATTCGGTTCAAGTAAATAATATTATAGTTGACACATCAGACATACATTAGAAGTAAAACATAATACAGTAGGTATTGTGATCTCTCAGACTAGTCTGTAGCTCCCCAGTGGCCAGAGACCGTGGCGATACCAATCAAATAGAGTCTACACTCTTCCAAAGTATATTGCATTTAATCAAATGGTGGTTGGTAGATAAACATATGTGCATTTGTAAAAAATGCCTTCCTGGGAAAACTGCTCTTTTAGGATGGATGATTGGTAGCTTAGTCTAGAATGATTTGAATGACATTTTGTTAGAACTTTATATTCTCCTCTGGGACAACACTTGAAGAGAGATGGCTAGACTCCCAATTTGAAATGTACGGAAAAGTTACAGGTGTATTGGAACACGAGGCAATTGGGTTGCTTCATCACTTGACCTTCGACCTTTGTCCTTCATTTGCTTTTCGGTTTCATTCTGCTTCATTATCCTGTTTCTGAGAGCGTGCAGCCAGTGCAGGATTAAACCCTGTGGAGGCCCCTAGGCAGTCGAAATCTCTGGGCCCTCTCGCAAATTATCTCCTAATACGTTTTTAAATTTACCACCAGCAATGGGTGCGTTATATTAATACAATATTTTCTCTATAGAGTCTTTAATGTAAAGTTTTCGTTTATTTGAGTTGATTCATTTTTTCTATCTTTAGGAAAGAATTTAAGAAACGTGATTGTACGTTGTCGCGGGGCCCTTAAAAGTCGTGAAGCTCATAGGCCGGTGCCTACTCTGCCAATTTGGTAATCCGGCACTGACGGACGAAAGTGAAACCATCCAGAACTATAGTGTTATTGACCACAGAAAAGCTAGAACACAGCTGCTAGTGTCATGAGTTATAACTGATTATCTATCTTGTCCTACCTGCTTTTTGTGATGTGACTTGGCCTGCATGATTGTTCCGTTCATACATACATTTCCACTGATAGACCTTGCCAGAATATACACATTGTAGCAGTTGAATCTCGCAAATATTCTGATGCACCAATTCCTGAGAAATAAATTACAAGAAAATAAAAGGAAGTTGTTTTAATATATTTACTAAAACCTCATGACTAGATTTTTTCCCTTGACGTGAATAGCTGTCAGCACAAACCTATGTAAGTCGTGACTAGTTGTCAACACTGATCCACGTGTGTCATGACACTTTCATCCAACAAATGCAAGGACATTTAGGAAATAGATACTCGTATTGAAAAGTATTCCACCCTTTCTATTTCAGTTTACTGCTGATGGGTTTAGAAACCATGTTCTTAGGATCTCTGTGGTCTGCACCAGTGGCAAAAGTACTCACTGATATTGCTCACCAGTGCCAAAATCACCACTGATATTGCTTACCAGTGCCCAAAGTACTCACTGATCTTGCTTACCAGTGCCAAACATACTCACTGATATTGCTCACCAGTACCAAAGTACTCACATATTGCTCACCGGTACCAAAGTACTCACTGATGTTGCTTACTAGTGCCAAAAGTACTCACTGCCTGGTATTGCTCACCAGTGCCAAAGTACTGACTAATATTGCTTATCAGTGCCAAATTACTCACTGATATTGCGTACATTCCATCTACAACCAGGTCCGTCTCAACCACAGATAGAGGGAAGGTCTGACCTCACTGAACAACATAGATAAATCAGCAATCTTGCCGCTTTCTTTGATCAATGGCATTTCATGAGTCATATAACAAAAGGTCCTCAACTAGAGAAACATTAATATTATAGCACCATCATTATAGTTCTAATTAAAATCGTACTTAGAGCACCATAATTAAAATTACAATCATAATTGTACTTAGAACACCATAATTATAGTTCCAATCATAATCGTACTTATAGCACCATAATTAAATTTCCAATTGTAATCATACTTAGACTACCATAATTAAAGTTCCAAACATAATCGTACTTTTATCACCATAATTATAGTTCCAATCATAATTGTACTTATAGCCAATATTAATTCACATCAACTGCCATTTATCGTGACATCCCACTCCACCAGACATCGCAAATCTGTAGATGTAAACTATTTTGATGTAAACTGTGATCTTTTGCTGTTGCAATTCATGTTTGTCACTATTTGTTATTATCTTTCACTGGTTCTAATTGCTGTTTTATTTGAATTTTGTTTTTATGTTTCGGCTGATAACATTTGCTTGGTGCAGCAAAACTAGTAATGTTCGTTTCTAAAATACTGTTATTGTGTTTTATTGAATGGTACAGTGTTAAACAACTGATACTTAAGTGAAATGTTTAGTTATAAATGTAAAACTCTGCGTGCTTTTTTAATTCTTGCTGCACACTTCATACGCATCCTTTCATACCTAGCTTTATGTTGCATTGACCTATTATGACTGAATATCGTTAAGCTAAGTTGGTGCTAAACGAATGTTAATGCCACTAGTAGTTGGATTGTTGAGACAGGAGAGTTGACGAGAGATTTATGGATTGATGACATGAGTGAATTGAAAGAGTTTATTCAAACTCAGTTTGCTAAGCAGGAGAAGTTTTTAAAGCTGAGAAAATAAATATAGGATATGAAAAGAAAAAGAACATAAATTTGGAGAAATAAGTAAAGAAAAATATATTTCCTTTGAAATCAGATTAAATTAACTGCTGACAACGAGCTAAAACGAATAGAGGCTGAGATTGGTTTTACAATCGAAAGCAACACACAAAGCAACGATATGTTTCAATTTTGACCTATAGACTAAAAAGAATGAAAACTTTGACGTTTACGTTAGACGATTTGATGAACGATTTGTCTGTTATCACTGGAGAGAATTGTTTCAATACATTACATTTCTCATGAGAGTTCAAGACAGTGGAGTATTTGGAAAGTTGCCTGATTAAATCCTGACATTTGACCTATGACCATTAAAAAAAGAGGAGTTACTGAACAGTTTGCATGTTTAAAGTAAGATGTATAGGGAACTTTTAAAGCAATTGTCACTGAACCTTCTGGAATATTCACTCTGGCAGCTGGCAGGCTAAATTATTTGTTGACTCACTGGCTAGAAATAGAAGTTGTAGATGAGACTGGAACCCATGAATTTGAAACCCAGTATTTTATCGAAGACCAATTATTAGGCATGTGCTCAGTGTCATCAACTGCATCCACTAAGAGAAAAGAAGCATTAGAGTTGCCGGTTACGGCTGCAGATCTGTACGAAAGTACATATGGAGTTTATGGTTATCATGAACAATGCAAGCAAGACGCATAAAAAACTACACCCTCATCACACAAACCACAGTCAACAAAAACTACACAATCATCCCACACACTACAAGCAACAAAGCATATGAAGTGTGAGCAAGCATCTAGACATAGAAGTAAGTTGAGTGACAATCCACCAATACTGCATCCTCATGGTAAACAACAAAAATCACAGTACAATCCACCGAAACTGCATCCTCATGACAAACAACAAACATCACAGGACAGTCCACCAATACTGCATCCTCATGGCAAACAACAGACATCTACAGAAGGACAAGTAGAGAAGGAAGGACTCAGTTGGGTAGTTATAATAACTTTTTAACACTTGGGATTTTTTAAAAGGGTGCAGTCTTGGTTATTAAAATTATAATAACTTTTTAACCCTTGGTATCTTTTTTCAAAGGGTGCAGTCTTGGTTATTAAAATTATAAAAAAAATTCAATCCTTGGGATTTTTCTTCAAAAGGTGCAGTCTTAGTTATTGGCTTTGTGCTTATTACCCTGGCTGTTGGTAGGAATTCCACGATCTATTGACCAAGGCTTTTTATTTGTCTCGTAAAAGCAACTATTAATGTACTAGTGATTTTATCAAATGGGAATGTTAGGGGCTTTAGTGTCACAATTAAGGTTGTATGTTTCTAGTCGTAGGTTAGACATAGTAGTAGTAGTAGCAGTACAGATAACTTCTTTGCCTCACAGGAATTGCGTTCAAACTTTTCATCTTGGCGATGTTCTCGGTTTTTGGTGGATTCCTGTGGGGCCTTCCTCTCTTCTATTGTATTCCGAGAGGGTGGTGGTGGGCTTTGGCGTTGCGTTTGGCTGTCGTCTGTTGCTGTTTGATGTCTGCTGCCTGTTGCGACTGTTGGTGGTCCCTTCTTTTTTTTTCCTCTCAGGGTTTTTTCATAGCTATCTGTGTGTACTGGTGTGTGTACCATAGGCACCAGCCAAGCAAGTTTGAGACTCACCAGTCTTGGTGCCCGCGGGTTCCGCCGTTCTCTCTGTGTATGATGTTTAGTCGAGTTGAGACTTGCAGAGTGAAGTTTGAAGTTTTGAAGTCAGTGCTATGTTGTTGTTTTTTATGCTTGTTGCCGCCATCGGGTGCCGATCTGGCGAAGTGCAAAAGATCGTCTGTAGTCTGTGGTTGAAGTCGATGCTATGTTGTTTTTTATGCTACACTCACCACAACACGCTCTCACGCTTCGCGTGCTCGCTCCCGGCAAGCTTTTCCACGGCCCGACGATGGCGGCGGCCTACGAGTGAGTACACACAGACACAAACAAATGAAACAACAAGTCAGCACGGAATAAAACCGCCAGCTCAACAGTCACCACCAACTCACCTTACTACAGACTACACACGACTTTCTACACCTCTACACTTCTCCAGATCGGCACCCGATGGTGGTTAGATATATGATGGCATGGTTCTATATATACGTCCTTGTTTCCATAAAAGGAAGGCGGTTGTGAATGCAAACTGAAGGGTCGGGTTAAACTTCAGTGACTGAAGGAGGAATACATTAAAGATAGACTTAACCATTCTTCAGTTTTTCAGTATACACATTTCTCTCATACAGGGCACAACAAAGACCAGACAAAATGTGTCCATTGTAGGAAATCATGATAATATATTACGTATTATGTGTCCATTGTGGTAAATCATTGTATTATATTAAGTATTATGCTGTTTTGGTGGACATGATAGAGCCTATAGGGGTATTGTGCTTTGGAGCGTGCATACATAGAAAGCAATGTACTTCACGACAGAGGTAGTCGAGTGGGAATTGTAGTAAACCTTCAATTAGTTAAACAATCTAATTACAATGACAAGGTTCAAACCATTACCATTGTAGATGGCACTAAAATGGAAGTGCCTTTAGCAACGGTATTGATTAAGTCCAAATATGGCACTGGTACATATATCGTTTGTGAGTTTATTAGGCCATGTGGTAGATTCAATAATCGTATGTCAACAAATCTTGGTTGAGCCAGAAGTTCAAAACCAAAACGATGACAGTGTCTATGATGTTGTGACCTGATTTGATGGTTGTAGTGCTAGTAACTGAGACTACAGACAGGGAACAGTCTGTACACAAAGCAGTAAGTGATGTTTTGACTTGTGAGAATGTTGCTGATGCGTCACAGGGTCCTGGGATGGAGTCTGAAGTGGTCGATCAGACCACGTTGCCAGTGTCTGAAGAGGATATGTGCCTACTTAGATCTGCACAATTAGAAAATGATTCGCTTGAAAAGTGTTGAAAGAAAGCACAGCTGAAGGAATCATGTCACCAAGAATATAATATTCAAGGTTATATAATCAGAAATATAATTATGTCATAGATTTTAAGAATGCCTTTTAAAAAAGCAACGCTTGAATAATACTTTCAGATATACTAATTTATTATTTACGATTCTTCATGTAGTTAGCAAATTTATCATTTAAGATATCTGCCTGTATTTATACCTATTGAATTTCGGGAACCAACACCTGATTTTCAGGAATGTTTGCTTCACAGTAAGGCACACAGTTGAAATTAAGAGAAGGTAAAAACAAATATGTCTGCGAGTGAATGTGTGTGTGCCATTTCTGTATGCACTTAAGACAGTATTTTCCGCCGACTGATGATTTGTTTGACATTGATCATCAATGGATTTTTGTCTAAAGAATGTTTCCATAATAACAGTCCTGCGTTCACTTAACTGTATATGAATATGATATTCTGTGAAAGTTAAAAATAAACTTTCACACTTGTATAAGCATTGGTATGGTGGAATAATTTGATTAGTTAAATATTCCATGATTTAGTTGTCTCCCTTTAAGGCTATACGTTTCCTATGTTTTGCTTTTGCAGTTATATTAATGGAAATATGTGAATGACATAGTACAGGATCCTTGTGTGTGATTATATTTGTATGTTTGGATGTACATGTGTGTTTGTTTAGTATTATGTACAGGTGCACATTTATGAATGTTACACTTATTGGTTATGTGTTACCTTTTTTACAGTGCACTTGTAAATGTTAACACGTATTTGTGTTATAGGATTAATTTTTTATTGTGAATTTGTATATGTTTATTGTGCATTTCTCTAAGTGTTGACGTCTCTGATGCATTTTGCTGACTTATTATCAAAGAGATCACCCATCAAAAGCAGTGCACGTGTTATCTAATCATCTAAGTGACAACATCTTCATAATACCTTTCCTTGTTCATGGTGTAATTGATTACATCTCCCTAAACGTTTTAGCAACTAGTATGTAAATGTAATAAATTTCTATAATTAATTTGTCTGAAACGTGTATGTAATAAATAACTATAATTAGTTTGTTAGCAACTTGTATGTAATAAATATAAATATATAATTAATTTGTTACCAACTGGTATGTAATTGTGACGGAAAATGCAAATTAATGCATTAATTTAATATTAATTAAATCAATATTTTAATTAATTCCTTATTCTTGTAAATTTAAATTCCAATTTCGCCATTCAAATCTCAGTGATATGAGTTTGGACAAACTTGGTTGACGAAGAAAAGATCGTCAGGTCATGACAATAGTCGATGACGTCACTCATTTGACATATCACAGTACAGCTCAGATTCTGAAATCAAAAGCATAAGAAAAAAAAAAGCTTTGCAGTTTACCGTTGACTGTTGAGCACGGACCCCGTGTGGCGGTTTTGTGGTTAGAGCTGAACAGAAAGGTATGTCCGAGATAGAGATTGTTATTGTAACTGATTTCTAACACTTGTTTTAAATGTTGAAGAGAATAGGCGAAAGTAAGCTGCCTTGTCTGACTCTCACTGTTGACCTGAACCAATCTCCTATTTGGCCGTTGAAGCAGACTTCACTGGTGGACTTGCTGTAAAGACTGTTTATGACATTGATCAGGTTGGCATTGATGTTGTACAAGGGCTCAATGCCACACCCTGTCAAATGCCTTCTTAAAATCTACAAAGACATGATAGAGATCTTCTTGGTGCTAGGGGTACTTCTCACATAGCAGACTCAGATAAAAAATATGTTAAGTTGTGCTTCGCCCTGGTGTGAAGCCTGCTTGTTCTTCATCAGTCTGTTTAAGATGATCTTTAGCATGAATTTGCTTGGGTGGCATATAAGACTTAACATTCAATAGTTCTGACATTGCTGCAAATTGCTTTTTTTTCGAGAGCGTTATTATGAGTGACTGAGTCTGTCAAATCTTATTGCATATTTTAGTAGGGTGATTAATATGGCTTCTCTCCCTTCTTGGAATAATTCTGCAGGGATGTTGTCTATTCTTGCTGCCTTTTCCTTTTTAATTGATTTCACTGCAGTCTCTACTTCTTCTCGAATGATGGGGAAGTTTTCAGTGTTGGTCACTGGTGGGGTGTTGAGTATGTCTGGATCACCTGTATGTTTGTGGTTGTATAGTCTGAGCAGTATTCTGTCCATTTCTTAAGAAAATCTTGGTCTTCTGTAAGACAATTCCCTTCACTATCTTGAATGATGGAGGAGCATCCTTGTTTTACACTGGTCAGGTCTTTCCCCTATTGGTATGCATTTTTGCTATTATTTTTCTTTTGATTTCTTCTATATCTTTACACTGGTCTTCAATCTTTGTCTTCTTTGACTTTTTCATGCGTTTCTTGATAATCTTATTAATTTCCCTGTATTGTTTTGCTCCTTCTACTTGATTTCTTCTTCTTTAGCTCTCAACGCTTGTCACACAGATCAAGGATGTCTGCTGTGACTAGGGCTCCGATCGCAGACAGTTTTACTGGTCGATTCTCGCGATTTCTCGTTGCAGTTGGCCCACTGTGACCTGGTCAGTCCTATCCCCATTCCCTACCCACAACGGTACATGTATATGCATCCTCACCAGCAGTGACAATACGCAGTATATGCCAGCTGATCAACGTCGTAATAAACTACACCTAAAATAGCACAATGACTATTGACAAAAGTGAGACTATGTGATATTTATGTAAATCACTTACTGTCAGAAACGGAATGAATTAATTAACTACAGAATGTGTGCTGACACTGCGCGCATTGGCACTAAACCTTGAATTGCCTGAATGGGCATACCAAATACTGAAATACACACACACACACACACGCACAACGCTATGGCGTCAAAATGGCCTCTATATCCATGGTAGCGGGCTGTTTGTACGGTTGGTGTTTTGTACGTGTTTTCAGCATGTTTGAATTGTCAGTGGTACATAATTGAGTTGTCAGTAGGACATGTTTAAGTCGCCAGTGGTACGTTTGAATCGTCAGTGGTGCGTGTTTAAGTCGCCAGTGGTACAAGATTGAATCGTCAGTGGTGCGTGTTTAAGTCGCCAGTGGTACAAGATTGAATCGTCAGTGGTGCGTGTTTAAGTCGCCAGTGGTACAAGATTGAATCGTCAGTGGTGCGTGTTTAAGTCGCCAGTGGTACAAGATTGAATCGTCAGTGGTGCGTGTTTAAGTCGCCAGTGGTACAAGATTGAGTCGTCAGTGGTATATGTTTAAGTCGCCAGAGGTACAAGATTGAGTCGTCAGTGGTACATGTTTAAGTCGCCAGAGGTACACGATAGCGCGTCAGTGAATTGTACAAGTAGCCGACATCGGCGCTTCTTGTTGGTTTTACCATGACGTATGGCATTATGTCGAATAGAGTCGGGGTTAAGTCGCTGATTGTGGGTCTCCATGTCATATTAAAGTCATTATACTGAAACGAGTTCCGCTTGAGTGGGCTTTTAGTATGGTCCCGTGTGACGTATTATTAATTGGACTATTTTGTTTAAGGTTGTTTGCACGCCATATTGTGCCAAATGTGACGACAGACTGATGAGTAAAATACGCCCCACACACGGAGCAGCATTACAACGCGCCCATATACACATCAGAATTCATGGCAAACACCCTACCCCCTCTCCCCACAACAAGTCCCTCTGCAACAACCTCAATACATCGCCATTGTAAACAGATTTAGACCAATCACAATCTGGTACACCAAAACAAAGTATATAGAGCAGAAAAGATAACAACTTTTCCTATTACTAATGTCTGAACACAGACACACGAACTAAACAACACTAAAACAATACAATCAGTTTGGCGTTGTAAATTTGCCTATCCTTATTTCTAAAATGAATTGTTATATAAATCGTAAATGTCACCTTATGATGACATTTTGAAGTGCCAAAAGTTGAACTAAACAACTCAGGTGGAAATATGGTAGAACTTTCTTCTTCTTCTTCTTCTTCTTCTTCTTCTTCTTCTTCTTCTTCTTCTTCTTCTTCTTCTTTCCCACGAATTCTGTTGACTATAGGTTATGATCTAAGGTCTCGGAATGTTACCAAGATTCTAGGAGATCTAAGGTGGTCATCATCATCATCATCATCATCATCATCATCACCACCACCACCACCACCACCACCACCACCACCATCATCATCATCATCATCATCATCATCATCATCATCATCATCATCATCATCATCATCATCATCATCATCATCATCGTCATCACCACCACCATCATCATCATCGTAGTCGTCGTCACCATCATCGTCATCACCATCATCATCACCCACCACCATCGTCATAACCACCACCAACATCATCATCGTCATCAGTCATCATCCTCCTCGTCGTCGCCATTGTCATCAGTCATCATCGTCATCGTCGATCATCGATCATTTTCACCACCACCACCATCATCAATCATCATAAACATCAATCTTCATAATCATCAATCACTATCTCAATCAATCAATCAATCAATCAATCATCGTCGTCGATACCGTCGCCATCATCATCATCGATCATCCAGCATAATAATCATCAATCATCGACATCTTCATCATCATCAATCATCAAACACCATCATCATCATATTTGTCATCATCATTATCATAATCAATCATCATCAATCGTCATCGTCGCCATCATCATCATTATCATCGCCATCATCATTATCATCATCACCATCAACATCCTTATTATTATTATATTTGATATATATACATGATTCCTACGTTTTGTTGTTTGCTATTGATGGTGTAGCCTTAGATATTCACCAAAACCATTATAGACTAGGCTAGTGGTATAATATTTCATTAAATCCGGTTCACAGTACGTTATTATTATAGACCTTCACTAAGCCCACTTTACAGTACGTTATTATTATAGGCCTTCACTAAGCCCACTTTACAGTACGTTATTATTATAGGCGTTCACTAAGCCCACTTTACATTATGTTGTTATTATAGGCGTTCACTAAGCCTACTTTATATTACGTTATTATTATAAGCGTTCGCTCAACCCAATTTACATTAAGTTATTATTACAATTCTAAGCTACTAAGCGTTATGCTATGATTTAAATATGAATACTAATTGTAAACTACTAGGAGTTATGTTATGATTTTAGTGACTAAAGAAAGTACGTTAATTATTCTTTAAACATGACTCTTCACTAATGTATAATTTACACGATAATGTATAAAATAACATTAAACATAACTCATTACTAATGTATAATTTACAAGATAAGGTATAAAATAACATTACACATAACTCATTACTAATGTATAATTTACAAGATAAGGTATAAAATAACATTACACATAACTCATAACTAATGTATAATTTACAAGATAAAGTAGAAAATAGCATTAAAAAGTCTATATTGGCATGCAATGTAAAAGCAGTGCTCACACAAATAAAATATAAAATATACAATGAAAGTAATCTAAACTATGATTTTGTGTTCTGATCACAAGAGTTTGGAGTTGACTAGCATTTGGCTTGAAAAGTTTGCTAAATAACAAAATGGTAGGAAATTTACGCTAATGAACGATTTCTGTGTTCTGCAATTTTCAATCACATGAATTTAGAGCAGATTATCATTTGGCTTCAATGCCTGGGATGATGGTAGGTTCTGGTCAAGGCCGATTTCACTGACTGCCACAAGATGTGGTACTGTTGGGAGAGTTGTAGATGATGATAGACTGGAAGGTGGTAGACAGTAAAGTTGTAGATGATGAAGATGAATGGATGTCACTGTCCCTGGTTTTGGAGAGTGGGTGGTGGCATTTTACATGGTCCCAGCTAGTACCATGCCATTTTTATACTTAGTGGGTACACTCGCCTAGGATTTTCACCACCCTTCTCACTCGTGTTGATACGCTGATATTATATTGATTATATGGCAATAGAACAATTAACAGTAAAGTTCTAATCAAAATGCGCCCAGTATGTTTTGACTTAAGACTGCACACATCCACAATGTAACAATGTTATTACAGAAAATGGGAATTTTCCCATATTATTCCATAAATTTTAATTGACAACATTAATTCAGAATATTGATGATGGCATGTTTATTTGTAAAGTGTTTGTGAGTTGTAAGATAGAAGGATGGAGAAAAGCACGTTATCGGATATTGGGTGAATGAAAGTTGTAAGATAGAGAGAAGAATGGAGAAAAGCACGTTATCCGATATTGGGTGAGTGAAAGTTGAAAGATAGAGAGAAAGATAGAAAAAGTACGCTATCCGATATTGGGTGAGTGAAAGTTGAAAGCCATAGGATGAGCTCTAAGTAGTGACGTCACATGTTTAGATTTCTTCTTTCCTACCTTTTGAAGTTGTTATACTTGAAATTCACAAATTGTCCTGGTAACAGGACAGTGTAGAGAGTTGTCTGGGTGACTGAAATCATTAGTTGTTATGCTTGAAATTCACAAATTGTCATGGTAACAAGACAGTGCAGAGAGTTGTCTGAGTGACTAATATTAAAATATGTCGCCGAGTATTTCCGGGATGAGTGGATGGAAACATGTGACATCAGTGTTCAAAGGTAAACTTTTAAATTAAATTACATTTAATCAATAAACATTACGCAATGAAAGACATTTACAGAATGGTGTTCAAAGGTAAACTTTTAAATTACCTTTAATCAATAAACATTCCCTTTGAGCAGAATAAATAAACTACCAAAAGAAATTTACAGATCGGTGATGATAAAGACTATTAGCGTAGAGAGACATGTATTAAAAGTATTACTCATTGTTTATATTTGAAACATTGTAAACCTCTTCTATATTAAATATTTGTTTTTTACCAACCTGTTTATCTGTTAGTGTAGCATACATTCTTTTTTGTCGTGAAATGTAATGATTAAATAAATATCGTCTTTTCATTATTCGTCTGTTTGTATATATTTATCTGTTCTCTCTCTCTCTCTCTCTCTCTCTCTCTCTCTCTCTCTCTCTCTCTCTCTCTCTCTCTCTCTCTCTCTCTCTCTCTCTCAATTATCAGTATAATAGTTCTTGGTAATTAATAGACCCGGTACTATTGGACGTGATGGATAGAAATTACCAGTATAACAGTTCTGCTTATTTAATAAACCCAGTTCTGTTGCACGTGATGGATAGAAAGAAGAAAGAGAGTCACATTACACGAGTTGGATAGAAAGAAGAAAGAGAGTCACATTATACGAGTTGGATAGAAAGAAGAAAGAGAGTCACATTATACGAGTTGGATAGAAAGAAGAAAGAGAGTCACATTACACGAGTTGGATAGAAAGAAGAAAGAGAGTCACATTACACGAGTTGGATAGAAAGAAGAAAGAGATTCACATTATACGAGTTGGATAGAAAGAAGAAAGAGAGTGCTTGTCATACGAGATAGAAGAATGATACACAAGAATAAATCTCCGAGCTCTTAATAAGTTACAGTTAGAGTTAATAAATGAGAGTGACAAACTAACAACAAACAATACGTTACAGCCAGAGTTAATAAATGAGAGTGACAAACTAAACAATACGTTACAGCCAGAGTTAATAAATGAGAGTGACAAACTAACAACAAACAATACGTTACAGCCAGAGTTAATAAATGAGAGTGACAAACTAAACAATACGTTACAGCCAGAGTTAATAAATGAGAGTGACAAACTAACAACAAATAATACGTTACAGCCAGAGTTAATAAATGAGAGTGACAAACTAACAACAAACAATACGTTACAGCCAGAGTTAATAAATGAGAGTGACAAACTAACAACAAACAATACGTTACAGCCAGAGTTAATAAATAAGAGTGACAACATATAACAGGAAAAGCACACACTCACATATATATGGATAGAGATTGTGTAGTGTGTGCTTTGATTTTTAAAAAAAGAATTAAAAGAAACCTGAAATACATACAAATAAAAAATAAAAAAACAACAACATTAATTAGATTTATATTTGAAAGCAATTAATTTTAAATGTAAAGGCAAACTATTGTAGACATATTTAGTGACTGTTTTCTGTAAGTGTAATGTTACTAATTAGTATTTTCAATAAAGTTTCTTTTAAGCATTTCAAACATAAAAGAATTTATCCTTATCCAGTACCAAAACAAAAAATATTATAATAAATGTCTAATAAAATGAAATAAAAATAATTATATAATTTACTGTTTTAACTAAGCAATGTTGTGTTAAGCTGGTGTTTACAAAATGGTCGTACTGAAACTTCCATTAGTGACAAATCGGAAACGCTTGCTATCATTGGATATTCTCTCCATTTATATATAGCTCAGTGGTCTTAACGCTTGCTATCATTGGATATTCTCTGTTACGTTTCCAGTATTTCTTTATAGACCCTGCCTAGGATAATTAAGGACTTTAAAGATAATAGGTTAAATTAATTCCTTCTCTCTATCCAATACAGACTGGTTGCTCAACTTATCATTTGACTAACTTAAAAATGTGTCTTGTAGTGCAGACAGCAGATTTACAAACTGATAAATTGCGTACGTTAGCTGGTTTGGAGTCGTTAAATTCCTCTAAATTAATATGCATTCGTTACGTCATTCAGCTCAATCGCCCCCATCCAATCCATGAAAATCATTAGGTCTATTATGCATAATAATGAACTACGAAGAGGTTTAACAATTAAAAATAAGATTTAATAAAGTTTAACAATTTAACAATAATCAAATACGAGCGCGAAGTCTATTTCTTAACTCGGCACGTACGTGCTTAATGTTCTTTGAGAAAGAGTGCCCAATTGTATCTTATGAATTTTAGTCATCCGAGTATTACTCAGCTTTGTGTCTTTGTGTCGCCTGGTCTCTTGTTCCAGTCCGAACCGGATCTATCTCACTGTAGTTGCATCAGCGGAAATGCACGTGGCATACAAGGGAAAACTGTCTTTTAGTTTCGCCCGCTAGTGAACTTGAGAGTAGACAAGCATACGCCTACACGTTGACGTTGCTTTACAATGGTGGTGGACCTTTCGGGAAGAGCTGAACTCTCTCAACAGAGTTCAAAAACCGGCTTGTACAGGATCTCAAAGACGAAGACAAAGACGAAGACAAGGACCGACCTATGGAAGCAAAATGTGTTCCATAATCATCTGCTAGCACGTTTCGCTACTTAAGCACGATTAGTTCAAATGCTCGAATTAGAAATTCGACTAACGTGTCATTTACAATTTAGATTAGAAAATATAATCTTCTCACGCATGTTACATTTAACAGTGCATGACGTATGAATTATCAAATATTTACAACGTTAAAATTAGACTTCATACAAAGGGATAATTCAAATCAAGCAAAGCGCTTCACAATTTACAATTAAAAT
Source organism: Sinotaia quadrata (assembly GCA_028829895.1). Lineage (NCBI taxonomy): Eukaryota > Metazoa > Mollusca > Gastropoda > Architaenioglossa > Viviparidae > Sinotaia > Sinotaia quadrata. The sequence goes on along the minus strand of CM054180.1, from coordinate 138,705,507 downwards.
TACACGCAATAATTTGAATTACATGTGAAATTCATATCGAGCGCAGGCACTCCTGGCTCTAGTGAATTTAAAATCAATATAAATTAAAGTTACAATGGAAAGAGTTACAATGATTTATATTCCATAACTTATAGGTTTTCAGTCATTTCAACGAACCGTGCTCAAGTTATATAGCAATACATAGCAATACATAGCACAAATACATACATAGTTTAAATATACAGAATACAATCAAATAAAAGTGATACCTTATGAGAAGTTGAAGCGTTATCTCATCTATCGCGCCGGTCTGTCCGTTCCTATACGACTCGCGAGTAGCTGACGTAGCTTGTCGTAGCTTCTTGTATCTCGGAGTACAAGACGGGTGCGTTTTAACCATATTTAAAAGAAAGCATAGAGCATATCACGTGACGGATCGCGTGGCATGTAGTTGGTTCTAGAACCTAGACAATGGGCCTAAAGTTACATAACGTCCTGACCTCTTTGTTGGAAGTTTCTCGATACCGAAATATCACGAGAGAACTTAAACAAAGGATTTTCAAATCTCGATATTTGAAAAATAAACAAGTGGGTCAAACAGTCAAGACATTTTAATCAGACTGTGACATTCTCTCTATTTATATATAGCTCAGTGGTCTTAACGCTTGCTATCATTGGATATTCTCTCCATTTATATATAGCTCAGTGGTCTTAACGCTTGCTATCATTGGATATTCTCTCCATTTATATATAGCTCAGTGGTCTTAACGCTTGCTATCATTGGATATTCTCTCCATTTATATATAGCTCAGTGGTCTTAACGCTTGCTATCATTGGATATTCTCTCCATTTATATATAGCTCAGAGGTCTTAACGCTTGCTATCATTGGATGTCCTCTCAGTAATCGTACCTGTCCTTGTTTGACCTTCAATAAAATCTGTATTTACCTCTAAATATATGAGAATACTTACTTGGGATTTCTCCCATTTCTTCAACCAGCCATCCCCATTAGAATTAATTTTCTTAACTTTGTTTCATAGGAATTAACGTTTCGACATTTTGTTTGTTCAAAACTGTACTTTTTCATTTTATTTTATTTTTCATTTTGCATGTGGATTCATTTTGTTTTGTTAAAGTATTTTTAGTTTTCTTTTGTGATTTAATTAGTTTATAATGACCTTGGGTATTTACAGTGAAATATTTTAAAGGAATTTGAAGGAAATATATAGTTTGTTTGAGTACTTGTTTATTTTATTGAAAAAATATAAAATATATTCATAATTTTCTCCCTGTGGATTAGCATTAGCACACGTATTAGCATAATTAGCACACGTATTAGCATAATCAGCACACGTATTAGCATAATTAGCACACATATTAGCATAATTAGCACACATATTAGCAAAATCGCAGCACTCCATAAAATATGTGACACTTCTAATCTTTAACGGCCCAATGGTACCAGTGAAACGAACATGAAAGTAACTGACGTCACAATCTTAAATCGCATACAGACCGTGACATTTGGTCCTGGTATTCTAACTTTCAGCATCTTTAACCTTGTTTAAAATTCAGTGATGAATAACTATCCACATATCAGTCTCAGCCACCATTTCCAGTTTTCTTTCAAATTCTTTGATAAACAATTAGCCTCTCTTTAAGTCTCAGTCAACATTTCCAGTTTTCTTTCAAATTCTTTGATAAACAATTAGCCTTTCTTTAAGTCTAAGTCAACATTTCCAGTTTTCTTTCAAATTCTTTGATAAACAATTAGCCTTTCTTTAAGTCTAAGTCAACATTTCCAGTTTTCTTTCAAATTCTTTGATAAACAATTAGCCTCTCTTTAAGTCTCAGTCAACATTTCCAGTTTTCTTTCAAATTCTTTGATAAACAATTAGCCTCTCTTTAAGTCTCAGTCAACATTTCCAGTTTTCTTTCAAATTCTCTGATAAACAATTAGCCTCTCTTTAAGTCTCAGTCAACATTTCCAGTTTTCTTTAAAATTATTGATGAATAATTAGCAACTTGTCAATCCCAGTCGGATTGTATTTTTATTTTTTTTTAGGTATAAACAGATTTCTAAAGTTAATTTTAGTGAATGACTTTTTAACTTAAGCATAGAGTATCTTTAAAGGAACAGCGTTCATTAAAATTGAATACCTATTTAAGAATATATTTAAATTATTTGTTGCTAAACAATCCAAATTTTACTTGTAAGTGTCCACTGCCCAAGTGTTATATGAGGTGACAATATTAAATGAACAGCTCAGATGTACATAGACATAACTCACTAATTCACCCTTAGGCTTTACTCACTAATTCACCATTAGACCTAACTCACTAATTCCCCATTAGAGTTAACTCACTAATTCATCATTAGACCTAACTCACTAATTCACCATTAGACTTAACTCACTAATTCACCATTAGACCTAACTCACGAATTCACCCTTAGACTTAACTCACTAATTTACCCTTAGACCTAACTCACTAATTCACCCTTAGACCTAACTCACTAATTCACCATTAGACTTAACTCACTAATTCACCATTAGACCTAACTCACGAATTCACCCTTAGACTTAACTCACTAATTTACCCTTAGACCTAACTCACTAATTCACCCTTAGACCTAACTCACTAATTCACCATTAGACTTGACTCACTAATTTAACCTTTGACTTAACTCACTAATTCACATTTAGGTGCAGATGCAGGTAATCGATACTGGTTATTATCATGGTAAACTCTGGCATTTGTTGTCATTATTATGGTAAACTCTGGCATTTGTTGTCATTATTATGGTAAACTCTGGCATTTGTTGTCATTATTATGGTAAACTCTGGCATTTGTTGTCATTATTATGGTAAACTCTGGCATTTGTTGTCATTATCATGGTAAACTCTGGCATTTGTTGTCATTATTATTTGATTTCAATCTTCCCATGTAGTAAGTATTGCGACACAAAAACACAACAGACTTTTACGCTACAATTACATCAAATGCAACAATATGATACAGTGAAATTGAACAATAACGTGAGACAAAAGATTAACTATTACAGCAAATGCTACAATATGATACAGTGAAATTGAACAATAACGTGAGACAAAAGATTAACTATTACATCAAATGCTACAATATGATACAGTGAAATTGAACAAGATACTGACAATAATGCGAGACAAAAGATTATCAATTAACAATTAAAATTTGATTTGAAAAACAGAATAAAATAACGTGAGACAAAAGATTAACAATTAAATTTGGAGTGAAAGACAAAATAAAATAAACACCAAGTCTTTGTTTCGGTTTCGATGGTGTACAAGTATCAGATTATTATTAATATAAAAAAGAAACTAATAACACATTTAGTAAGTATCGTTTACAATTATCAGTTTTTTATTAACATAATTTAAGGAACAAATAACACTTTTAGTAAGTATCATTTTACAAATATCAGCTTATTATTAATATAAGAAACTAATAGCACTATGAACAAGTACCAGTGTGCAATTATCTACTTATTGTTAATGTAAGAATTTAAAAAAAATAGCACTATAAAAAATGTGTAAATTATCAGATTATAATTATACATAAGAAAAATAACAAACTAAACAACAACATGTGTACAATTATCAGATTAATATTAATTAAAATAAGAAACTAACAGCATTTTAAAAAAATAATGTTTACATTTATAAGTTTATATAATATCAAATATCAATAGAACAACATGTGTGCAATTATCAGCTTATGATTAATAAAAGAAAGAAACAAATAAGACTGAATAATTACCTGTGTAAAAATTATCAGTTTATTATTAATATAAGAATTAAAAATTTTTTATTATTATTATTATTCTAAGAAAGAAACAAAGAGCACTATAAACATCTACCTGTTTGTAATTATCAGGTTATTATTAATACAATCAACAAATATCACTATAAACATTGACTTGTGTACAATTATCAGATTATTATCATTATCATCATCATTGTCATCATCATCATTATTATTCATCCTCTTTCCACTTATGTTTTTGACTGTCGGTTGTGATCCAAGGTCTCGGAATCTTAACAAGATTCTGAGAGATCCAAGGTTTTACGGAGGATGTGGGCACTTCCAAGGAGCGCTGCTTTGAGTAGTGGAGCGATTCTGTGGTTTCCAGGGAGTTTATTCAGGTAGCCTTCCAATTCAGATGTTATGTTCCCCAAGGCTCCTATCACTATGGGTATCACTTCTGCTTTTACATTCCACAGTCTGAATTTCTAATCTGAGGTCTTGGTAATTTTTCAATTTTTTTCTCTTTCTTTTGTTTTTATGTTTTTATCACTTGGAACAGCGACATCAATGATTATTACTGCCCCTTGTCCCGTCTTATCTGTCTATTGTCTGTCCCTCGTATATATCTGTCTAGTGATTGTCCCTTGTCTCATCTGTCTGGTGTCTGTTCCCTGTCTCATTTTATGTGTCTAGCATCTGTCCCTTGTCTTATCTGTCTAGTGTCTGTCCCGTGTCTTGTCTGTCTTGTGCCTGCCCCTTGTCTCTTCTTATCTCTCTAATATGTGCCCTTTGTCTCGTCTTATCTGTCTCTTGTCTAGTCTTGTCTGTCTAGTGTCTGTCCTTTGTCTCGTCATATCTGTGGGGAAATCATTCCTCTGGGGGCTCGTATGGGTTTCTGGAAGTGATGACGTTAATTGTTGTTTCATCATAGATATTAATTAAATATCAACACTATCCTTCTCTATAGCAGAATTCTGACTAACGTCTATAGTGAGAGGTAAACGGACTATAATGAAAGGTAAATGGATTGTAATTAAAGGTGGACTATAGTGAGAGATGGATTCTAGTGGTTGAAAGATTGTCTGTAACAGTTGGTTGGAGCAAAGTGGTACACCCAAATATTTGACAAAGATGGAAGAACACACTATGGACATTATATAGCTATTCGCTACACTTTTATTTCTTGTTTGCTGTAAATGAGCTTTACAACTATTTGTTACATCCAGTTTATTACATTTCGTAAATGACCTTTACAACTATTTGTTACATCCAGTTTATTACATTTCGAAAATGAAATATACCTCTGCATATTATTATTTATGACACAGCAATTACTGTCTTAATCACATATTAGTCTGTATAAGGAGTTGTCATGATTTGGGACTAGTACAGACTTTGACAGTTAATTTAAATTACAGTTATAGTACAATGTCGTTGTTAGAAGTTGTCATGATTTGGGAATAGTACAGACTTTGACAGTTAAGTATTATGGTGACGTGGACTATGTGGAAAGGAAGTAAGTGAAGGATAGAGTAGACGAACAGATAGAGAAAAAGAAACGGTAATGAAAAATCTAAAAGTGAAAGAGAAAAAAGTAAAATAATAAAAACGAGAAAGAGAGGGAATAAATAACAGACAATGAACACAACGGAAAAAAGAAAGAAAGAATACAAACACACTGAAAGAACTCTGACATGCGCTTTGATTGACGTCACGTTGATGTTTACGTCATAAGTATGATGCACGTCGTCATGACAACAGGACATTTCTTTGTTCACCATGACGACAAAGAAGAAAAAATAAAACAGAGAGAAATATGAGGAAAATGAAGACGACATCAACGATGTTACATTTACAGACTTACAGATAGTGTAAATGACACAACACATTGAAAAGTACACGAACACACTACACGCAGTTTTATTCATGACACGTTTATTTCATTAGAAAGGAAAACTGAACATTAAAGTAATTTCTACAGTTAATGTAGTGTATAACCGTTACAATCATCGCCATTATCGTCGTAGTCATCACGATGTTACACAATGATACGTGAATCGGTTAACTGTCAAAAGTCTTCTGTTTAAAGCGTTTATCGGTTATCGTTATTCTCATCTGTGTTGACGAAATCATCGTTGTAGTGAAAACATCAGACAGGTCTTAACCTGTCAATCAACACCAGTTGTGACGTACAGCGTGACGTGCCGAGAAGTCTGTCAAAGTCAAACCAGTCAAACTTGTAAAACACGCCAATTTTCTCCACAACGACGACCTTTCTCTCCAGACCTTGAACATCATGACAGTTTGCCACCGTCACCAGATCACCGACACCAAGCGCCGTGTCACGAATGGCGGCTTCATCACCTTCCTCCACCACGCGCACAGGCACGTGACGGTCACGCAGACCCCGGACCAGACCGCTAGCCGTTGTCGTCTTAAGACCAAAATACTTTACCCGGTCATCAGTCGGGTAGTATTTACACAACACCAAGACGTCGCGGTATTGCAGAGGTGGAGGGCCGTTACTGTCACCTGACATTTGATGGAAAAATATTTTGTACAACTGACATTTTGTATCCGCACATCCACCCGTCCACTTATTCTCCCACCCGTCCATCTATTCTTGCAATCTGTCATCAGTCCACCCGTTTGTATTTGTCAGTAATGTTTTCACTCACGCACTGTCGGACACACCACACCCATACCTGTCCGGCCGACGTCCAGTTCTGTCAGGACACGGGCGACTTGATGTCCACACTCTACACAGTCACGTGGACAGACTCCTGTGTGACCTGATTGACCTTGACGGTGTTTGATTCGCATGACTGGCGGGCCGTCTGTTGGAACAGGGACGTCACTGACCGTGTAGTCATGGACAAATTCATTCTTTATTTCCTCTGACTCCATCAACTCCCTGACGACGACTGGCGGTGACCTTAGAGGCGTTGTTAGCTTGACCTCTTCCAGACATAACGGCCTGAAGTCATGATACAGAGATGCACCCCATATGAACACCCCGGGAACTTGTACAATGAGCTGATCACAAAACTTCGTGAATGATTTCCTGTTACACAGAATGATTACATGAGGACTTAACGTCAGTGTGATGACGTCAGACAAGTACGAGTTATGACGTCATGACGTTTATTTAATGTCGTCATTAGATTTTTACGTAATTTTCAACGTCGCCATTCAAGTCAAGATTTTTCTTTCCATCATTCACGGCTGTTTGTTTACGTGCAAATCATTTGTTGTCTTTCTGTTTGTCAGTCTGGTTACCAAAGTACGTACATTACAACAAATACATTTACTGGCGAGATTCTTAATCAGTTAGCCGTTAGTCTGTTGTTAGATAAAACTGTCCGTTAGTGAGTGTCTTTGTATTTGTCAGTGTTTTAAGTTAACAAACCTGTAAAGCACGACCTCGTCTGCAATCACACACAGTTGTCTCCCTTCACTCAAAGATTTCAGACGTCTGACTGCAATCTTCACTTCTCCATATTTCTCAAAGTCAAACTGATGTCGGTGTACACGTGGTTTGGCCGTTGACGTTTTCGCTGTTTCCTGAAGTTGATGTTCGATGACGATTGTCGTTGCACGGCTTCCATCCCACGTACTGACAACATGGACGTCGTGTCCACGCTGTAACCAGGTGAGACCCTGCATTAGCAGGACAATGGTTTTACCTGTCCAGGGTGGGCCACTGACAAAAGCCCGGGGTGGTGACCGATTCAAAATGTCCACTTGTTGTGGAAATAGTACGAGTCTGGCCACTCTCTCCCCAGTCTCGGACACCGCCTCCCCCAGTGTTCTTATGTTCAGACGTGGGGCTGTAACACTGTGAACTTCCACACTTGTCGCTGGACCACAAAACCTGAAATGGCGAATTGTGAGATTTTAAGAGATTCTGAGAGAAATAAGACTGGACAATTTATTCATCAATGTTGATGTATTTATACACAGTCACTACATGTCTCATATAATTTGTACATCGTGTTTCACAGATTAAGAAAACAAATATTTTTACTGCTTGGTAGAACATTAAATACAGTGAAATGTCACGTGATATACAAAACAAATAGTTTTACTGTTTGGTAAAGCATTAGATACAGTAAAACGTCACGTGATATAGAAAACAAATGGTGACCCCATAAAGCCCTCCAATAATTACAAACTGACTAAACTGAATGTTACAGGAAAATGTGATAATGATGAAAACTTTACTCATTCGAATAACATTGATACTGGGGTGAAACGGACTTTATCCTGGAAAGACTCTAAAGTGAACAATGTTCATATTAGATATTCTTATGAATTAACAGGATACAAAGACTTTAAAGTGAACATTGTTCATGTTTGATATTCTTATGAATTATCAGGATACAGAGATGTGAGATGTGAGTGTACATCTTGTAAGTGAAAGTAACACGTATTGACTAAATGAATACCAAACATCAGCCAATTAAAACATGTCACCTTGTGTGTGTGATGTGAAATGTTTGTTTGTGATTGTGAGGCATCAAGTAAGTTAAATGAGTGTATGAATGGTCACGTGATTAAAATGTGTGTATTTAAGAAGTCAAAATAGTAAATGTATACGTGTAAGAGCGGTTAAGTAAATAAAATCTGAGAGTTTGAGACATGAATTAATTCAAATGGGAAGATTAATTAAGGTCAATGTAATTTAAGAACACTTAATATGCTGCTATATCCAGACTCAGACTGTAACACTTAATATGCTGCTATATCCAAACTCATACTGTAACACTTAATATGCTACTATATCCAAACTCACACTGTAACACTTAATATACTGCTTTATCCAAACTTATACTGTAACACTTGTTCTTCTCGATTATATTCCATTAGCAGTAGAGGAAGAGTGACATTTCTGGTTGAAGTGTGTGAGGCGAAAGTTGGGTAGGAAAATAGGTGTTTCCATGCATTTGTGTGTGAGAGGTCAGTAATTGAAATATCTGTGTTCATGTGTAAGAGTTCAGGTAATTAGGAATCTGTGAAAGGTACTGTGCTGTAGAGATCAGGTAATTAAGAAAGGTACTATACTTATGATATGGTGTTGTAGAGATCAGGTAATTAGAAATTGTGAAAGGTACTGACTTAAGAATAAGATATGGTGTTGTAGAGATCAGATATTAAAATGTGACGTATTTAGAATTTAGTTGAAATGTACGTGTGTGTGTGTGAGATTGAAGACAATGAAATGATACACATAGAAGAGACAACATATGGGAATGAAAGAAAAAATACCAGAGATTTGCGTTCATTCATTCATTCTTTTACCTAGCCAGTAATTGCTCATATAATGCTGACGTCATTAGTGGCTCAGTTCCAGATGGACTGACTACATGCTGCCACCACAGTCTGAGAGCTTGAATAAAACTCTCATTGATTTCTGAAGACATTTGTTTGTCTGAGAGTTGGTCTGACAACAGACACAGTTTCACGGCATCATCAACACTGTGGACGCCAAGACATTGACATAAGTCCTGAAAGATAATGTAAACCTGTTAATCGTCAATATTAATGTAAACACATATACATCACAACATATATTTCATTTTGTATTTATAAGTAATTTATTTTTAAATTATTTTAACAGCAAAAACATAGGAAAGTGAAAATGTGGCAACAGTTTACAGACAATAGTTCATTTTACTGATTCCTACTGATCACACTGAAAAATTTAGATAATATAGCAGTATACTCATGTCGTTTTCCTGAAATACTTGAAAACATTGGATCATTATAAAAAATATTGAAGTATTTTTATTGTTGTCTAACACACACACGCACACACACATACACACATACAAACATATACTCACACACACACACAACAAACAAACAAACACACACACACACACACTTTCTATTATTTAACAAGAGGAGTCCGTAATGTTCAGTTTAGAATGTTGATGTTTGTATTCCCTCAAACCTCTCACAACACTTACAAAATGAAGATCAATCTTACAAGTGTTTGTATTCCCTCAAACCTCTCACAACACTTACAAAGTGAAGATCAATCTTACATGTGTTTGTATTCCCTCAAACCTCTCACAACACTTACAAACTCAAGATCAATCTTTGCAGAACTTGAATGGCAGTACCACATCAGCATGAGACAAAGAGTAACACAAGTCGCTTTCTTCCTGAAGGCAGTCGACAATTCGAACTGTTGCTTTACTAATGACGCAATTTCAACGTGACGCAAGAGGAAGTTAACGTCATTGAGTTTGTTTACGTTAGAATTAGTACAGAGATTAAATATTTTCATGTTTGATTTAAGGGAACAAAGTCTTCAGTGAAATAAAAATAGCTGTATTATCAACCTGATTAATTATATGTGGTGCCTACGTTAATGTAAAATAATCTTTAACAAAATTATAGGCAGTAGATTCAATGCCGGTTTAAAAAATAAATTCTATGAATATTGAAGTAAGAATGCAGTACTGATAACTAAATCCTATACGAACATACAAGAGTTTCATAGAGCAGATAACTCCTGTTTATGGTATTTATAATTATAATTATAATCGTACTAGATTTCCTTCTCCGTTAAACATCCATTCACAACGAAATGTCACTGTAGCAATAGTATGATCAAAATCATGCATAGACGAAAAAACCTTGCAAATTGTGAAAGTTGAAAGTAAATCTGAGTTTTTGCTTATCGCATTGATGAACTATTACGAGACATATTTTATTTGTTCTCTATATTATCATCATCGTCGTCATTATTATTATTATTCAGCCTCTTTCAACGACTTCTGTTTGACTGTCGGTTGTGATCCAAGGTCTCGGAATCTTACCAAGATTCTGGGAGATCCAAGGTTTTAATGAGGATGTGGGCACTTCTGAGGAGCACTGCTTTAAATAGTGGGGAGAGTGTGTGGTTTCCAGGTAGTTTATTCAGGTAGCCTTCCGACTCAAATGTTATGTTCCCCAAGGTTTTCCAATCACTATTACTACAAATTCTTCTTTTACATTCTACAGTTTCTGGATTTCTAAACTGAAATCTTGATATTTTTCTATTTTTTCTCTTTATTTTCTGTTAAGTTTCTATCACTTGGAACGTCGACATGAATGATTGTTGCTGTTCTTTTGGACTTCCTGAAAACTACAATGTCTGATCTTCGTGCAGGAATCACCCGATCTGTTCTTATCTCAAAGTACAACAGTATTTTGACTTCTGTTTCGGTGAAGGTTTCTGGTTGGTGTATCCATGCTCTTTCTGTTATTTTTTTACTCCATAGTTCTTTCTTATTATTATTACATTTGTTATATTTATTATTGATTTTTTTTTACGACTTCTGTTGTCTGTCGGTTATGAAACAAGGCTTCAAAATCTTATAAAAATTCTGGGAGATCCAAAGTTTTAGAGAGGATGTGAGCACTTCCGAGGAGGGCAGGTTTTAGCAGTAGGCCAATTTTGTGTTGTCCGGGTACTGTAGTAAGATATCCTTCCAATTCAGGTGTTCCCTGAAGATCCTATTACTATAGGTAGCACTTCTGCTTTTACATTACACAAACTCTTAATTTCTAATCTAAGATCCTGGTATTTTTATATTTTTATCTGTCTTTTCTTTCTATCACTTGGAACAGCAACATCGTTGATTGGTGCTGTTCTATTGGACTTATTGACTACTACAATATCGAAATACGAAGTTGATTAACTTTCGTGAGAAATAAATTCTTTGACATTTAACGCTGCTTTTGGTATGTAAGTAAAGAGAATATTTGGCTAAGCCTAGTTATATTTCACAACTGTGTGTGTGTGTGTGTGTGTGTGTGTGTGTGTGTGTGTGTGTGTGTGTGTGTGTATGTGTTTGTGTGTGTGTGTGTGTGTTTGTGTGTGTGTGTGTGTGTGTGTGTGTGTGAGAGAGAGAGAGAGAGAGAGAGAGAGAGAGAGAGAGAGAGAGAGAGAGAGAGAGAGAGAGAGAGAGAGAGAGAGAGAAATATTTGCACCCCTACCTATTTCGTCAATTGTTCCCATATACATATTTACTTAATGATATATTTTTGTGATAAAATTGTAAAGCATTTTATTCACATTGCTGATATTTATGAGGAAGATTTTTAAAGTAGAGCTCATGCACTGCACGTTACGTGAACAGTTATCCTAAATGGATGACTAGACCTACCTTAAGTAATATTATAATTAAATAGATGACTAGACACTGCCTTAAGTAATATTATAATTAAATAGATGACTAGACACTGCCTTAAGTAATATTATAATTAAATAGATGACTAGACACTGCCTTAAGTAATATTATAATTAAATAGATGACTAGACACTGCCTTAAGTAATATTATAATTAAATAGATGACTAGACACTGCCTTAAGTAATATTATAATTAAATAGAAGACTAGACACTGCCTTAAGTAATATTATAATTAAGTACACTGGTGTCATTCCAGTTGGAATTCAATAGTTTAATTTTCAATGAATGCGTGAATCCGCCTCTAAAATCTAATTATAGGGAAACGACTTATTGAAAGACGCAGGCATTTTTGAGCTAGCCAATAATGGCTAACCAATGGCCATCTACTGACCAACAATAGCTGACAAGTAGATGCTAAGAACATACAGAGGGGGGAAAATGTGGAAAATGATCTCTTGCCCATCACTGTCCGTGAAATTCTGCACGCAGGAAATACACATTCCTCTCGTCAGTATCAGATTTTGGGAGTCACGTGGTTAATGCTGCATAACTTAGAGTTGTAAATTTTCTAACTTGTAATTTTATCTTTTCTTTGCAGCTAAGTAGAAATGATTTTTTTAAAACTTTCTTTCAGCTGAGAAATAATGTATTTTAAATTTCACAAATAACATTGTGTGCTGTTTCATAAGTCTAAAATGTCTTTTCTTCTTTTATACAGTAGAAATGACATGCATTAATGTTTATTTATTTGTAACTAACATATGTAGTCATTAATGTTTATTTATTTGTAACTAACATATGTAACCATTAATGTTTATTTATTTGTAACTAACATATTTAATCATTAATGTTTATTTATTTGTAACTAACATATTTAATCATTAATGTTTATTTATTTGTAACTAACATATGTAGCCATTAATGTGGATTTATATGTAACTAACATATGTACCCATTGTTGGAACTAAATAAGTATAATTGTTTTCAATAATTTTTAAATATAGTCTGATGAGTTATTATGGAGAGAGGTAGTTAAAATCTGTCCAGCCTGAATTTCTACACAAGAACATTGTGTTTTTCCACAACCGAGTACTCCTAAATATATCATCTCAAAAATCTCCTTTTAAAGTGGACTACTGGCTCTAATCCTGAGATTGAACTTTAGTGCGCTAAGGGTCCTATGAGAAAAGATTGAGTAGTTGGAAAAGGCAGAGAGGCAAAACTTAGATTCAGGTCATGTTGACATTTTATGAAACAAATTTTGTACTTATTTCAAGCTGTGCATATTTGTGTTGTCTAAAAGTCATTGACTGAAGTAATTTTGTTAGAGAAAACTTACTTCAAGCTGTGCATATTTGTGTTGTCTAAAATTCATTGACTGAAATAATTTTGTTAGAGAAAACTTACTTCAAGCTGTGCATAGTTATGTTGTCTAAAACTAGTAATTTGAAGTAATTTTGTTGGAGAAAACTATTCACTCCAGGAGCCTCTAAAGGAAGGCTTGATAAAATTAAGAAGAACTTTCACAGACAATGACTAAGAAAGCGTTAGATTTGAACTGTTAATGTATATTTATCTTGTTTTATTCTGTGTATTTCTATATGTATTTGTTGTATTTGTCATTATTTTGTACTTGATCAATGTTGAATTGTTGTGTAGTGTGTAGTTAATTTATGTTGTTAATAAATTCTATTTCTTTGTTCATCAACACCCTCATCCTCAGTTTTAACTGGGTTAAAAGGTTAAAGAGTAATGGGGTGGGTGGGCGTAATATTTAATAAGTTTGGGGTAGATCTTTGAAGAGGGAGTCCACTACTCTGTTGGATGTTTGCTAGATCAGAATTATCTTTTGGTTTTATTTACAATACTGTGGATTACTCTGGACATTGTGTGTGTGCGTGTGCGTGCGTGTGTGTGTGTGTGTGTGTGTGTGTGTGTGTGTGTGTGAGTGAGAGAGAGAGTTTTACGTAACTACTGGAGTTTGCATTAATCATTTCATCAGATGTTCTCTGATGTGAAGTGCCCTTTTGGGACCCAGGAGTTAAAAAGATCTCCCCAGTTTGGTGCACACCTTCAATGCCCTCCGTCGGTGGGTTCTGGAAATTTCCCCCACCCACAGCCGCTGTCATTTCCTCCCAGAAGCCGATTTGGACATTTTATCGTAAGATATTCTAAGTCTTGGGTTTCTTCTGGGAGGACCGCACAGCCTCACATTGCATCCTGAGGTGGAGGCGTGGAGAGCTGGCAGAAGGGATGAAAAAGGTTGCACCAGTTTGGCAACCCCCCTAAACTGCCCTCCGTTGGTGGGTTCTGGGTTCTGGGTTCTGGAAAAGGTATGGTAGGTTATTCTTTCAATCCGTTGCCTGCAAATTGAGAGGTGTGTATTTGTCGTAGGCATAGAGAGATAATTTTCTCTTAATTAAAGAAACCCTCTTTTCATTTAAAAAAACCCGTTGCACCTTATAGATAGACTTCTTTGTATTCTTCTGTCCAAGCATTCAAATTTTCTCCCTTTGAACACAGCTTTCCTTGTATTATCTTATCTAATAATTTAACTTGTTTCCCGTTAAACATACCTTTCTTTGTATTTTCTTGTCTAGCATTTAATTTGCCTCCCTTTGAACATAGCTTACTTTGTATTCTCTTATCTAAACATTTGACTTGCCTCCCTTTGAATTAAGCTTAGTTTGTATTCTCTTATCTAAACATTTGACTTGTCTCCCTTTCAATTAAGCTTAGTTTGTATTCTCTTATCTAACATTTGACTTGTCTTCATTTAAACTCCATTCAGCTCATTTTCGGCAAAACATAGTCTGATGAAATGCTGTCAAAAAGATGAAATATTGTTTTTTTAGCATACCATACTGATGAAATACGGTAAAAAGGATGAATGATCGGTTTTCGGCAAGCAATACTCTGTCTAAAAAATGTGTGGCTTAATAAATTTGCCTATCCCTATTTCTAGACTTTTTGTAATATATATTGTTAAAATCTTAAGGTAACCCGACCTTGCTCACTCCTTATGATTGCATGCTTGTATGTATCAGAGTTGGAGTAAACAACTCGAGTTGAGAATATGCTAAAAATTGCTGATTCAATCCAAACCAGTTCCAACTGGATGAGTAGTTTTTATTATTCAATGGTTAATATTTATGGGAATGAGACCAGCCAATGGGCTGAGATCTAACGCTTACCTGCTGTAAAGAATTGTCTAATCACTTGAATTTTTAAGTGGCAAGAAGTCCAATCATGATAGCATAATTATGAGTTAACTGACATATTGACAGAAAACATATTTCATGCATGTTTTGCTATTGATAAGTTATACTTGCAATTATGTAGGTATGTATTATGTGACTAGACTATTATTTCTAGAAATTGTGAACTATAATGCCTATATGTAATATGCTAAGCACTTCACATTGTTTCTAGTGAACATGTTCATAAACTGCATTTAAAGATGAATAAAGTGGAAACTTAGCGCTGTTCTCTGATTATATTTTACAGGGGATAAGCAGCCTTTCATTGTTTTATCGGAATCTCCTGGTTTACTGATTATAAACCGCGCTAGACTTCAGAAGTATCTACTGCAGTGTGAAAAGTGTAAGGAATAAACTGCACTATGTTGATGTATGGTAGCAAAAGTGCGACTACATCAAAGAATTTCTGCTACAAGAAAGTTACCAGAAATTGCTACAATTTTAGTTCTGCTTGAGGGCGAAGGAGTGCTCAAGTTAGCCTCGAGAGAATAGTAGCTAATCAGTGCTCTACAACCTGAGAAGGGTAACACATGGACCTGTCAGTAATAATGTGAACAATAAACTTGTGAATTTCTTACAAATGGCTCAAACAGAAGACTGCAGCTTCACCTATACAATGTTTTGTAGAAAATATTATCGCTTATCTTTAATAACTCCATTTCTGTTATCTGGTAAGAACTATCCTCTGATTTGTATTGATACTAATCTGTTGAGTAGTATTTTATGATATAAGAATGTATAGGTACTAAAATTATTCAAATGTGGTTTCATTAAATAATGATATCAAGTATTCATTTAATTGTATTTGTTTCATATATATTTCATTGTTGATTTTATAAATTTATTGACTTTCTTACGTATATTCATAACATTATGTTGGAGAAGATGAGTGGATGGGGTCTGCTAAATATAGATTAAAAACGGATTTGTCTTCTTCTTAAATAAGAGGTTTTCCACCCTTAGAAATTTTGTGTGATGGTAAATTTTTCTCTTTAATGTGGTGGAAGAGAAAATTTTTAATGCTGCTGCATATCCGCCAAGTGATAGAGTCGAGAATACTTAAAATTATAATAAAATAAATTAAGATTCTCATTACTTGTAATTAGTTATGGATGATTAATTAATTATTAACAATAACCATTAAGGAGGTGGTGTTGGTGTCACAAGATATGAAAGAATAGTTTTCGGCAAACCATATTCTGACGAAAAGCTGTTAAAAGCATTAAGCTATCTATCAGCCTTAAAAGTTTGATTAGCTCTGTATACCCAAGTGATTTCTAAGGGAGATCAATCCGTATCCCTTTAGAAGTGGCCAGTCATGATTGACCAGAACGAATGTATTGTTACATAAATTATGTGGCCAGTCATGATTGACCAGAACGGATGTATGTTTACATAAATTATGTGGCCAGTGCTAACCCTGTCACGGGGCTACGTAGAGAGCGGCCGAGATGTTCATTTCTTCAAGCCTTATGAACCGTGCTGAAAGTAAAACTTAATTGCAATTAAAACATGCTACTTGAATTAATTGTTATTTATAATTTTTGATTATGTTTAGTTTCACTACAAATATAAAAAATATATAGTTAATTATTTTTGCAAATTACCTGTCGAGCAGAAGGATACCTGTTGATGGCTCGTTGTAACTGACTCGATTTGATGTTTGGCATTACAAGACTTTTAGTGATATTAATCTTGGGCTTCAAGTCTGACGTTAAATGTCTTAAGACAACCTCCGCCTTGTTCAACTGTTGTGTCACCTTTCCTACATTCTTAATCAACAAATCATCTTCCTGTTCTTCAGACATTTTTCCCAGACCGAAGTCTCCTCCCACGGGGTTAATTTCTAAGATGAACAGTCCGTGTTGTCTATGTATGATGAGAACATCAAAGTCACCTTTATCATAGTGTTGTTGACGGAAGTGTTCAGGCAGTGTGCTAGGGCGCGGTAGAAAGGCGGCCATGGGCGCAAAGCCAGGTTCACCAAGGTAGTTGTCGAATTGTAACTGAGAAACAACAAACATCACCTCTTTCTGCTGACCGTTATCCGCCAGTGATCGCATACCGTGCAGCACACGTTGTAGGGCTCTGTCGTCACGCACGTCACTGTCACTCACGGGTGTAAGGGTTAGGTTGCCATAGTTACCATGCCCCGCTGACACAGACTTAAGAGAAAGTATTACTTTATATGTTTATTATTACTAATTTCATAAACACACAACTATACATCCATATATATAAATTATACTAACATAATATAATTTCTAATTGTACTAAATTTCTACATATACACTTTCCATTTGTAATACATACATATGTATAATATAATTTTTCTCTAACAAAAATATAATACAAACAATATACTAGTAATACTTTGTTAACAATTATTGACAGTAAAACTGTACGTGTACCAATGATCGACCGTATAACTAAATTTGTACATATACTACTCCAAGTATAATTATGTAATAATAATTAATATTGTACATATTCTACTCTATTATACTTATGTAATAATAATACTGATTTGTACATGTGCTACTCGAAATTTAAATATGTAACAAATATTGTTAATGTACTACTCCAGTAGTACATAATTAATATTACATATATACTGCTGAAACTATAAGTATGTAACTAATATTGTACATGAATTACTCCAAGTAAAATTATATAATAATAACTAATATTGTAATGTACTACTCCAAATATAATTATGTGCTAATAGTGATATAACGTAATTAATATTGCGTATGTACTGCTCAAACTATAAGTATGTAAATAACATAAAACAGTTTTACTAATATCGTATGCTTACTATTACATAATGTGATTGTTACTAAATTATGAAATACTAATAACATTGAATTGACTTAATAATACTGACTGCAAATTACTACTCTGACAGAACATTTTTACTAATACTGACTGCATATTACTACTCTAACATAGAACAGTTTTACTTACTACAAATTACTCCTCTGACATTGAACAGTTTTACGAATACTTACGGCATATTACTACTCTAACATACAACGGTTTTACTAATATATTATATCCTTACTGCTACATAACGTGATTGTTATTAACATTATGTAGTGTTGGCGTAGACTAGAATTATGTTACTAATAGTTATAAGTATTTTGCCCTAAGATATAAACATCTTACTAACATTGTTTTTGCAATGCTATTCTAATAGTTATAAGTATTTTACCCTAACATATAAACATCTTACTAACATTGATTTTGCAATGCTATTCTATAATACCATTATGTTGTTAATGTACGTAACATAAACATGTTACTATCATTGTCTATGATTTACAGTGATAACATATGTATGTTAATGTTTTACTTAATGCTATATTTCTGTAAGGCAAGTATGTTACTATCATTGTCTTTCAACCATTTGTACGTTGATTGCTTTGTTGATATTTCGTCGGCTTCTCGTACATACTGGCCATGCAGAGGTTTCTGGCTCCAGGTATGTGCTAGTTCTTGCTTCGTTGTTTTCTTCCATGTTTCTTTGTCTGTTTCTGGGGGTTGGAATAGTCCACTCATCTTTACTGCTTCTATCAGTGGATCATCTTTGTTGTTATTCCAGATGTAGTCCACAAGGCCAATGACTTATCCTTCAATGACATGTTTGATTTTCTTGAGACCTCGGCCTCCCATTTTTCGAGATACATAGAGCCTGTCTACGTCTGCTTTGGGGTGTAAGTCTTTATGTATTGTGAGTAGTTTTCTTGTTTTTCTGTCCAGTTCATTTATTTCATTTGCTGTCCAATCTATGATACCTCCAGTGTAGCTTACTACAGGTGTTGCGTATGCATTAAGGGCTTGTATTTTGTTCGCCCCATTTAGCTTGGACTTCAGGACTTGTCTAACACGTTTTTCATATTCCCTCTTAACTTTGGACTTCACTTCTCTCTGCATATTTTCTTGATGCTGTAGTATCTCAACATACTTATATCCCTTTTCCATTGAAACATCGTTGATTTTACCGATGTCGAATTGCAGGCCCTCTATTGGTTTGACCTTGCCTTTCTGGATGACAATTCGTCCACATTTCTCTAGGCCGAATTTATTGTTAATGTCCTGATTGCAGATCTTGACAGTATTGATCAGGGATGTGATGTCACGTTCATTTGTACCGTACAGCTTGAGATCGTCCATGTACAATAAATGGCTGATGACCATAAAATTAAAAAGAGAGGCAAACAGTTATTCTGCCACAAAACAACCAATAGAAACGATGTCAGACAACCCCCAACTATGTCACCAATAGAAACGATGTGAGAAAACCCCCAAGTATGTCACCAATAGAAACGATGTCAGAAAACCCCCAAGTATGTCACCAATAGAAACGATGTCAGAAAACCCCCAAGTATGTCACCAATAGAAACGATGTCAGAAAACCCCCAAGTATGTCACCAATAGAAACGATGTCAGAAAACCCCCAAGTATGTCACCAATAGAAACGATGTCAGAAAACCCCCAAGTATGTCACCAATAGAAACGATGTCAGAAAACCCCCAAGTATGTCACCAATAGAAACGATGTCAGAAAACCCCCAAGTATGTCACCAATAGAAACGATGTCAGAAAACCCCCAAGTATGTCACCAATAGAAACGATGTCAGACAACCCCTATGTATGTCACCAATAGAAACGATGTCAGACAACCCCTAAGTGTGTCACCACTAGAAACGATGTCAGACAACCCCTATGTATGTCACCAATAGAAACGATGTCAGACAACCCCCAAGTATGTCACCTCGCTAATTTTTAATGTAACACAAAATATTATTTTACTCAGGCCGATGTAACTGGCAAGGCGATTTTACTCAGGTCGATGTAACACAAGATTATTTTACTCAGGTCGATGTAACACAAGATTATATTACTGAGACTGATGTAACCGGCAAGGTGATTTTACTCAGGTCGATGTAACACAAGATTATTTTACTTATGTACAAGATATCCACAAGGGATACTATTTAAGTCTAGCCTTTATATTTCAATAATTCAAAGATATGTACAGAGGATACCATTTAAGTCTAGCTTTTATATTTCAGTATTTCAAAGATATGTACAGATGATACCATTTAAATTTAACTTTTATATTTCAATAATTCAAAGATATCCACAGAAAATACTATATACAATTTAAATCTTCATTGCTTTTGTTATTTTGCCAAAAACCTTTATTTAATAATCTTAACGTCAACTGGTGGTTGAATTGAGTTAATAACTGATATTCTTTTATTTTAATTTTTAATGCAAATTGCTACAGTAAGTCCTGAATAAAATCATTCCTAAACGATGTTAACATTTGTGATTTTGATTTAGTGCAAAAGCCTGCTCACTTTAATTCAGTTCAATGGAACATTTAGACCTCAAGTGTGAGATATAGAGTATGGATAAATTTAGAAAGATGTATATTTGATAAAATACTGGAATACACTGAGATATAGTGTATGGATAGATTTAGAAAGATGTATATGATAAGACACATGAATACACTGAGATATAGTGTATGGATAGATTTAGAAAGATGTATATATGATAAAATCCTGGAATACACTCGTATAAATTTATACTTGACAAAACGCAGGAATACATTTCCATAAATGTTTACTTGAGAAAACACAGGAATACATTTCCATAAATGTTTACTTGAGAAAACACAGGAATACATTTCCATAAATGTTTACTTGAGAAAACACAGGAATACATTTCCATAAATTTATACTTGATAAAACACAGGAATACATTTCCATAAATGTTTACTTGAGAAAACACAGGAATGCATTCCGATAAAAGCAGTGATCTATTCAAACGAAAACTTCCTGCTGTTGCGTTGTAGTTTATTAAAATGTCAAATAATGTTTCTATCAGTCATCTCTTATTCCAATGAATAAACTGTGTGAAGTATACAAGTAAACAAACATCATTGCGACTTTGTGCATTAAGTAAATATATATTTAAAATATAAAGAACTTTTAATTTTTTAAAGCCATTATTTAAAAGAATTTAAATCTGTTCGGACACATTATTCCACTTAAATATCGTGGGATTAGTAATACTTATTATGTATAATGTTTGCCTGGCTTTAGAAACGTTGCCATGTATGATGCCAGTTTCGTTTCTTACCTGTGGAATTTCAGGAACCAACACCTGCTTGCCAGCAATGTTCTCCACACAGTACGGCACACGGTTGAAATGAAGGGGAGGTAAGAAATATGTCTGCGAGTGAAGGTGTGGGTACCATTTCTGTACACACTGAAGCCAGTCGTTTTCTACCGACTGCTGATATCCTTGACCTTGGACGTCAATGGCTGTCTACAGAAATCAGATGAAACCAGTGTAAAATAATGTTTTCATCGAAACAGTCCTTTGTTCACTTAATTCTACAGAAATCAGATGAAAACTGTCAAAATAATATTTTCGTAGAAACAGTCCTTAGCTCACTTAATTCTACTTACACGGAAGGTGGTGAGTGATATATCTTACATATACATCATTGCATGATTGACTTCCTTATGTGTCTGTACGTTCGACTTTAATATGTGTCTGCATGTTTGACTTCTATATGTGTCTAGCATGTTTGACTTTAATATGTGTCTGCATGTTTGACTTCTATATGTGTCTGCATGTTTGACTTTAATATGTGTCTGCATGTTTGACTTCTATATGTGTCTGCATGTTTGACTTTAATATGTGTCTGCATGTTTGACCTATATGTGTCTGCATGTTTGACTTTAATATGTGTCTGCATGTTTGACTTTTGTATGAGTCTGCATGGAAGTTCATGCCGTGAATTTTGAAAAGTAATGACCTAATATTGAATTTATATGTATTTACCTTTTTCAATGACTACTATTCAATGTACAATAATCAACAATTGTAACATTTAATAAACAATTTTGTTAGAAAACGAATTTTTAATTTAATTTTATTTTTTAGTATTAAAACCTATTTTGGAAGAGAAATGTTAACAACAATTGCCTAATAATGTTACAAACATTTAATCCATTTAGTTATGAGATCAGATTTTTAAAATCGAATTAGCACAAAACATGACCTGATAAAAAAAATACTGACGTCAATTTCACATTTAGTGGTGCAAAATTGTTCTAAATAATTTGAAAGAAACTTAGACAACTTAAAATCTTTTCGTGATTCAGTGATCAACTAGCCTTTCCAGTTTCATACTTTCACGTGCTTATTGAATCTACTGATTCACTGATTATAAACCTGAATGACAAGGAAGTTGCAGGAAACATCTGTTTTGGTGTGTGTGAGCATAAAGGATTATGATATGCACGTTTGATGTGTTGTGGTGTGTGTCAACATAAGGGAGTATGATATACACGTTTGATGTGTGTTACGTTTCCAGTATTTCTTTATAGACCCTGCCTAGGATTTTAAGGACTTTAAAATGATTAGATTTAATTAATTCCTTCTCTCCATCCTATAGAGACTGGTTGCTCAAATTATCATTCCACTAAACTCAAAAATGTGTCTTTGTAGTGAAGACGACAGATTTACGAACTGACAACTTGCGTACAAAAGCTGGCTTGGAGTCGTTAAATCCCTCTTAATTAATATGCATTCATTACGTCATTCAGCTCAGTCAGCCCCCATCCAAACCATGTGATTAGTTAGGTCTATTATGCATAAAACTTTACTACGAAGAGGTTTAACAATTAAAAATAAGATTTAATAAGATTTAACAATTAACAACGATAATTAAATACGAGCGCGAAGTCTAATTCTACTCATGGCAAATAAACGAGTGCTATTAATTTCAAAGTCAATTGTTCTTGGTTTGCGAAATATTGCTCAATAGTTCGTTTGATTGTGATTGTTTAGATCTACTTAGCTTCGTTCATGACGCCTCGTGGTTTCCAAACTGGTCCAAACCAGTCCCTCACTTCAATCACCGCCAGCCAATGCACATAGCATAGGTAGATAACTGTCTCTCAGTTATTACGCCGGACGACAAATGTAAGTGTAGACAAAGGGATGCGTAGACCTGCGCGCCTACGCACATTCCCAGTAATGACGGTAGGAATAGGAGGTAAAAGCAGAAGCTTGAGCAAGAACTGAAATCGAAGCTGAAGTCAAAACCCAACCTGGAGACAAAGGATGTTTTCCATGATCGTTCTCTTGGGTTCGCCAACCTAAGCACATTTTCACATTTAAATGCACTGAGTTAGAATCTTCGACTAATGCATCGTTTACAATTTATATTTAAAGATATAAAGTGATTTTCACATATGTTATATTTAACAGTACATGACATACGAATTACCAAATATTTACAACATTAAAATTTAGAATTCATACAAAGGAACAATTCAAATTAAGCAAAGCGCTCCACAATTTAGCATTAAAATTACATGCAACAATTTGAATTACAAGGAAAATTCGTGTCGTGCACAGACGCTCCTGGCACTAGTGAATTTAAGATTATATAAATTAAAGTTACAATGGAAAAAGAGTTACAATGATTTATATACAATAACTTATAGGTTTTGTCATTTACAAGTGAACCACATGCTTAGGCTAAAAGTAGCAATAAATGGCACAAAATTACATACATTGATTCAAATGCAAAATACAATTAATAAATGCAATACATTTGCAAGAAGTAGATGTGTTACCTCTCAAAGCAAATAAAGCGACGGGTTTCCTCTATTGTGACTCAGCATATGCGGCGGACAGGTAGACGATTACTTGTTGTCGCTGCCGGTTCTGGTTTCGGAGTGACGAATTTACCGCGCGATACTGTATTTATCAAAACTGCATAGAACGCATCACGTGACGGATCACGTGGTATGTGGTCGGTTCGAGAAGCTGGACAATGGCCTAAAGTTATATAACATCCTGACCTCCTTGCTAGAAGCTTCTCGATACTGGTGTATCATGGGAGAACTTTAACAAAGGTCCTTTTCAAAATTTGATTTTTGAAAACCAGCAATTGGGTTAAGAGGTCGTAACACATAATTTGTCAGACTCTGTAACAATGTGTTGTGGTGTGTGTCAGCATAAGGGAGTAATATGCACGTTTGATGTGTTGTGGTGTGTGTCAACATAAGGGAGTAATATGCACGTTTGATGTGTTGTGTTGTGTGTCAACATAAGGGAGTAATATGCACGTTTGATGTGTTGTGGTGTGTGTCAGCATAAGGGAGTAATATGCACGTTTGATGTGTTGTGGTGTGTGTCAGCATAAGGGAGTAATATGCACGTTTGATGTGTTGTGGTGTGTGTCAACATAAGGGAGTAATATGCACGTTTGATGTGTTGTGGCAAAGTATGCTGAGTACATCGGGAAAATTCTAGTAAAATGCACTTACCAGAATTTCTGTAATCATGTTCTGCTTGAAGTAACTGACACAGCAAAGACGGTGCTCAAATTGGTTTCAAGAGAAAAATAGCACATCATAGTTTTCCACATGTGTGGAGGGAGACAATTATTGATGCAGACATTATGACATTGCTACAAAAGCAAGTGAAAAACTGTTGAAGCTGCATTTAATCCAGGTTATGTATATTTAATTGTTGATTTAATAAATTTATTGAGCTTCTTATATTGATAATCTTATGTTGGAGAAGAGAGTGTGTGGGTCGGTGTTCATTAAATATAGATTAATGATAGATTTGAATTGTCCTTTAGTAAGAAGCTTTCCACATACAGAAGATTGTGTTATAGTAAATGTTTGTATTGATGTTGTGGAAGAGGAAAAACGTTTACAGCGCTCGCATATTCACCGAGTGAGAGATGAGTGGTATTTGTTGGAGGATCATTAATAAAATAATTAAGATTCTCATCATTTGTAATTAGTTGCAGCTAAGGAATTAATTTAATAATATTTATTATGTTGCCAAAATATTCACCCAGTTGAACTAGTTTCCATTACATCAGCAATTTCTATTTTATTCACAACTCAGATTGTTTACTTCTGTCACAACCCCCTCCTCTGTCTGCTGAAAGGGGAGGTGGAAGATGACATCTGTCAGCAACAGCGCCAAACGATGTTGATGTTTATTACATACAGATACACCATTGATGTTTCTCTGGCTCTTTATTCTGTATTCTGAATGCAAGGGTTACACTTTGTTGATGTGCTTGTGTTTGAGAATATGAGTGGAAATGGTAATGTTTGTATGTATGTGTATGTGTGTGTTTGTGTGTGTGTGTGTGTGTGTGTGTGTGTGTGTGTGTGTGTGTGTGTGTGTGTGTGTGTGTGTGTGTGTGTGTGTGTACAATACAAAACAGTACAGTTCAATACAAAATAAGCAGGATGGGACAGAAGCAAAACAGCACTCACCCATTCAAAATATTAATAAACAAGTTTTAAAAGTTATGATTTAGGTTTTTAAACCTATGTAAGTGTCTTTCATGTGGTGGTTAGATCAATCACTCGAATCATTCAAACATAAACTCATGGGGAGCTGACAATAATGACTGATAAAATAAATAAAAATAGAGAATAAATAAGATTTATTTTTTAAATTAGTGGTACTCCCACTGGTAACAGCTACCCTAGTAGCACAATAATCATAAGGCAATCTTGACAATTCTGGGGACTATCAATTCCCAAACAAAGATAACAGTAACAGGTTCTTGAGTTCAATACCTTTAATTTAGCAATTGACTACTACTACTACTACTACTATTCCAATAGAATAAATGTTTGGTGTACATTGAGCATAAATAGATAAACAGTTTTCTCTCAAAGTTAATTTAAGTGAATCTAAGAGCAATTTATGTGCTATGATATTTTTTAAAGTTATTTCAGAATTTTACTCACACACATTGTCATGACGGTTTGTTGACACAAATCCTAGTGTCAAATCACATGATGATTTTTGTCATTACTTCCTGTGTTCACAAAAGTTTACCTCCCTGTTGATAATCAGGGTCCCAGTGCTCTCAAATGTCATTATTGTTTGTGACAGAATAATTGTTGCCTCCTAAGGCCTGTCAGTGACGTGTCAATTGAAGTATGATATTTGCCCTCCGTCCATAATTTGGCACTGGAAGCAAACTCAATCATCTATGGAATAGGATGATTTAACACACTTCCCAGATGGAGTATTGGTCGACCTCTCTATCTGTCTCTGTGAATGTTTTTCATTAATTACCAGACATACAAAGGGGGGGGGGGGAATCTGGTCCAGTGAACTTTCACTGTGTCAAAATGTGTCCAAATGTTTTGCTTCACAAATTGGCACATCAATGAGGTGAGGAGAGAATACTCAGGAAAAATACGTTTTTTCCCCCTTGACCACCACACTGTATTCCCTTGAATAATTTTGGTGTCTCTCTCGGTGACCCGTCAAAACCGCGAACGACAAATGCGCGCCGACAAAACCGCGATGGACAAAAGCGCGCCGACAAAATCGCGCTCCTTGAAATCGACAAAATCGCGCCGACAAATGCGCGCCGACAAAATCGCGATAAACATCACCAAGTAAAGAATGGCAGGAAGTGTTATGTATGTTCGCTCTATTACGTAACTTCTTTTCATTCTTTGTGTAAGGATTATTTTGCACTCAGTATCTCTTAATATTGCTCTTTAAATAAAATTATTAAGATTAGATATATGCTTCATTCTTTTCATTACCTTTGTGTAAGGATTATTTACACTTAGTATCTTTTAATTGATCTTTATGGTAAAATTATTAAGATTTGATTATGCTTCATTCTTTTCATTGCCTTATTTTGAGGATTATTTGCACTCAGTATCTCTTAACATTGCTTTGTGTATCGTAATATTGATATCTCTCAGCGATCTAATTTCTCTCCCCATTTTATCAAGGTACACAAAGCTTTATAAAATTTCTGCTAAGTTTGTATTACGAACATTCAAAATGTGCATTTGAAGGTCCACACACTTCTTGTTTTAAAACCCATTACTATCACAAGATTCACATCTCAGGCAAGAGTTTCTTGCTTTAATACCCATTACTATCACAAGATTCACACCTCAGGCTAGAGTTTCTTGCGTTAATACCCATTACTATCACAAGATTCACACCTCAGGCTAGAGTTTTTTCTTTAATACCCATTACTATCACAAGATTCACATCTCAGGCTAGAGTTTTTTGCTTTAATACCCATTACTATCACAAGATTCACATCTCAGGCTAGAGTTTCCTGCTAACCACAGAGCATTATCGAATTCTAACTACAATGTTTATCAAATTGTCTAAATAAATAAATGTTCCAATGGCAAGATTGCAAAGGTCTATCAACTTCTAATTGTAATTAATTAGTTTTACTTAATTCTCTCAGACTTAATAGTGAAATGAAATAAACCACATTAACACAATGCATGAACATTTAACTTCACATGTACACGCTACAACAATGCATTTTGTTGTTAAATATATAATACAAATTTCAGTCTTGGAGCTAATGACTCCTTCAACAAGAAGCCTTTTAAAAATAAATACCAGCAATAAATACAAATACTGCCAGTAGCCATAAGTGGTTGGATGACCTTGACTGAACGAATGGAGTAAATATAAATACAAAAAGAAGTATGGCGGTCTGTCTCCCGCCCTCCATGACAACTTCCAAATATGACACAAAAATACCATCAAAAGGGGTGCCCAGGGTCGGATTACTTTGACAATTAAACAACTTATATAACAACTGAGTTTAGAAATAGGGATAGGTAAATCTATCTACCTATCTGTCCGTCCACCCATCCAACCACGCATTTCTCCCCCCCCCTCTCTCTCTCTCTCTCTCTCTCTCTCTCTCTCTCTCTCTCTCTCTCTCTCTCTCTCTCTCTCTCTCCCTCCAAGCCTGTACATCTTTTATACTTCTCTGTCAATCTGTTAATCTTTCCTACTGATTGTTCTCCACCTCTCACTTTGATTATAATTTCAGTCTCCATTCTTGGGAAATTTATGTTTGAACCATTACAATGATAACTAATTATTGGGTACATCGTTCTGAGGACCCAATAGACTTTTAAAATCACATCTTAGAATTTCTCTCTATTTACCTCATTTAAGAATATTAATCAATGATTGTGTGTTGGATTACATGCTTGAGAGCAAATTAAGTTCCTTGCATTTTTAATTATACCTTATTTTTTTTCAACAATAGATATTGATAAAGGGGAACATTTAATTTGCTGCTGAATATCAGTGTAATATACTGTGCAGTCAGTTGTCTAGTCAACCCTAATGCCTTGTGTGTGGAGAGAGGAATGTAGATTAATTAGGGACCGTTAGTCCACAAGTGGAGTGCATAGGAATGGGGGGAGTGATTTGTGGAGTTGGGTGAAGTTATCCGATAAACCGCAACAATATATGAGGAGTTTAGTTCCACTCATGACGTACGTGAAACTGTGGACAAACATAGATATATATTCGTCATCTAAAATCACTATTCACACAGTACAAAGCCATCTTGGAAAGGTCAGTAAGTGAATAAGAGTTTAGTAAGATATGATAATTAGTTAGTATGTCCGTGATGACGTCACAATTATAATTGAAATTTTTATTAATTAGAGTGCTCTAGACTTCTTATTTCTTATTGATAATTATTTGTATTCATGAGTTATTGTGTATTTATTCACAGATATATAGTGTGTATTTCTTTGTAGAGAGCTATTGTGTATGTAGAGAGATATTGTGAATTACGTCACAATTAGATATTGTGTATTTCTATGTAAAGATCTATTGTGTATTCCGTTGTATAGATCTATTGTGTATTTCATTGTAGAGAACTATTATGTATTTCTTTGTAGAGTTATTGTGTATTTCTTTGTAGAGAGCTATTGTGTATATCTTTGCAGAGAGCTATTGTGTATATCTTTGAAGGGAGCTATTGTGTATTTCTTTGTAGAGATATAGTATGTGTTTCTTTGTATATAACTATTGTGTATTTCTTTGTAGAGATATAGTTTGTGTTTCTTTGTAGAGAGCTATTGTGTATTTCTTTGTAGATATATAGTGTGCGTTTCTTTGTAGATATATAGTGTGCGTTTCTTTGTAGATATATAGTGTGCGTTTCTTTGTAGAGAGCTATTGTGTATTTCTTTGTAGAGATATAATTTGTGTTTCTTTGTAGAGCTATTGTGTATTTCTTTGTAGAGATATACTGTGTGTTTCTTTGTAGAGAGCTATTGTGTATTTCTTTGTAGAGATATAATTTTTGTTTCTTTGTAGAGCTATTGTGTATTTCTTTGTAGAGATATACTGTGTGTTTCTTTGTAGAGCTATTGTGTATTTCTTTGTAGAGAGCTATTGTGTGTTTCTTTACAGCGAGACAATGTATGTCATTAGAAGCAGTTTAATTGTAAACCTAGGATGATGACATTTTAAGGCAAACTAGTTGGGAAGGCCATTTTATTTATTCATTGTAAAGCGGATTAAAGTGATAGGAACCAAATTATAAATCACGTGTTTGTTAAATGTAATTAAATCTTTAGGAGGACATTAATTAAAATGTATGATGACAAACTATGAATGTGTACATTTTTAAAATGATTATTGTCATGTTTAATATATGAATTTATAAATGAAACAAATTCTTGACATTTTAAGTTTTCATGTATGCTGATGTTTTTTCGATGAAGTAAAATGTAAGAGATATTTCTGTTCACTGTCACCATAGTAACTAATATTTAACACAGTAATTATTGGTTGATTAATTGTCCCAAAAACACATCAACAAGTTTACTTGTCAATAAATTAAATAATTAATTGTCCCATCATCGCAAGTGGTAGGGTTTAATATAGTGGATGTGTGAATAGATTAGGCTGTGGTGCTGTTATCAACATTAACATTAAAATAATATTTAATAATTCATTTACTTAATGATGCGATATGGTCGTTAACGTAACCACCACTTTTGTGACATATTTTGACTTAAAGGTTTATACTTATAGAACATTTTTTAAATGATCAGTGAACTGTAAAAATACAAAGGTGTATTCTCGTCCATTAATTTTATAAAAGTCTTTAGTCGTTTAAGAAATCCAGCCCAATTACCTCAGATTTACATACTTTAGAGTTATGTTGAGTTATCTAATTTTTTTTTAATTGGTGGAAGTAATATTATGATAACAATCATAAATGCTGTTGGGGAACAAATTTAAATTTCTGAAATGAATTATAATCATTAACATTACCCTCTCATTGTGGTTTTTCTTTGTGGAAATTTCTGGAGCCAGAATAGTTATTTTAAAAAAAAAACAATTATCGTATTTGATTTTCTATCATTTTACAAGACTATCATTCTTTTAAACAAACATAATGCTACAATTTCATTGATTTCAGAAGAACATAAATTTGTAATGAAAGATAACGTACTTGGTTTGTAGCAGTTTCTGGAGCCAGAATAGTTCCACCAAGTCTCAAGTCTGAATCGTGCGAACTGTCTAATTTCACGACACTAGACCACGTCACTTCCTGTCTGTCAGTTTCTGGAGCCAGAATAGTTCCACCAAGTCTCAAGTCTGAATCGTGCGAACTGTCTAATTTCACGACACTAGACCACGTCACTTCCTGTCTGTCAGTTTCTGGAGCCAGAATAGTTCCACCAAGTCTCAAGTCTGAATCGTGCGAACTGTGTAACTGCGTGACATGGGACCACGTCACTTCCTGTCTGTCGGTCTCTGGCACGAGATCACTCAGCACTCCTTGCAACTGTTCTTGGACATCCTCTCCCCACAAAGATGCCGGAAGTTCCATCAGAAAGTTTAGTCCACAGTCCACACCCAGCAGTCGGATGTGAAAGTCGTGAAGTAATTGACGTACAACTTGTGACAGATGTCCGTCCTTTACACGTCCCAGAACACCGGATACAAGTCTGTCTCTTCCTTCCAAACGCATGACAAACCGGATGACGTTCTTTCTCTCTTGTTTCGTTTCTTCTCTGTGTTTCTCATTCATGACCTTGAGATCTGCTTCTCTTCTTTTTTTCTCTTCCTCTAGTAATAATTCTAATCTTCTTCTCTCTTCCTCTAATTGTAGTGTTAATTTACTTCGTTCTTCCTCCAACTGATTCAGTAATGTTTTCTTTTCTTCTTGTTGTTGTGTAAATCTAATTTCCATTTTCACCACCTGTTTTGTTGCTCTACTCCTCTCTTCCTCTATTAATTGCGTCCACCTCCTCCTCTCGTCTTCTAGCTGTTTCGTCACTCTAATAATGTCTTTTTCTAATTTCATCATTATTGTTTTGTTTTTCTTTTCAAATGCCTTCATCTTCATCCTTTGTTTTTTCCATTCCTTTTTGTGTTTCGCATTCATGACTGCGAGATCTGT
Source organism: Sinotaia quadrata (assembly GCA_028829895.1). NCBI lineage: Eukaryota > Metazoa > Mollusca > Gastropoda > Architaenioglossa > Viviparidae > Sinotaia > Sinotaia quadrata. The sequence continues at coordinate 138,673,989 of CM054180.1, read as the reverse complement.
CTCTCTTCTTGTTTTCTCTTCCTCTAGCTGTGATTTTAATATATTCCTCTCTTCCTCTAGTCTACTTTGTTCTTCTTCTAGTTGTTTTATTGCTCTGTTCTTTTCTTCTTCTAATTTTCTCAATTTAACTTCATTTTGCGCCATCTGTTCTTTTGCTATGCTCCTCTCTTCCTCTATTCGTTGTGTCCACCTCCTCCTCTCCTCTTCTACTTGTCTCGTCACTCTAATAATGTCTTTCTCTAATTTCATCATTTTTGTTTTGTTTTGTTTTTCAAATTCCTGCATCTCCATCCTCTCTGATTCCAATTTCTGAATCCGATCATTGCTCCAGTCAATCTTGGCCATCACGATGTTTTCAGCTTCAGAATGAAAAGAAAGAAACACATGAATCCATCTATTTAAACAAACGTGTTGACACGTTCGCAATAAAAAATAAATAAAACAAAACGACGTATGAAATCATGCATTTCAAAAACAATTTTTGGACATGTGAGAAACTTGTGTTCATTTATTATTTATTGGTGTAATAAAAGTAGTTTTACCAACTTTGTTCATATTTACTTCAAATGTGAACAAACTTACACGCACTAAATGATCCATGTATTAGATGATTGAACGCCATGACATCCAGGGCCATGAAGAAAATGTACATACCTGCTTGCATGATAATTTTGTGGTCTGGAATTGTTTCCAACTGGACTGGCCCCACGCCTGTCTCGATAGTAGTGCTTCGACTGGCAGTCTTGATGCAATTAAACATTAATGGGCTTTTACCGGTAGTCTGCGAAATAACTGTAAATCCAATCAAGAAATTAAAAACACAAGAGAGTGCATTAACATTATTTATGTACATATTATTTATTACTTACACTTTTAAAACCATTTCTAAATAGTCACGTGATTTGCACTTCCCTAGTGTAGGCAGTAATCAGTTAATAGTTCCTGCAGGCTAAAAAGTAATTAATAGTTCACATAGTTAATGTATATCATTGAATTAGCACTCTAAGTGAAAATCAGTGCCCTTGACCTGTTAGTGACGTGGTATGTGTGAAGACAACGAGATTGTCACGAAGTAAATTTTATTTGAATTAATAATAGTATTGGGGCGGATAACCACGGCAGAAGTTAACATTTAAAATCCAAAACCCCTGTGTCAGGCGTCACGTTTCTCACAGAACTTTGGTACAAGGAAACTCGAGAGATTTTTTATTATGTGTACTGATGAAGAAATTAAACGATGCCAGACAAGTAAGCAGTGAATCGGCTGGATATTGACTTTGATAATTTATAAAATTATCTATCTATCTATCTATCTATCTATCTATCTATCTATCTATCTATCTATCTATCTATCTATCTATCTTCTATCTATCTATCTATCTATCTATCTATCAATCTATCTAAATATCTATCTATCTATCTATCTATTTATCTGTCTCTCTCTATATATCTGAGTATCTGTCTATCTTCTATCTATCTGTCTGTCTGTCTGTCTGTCTGTCTTTCCGTCTGTCTGTCTATCTATCTACCTACGTGTGTGAAGGGGACGGATTAATACAACACTTTAGATGTCTTGTATAAATAAATGTCTAATCACATTTATTGTGTCATGATAAATCATACAGAAAATATAAATTATTATTTAATATTATTTCTTGATCTGCCTTGTATAAAATTACTCTGTCATTATAAAACTGCCTTTCATTCTATAAATATAAATTTTTATCTAGTCTGCTATTTCTTGATCTTTCTTGCATACAATAAATACTCATTTGTACTTAATGGGTCATTTCTAATTCTGCCTTTCAAATAAAGGAGTATCCAGTTGTATTTAATGAGTCATTTCTAAGTCTGGTACGGAATGAATATCCAGTTGTATTTAATGAGTTATTTCTAAATCTGGTACGGAATGAATATCCAGTTGTATTTAATGAGTTATTTCTAAATCTGGTACGGAATGAATATCCAGTTGTATTTAATGAGTCATTTCTAAATCTGGTTCGGAATGAATATCCAGTCGTATTTAATGAGTCATTTCTAAATCTGGTACGGACTGAATATCCAGTCGTATTTAATGAGTCATTTTTAAATCTGGTACGGACTGAATATCCAGTTGTATTTAATGAGTCATTTCTAAATTTGGTACGGACTGAATATCCAGTTGTATTTAATGTAACGTTCGAAATCGATATTGCATAAAATACATTGTCAGTCTTGCTTAATGTGTCTTTCATAAATATCCATAATTCTTTATATTGGAACATCTAAATCTGTACTGCAACCAGGAAATATTCAGTGTTATTAAATGTGCCAATTCTAAATATTTATTGCTTGAAAGAAATATCTAATTTTATTTAATGCGCTGCTTAAAATGTATATTGCAAACAACAAATATCCAATGTTGTTTGAAGTGCCATTTATAAATCTGTATTGCAAAGAGGAAATATTCAGTGTTATTTACTGTGTCCTGATGTGTGCTCAAACTGTCATGTCAAAATCTGTATTGCAAACAAGAAATATCCAGCGTTATTTACTGTGACCTGATGTGTGTCAAATTCTCATGTCAAAGCAAAACGCCACACTTGTCAATGTCCTACTCTAACAAAGGGAGATAACTGATTGCAGTTTGAAACGACAAATGGTTTTACACAAATTGTCGCACTATATGATACATATGTATGTCTATCCTGTGTTGAAGGTATCTGATACAAATGTAGGTCTATCTAGTGCTGAAGGTAGCTGGATAAGTTAGTTCTTTGGATTCCAAGACACCACAGTCATTGTATTTTCTCTTTGTCTTCAGAACTAAATGGTGAGTAAAATATTTCTTTACAATATTACAGAACTAAATGGTGAGTAAAATATTTCTTTACAATATAACAGAACTAAATGGTGAGTAAAATATTTCTTTACCATATTACAGAACTAAATGGTAAGTACAATATTTCTTCACCATATTACAGAACTAAATGGTAAGTAAAATATTTCTTTACCATATTACAGAACTAAATGGTAAGTAAAATATTTCTTTACAATATAACAGAACTAATTGGTGAGTAAAATATTTCTTTACAATATTACAGAACTAAATGGTAAGTAAAATATTTCTTTACAATATAACAGAACTAAATGGTAAGTAAAATATTTCTTTACAGTATTACAGAACTAAATGGTGAGTAAAATATTTCTTTACAACATTACAGAACTAAATGGAAAGTAAAATATTTCTTTACAATATTACAGAACTAAATGGAAAGTAAAATATTTCTTTACAATATTACAGAACTAAATGGAAAGTAAAATATTTCTTTACCATATTACAGAACTAAATGGTAAGTCATACATTTCTTTATGATACTACAGAAGAAAATTTATACACAAAGGGTAATTAAAATACATTTTACAATAAGTTCAATTCAGAACAGATTTAAATGTACATTCGATAAGCAAAATACATCTTTCTGCCCTTATAGAACAGAGTTAAATGTACATACTATAAGTAAAATACTTCTTTCCACACTTATCAGAACAAAGTTACATGTACATGCGAGAAATAAAGTAATGCATAACTGATAAATAAGTAATATTTTTTCTCCTCAACTTCTTAAAAACAGAGGTAAATATGGGAATTGATAAATAAAATAAAGAATAAATATGGTAAAAAATGTCAAGTTTATGCTAACATGAAATATGAAGTAATCTATATTTTAAACGGATTACTATTATATGTGACTAATCATAAAAACGACCCACATTAAAAATGTTTACTGCCATCACAATATGTGTTATCAGAATATGTGTCTTCCAACCTTTGTTCTCTTTCTCATTTATATTTATTTCCACCATTTGTTCCATAATGATGACTTCCCTTGTTTCATCTCCATTGACTTGTGGTGTGTTAGGGTGTTCTGACGGCATGTATCCACACTGCAAAGGATTGAGAACAATACTGTCAGTTATTTCTCTCTCTCTTTATTTTTGTCTCTCTCTCTCCTCCCGCTTCCATGACGATACCTTATTAATTTACAGGGAAGTAATTTCTTGCCACCCAATTCCATGTGTAGGGCCTTCGTAATTATTTACCTGTAGATAAGTACGGTTATTTTGATGTATTGTATGACCTTCGTAATTATTTACATGTAGATAAGTATGGTTATTTTGACGTATTATTATTAAAAAAAGATCTTAAGATGAAATGATCCAAAAACGCTCCAGTGGAGACGTGAAATTGTTAGCCACCACCACCGTGAGGATGTCAAAATGCATGCAGAGCAGCAGAGAACTATGTAGCTGTAAAGAGAAAATTTAGCGGCGTCCCACCATGAATAAAGTCCTCGTGTAAGCTGTAAAACACAGTGTTGTGTGTCGCCATGAATAAAGTCCTCATGTAAGCTGTAAAACACAGTGTTGTGTGTCACCATGAATAAAGGCCTCGTGTAAGCTGTAAAACACAGTGTTGTGTGCCACCATGAATAAAGTCCTTGTGTAACCTTAAAACACAGTGTTGTGTGTTGTCATCTCTTGCTGTGGCTGTCGTGAATTGTGTGACGTATTGGCCTTTCCATTTTTGTTTACATCTCGCATCCTGGAATGACCCATAGCACATTACACCAGAGACCACCCCACCAAACTATGTTCACTAATTTGATTATGTTGTATATTATTCTTGTGAAATTTTATGGATGATAAATTTCTTATGCTGCCTGTGTATCAGGCTAAGAAATATCATTGCTGGATTTGTAAGTTGAGAATATGTGTAAGAGAGAAAGGAGTTTAGAGATGAAATATGCCTGAAAATTATCACTGCCTTAATTTGACTTTTGCAGAAAAGAGTTGCCGTTTTTGTTTTGTAAGCTTGTATCCACTTCAGACTGTAGTGACTACTGCACTCTACTGGATTCAAGTTGGTGTGTGTATCCAGCATTATCGTCAAAAGTATCAGTAAACGTGTTTATCGTCATACCTATCAGTAAAGTGTTGCTGTAAGTTGATTCCTGTGAATTCTGTTCAAGTGCCAATTCGACAGAAGTTGAAATTTGAGATTGATCTCGAGAATTCACAAAGATTTTTTTATCATTCTTCATGGTGTGCTTTAGTAGTGCACACAAAAATTCTAGAACACTGTGTGATGTGATTTAGTAGTGCACACGAAAATTCTAGAACACTGTGTGATGTGATTTAGTAGTGAACACGAAAATTCTAGAACACTGTGTGATTTGCTTTAGTAGTGCACACGAAAATTCTAGAACACTGTGTGATGTGATTTGATAGTGAACACGAAAATTCTAGAACATTGTGTGATGTGCTTTAGTAGTGAACACGAAAATTCTAGAACACTGTGTGATGCGCTTTGATAGGCATGTGAAGTTCTGGATGACTGATTCTCCATGTTGTTAGTTGTGAGCAGTCAGTTTATCCTAGTGTAGACATTAGCAGTCAAATTAACAATCAGGTTGATAGATATAATTCATCATAAACATGAGAGTAGAGTTTTAGAGAGACAATTATAGTCAGTCTACATAACCTTTCAATGATGGCAGTTGTCACTAGCACGTGCTCACAATAAAGCAATTTGCAACAAGTTACTTTCTTTCTTATTTGATGATGGTCCAACCAAACCCTTCTAGGCACGTTACACAACTGTTCTGGAACCTTTGATGCGCTCACAGATTATGGTTCGATGACAACATTGGATACACACAGCAGTATGATCCAGCAGAGTATGGTAGTCACTACAGTCTCCAGCAGAGTAAGGTAGTCACTACAGTCTCCAGCAGAGTAAGGTAGTCACTACAGTCTCCAGCAGAGTAAGGTAGTCACTACAGTCTCCAGCAGAGTAAGGTAATCACTACAGTCTCCAGCAGAGTAAGGTAATCACTACAGTCTCCAGCAGAGTAAGGTAGTCACTGCAGTCTCCAGCAGATTAAGGTAGTCACTGCAATATCAAGTGGATACATGGATGAAACAAAAAAGGGCGCACTTCTTTCTTCAAAAGTCAAATTAAGGCAGCGCTAAAGTTCAGGCATATTTCATCTCTAAACTCCTTTCTTTCTCCCACATTTTCTCAACTTACAAATTCTGCAATGATATGTTGTAGCCTGATACACAGGCAGCATAAGAAATTTATCATCAATTGAAATTCACAAGTATCTGTTGGAGGATAATTAATAAAATAAAGTTAATATTCTCATCATTTGAAATTAGTTATGAAAGATTAATTAATAATAATAATAATTTTATTAACTAAGTGGCATGCACTTCAAACTTCCTATGTCAAGGATTTTGATTAAGAGTAAGCGTCACTAGTGCAATCTGCAGCAGAACTCATCAAACGTGAAATTAAGTCATTTACAGTAAATGAGTTTACTGTCTAAATACTGACAGTGAACATATTGTTATATATCATTGACAGTGAAGTTACTGTTATATATCATTGACAGTCAAGATAGTGTTATATATCATTGACAGTCAAGATAGTGTTATATATCATTGACAGTCAAGATAGTGTTATATATCATTGACAGTCAAGATAGTGTTATATATCATTGACAGTCAAGATATTTTATATATCATTGACAGTCAAGATAGTGTTATATATCATTGACAGTCAAGATAATGTTATATATCATTGACAGTCAAGATAATGTTATATATCATTGACAGTCAAGATAATGTTATATATCATTGACAGTCAAGATATTTTATATATCATTGACAGTCAAGATAATGTTATATATCATTGACAGTCAAGATAATGTTATATATCATTGACAGTCAAGATACTGTTATATATCATTGACAGTCAAGATAGTGTTATATATCATTGACAGTCTAGATAGTGTTATATATCATTGACAGTCAAGATATTTTATATATCATTGACAGTCAAGATAGTGTTATATATCATTGACAGTCAAGATATTTTATATATCAGGCGAATACACGTAAAGCATACCACTTATATCTAATGTGTTCCAGGACAGTATAAGGAACGCTATTACGTGAAGCCAAAAAGAATATATACATTTATACATAAATACACAACATACTTACGTGACCCAAATCACGAATATACAATATATTTACATGACCCAAAGCATAAATACACAACGTACTTACATGACCAAAGCATAAATACACAACATACTTAAATGACCAAAGCATAAATACAGAACATACTTACATGACCAAAGCATAAATACACAACATACTTAAGTGACCCAAATCACGAATATAAAACGTGACCCAAAGCACGAATTCCCAACATGCTTTAGTGATCTAAAGTATGAATACACAACATATTTACGTGACCCATAAAGAACGAATACATAGTATCTTTACGTGACCCAAAGTCACGAACACAAACACGCACGCACGCACACACACACACACACACACACACACACACACACACACACATACACACACACACACACACACACACACACACACACCATATTTATGTGACCCAAAGCACGAATACACAACATACTTACGTGACCCAAAGCACGAATACATCCCTCAAGAGCAGCAAGATGAGGAAATGGTTGAATGCTGTCTTTCTTTATTTGACGAATACGATTTAAAAACGTTTCAGTTTGGACCAAAAGTTGATCGTGTTTAGCAAGCTCTGCTGCATACATGTCAAGTATTTGTTGTTTTATGGTTAATCTCACTTTGACATTCTGTAGACTTCTGATCAATTTATCCACGTCTTTCTTTGAATTCTTCAGCTGACATATTTGGTCGTACAAAATCTTTTCAACCTCACTACACGTCGTTTGTGTATCGACAGAAGTATCTTCTGCAACTTGACAAAACTCAATGTTTCGACATAACGCCTCTAAACCGCTAGCTTCACTCAGTGATTGAATCTCGGCCGTCGTCCATGTTGTGGGCAGTGTTTGCTGTTTGTGACCATAGGACCGTTCGCTTACTGAGTGGACACTAGAACAAGTGTTACAAAGGTAATGATGACAATCAAGACACACGTGTGTCACTTTAGTTTCATGACACAGGTCACATGACGCTTTTCTTTCTTGTCTCAGACGTTCACAGACCATCTTTTCAATGACGAGATCTTTGCACATGTTATCAATTATGTCGCTGATTGTCTCCCCTTGGACTAGAGGTATTATTTGATGACATGAAGAACAATGTGCTGGCAAGCCTTCTCCCACAATTAACTGCCTTACACATCTCCTACAAATGAGATGACCACAAGGGAAGATAACTGGTCCCAAACACAAATCACGACAATTGGAACAATCAGTCAGATCAATAGCGGGCAAGGTAGATACATTCATCTTTTTTATGTAGTTTTAAATTTTATGAGATAATGGTTTGGTACAATTATTTCAGTTCTCGCCACCCATTTCATGAAAACTGGAATAAAGAATAAAATAAAATGTTTACAATAAATATGGAACTTTTTCTTTTTTAGTATCATTAATTCTCAAAACATCGGAAAGTGCCGGAAACTAACGCAAGACGTAATCTATCTATCTATCTATCTGTCTATCTATCTATCTATCTATCTATCTATCTATCTATCTATCTATCTATCTATCTATCTATCTATATATCTGTCTGTCTGTCTATCTATCTATCTGAGTTTAATGTCTTGTTTATTGGTTCATTTTCTGTCTGTATTGATGTCTCTGCGTGTATTGTTCGTATGAGAGACAGTGATTAATGACGAGATGACGGGTGCTCGAAGTGTGAGTGCATCTCGCTCTCAGAGCAGTCTTTGCTACAACTGCTTCAAAATTCCCTCCTTCTTCTAACAAACATTCCAACAGCAAAATCCCTTTCTTCTTCAAACAAACATTCCAACAACAAAATCCACTCCTTCAAACAAACATTCCAACAACAAAATCCCCTACTTCTTCAAACAAACATCCAACAACAAAATCCCTTTCTTCTTCAAACAAACATTCCAACAACAAAATCCACTCCTTCAAACAAACATTCCAACAACAAAATCCCTTACTTCTTCAAACAAACATTCCAAAAACAAAATCCCCTCCTTCTTCAAACAAACATTCCAATAACAAAACCCCCTCCTTCTTCAAACAAACATTCCAACAACAAAATCCCCTCCTTCTTCAAACAAACATTCCAACAGCAAAAACATATAAACCAGGCTCTATCCCCCAAACAATCTCACTCTGGAAACCCAAAACTCCTCCTTCTACTCCTGTCTATCTAGGAGAAGTAGATATTATCACACTTCACACACCCAAACCCCATACTACAAGACTACCCCTACCACTTTCCAAGTTAAAATCTCCCCCATCTCCCAATCAACAATTTCGAAATATATCCAACACATGAAGATGATATCCTTCCACCCAACGTAGAAAACCTTACTCCTAAACCCAACCATTCAAAAGATTATCACTCGCACCTACAGACGCCTTCCTCACCTCCCACCCAAACTCATTGTCACAAAACCGCCGACTGTTAAACCGACCCAAGCTGAAGTCAGAGATGCAAGGGGTGAAGCCTGCTCCGGTGCATCTCCAAGAAAAGCCCGTATGACATATGCCAGTAATACGTCGTGTCAGGTTGTTACATAGACACACATGACATACACCATTGATGTTTGAGTGGGGCCCATTTTTATTATGCCATGCCAAGGAACGTTTTATTGGCTGTGTGTGTTGTGAGTGAGTATCATGAAAGTGAATAAACGGATGAACAGATGAACGGTACAAAAAAAAATACAAATACAAATTCTTTTGTCCCTCTCAAAAACTATGAATAACAAGAGAGTTGAAAAATGGTTAAATCAGGTTATTTATTTCCCGATTTAAAAGGGGCACTACTCTTTCGCACAGTGATTAATCATACATTCAACTTTCCAATGTCATACACTCTGTGGGAAATAAGGTGGGGATGAAAATGATGAAATTCAAATAAAGATTAAATAAAGATTACTTACACAATTCTTATGCGGCAAATGGGGCCACTTAAACAATAGTTCACATATAAAATGAGCATTAATTTTAACATTAGAGTTCGTATTTCATATTTGATATAATAGTATTCATATTCTTTAGGGTCCTAGAGTTAAGTATGTGCGCGTTAGCCGTGCTAATTATTACTCACTACTAATGTCAGAGTTCTAAGGAGATGACGTAAGCTCACACGTCACTTATAAGGGGCACTTCAAAGTGAAGACACGACACAATTGCGGCGTCGCAGTACAGGTGAAGATTCTGCAGAATCTAGGCACCACTTTCAGATTATCACTGCGGAGAAATATGATATTTAGCTGACTGTTGTCAGCCTCAATAATTGTCGTTGTCTCTCGGTTGTCGTGGTGACGGACACCCTAACGACGTTTAGCATTATCGGATGATGTCGTCCAGTGGGATGTGTCGTCGCATCCTATTGAGTGTAGAAATCCGGATATCTGTAAGTCTATCTCGGTGCTAGCCCCTCAACTGAGGGATAGAATGTCAAACAAACTCAGACAGGGGGGAGAACAAAATTGGTCCCTCGTGTCGTTAACTGCATACAACCAGCGTCGCATACATAGGTTTTTCTTGACAGTGAACTTCCCCACTTTGCCAAAAATTATACTGAAGTAATTTTGCCCGCGTTACTCAATATATGGCATCAGATGGATGGAAAACGGATGGAAAGAGATTTTTGCAGCTTTCCTTTATGAAATCTCTGTACATGAGATTTCATATGTGAAGTTAGACTGGCTTCACACGAATCGACGTTTTCAACATGGAGAGTAAAGTCTTCCTTTGCCTCACTGAAGGTTTCCAAAAACTTCCAGACTCTATGCCTCGTGACTTGATTTGTCCTTGGATAACTATTTCTGGTCATGCCACATGCTCTCTGTGGTCATTTCTAATGCGCATTTGCTTTCTTCTACGTAAACATCATTTGACCGGTCACTTCTAATACACACTGGCTTTCTTTCGTAAACATCATGTGACCAGTCGTGCGTAATTTCCCCAATTGTTCAATATACATATCCTTCACAAAATAATATATATATTCAATATAATATAATAACACACACTGTGTCATGAACGTCTGTCTAACTAAAGAGATCTTAGGTGACCGTTACTGGAGTTACATGATACACGAATAATAATAAAACTCGGATTACTTCAACTAGTTCTATTAGCGGTTTTTAAAATGAAACAAAATATATTCTTTTGTTTCTCGTTTCCCGTGACACTCATCCACAATCCTCTGCCAACATCATACTTCCTGAAGTAACATACACAATCAGAAACAAGAAACACACGGCCCCAGGCCAAGACAAAATACCTGAAGTAACATACACAATCAGAAACAAGAAACACACGGCCCCAGGCCAAGACAAAATACATGTTTCATGTACTAGCACTAGCAGAAGCATTTGTGTATTGATTCAAATTTCATTTTGTATTTTTAATATAAGAGATGGTTATTTTAGTTGTAACTTTTGCTAGGATAAAAATATTTATATGTAGTATTACGGGGTTGAAATAATATTGAGAATTTGGCAGGTTTGGAAATTTGGAATTCCTTGTTTAGCTCTAGTTCATGAATGAGGTATGGCAAAAATTAGTTGCACCTAGTAGATGGGCTGGGTAGTACAATTTTAGTTAGGTCACTGTGGACGCTGACTGGTGGCCAGTGTTTCTCTAGTTTACAAATTGTCTAGTCTGATTAGGTGTGTAGCAAATATTTGTTGCCCGACATTGAGGAGAATATTCAGTTTTGTTTTGCTTTTGGTTTAGTTGTGTTTCCTTGAGGCATACAGTGTTTCAGTTTGGCTTTATAGTAATTAACTAGTGGATTTTTTAAGCTGGGCGGATAGATTTTAAAGACTAGATTTTTTTCATTATTTCTTTGAATTGTGACTGTTTTTCTCAGTTAATCCTGTTTGCATTGTTGTTATCTATGCTGTAATTTTTTTGTTTGGAATGGGTATGTTGAGAGGTGCATGTTAAATTCTGTGTGAGATTGGTAGTCATTGATAAACTTAGAAACGGTCATACATAAAGATATCTGATTTCTCATCATAGCATACTAATTTAATCATTTTCAGTTTTTTAGGGGGCAGTGTTACTAGCATTACGTGTTAGTGAATGATATTTGTGGATCTCTTAATGACTGGACAGTCAAATAGTGAGATGACATCTACCAGCAAAGGGTGTGGTAGAAGTTTAGTGACCAGAGAGGTAATGAGTGGGATCTTATTTACAGTCATGTGCTAGATGTCTGCTGACCCCATCTTGTGTACTCTGAAGCATGTCTATGCATGCTTGGACCTGACCACTTTAGCTAGTTACCCATTTGTGTACGTGTTTGTGGACAAGAGCGTTATAGTTGCTGAAATGGATGCACATGACATGTTTTAAGTAATTATGTATATAATTTGAGTGCATCAGATTTGCTAGCTTAGGTTATTTTCATCAGCATGGACGCTGATCTAATTTGTGTGGCCAGGAATGTGGAATGCATTTGTACATCTCTTTTTGTTTCACTTGCCGCTATGAATATTATGGTAGTGGACACGTATCGTCTGCATGAAGCGCCATGACAAATGGGGTCAAGAGGTGCTGCTTTGTTTCATATTGCGGGTACTCTATGAGTAAACGTGTCAGTGCTAACGTTTAGAGCTGTGTTAGAGTAGATTATTTTATTGTTGTATATTGTTTTAATTAGTTATTAACTAAAGTTGATATGTATGCATTTCTTGTTGTATACTGTTTTAATTAGTTATTAACTAAAGTTGATATGTATGCATTTCTTGTTGTATACTGTTTTAATTAGTTATTAACTAAAGTTGATATGTATGCATTTAGATAGGAAGTCGTTTGTAGTTTACATTAATATAATTTTGTATACTAGTTTATATTATTTTCTTGGTGCATTTTATGATTTATGTCTGTGAGCATGTTTCCTAATCGAACGAATATAGTTATTTATTTTATTTTTACGTTATCTTGTAAATGATATGGTAGGAAAGGGTTGTATTTAAAGAATAATTAAAGTAGTTATTTATTTATTTTTTACTTTATCTTGTAAATGATATGGTAGGAAAGGGTTGTATTTAAAGAATAATTAAAGTAGTTATTTATTTTATTTTTACGTTATCTTGTAAATGATATGGTAGGAAAGGGTTGTATTTAAAGAATAATTAAAGTAGTTATTTATTTATTTTTACGTTATCTTGTAAATGATATGGTAGGAAAGGGTTGTATTTAAAGAATAATTAAAGTAGTTATTTATTTTATTTTTACTTTATCTTGTAAATGATATGGTAGGAAAGGGTTGTATTTAAAGAATAAATAAAGTAGTTTCTTTATATGCTTATGCATTATATAATTCTTAGTAGTTTAGGAGTTTATTACATATAAACCAAAGTAGGAAAGCACAGAACAGACCATTAGATATTTTTTTATTGTGTATTTCAAATGGCCGGTGACAGGTGTCTGAGTAGACGGCCGCCCATTCAGAATATATGGACATGCTAGTGGTGTGTAAAAAACAGCGTAGACTGCCACTAACAGACTTTCTATAGTGGTTTTACAATGTATACAAACGCCACTACTCACCAGCTCAACAAAACCGCCAACACAATAACCGATGGCGGCCACAGCAATATGGAAGCCGATGCAGAAAATCACCATAGAAGGCACAAGTCTGGAACCGAGGACAGTTGCAACTCAGATGCAAGTACTGTCAGAGTCTCAAACTCGTCGCGAAATTGCCTGTAGCCCTGCAACTGTACTAAACGGATAAAATAATATTTTTTTTTAAAATCAACACAAAAGAGGAACCACTACAGTCGCAGAGAAGCTAACACCACGAAAACGAAACTCAACAAACACAAAACACATCGCCACCCATCCTCTTCAGAATAATGTGAGAAGAAGAAGGCTCCACAGAAGTTCACCAAAAACCGAGAACATCAAGAAGATGAAAGGTTTTAAGGCAATTCCTGTGGAGCAAAAGAAAGTAACGGAACTACTACTACTACTACTACTACTACTACTACTACTGTGTGAAGCAGGTGTCAAAATGCATGAAAGCAAAAGGCGCCATATAGCTAAGAAGAGAAAGGGCAAGTTTGGCGATCTGCCGCCATGAATAAGACTTCAAGTAAGTTACAAAAAGGGTGTTGCGTGTTGTCATCTCTTCCTGTAGCTGTCATCAAGCGTAATATGTTTTGTCCTCTCCATCATCATTGTTTTCATCTCGCATCCTGTGGTGACCCATAACCAGTACACCAGACACCCCATCACAAATGAGTATGTCATTAATTAATTCTGTATTAACAGTGATATTTTCTGACTCAACATTAACAGTGCTATTTATTGACTTACTATTACGAATATCATTATTAATAATGTCACGAACTGACTAGTTCATTGTCTTTAAACGATTTATGTAGGGAGAACATTAAAATTGCACAGCGACTCATGAATCCAGACTAAGGTTGTGCTCACTCAAGATTTCACTGTTATAAAATTATTTTGTTGCATACTGAACGCGTCCTCAAGTTCCACGATTTTGCTGTTATAAAATCTGATAAACACAGGACATGGATTCTAGAGGCTCAAGATTTTGCTGTTATAAAATCTAATACTTTATTTAGACGTTTGTAAAATTTACCTTTAATCGGGCGTCAGTCTACTGAAATTAAAATAAACTAATACTATATTTAGACTTTTGTAAACATTTCTTTTAAAATGACGTCAGTTTACTGAAATGAAAAATAAACCTATACTAGATTTAGACTTTTGTAAACATTTCCTTTAAAATGACGTCAGTTTACTGAAATGAAAATAGACTAATACTGTCGACCCCTGGGATACTGTTTTGACGTGATTGCATAGTGGGTTAGCCTGCATAGTCATATAACTAGAACAGCATGCATAGTTGAATAGCCTGCATAGTTACTTAACTAGAACAAAATGCATAGTGGATTAGTTTTAATAGTCACACAACTAGAACAAAATGCTTAGTGGATTAGTCTGCATAGTCATAACTAGAACAAAATGCATAGTGGATTAGTTTTCATAGTCACACAACTAGAACAAAATGCATAGTGAATTAGTCTGCATAGTCACATAACTAGAACAAAATGCGAAATAAAGCAGTGTAATGACACTGAAGCATTACCAGAAATGCAAACAATACTCACTTATAAAACTGTATATTATACACATATCTATGAAATATATTAAATAGCAGGTCGTCAAGTGGAAACAATATCCTTGTACATGATAATTCAACAATGCCGAATTAATTCTCTTGGTTACACTGAAATTTGCTTTAAAGTGATGAACGTATACTATTAGATTGAAAACATACAACACCCGAACAAAATGGCTGAACTGGCGTCCTTATGCGCTATGCAGTCTCTATTGCTACAAAATACTAATGTGTTCTAAGTGTCTTTCCGACTGACCTAGATGTGTTTCCTGTGATATTATTCACGCGACTCGA
The DNA here is from genome assembly GCA_028829895.1 of Sinotaia quadrata. Classification (NCBI taxonomy): domain Eukaryota; kingdom Metazoa; phylum Mollusca; class Gastropoda; order Architaenioglossa; family Viviparidae; genus Sinotaia; species Sinotaia quadrata. Next base: position 138,658,515 of record CM054180.1, on the reverse strand, counting down.
GGAAAGAAAAAAAAACAGCGTGTCACTGTGTATCAAACTTTTTGTGTTACTTTTTCTTTTGTCTGAATGCATTGGCACTGAGGATCTACTGTCGGACTATTTTGAGGAATTTTATGACTTGTAGATGTTCAGGCCATTTTAACAAGCCGACGAGTTAGGTATCCTGCCATGTTTAACACAAATGTCGTAGCGATATTAACGAGGCATATTTTGCTAAAAATAGCACTATAAAAACATGTGTAAATTATCAGATTATAATTATACGTAAGAAAAATAACAAACTAAACAACTACATATGTACAATTATCAGATTAATATTAATAAAAAAAGAAACTAACAGCTTTAAAAAAAATACTGTTTACATTTATAAGTATATAATATCAAATATCAATATAACAACATGTGTGCAATTATCAGCTTATGATTAATAAAATAAAGAAACAAATAAGACTGAACAATTACCTGTGTATAAATGATCAGTTTATTATTAATATAAGAATTAATATTTTATTATTATTATTATTCTAAGAAAGAAACAATTAGCACTATAAACATCTACCTATGTGTAATTATCAGGTTATTATTAATATAATCAACAAATATCACTATAAACATTGACTTGTGCACAATTATCAGATTGTTATCATTATCATCATCGTTGTCATCATCATCATCATCATTATTATTCACCCTCTTTCCACTTCTGTTTTTGACTGTTGGTTGTGATCCAAGGTCTCAGAATCTTAACAAGATTCTGGGAGATCCAAGGTTTTACGGAGGATGTGGGCACTTCCGAGGAGCGCTGCTTTGAGTAGTGGAGCGAGTCTGTGGTTTCCAGGGAGTTTATTCAAGTAGCCTTCCAATTCAGATGTTATGTCCCCTAAGGCTCCTATCACTATAGGTATCACTTCTGCTTTTACATTCCACAGTCTGAATTTCTAATCTGAGGTCTTGGTAATTTTTCATTTTTTTCTCTTTTTTTTGATTTTATATTTCTATCACTTGGAACAGTGACATCAATGATTATTACTGCCCCTTGTTCCGTCTTATCTGTCTATTGTCTGTCCCTCGTATTGTCTTATCTATCTAGTGATTGTCCCTTTTCTCATCTGTCTGGTGTCTGTTCCCTGTCTCATCTTATCTGCCTAGCATCTGTCCCTTGTCTTATCTCTCTAGTGTCTGTCCCGTGTCTTGTCTGTCTTGTGCCTGTCCCTTGTCTCTTCTTAACTCTCTAAAATGTGTCTATCTTATCTGTCTCTTGTCTGTCTCTTGTCTAGTCTTGTCTGTCTAGTGTGTGTCCTTTGTCTCGTCTTATTTGTCTCTTGTCTAGTCTTGAGTGTCTAGTGTGTGGCCTTTGTCTCGTCTTATTTGTCTCTTGTCTAGTCTTGTCTGTCTAGTGTCTGTCCTTTGTCTCGTCATATCTGTGGGGAAATCATTTTTCTGGGGGCTCTTATGGGTTTCTGGAAGTGATGACGTTAATTGTTGTCTCGTCATAGATATTAATTAAATATGAGAGGTCAACACTAAGTTGTCATGATTTGGGAATAGCACAGACTTTGACAGTTAAGTATTATGGTGACGTGAACTATGTGGAAAGGAACAAACAAGAAGGAGCAAAAAAAAGTAAGTGAAGGATAGAGTAAACGAACTTTTAGAGAAAAAGAAATGGAAATGAAAAATCTAAAAGTGAAAGAGAGAAAAGTAAAATAATAAAAACGAAAAAGAGAGGGAATGAATAACAGACAATGAAGACAAAGGACAAAAGAAAGAAAGAATACAAACACATTGAAAGAATTCTGACACGTGTTTTGCTTGACGTCACGTTGATGTTTACGTCATAAGTATGACGCACGTCGTCATGAGAAGAGGACATTTCTTTGTTCACCATGACGACAAAGAAGAAAAAAATAACACAGAGTGAAATATGAGGAAAATGAAGACGACATCAGCGATGTTACATTTACAGACTTACAGACAGTGTAAATCACACAACACATTGAAAAGTACACGAACACACTACACGCAGTTTTATTCATGACACGTTTATTTCATTAGAAAGGAAAACTGAACATTAAAGTAATTTCTGCAGTTAATGTAGTGTATAACCGTTACAATCATCGCCATTATCGTCGTACTCATCACGATGCTACACAATGATACGTGAATCGGTTAACTGTCAAAGGTCTTCAGTTTAAAGCGTTTATCGGTTATCGTTATTCTCATCCGTGTTGACGTAATCATCGTTGTAGTGAAAACATCAGACAGGTCACCAGTAAATCAACACCAGTTGTGACGTACAGCGTGACATGGCGAGAAGTCTTTCATAAAACCAGTCAAACACGCCAATTTCTGTCTCCACAACGACGACCTTTCTCTCCAGACCATGAACATCACGCCAGCTTGTCACCGTCACCAGATCACTGACACCAAGCGCCGTGTCACGAATGGCGGTTTCATCACCTTTCTCCACCACGCGCACAGGCACGTGACTGTCACGCAGACCCCGGACCAGACCCCTAGCTGTTGTAGTCTTTAGACCAAAAGAGTTTACCCGGTCATCAGTCGGGTAGTCACAACACAACACCAGGACGTCGCGGTATTGCAGAGGTGGAGGGCCGTTACTGTCACCTGACATTTGATGGAAAAATATTTTGTACAACTGACATTTTGTATCCGCACATCCACCCGTCCACTTATTCTCCCATCCGTCCATCTATTCTTGCAATCTGTCATCAGTCCACCCGTTTGTATTTGTCAGCAATGTTTTCACTCACGCACTGTCGGACACACCATACCCATACCTGTCCGGCCGAGTTCCAGTTCTGTCAGGACACGGGCGACTTCATGTCCACACTCTACACAGTCAAGTGGCATGAGCCTTGTGTGACCTGACTGACCGTCAATGTGTGTGATTCGCATGACTGGCGGGCCGTCTGTTGGAACAGGGACGTCACTGACCGTGTAGTCATGGACTTGTTCATTCTTTATTTCCCATGACTTCATCACCTCCCTGACGACGACTGGCGGTGACCTTAGCGGCGTTGTCAGTTTGACCTCTTCCAGACATAACGGCCTGACGTCATTATACACAGATGCACCCCATATGAACACCCCGGGTACTTGTAGAAAGAGCTGAACACAAAACTTCGTGAAATCGCTGTTACACAGAATGAATACATGAGGACATTACGTCAGTGTGATGATGTCAGACAAGTACGAGTTAATACGTCATGACGATTATTTCATGTTGTAATTAGATTGTTACGTAATTTTCAACGTCGCCATTCAAGTCAAGATTTTTCTTTCCATCATTCACGGCTGTTTGTTTACGTGCAAATCATTTGTTGTCTTTCTGTTTGTCTGTCTGGTTACCAAAGTACGTACATTACAACAAATACATTTACTGGCGAGATTCTTAACCAGTTAGCCGTTAGTCTGTTGTTAGATAAAACTGTCCGTTAGTGAGTGTCTTTGTATTTGTCAGTGTTTTAAGTTAACAAACCTGTCATCATCACGCACGACCTCGTCTGCAATCACACACAGTTGTCTCCCTTCACTCAAAGATTTAAGACGTCTGACTGCAGTCTCTACTTCTCCATCATTCCAAAAGTCAAACTGATGTCGGTGTACACGTGGTTTGGCTGTGGACGTCTTCGCTGTTTCCTGAAGTTGATGTTCGATGACGATTGTCGCTGCACGGCTTTCATTCCACGTACTGACAACATGGACGTCGTGTCCACGCTGTAACCAGGTGAGACCCTGCATTATCAGGACAATGGTTTTACCCGTCCCGGGTGGGCCGCTGAGAAAAGCCCGGGGTGGTGACCGATTCAAAATGTCCACTTGTTGTGGAAATAGTACGAGCCTGGCCACTCTCTCTCCAGTCTCGGACACCGCCTCCCCCAGTGTCCTTATGTTCAGACGTGGGACTGTGACACTGTGAACTTCAACTGTTGTCGCTGGACCACAGAACCTGAAATGGCGAATGTCTCACATAATTTGTACATTGTGTTTTACAGATTAAGAAAACAAATATTTTTACTGTTTGCTAGAACATTACATACAGTGAAATGTAACGTGATATACAAAACAAATACTTTTATTGTTTGGTAAAGCATTAGATACAGTAAAAAGTCACGGGATATAGAAAAAAAATGATAACCCCATAAAGCCTTCCAATAAATACAAACCGACCAAACTGAATGTTACAGGAAAACGTGATAATGATGAAAACTTTACACATTCGAATAACATTGATGCTGGAGTGAAACGAACTTTATCCTGGAAAGACTCTAAAGTGAACAATGTTCATATTAGATATTCTTATGAATTAACAGAATACAAAGACTTTAAAGTGAACAATTTTCATATTATATATTCTTATGAATTAACAGGATACAGAGATGTGAGGTGTGAGTGTACATCTTGTGAGGGAAGGTAGCACGTATTGACGTAATGAATACCAAAGAACAATGAATTAAAATAATATCACCTTGATTCTGTGGATGTGAACATGTTTTTTTTGATTATGAGGCATCACGTAAGGTAAATGAGTGTATGAATGGTCACGTGATTGAATTTAAGAAGTCAAAATAGTAAATGTATACCTGTAACAGAGGTTAAGTAAATAAAATATGAGAGTTTGAGACAGGAATTCCTTCAAATGTGAAGATTAATTAAGGTCATTGTAACTTAAGAACACTTAATATACTGCTATATCCAAACTCACACTGTAACACTTGTTTTTCTTGATTATATTCCATTATCAGTACAGGAAGAGTGACATTTCTGGTTGAAGTGTGGGAGGCGAGAGATGGGTAGCAAAATAGGTGTTTCCATGCGTTTGTGTGCGAGAGGTCAGTACATGAAATATCTGTGTTCATGTGTAAGAGTTCAGGTAATTAGAAATCTGTGAAAGGTAGTGTATTTAAGATGTGGTGTTGTAGAGATCAGATATTAAAATGTGACGTATTTAGAATTTAGTTGAATTATACATGTGTCTGTAAGAGTGGAGAGATAAGATATTTAAATGTGACGTATTTAGAATTTAGTTGAATTATACGTGTTTGTGTGTGTGTGTGTGTGTGTGTGTGTGTATGTGTGTGTGTGTGTGTGTGTGTGTGTGTGTGTGTGTGTGTGTGTGTGTGTGTGTGTGTGTGTGTGTGTGTGTGTGTGTGTGTAAGAGTGTAGAGATCAGATATTAAAATGAGACGTATATAGATTTTAGTTGATATGTACGTGTGTTTGTGTAAGAGTGAAGAGAATAAAATGATACATGGTGTCACAAGTCTGATAAAAATGTCCGACCTGATGACCCACTTAGCCTTGTTTACTTCAAATTCGAATATTTGAAACCCTTGGCCCTTTGTTCAAAGCTTCCTTTTTCTAGGTGCTTCTAGAACAGGTCAAGATGTTATGTAACTTTAGGACCATTGTCCAGTTCTCGAACCAACCACATGCTTTGCGAACAGTCACGTGATACGCAATATACCTTTCTATATATGTACCCACACGCTTCCGCTCCCTCACTTCGAGCACATTTTAGCTAATTCCATCAGCTTACTCGGGTCGTGAGAGGCAGCCGGCGCCATAGAGAATCAAGGTACCCTTCGACTTCTCTCAAAGGTATCATTTTATTTAATAGTATTTGCCTATGTATTGTTTAAGTATGTATTTGTGCTATGTATTATATGATTTCCATATACACTTGAGCATGGTTCAGAGAAATAGCTGAAAACCTATATGTTACGGAATATAAATTTATTGTAACCATTTTTCCATTTCTGTACTTTAATTTATATTGTTTTAATTCACTAAGAGCCAGAATGCTGCGCTCGATATGAATTCTTCATGTAATTCAATTATTGCGTGTAATTTAAATTGTAAATTGTGAAGCGCTCTGTCGGCTTGAATTACCCCTTGTATGAACATTAATTTAACGTTGTATCTATTTTATTGCTTCATACGTCATGACTGTTAAAATGGAACACATGTGAGACGATTATATTTTTTCTAAAATCTAATTGTAAGCGACGCGAGGTCGAAACTCTTTGTTCAGCGCATTTAATTGAGCCATGCCTAAGTAGGACCTGTTAGGTTGAGAATTATATCCAAACACGTTGCATCCACAGGTCGGCTCATGGTTCATGTTCACCATGCCTCACCTGCATTAGCTTATTGGTGTAAGCGTGTCGAAATCCACTCTGAGGGCCATGCTGCAAAAATTCCAGTTCCTAGCCACTAACAAAGGGACATCATTCCTTATGCACCACGTGTGTCGTTAAAGGGGGACTGAGGGAACGAATCAGCATGACTGAGTGTTGAGACCAAGGATACAAGAATAGAGCTAAGTGCAAAATCAAGTGTACAGATCTCAAAGGAACACTTTTCTGGCAATTTAGATTGACAAAAATCAGGCATAGGCGCGTAAAGACAGAGTGAAGACTATTCGCGTTGCATTCGATTTATTGTTAATTTGTTAAACTTTATTAAATCTTATTTTCTTTGTTAATACCTCTTAATAGTTGATTTCTATGCACAATAGACCAATTAGATTAATTCTTAGATTTGAATGGGGGCGGATGAGCAGAAAGATTGATGACGAGTGCATATTAATTTAGAGGGATTTAACTGTTTTCAAATCTAGCTAAAAGTTCGCAGTTTATTAGTCTGTAAATTTGTCGTCTGAACTACAAGACGCGCTTTTAATTAGTCAGATAATAAATTGAGCAACCAGTCTGCGTAGAATATGAGAGGAAGAATTAATTATATTTAAAGTCTTTTAATTATTCTAAGCAGGGTCTTTAAATAAATACTGGAAACGTAACAAGTGTGGGTCGTCGCGGGATTGATATGTATTAAATTGTAAATTGTAACATTTTTATACATAGGGCGCATCATAACCTAGAAACGAACGAACGAACAGAATTGCCAATTGTTCTTTTGATTTTTGTATCACTGATTTTCTTTGCTTTTGTTGTGACATGTGCATGTATTCTTTTGCAGAGTAGCGTGCATGTTAGTTAATGTTGATATATTTAAGCGTAGTTAAATATGTCATGTTAGCTATTGAATGATTTATTTAGTATTGTGTTACTGAGTACTTCATTGTGAGGAGTCGAAGGTTATACCGCCAGCTAGGAGAGTTATCGGTAGTAACAGACTTCGGACTATTATATTTAGGGTGCTAGATATAATGTGTAATGTTGTATGGTAGGAGCCGTGACATTACGAAAGTCTTGGAACAGCGGACACTGTGACAAGCAGGTGAAACGTGTAAGAGTTAACGCGCAATTTATTTCGGAAGGTGTTCTGAGTAAATTAAATAATTTTTGTAAGGTTGTAGCCTAAAAGTTATTTTCGGGATAAGCGGAGTTATCGCCGACGGTTAAAACACACAATTCACGAGATACATTCTTATTGTAGCCAGCGCGCTAAGACAGTAAAATGGATCGCAAACAGGTTATCGAAGACCTGAAAGAAACCGGTATCATGATAGGATACCAGGGTGACGAACTGACTAGCTACATTAAAACTGAGCTAGAGAAAGCGGAAAAAGCGGAAAAAGAGAGACAAGAGATAGAAAGGGAAGAACGGTTAGCTGCCCGCGAAGCAAAAAAATTAGAGGCTGAAAGACTAGCCGACATCGAAACAAAACGTATCGCAGCGGACACAGAAGCCAAACGCATCGCCGCAGACGCGGAAATAAAACGGTTAGAATGGGAAGTAAAGAAACTAGAAGTTACCAATCCAAACCGTGATCGCAGAAGCAGTGGTGATTCGCGTTCTAGCGATGGAAATAATCACAGTAGAATTGAAAATATCATTCCAAAGATAAATATGGTCCCATTTGATGAGAACAAAGATCAAATAGACGCGTATTTAAAAACGTTTGAAAAGTTAGCCAGAGCAACGAACATTCCAGCGGAACATTGGGCGATAAATTTATCGGGGTTATTGCAGGGCAGTGCGAAAAACGAGTTCAATAAGCTTAGCGATTCTGAGTCAGATAATTACGACACAGTCAAGGCCGCATTATTGAAACGTTACAAACTCACAGCAGATACATACCGACGTAAGTTTAAACAGGCCACTAAAGCCAGTTCAGAGACGCACGCACAGTACATACGACGCGTAGCTGACTTGTTCCAAAGATGGATAGATCTAGCCGAAACTCCACAGACGTACGCAGGTCTTAGGGATGAAATGGTAAAAGACCATATTCTCGGGTCATACAAATCAGATCTACTGATTCACTTAGCAATAAGGGAAAAATCTACGCTAGAGGAGATAGGCAACGCCGCCGATCGCTTTGATGACGCACATTCTCAATTCTCGAACGCACACGCGAACAACAAGTCTCGACCGAACGAACCGCAGACTCGAAAGGATAAGAAAAATGACGGGAAGGCACATAGTGAGCGTGATGATAAAACATCTAAACCCGACACTAAAAACAAGTCCGACAAACAGAAAGATAAAAAGAATCTTGCATGTTACACTTGTGGTGATAGTGGCCATTTTTCACGAACATGTCCTGAAAAGAAAACAGCTAAAGTTTACGCAGTAGAAAGTCATACACCTAAAACAGAAAAGTCGAATCGAACACCAGTACAGGCAAACGGTCACGATACAATCGCTTTGCTTGATACAGGGTGTGAGCTAGACGCTATTGTAAATGCATCATTAGTTAACCGTACCGACTACACAGGGGAGACAATCTCTGTCACCTTTGCAAACGGCGAACAAGACATTTTACCAGTAGCTGAAGTCTCGATTGTTTCAGACTTTGTAGAAGGAACAGTCAAAGCGGCAGTTATGGAAAACTCACCGCATGACGTGATCCTTGGTTGCAAGTATGTTTTGCCGTGCAAAAAACAAACTTCAACTGAACCACCACTGGTTAACGCTGTAACCAGAGCAGCGAGTAGTAAAGACAAATCTGTAACTGCACCGATGTCTGCCGCACCAGCCGTAGATAAAGCAATAGTTAGCGAGATTAAAATATTACAAGCTGAGGACGAAACACTAGACAAGTTACGCAGACAAGCTGTACTTGTTAGTGACGTCAACACTGACGATTCGAATAAGAAAGCGTGCATTATTCTGAAAAAGGGTTTATTGTACCGCTATTCGAAAGTGGGAGACGAATTTCGGAAACAATTAGTCGTTCCACAAACCAAACGAAATGACGTATTACGATTAGGTCATGAGAGTCTTTTTGGTGCACACATGGGTGTACAAAAAACAACTAGTCGTATTACAAGTGAGTTTTATTGGCCGGACATCACTGCCGATATCCGTAGATTCGTGTTAAGTTGCGACACATGCCAGAGAACACAGTCTAAAAATTCAATCAGACCCGCACCGTTAGGAGAGCCTGAACTGATCAGTGAACCCTACAAGCGCGTAGCATTGGATTTGATTGGGCCTATAATACCCACATCAACGAGAGGTAATCGATACGTGCTGACCACTATTGATTACGCAACAAGATTCGCCGACGCAGTACCATTGAAAAATATTGATACTGAAACTGTCGCCGAAGCCCTTTTCGGTCTTTGGAGTCGTGTTGGTATTCCTACTGAAATTTTGACAGATCAGGGGAGTCAATTCATAGGCAACGTAATGAAGGAAGTAAATCGTTTACTTTCCATCAAACGTCTTACTTGCACACCATACCACCCCCAGGCAAATGGTCTGATTGAAAAATACAATGGGACATTAAAAACAGCACTTAAAAAGCTCGCCACAGATAAACCGAAAGACTGGGACAGATACATCCCTGCCCTACTATTTGCATATAGGGAGGTGCCACAATCTTCCACCGGGTTTTCACCATTTGAGCTACTTTACGGACGTACTGTACGCGGACCGATGATGATTTTGAAGGCACTTTGGACTGATGAAAAGACAGATGACGAAGTTAAGACAACTTATACATACGTCACTGACTTAAGAAACCGTCTTGAAACTATAGGCAAGATAGCACGGGAAAACTTGACGATAGCTCAGTCTAGACAGGCAGAATATTACAATAAGCACACCAAACCTAGAGAATTTGAAGTTAATGACAAAGTGTTACTGTTGCTTCCTGAAGCACATAACAAACTTCAGATGAAATGGAAGGGGCCCTTTGTAGTTACCGCCAAGCTAGGGGGACTGAACTATAAGGTGCAGACAGGAAAGAGAGAGAAAATCTTTCATGTTAACCTACTCAAAAAGTACATAAGCCGTGAGGATCAAACCACTCAAGCTGATTTTGTCGTAGCGACGATAGTTACAGAAGACGAGGGGGATACTGATTGCGTCACTGGTACTTTACCAAACTGTCCTCTACAGACGGACGAAACTGTCAAAGACGTTAGGGTAAATGAAGCCTTGACAGAAAGACAGAAAAAAGAAGTGAATGAATTGCTTAATGAGTTCTCATCTACTCTGACAGACAAACCAGGGTTGACAGACTTAATAGAATTTTCACTGAAGCTGACTGACAACAAACCGATACGTTTGAAGCCGTATCCGTTGCCACACGCTAAGATAGATGACGTTAGACGTGAGATTAAGACTATGCTAGATCTAGGGGTCATAGAGAAGACTGACAGTGCCTACGGATCACCCATCGTGTTGATTAAAAAACGTGATAACTCGTTCCGTTTTTGCGTAGACTACCGCAAACTCAATCAAGTGACAGAGTTTTGTGCCGAACCTCTTCCTGATCCGGATCTCATCTTCACTAAGCTAGCTAACGCTCATTACTATACCAAAATAGATTTGTCACGCGGTTTTTGGCAAATCAAGGTCAAGGACACTGATCGACACATACTAGCTTTCACTACACCAGTAGGAAACTACACATGGAAAGTTATGCCTTTCGGAGTTTCAAACGCTCCAAGCATTTTTTCTAAAATGATGCGGTCATTGTTAGAACCACTGTACGGACGTGGAGTTGAGAACTTCATGGATGATTTAATTCTAGGCACCCAGACATGGGAGGAGCACTTAACACTCTTACGAGATGTGCTAGCCAGATTAAAGCAAGCCAACCTCACTGCCCGCCCTACGAAGTGTGAAATAGCACAATTCTCCTTAGACTTCTTGGGACACAAGTTGAGTCATGGAACTATGTCGCCAAGTGAAGCTAAGATAGCACAACTTAAGGACACTTCACAACCGCTAACAAAAACACAAGTTAGAAGTTTTCTTGGTCTTGCTAATTACTACAGAAAATTCGTACCAGATTTTAGTGCCATTGCATGTCCTCTGACTGACTTGACACGTAAGAATATGCCTACAAAAGTAGTGTGGACTGATGCATGCCAAAACGCTTTTGACACACTGAAATCTAGACTGACTTCAGATTTAGTTGTTAAACTGCCAGATCTGACAAAACCATTCTTGTTAAGGACTGATGCTAGCAACACAGGATTAGGAGCAGTGTTATTACAAGAACACAATGACACCAAACACCCAGTTGCATATGCAAGCCGTAAACTCACAACTACTGAACAGAAATATTCCACCAGTGAAAAGGAATGTCTTGCAATAGTTTGGGCCATAAAAAAGTTCGAAAACTATTTGTACGGAAAAACCTTTGTCATTGAGTGCGATCACCAGCCGTTGGCCTTTCTCGGACAGGCGCAATTTACGAACAGCCGTTTAATGCGTTGGTCTTTGTTTCTGACACAGTATGACGCAAATATTCATTACATCAAAGGGTCTTTGAATGTTGGCGCAGATTACATGAGTCGTGCTTGATGCCATCAAGTGCCGGTACTGATAGAATGTTGTTTAATCAATTAACTGAACCCTACGGATTCCTTCCTGTAAATATGAAATATAGTTGCACACTTTATTTCTAGGAATGTCGAAATTTTTTTTGTGTAAATTTTTCTTCATTGTGGACTTCTACATTTTATCATACATAATTTGTAGGAGGCATTTTATCTTTGGTAAGATAAACGCCTCAAAAGCAAGGGGGTGTCACAAGTCTGATAAAAATGTCCGACCTGATGACCCACTTAGCCTTGTTTACTTCAAATTCGAATATTTGAAACCCTTGGCCCTTTGTTCAAAGCTTCCTTTTTCTAGGTGCTTCTAGAACAGGTCAAGATGTTATGTAACTTTAGGACCATTGTCCAGTTCTCGAACCAACCACATGCTTTGCGAACAGTCACGTGATACGCAATATACCTTTCTATATATGTACCCACACGCTTCCGCTCCCTCACTTCGAGCACATTTTAGCTAATTCCATCAGCTTACTCGGGTCGTGAGAGGCAGCCGGCGCCATAGAGAATCAAGGTACCCTTCGACTTCTCTCAAAGGTATCATTTTATTTAATAGTATTTGCCTATGTATTGTTTAAGTATGTATTTGTGCTATGTATTATATGATTTCCATATACACTTGAGCATGGTTCAGAGAAATAGCTGAAAACCTATATGTTACGGAATATAAATTTATTGTAACCATTTTTCCATTTCTGTACTTTAATTTATATTGTTTTAATTCACTAAGAGCCAGAATGCTGCGCTCGATATGAATTCTTCATGTAATTCAATTATTGCGTGTAATTTAAATTGTAAATTGTGAAGCGCTCTGTCGGCTTGAATTACCCCTTGTATGAACATTAATTTAACGTTGTATCTATTTTATTGCTTCATACGTCATGACTGTTAAAATGGAACACATGTGAGACGATTATATTTTTTCTAAAATCTAATTGTAAGCGACGCGAGGTCGAAACTCTTTGTTCAGCGCATTTAATTGAGCCATGCCTAAGTAGGACCTGTTAGGTTGAGAATTATATCCAAACACGTTGCATCCACAGGTCGGCTCATGGTTCATGTTCACCATGCCTCACCTGCATTAGCTTATTGGTGTAAGCGTGTCGAAATCCACTCTGAGGGCCATGCTGCAAAAATTCCAGTTCCTAGCCACTAACAAAGGGACATCATTCCTTATGCACCACGTGTGTCGTTAAAGGGGGACTGAGGGAACGAATCAGCATGACTGAGTGTTGAGACCAAGGATACAAGAATAGAGCTAAGTGCAAAATCAAGTGTACAGATCTCAAAGGAACACTTTTCTGGCAATTTAGATTGACAAAAATCAGGCATAGGCGCGTAAAGACAGAGTGAAGACTATTCGCGTTGCATTCGATTTATTGTTAATTTGTTAAACTTTATTAAATCTTATTTTCTTTGTTAATACCTCTTAATAGTTGATTTCTATGCACAATAGACCAATTAGATTAATTCTTAGATTTGAATGGGGGCGGATGAGCAGAAAGATTGATGACGAGTGCATATTAATTTAGAGGGATTTAACTGTTTTCAAATCTAGCTAAAAGTTCGCAGTTTATTAGTCTGTAAATTTGTCGTCTGAACTACAAGACGCGCTTTTAATTAGTCAGATAATAAATTGAGCAACCAGTCTGCGTAGAATATGAGAGGAAGAATTAATTATATTTAAAGTCTTTTAATTATTCTAAGCAGGGTCTTTAAATAAATACTGGAAACGTAACACATGGGAATGAAAGAAAAAATACGATTTGCGTTCATTCATTCACTCTTTTACCTAGCCAGTAATTGCTGATATAATGTTGACGTCATTAGTGACTCATTTCCAGATGGACTGACTACATGCTGCCACCACAGTCTGAGAGCTTGAATAAAACTCTCATTGATTTCTGAAGATATTTCTTTCTCTGAGAATGGGTCTGACAGCAGACACAGTTTCACGGCATCATCAACACTCTGGACGCCAAGACATTGACATAAGACCTGAAAGGTAATTTAAACCTTTTAAAACGTCAATATTAATGTAACACATATACATCATAACATATATTTCATTTTGTATTTATAAGTTATTTCTTTTTTAATTAATTTATTTTAACAGCGAAAACATAGAAAATTAATATGTGGCAACAGTTCACAGACAATTGTTCATTTTACAGATTCCTACTGAACACACTGAGAAATTTAGATAAAATAGCAGTATACTCATGTCGTTTTCCTGAAATACATGAAAACATTGGATCATTATAAAAATATTGAAGTATTTTTATTGTTGCCTAACACACACACACACACACACTCTCTCTCTCTCTCTCTCTCTCTCTCTCTCTCTCACACACACACACACACACACACACACACACACACACACACACTTTCTAACTTTCTATAATATAACAAGAGCAGACCATAATGTTCAGTTTAGAATGTTGATATATGTATTACATCAAACCTCTCACAACACTTACAAAGTGAAGATCAATCTTACATGTGTTTGTATTCCCTCAAACCTCTCACAACACTTACAAAGTGAAGATCAATCTTTACAGAACTTGAATGGCAGTACCACATCAGCATGAGACAAAGAGTAACACGTCACAAGTCGCTGTCTTCCTGAAGGCAGTCGACAATTCGAACTGTTGCTTTACTAATGACGCAATTTCAACGTGACGCAAGAGGAAGTTAACGTCATTGAGTTTGTTTATTAATACAGAGATTTAATATTTTCATGTTTGATTTAATGGAACAAAGTCTTCAGTGAAGTAAAAATAATAGCTCTATTATCAAACTGATTAATTATATGTGGTGCCTACGTTAATGTAAAATAATCTTTAACAAAATAATAGGCAGTAGATATAATGCCGGTTTAAAAAAAATCTATGAATATTTAAGTAAGGATGTAGTACTGATAACTAAGTCATGTACGAAAGGACAAGTGTTTCATACAGAGCAGACAACTCCTGTTTAGGGTATCGTACTAAATTTACTTCTCCGTAAAAAATGATTGTTGCTGTTCTGTTGGATTTCCTGAAAACTACAATGTATAGTCTTCGTGCAAGAATCACCCGATCTGTACTTATCTCGAAGTACAACAGTATTTTGACTCTTTCTGTTTCGGTGACTGCTTCCGGTTGGTGCATCCATGCTCATTCTGTTATATTTGTACTCCATTGTTCTTTCTTACTATTATTACATTTGCTATTATTATTATTGATTTTTTTTACGACATCCAAAGTTTTAGAGAGGATGTGAGCACTTCCAAGGAGACAGCTTTTAGCAGTAGGCCAATTTTGTGTTATCCGGGCACTTTTGTAAGATATCGTTCCAATTCAGGTGTTCCCTGAAGATCCTATTACTACAGGTAGCACTTCTGCTTTTACATTACACAAACTCTCGATTTCTAATATAAGATTCTGGTATTTTTATATTTTTATCTCTCTTTTCTTTCATCACTTGGAACAGCAACATCGTTGCTTGGTGCTGCTCTATTGGACTACTACAAAATCGAAATAGGAAATTGATTTATTTTCGTGATAAATAAATTCTTTTACATTTATAATAAACGCTGCTTTTGGTGTGGAAGTAAAGAGAATATTTGGCTAAGCATCTGTGTGTGTGTGTGTGAGAGAGTGAGAGAGAGAGAGAGAGAAATATTTGCACCCCTACCTATTTCGTCAATTGTTCCCATATACATATTTACTTATGATATATTTTTGTGATAAAATTGTAAAGCACTTTATTCACATTGCTGATATTTATGCAGGAAGATTTTTAAAGTAGAGCTTATGCACTGCACGTTACGTGAACACACAAATAAAACGTGCAACAGTTCATCCTAAACATTGCCTTAAGTAATATTATAATTCAATAGCTCGTAAGTAATATTATAATTAAATATATAGTAAGTAATATTATAATTAAATATATAGTATGTAATATTATAATTAAATATATAGTAAGTAATATTATAATTAAATATATAGTAAGTAATATTATAATTAAATATATAGTAAGTAATATTATAATTAAATATATAGTAAGGAATATTATAATTAAATATATAGTAAGTAATATTATAATTAAATATATAGTAAGTAATATTATAATTAAATAGATAGTAAGTAATATTATAATTAAATAGATAGTAAGTAATATTATAATTAAATAGATAGTAAGTAATATTATAATTAAATAGATAGTAAGTAATATTATAATTAAATAGATAGTAAGTAATATTATAATTAAATAGATAGTAAGTAAAATTATAATTAAATAGATAGTAAGTAATATTATAATTAAATATATAGTAAGTAATATTATAATTAAATAGTTGACCAGACACTGGCTTAAGAAATATTATAATTAAATACACTAGTGTCATTCCAGTTGGAATCAAAAGTTTAAGTTTCAATGAATGCTTCAATCTACCTCTAAAATCTAATTATAGATAAACGACTTATTGAAACTCGCGCATATTTGAGAAGCTATCCAATAAGGGCTAACCAATGGCCATCTACTGACCAACAGTAGCTGATAAGTGGATGCTAATAAAATACAGTTGTGGGAGGGGTGATGTGGAAAATGATCTCTTGCCCATCAATGTCCGTGAAATTTACACAGAGTTGTAAATTTTCTAACTTGTAATTTTATCTTTGCAGCTAAGTAGAAATGATTTTTTTTACTTTCTGTCAGCTGAGAAATAATGTCTTTTAAATTTAAAAAATAACATTGTGTGCTGTTTCATAAGTCTAAAATGTCTTTTCTTCTTTTATACAGTAGTAATGATATGCATTAATGTAGATTTATTTGTAACTAACATATGTAGCCAGTAATGTTTATTTATTTGTAAGTAACATATGTAGCCATTTATGTAGATTTATTTCTAACATATGTAGCCATTTTGGGAACCATGTAGCAATACTGATGCAAGAAATTTCGATCTCGGTAAAATATCATTTGTGACTCAGAGACTTCTTTTATCACAACCATGATCTGTAAAATAGTGCCTGGAACATTGATTTTTCTATTTCCATTTTGATATATTAATAGTATTTTGATTCAATCTATATAACTGTATTCCGAAGGGTATATAGCTTTTAAAAGGGCAGATAACCTGAATTCATTTGTAGTGAAATAAATATTTATAATTGTATTCAGTATTTTTTAAGTAGTCTGATGAGTTATTAAGGTGAGAGGCAGTTAAAACCTGTCCAGCCTGAATTTTCTACACAAGAACATTGTGTTTTTCCACAACCGAGTGCAGTACTCCCAAACATATCATCACAAATATCTCCTTTTAAAGTGGACTACTGGCTCTAATCCTGAGGTTGAACATTAGTGCGCTAAGAGTCCCATGATAAAATTGGTAAAGACATGTGTAGTTGGAAAAGGCAGAGAGGCAAAACTTCGATTCAGGTCATCTTGACATTTTATGAAACAAATGGTGTACTTACTTCAAGCTGTGCATATTTGTGTTGTCTAAAAGTCATTGACTGAAGTAATTTTGTTGGAGAAAACGATTCACTCCAGGAGCCTCTAAGGGAAGGCTAGAGAAAATTCAGAAGAACTTTCACAGGCAATGACTAAGAAAGCATTAGATTTGAACTGTTAATGTATATTTATCGTGTTTTATTCTGTGTATCACTATGTATTTGTTGTATTTGTCATTATTTTGTACTTTATCAATGTTGAATTGTTGTGTAGTGTGAGGTTAATTTATGTTGTTAATAAATTCTATTTCTTTGTTCATCAACACCATCAACCTCATGTTTTAACTGGGTTAAAGGGCCAGGCGTAGTGGGTTGGGTTGGCGTAATATTTAATAAGTTTGGTGTAGGTCTTTGAAGGGGGTGTCCACTACTCTGTTGGATGTTTGCTAGATCAGAGTTATCTTTTGTTGTTTATTTACAATACTGTGGATTACTCTGGATATTGAGTGTGTATTGTGTGGAGTGTGGTGTGGTGTGTGTGGTGTGTGTGTGTGTGTGTGTGTGTGTGTGTGTGTGTGTGTGTGTGTGTGTGTGTGTGTGTGTGTGTGTGTGTGTGTGTGTGAGTTTTACGTAACTACTGGAGCTTGCATTGATCATTTCATCAGACGTTCTCTGATGTGAAGTGCCCTTTTGGGACCTAGGAGTTAAAAAGATTTCCCCAGTTTGGTGCACACCTTCAATGCCCTCGTCGGTGGGTTCTGGAAATTTCCCCCACCCACAACTGCTGACATTCCCCCCCCAGAAGCCGCATTGGACATTTTATCGTAAGATATTCTAAGTCTTGGGTTGCTTCTGGTGGACCCCCAAGCCTCACTGCATCCTGAGGTGGAGGGCTGGAGAGCTGGCAGAAGGGATGAAAAAGGTCACACCAGTTTGGCACACCCCTAAACTGCCCTCCGTTGGTGGGTTCTGGCTTCTGGAAAAGGTATGGTAGGTTATTCTTTCAGTCCGTTACTTGCAAATTGAGAGGTATGTATTTATCATAGGAATAGAGAGATATTTTTCTCATAATTAAAGAAACCCTCTTTTCATTTAAAATACTCTGTTGTATCTTATAGATAGACTTTTGTATTCTTCTATCTAAGCATTTAATTTGCCTCCCTTTGAACACAGCTTACCTTGTATTCTCTTATCTAATCATTTAACTTATCTCCCTTTAACACAGCTTACCTTGTATTCTCTTATCTAATCATTTAACTTTTTCCCGTTAAACATACCTTCTTTTGTATTTTCTTGTCTAGCATTTAAGTTGCCTCCCTTTGAACAAGTCCAATCATGATAGCATAATGACGAGTTAACTGACTTATTGACAGAGAAAATATTTCATGCATTTTTTGCTATTGATATTTTATACTTGCATTTATGTAGGTATGCATTATGTGACTATTATTAGACTATTATTTCTAGAAACTGTGAATTATAATGATTACATGTGGTATGCTAAACTCTTGACATTGTTTCTAGTGAACAATTTCATAAATATTCAGTTAATGATGAATAAAGTGGAAACCTAGCATTGTTCCCTGATTATATTTTACAGGGGATAAGCAGCCTTTCATTGTTTTATCGGAATCTCCTGGTTTACTGATTATAAACCGCACTAGACTTCAGAAGTATCTACTGCAGTGTGTAAAGTGTAAGGAATAAACTGCAGTAAACTTCAGAAGTATATACTGCAGTGTGTAAAGTGTAAGGAATAAACTACACTAGACTTCAGAAGTATCTACATCAGTGTGTAAAGTGTAAGGAATAAACTGCACTAGACTTCAGGAGTATCTACATCAGTGTGTAAAGTCTAAGGAATAAACTGCACTATATTGATGTATGGTGGCAAAGTATGCGATTACATCAAAGAATTTCTGCTAAAAAAAAGTTACCAGAAATTGTTACAACTGTAGGTAGTTGTGCTTGAGGGCGAAGGAGTGCCAGATTAGTCTTGAGAGAATAGCAGCTAATCAGTGCACTACAACGTGAGAAGGGTAACACATGGACTTGACAGTAATAATGTGAACAATAAACTTGTGAATTTCTTACAAAAGTCACAAAAAGAAGATTGCACTTCACCTATACAAGGTTTTGTAGAAACTATTATTGCTTATCGCTAGTAACTCCATTTCTGTTCTCTGGTAAGAACTATCCTCTGATTTGTATTGACACTAATCTGTTGAGTAGTATTTTATGATATAAGAATGTATAGTTACTAAAATTATTCAAATGCGGTTTCAAGGAAATATTGAAATCAAGTAATCGTTTCACTGTATTTGTTATATGAATATTTGATTATAATTGATTTTATAAATTTAAGGACTTTATTATGCATATTCATAACGTTATGTTGGAGAAGAAAATGAGTGGATGGGAGCTGCTAAATATAGATTAAAAACGGGTTTGTCTTCTTCTTTAGTAAGAGGTTTTCCAACTAAAAAAAATGTGTGTGATGGTAAATGTTTGTCTTTAATGTTGTGGAAGAGAAAATTTTTAAAGCAGCCGCATATCCGCCAAGTGATAGTCGAGAATTCTGGATAATTATTAATAAAATAAATTAGGATTCTTATTACTTGTAATTAGTTATGGATGATTAATTAATTATTAATAATAACCATTAAGAAGGTGGTGTTGGTGTCACAAGATGAAAGAATAGTTTTCGGCAAACCATATTCTGTTGAAAAGCTGTTAAAAGCATTAAGCTATCTATCAGCCTTAAAAGTTTGGCTTAGATCTGTGTACCCGAGTGATTTCTAAGGGAGATCAATCAGTGTCCCTTTAGAAGTGGAACTCAAGATTGACCAGAACGGATGTAATGTGACATAAATTATGTGGCCAATCATTATTGTTCAGAACGAATGTATGTTTACATAAATTTTGTGGCCAGTCATGATTGACCAGAACGGATGTATGTTTACATAAATTATGTGGCCAGTGCTAACCCTGTCACGGGGCAACGTAGAGAGTGGCCGAGATGTTCATTTCTTCAAGCCTTATGAACCGTACTGAAAGTAAAACTTAACTGAAATTAAGACATGCTATTTGAATTAATTGTTATTTATAATTTTTGATTATGTTTAATTTCACTACAAATATAAAAACATATTTATTTATTTTTGTAAATTACCTGTCCAGCAGAGGGATACCTGTTGATGGCTCGCTGTAACTGACTCGATTTGATGTTTGGCATTACAAGACTTTTGATATTTATCTTGGGCTTCAAGTCTGACGTTAAATGTCTTAAGACAACCTCCGCCTTGTTCAACTGTTGTGTCACTTTTTCTACCTTCTTAATCAATAAATTATCTTCCTGTTCTTCAGCCATTTTAGCCAGACCGAAGTCTTCTCCCACGCTGTTAATTTCTAAGATGAACAGTCCGTGTTGTCTATGTATGATGAGAACATCAAAGTCACCTTTATCATAGTGTTGTTGACGGAAGTGTTCAGGCAGTGTGCTAGGGCGCGGTAGAAGGGCGGCAGTGGGCGCAAAGCCAGGTTCACCAAGATAGTTGTCGAATTGTAACTTAGAAACAACAAACATCACCTCTTTCTGCTGACCGTTATCCGCCAGTGATCGCATACCGTGCAGCACACGTTGTAGGGCTCTGTCGTCACGCACGTCACTGTCACTCACGGTTGGAAGGGTTAGGTTGCCATAGTTACCATGCCCCACTGACACAGACTAAAGAGAAAATATCTCTAAAGAGAATAATATATAAATTATACTAACATAATATAATTTATAAATTGTTCTAAATTTATACATATACACCATCCATTTGTAATACATACATAAGTATATATATATATTTTCTCTAACAAAAATATAATACAAACAATATATTAGTAATACTTTGTGAACAATTATTGTCAGTAAAACTGTACGTGTACCAATGATCGAACATATAACTAATATTGTACATGTACTATTCCAAGTATAATTATGTAATAATAATTAATATTGTACATGTACTACTCCAATTATAATTATGTAATAATTACTGATATTGTTCATGTACTACTCTAATATAACGTAATTAATATTACATATAAACTGCTAAAACTATAAGTATGTAACTAACATAAAACAATTTTACTAATATCGTATGCTTACTATTGCATAATGTGATTGTTACTAAATTATGTAACATTAGTAACATTGAATTGACTTACTAATACTGACTGCAAATTACTACTCTGACATAAAACAGTTTTACTAATATCGTATGCTTACTATTACATAATGTGATTGTTACTAAATTATGTAATACTAGTAACATTGAATAGACTTACTAATACTGACTGCAAATTACAACTTTGACATAGAACAGTTTTACTAATACTGACTACATATTAGTACTCTGACATAGAACAGTTTTAATAATACTGACTACATATTACTACTCTGACATAGAACAGTTTTACTAATACTGACTACATATTACTACTCTGACATAGAACAGTTTTACTAATACTGACTACATATTACTACTCTGACATAGAACAGTTTTACTAATACTGACTACATATTACTACTCTGACATAGAACAGTTTTACTAATACTGACTACACATTACTTCTCTGACATAGAAAAGTTGTATGCTTACTGCTACATAAAGTGATTGTTATTAACATTATGCAGTAGTGGCGTAGACTAGAATTATGTTTCTAATAGTTATAAATATTTTGCCCTAAGATATAAAAATCTTACTAATATTGTCTTTGCAATGCTATTCTAATAAAATTATGTTGCTAATAGTTATAAGTATTTTGCCCTAAGATATAAACATCTTACTAATATTGTTTTTGCAATGCTATTCTATAATAACATTATGTTGTTAATGTACGTAACATAAATATGTTACAATCATTGTATATGATTTAGTGACTTTGTTTTACTTGTATAACATAATGCTACATTTCTGTAAGGCAAGTATGTTACTAATGTAGTCTATGCTGTACTGCTATGACATATAAATATTTTACTAATGTCTTTTACATATTAATATAATACTAATAATATTATTAAGCCGACGAAATATCAACAAAGCAATCAACGTACAAATGGTTGAAGGAGGCAGGATTGAAAGCAGAAACAGAAGCACTCATAACAGCTGCACAAGATCAAGCTGTCAATACCAAAGCACACAAAACGAAAATCATGAAAATTTCAAATGATTCCAAATGTAGACTCTGCAAATCCATGGATGAGACAACAGAGTACATACTATCTGGAAGTTAGGTTCTGGCTGGACCAGAATACACCAAACGACACAATGAAGTGGCAAAACACATACATAAAAATCTGTGTGAGAACTATGACATACAAACCCCAGAAAGAGCATGGATGCATTAACCAGAAGCAGTCACCGAAACAGAAGAAGTCAAAATACTGTGGGACTTCAGGATAAGAACAGATCGGGTGATTCCTACACGAAGACCAGACATTGTAGTTCTCACTAAGTCCAACAGAACAGTAACAATCATTGATGTCGCTGTTCCAAGAGATAGAAACATAAAAACAAAAGAAAGAGAAAAAAATAGAAAAATACCAAGACCTCAAATTAGAAATTCAGAGTCTGTGGAATGTAAAAAGCAGAAGTGATACCTATAGTGATAGGAGCCTTGGGGAACATAACATCTGAATTGGAAGGCTACCTGAATAAACTCCCTGAAACCACAGACTCGTTCCACTACTCAAAGCAGCACTCCTCGGAAGTGCCCACATCCTCCGTAAAACCTTGGATCTTCCAGAATCTTGGTAAGATTCCAAGACCTTGGATCACAACCGACAGTCAAAATTAAGTCATGGAAAGAGGCATAATAATAATAATGATAAATCTTTCAGAACTAATTTCAAGTGATGAGAATATTAATTTTATTTTATTAACGATCTTCCAACATACACCATTCATCTCTCAACTGGCATATATTTTGGCATTGTAAACGTTTACACAATTCCACAATATAAAACATTTACAGTCATATAAGGTTTCTGCAGGTGGAAAACGTCTTACGAAAGGAGAAGACAAATCTGACTTTAATTTATATATAGCAAGACCTTATCCATATACTTTTGTCTCCATTATAAGATTATCAATATTGATTTGCATAAGAAGGTCAATAAATTTAATATATTTATTAAATGAAAAAAATCAAATATGCATATGAAAATTACAATGGAATATATAACTTTACATCAATATTCCATGAACCCACATTTGGATAACTAGTTTACACAGTCTCTCACTTCATATATACAATAATAATATTACAACTCAGCAGTACAGTCAATACAAATTGCAGATTAATCCTATCAGAGAACAGAAATGGAGTTATTAGAGTTAAATGTGTAAATTTATGTGACTGGGATTAGGCACTGCTTGACAGTCTTTCACTTACTTTTGCAACAATGTCACAATGTCCATGTCAACATGTACCTCTCACCACATGCATAGAAAAACAATGATTCTTGTTTCCTCTTATCCAACCTGGCATTTCCCTCCCCATCACTTTCTTGAAGAGAACACAATTACAATGGTTCTGGTAACTTCACTATACTGATGTACTTTACAACCTTGCTTTAAGTAATCATAGTAGGGATGTAGTATACTACCTTATGCTTACACTGCAACAATTATTTTCTGCACTTCCCAATCATATGACTTAACTGCCTAATGCATAGAGGGTAACTGTAGCCTTGAGGCTTGAAGCTTGATGACCTAACTGGTGAATGCATAGAGGTTAACTGTAATCTTGAGGCTTGAAGCTTGAAACTTGAATTAAACTCGACTCGAGACCCCAACTCAAGTCCAATCATATGTTCACTGTAACATATAATTAAGGAGCAAGACTGAGTTTTTTGTTTAGCACAATATGACTCCATTCCATTTCACACTCTATTCTCAACTTACAATTCCTGCAACAGTAGTCATTATCCCCATTCACACACATGGTCAAATAAGCACAGTGTATCTGACAATGTCATATATTAATACACTATATGGGTGCAGCTTACTTAAAGCACAAAAGTTAACTCACATAATACATCTCTACATAAATACAAGTATAACGTTATAGTAAAAATGCACGAAATGTTCCTAAGTCCATTCTCTCTCAATCAGTCAATTAAACTCACTACTCAAGGTAACGACTATCTTCAAGCCAGACTTCTCTCTTTGCCAAATGAATTCAAAGTGAATAGAGAGCAGAATTTTCTACTGTAAATAACTCCTTACTCTCAACACATTGGCCAGTCTTGTTCTCATAAATCATAATCACTGAATAAAAGGAAACTGCTCACTCAGTTTAAATTAGGTCAGCAAATCTAGAATATTCTAGCCTCACGGTATTTACTTCAACTCACTTTCAACCTGAAATGGTATTTATTAGCCCGATAGACGTGTACAACGTATGAAAACAATGTCAAGTGTTAGCACACTAAATACGAAGAGTGTAGTTCAAACATTTATAGAAATATGACTGTACTCATAATACATCTTATTAAAATACAAGTATAAAACATCATTAGCAAAAATGCATGAAATATTTCTAAGTGCATTTTCTCTCAACCAGTCAGAAAACTCACCATCAAGCTAACAACTACCTTTCAAAAC
This sequence comes from Sinotaia quadrata, assembly GCA_028829895.1. Classification (NCBI taxonomy): domain Eukaryota; kingdom Metazoa; phylum Mollusca; class Gastropoda; order Architaenioglossa; family Viviparidae; genus Sinotaia; species Sinotaia quadrata. The sequence continues at coordinate 138,633,621 of CM054180.1, read as the reverse complement.
TGGATTTCTTCTTGCCACTCCATATTCAAAGTGATCAGAGAATATATCTTTTTACCGCAAGTAAACTTATTTTTTATCTCATCCATTGGCTTGTAAATTTTCGTAAATATATAACCTTTGGATAATAAAAACTGCTCACTGGTTTACATTACATCACAATCCTAGCATATTATTGCCTCGAGCGTTTACTTGAACTCAGAAACTTTCAAACTACCATAATAAGGATTCCCCAAGGTCAAGTTACTCTGACAATTGAACAAATTACATTAAAAGATAGGCAAAAATTTACTCTGCCACAAAAACAACCATAGAAACGATATCAGAAACCCCCCAGGTATGTCAGTACAATGGAACATTTAGACTTCAAGTGTGAGATATAGTGTATGGATAGATTTAGAACGATGTATATTTGATAAAATACTGGAATACACTTGTATAAATGTATACTTGACAAAACACAGGAATACATTTCCATAAATGTTTACTTGAGAAAACACAGAAATACATTCCAATAAAAGCAAAGATCCACAAACGAAAACTTCCTGCTGTTGCGTTGTAGTTTATTAAAATGTCAAATAATGTTTCTATCAGTCATCTCTTATTCCAATGAATAAACTGGGTCAAGTATACAAGTAAACAAACATCATTGCGACTTTCTGCATTCAGTAAATATATATTTAAAATATAAAGAAATTTCAATTATTTAAAGCCATTATTTAAAAGAATTTAAATCTGTTCGGACACATGATTCCACTTAAAATCGGGGGATTATTAACATTTATTGTTTATAATTCCTGTCTGGCTTTAGCAAAGTTGCCACGTATGATACCAATTTCGATTCTTACCTGTGGAAGTTGAGGAATCAGCACCTGCTTGCCACCAATGTTCTCCACACAGTACGGCACACGGTTGAAATGAAGGGGAGGTAAGAAATATGTCTGCGAGTGAAGGTGTGGGTACCATTTCTGTACACACCGAAGCCAGTCGTTTTCTATAGACTGCTGATATCCTTGACCTTGGACGTCAGTGGATGTCTACAGAAATCAGATGAAAACAGTATAGTGTCAAAATAATGTTTTCATACAAACAGTCCTTTATTCACTTAATTCTACAGAAATCAAATGAAAACAGTGTCAAAATAATGTTTTCATAGAAACAGTCCTTTGATCACTTAATTCTACAGAAATCAGATGAAAACAGTGTCAAAATAATGTTTTCATACAAACAGTCCTTTGTTCACTTAATTCTACAGAAATCAGATGAAAACAGTGTCAAAATAATGTTTTCATACAAACAGTCCTTTGTTCACTTAATTCTACAGAAATCAGATGAAAACAGTGTCAAAATAATGTTTTCGTCCTTAGCTCACTTAATTCTACTCACAGGTCAGGTGGTGAGTGATAAATCTTACATAAACAACATTGCATGATTGACTTCCTTATGTGTCTGTACGTTCGACTTTAATATGTGTCTGCATGTTTGACTTCTATATGTGTCTGCATGTTTGACTTTTGTATGTGTCTGCATGGAAGTTCATGCCGTGAATTTTGAAAAATAATGACGCAATATTGAATTTATATGTACTTATCATTATCAATGACTACTACTCAATGTACATTAATCAACTTTTGTAACATTTAATAAACAATTTTGTTAGAAAATGATTTTTTAAATTTAATTTATTTTTTAGTATTAAAACCTATTTTGGAAGAGAAATATTAACAACAATTGCCTAATAATGTTACAAAAATTTAATCGATTTAGTTATGAGATCAGATTTTAAAAATCGAATTAGCACAAAACATGACCTGATAACAAAAAACAGACGTCATTTTCAAATTAGTGTTGCAAAATTGTTCTAAATAATTTGAAAGAAACTTAGACAACTTAAAATCTTTTCGTGATTCAGTGAGCAACTAGCCTTTCCAGTTTCATACTTTCACGTGTTTATTGAATCTACTGATTCACTGATTATAAACCTGAATGACAAGGAAGTTGCAGGAAACATTCTGTTTTGGTGTGTGTCAGCATAAGGGAGTATGCTATACATGTTTGATGTGTTGTGGCAAAGTATGCTATACACGTTTGATGTGTTGTGGCAAAGTATGCTATGCACGTTTGATGTGTTGTGGCAAAGTATGCTATACACGTTTGATGTGTTGTGGCAAAGTATGCTATACACGTTTGATGTGTTGTGGCAAAGTAATTTGAGTACATCGGGAAAATTCTAGTAAAATGCACTTACCAGAATTTCTGTAATCATGTTCTGCTTGAAGGACTGACACAGCAAAAACATGTGGAAAACACTGATGTGCTATTTTTCTCTTGAAACCAATTCATCAGTGTTTTCAACATGTGTGGAGGGAGACACTTATTGATGCATATATTATGACATTGCTAGAAAAGCAAGTGAAAAACTGTTGAAACAGCATTTAATCCAGGTTATGTATATTTAATTGTTCATTTAATAAATTTATTGACCTTCTTATATTGATAATCTTATGTTGGAGAAAAGAGTGTGTGGATGGGGGTTCATTAAATATAGATTAATTATAGATTTGAATTCTCCTTTAGTAAGAAGTTTTCCACTTACAGAAGATTGTGTTATAGTAAATGTTTGTCTTGATGCTGTGGAAGAGGAAAAACGTTTACAGTACTCCCACATTCACCGAGTGAGAGATGAGAGGTGTCTGTGGAGGATCATTAATAAAATAATTAAGATTCTCATTATTTGTAATTAGTTGCAGCTAATTAATTAATTTAATATTATTTATTTTGTTGCCATCACAAAATATTCACCCAGTTGAACTAGTTTCCAGTACATCAGCAATTTATATTTTATTCACCACTCAGGTTGTTTACTTTTGTCACAACCCCCTCCTCTGTCTGCTGAAAGGGGAGGTGGAAGATGACATCTGTCAGCAACAGCGTAGAACGATGTTGATGTTTATTACATACAGATACACCATGGATGTTTATTACAAATGTCCACATACAGATACACCATGGATGTTTATTACAAATGTCCACATACAGATACACCATGGATGTTTATTACAAATATCCACATACAGATACACCATGGATGTTTATTACAAATGTCCACATACAGATACATCATGGATGTTTATTACAAATGTCCACATACAGATACACTATGGATGTTTTTCTAGCTCTTTAATCTGTATTCTAAATGCAAGGGTTACACTTTGTTGATGTTCTTGTGTTTGAGAATATGAGTGGAAATGGTAATGTGTGTGTGTGTGTGTGTGTGTGTGTGTGTGTGTGTGTGTGTGTGTGTGTGTGTGTGGTTGTGTGTGTGTGTGCGTGTGTGTGTGTGTGTGTGTGTGTGTGTGTGTGTGTGTGTGTGTGTGTGTGTGTGTGTGTGTGTGTGTGTGTGTGTGTGTGTGTACAATACAAAACAGAACGATACAAAATAAGCAGTATGGGACAGAAGCAAAACAGCACTCACCCATTCAAAACAATAAACAAGTTTTAAAAGGTTATGATTTAGTTTTTTTAACCTATGTCAGTGTCTTTCATGTGGTGGTTAGATCAATCACTCGAATCATTCAAACATAAACTCATGGGGAGGTGACAATGATGACTGATAAAATAAATAAAAATAGAGAATAAACAAGATTTTTTTTTTCAAATTAGCAGCACTCCCGCTGGTAACAGCTACCCTAGTAGCACAATAATCATAAGTCAATCTTAACAATTCTGGGGACTATCAATCCCATGACAAAGATAACATAGTAACAGGTTCTTGAGTTCAATACCTTTAAATTAGCAACTACTACTACTACTACTACTAATATTCCAATAGAATAAATGTTTGGTGTATATTGAGCATAAATAGATAGTTTTCTCTCAAAGTTAATTTAAGTGAATCTAAGTGCAATTTAAGTGCTCTGAGGTTTTTTAAAGTTATTTCAGAATTTTACTCACACATACTGTCATGACAGTTTGTTGACACACATCCTAGTGTCAAATCACATGATGATTTTTGTCGTCACTTCCTGGGTTCACAAAAGTTTACTTTACTGTTCATAATCTGGGTCCCAATGCTCTCAAATGTCATTATTGTTTGTGACAGAATTATTGTTGCCTCCTAAGACCTGTCAGTGACGTGTCAATCAAAACATGATATTTGCCTTCCGTCCATACTTTGGCACTGGAAGCAAACTCAATCACCCATGGAATAGGCTGGTTTAACACACTTCCCAGATGAAGAGACTTGGTCGACCTCTCTATCTGTCTCTGTGAATGTTTTTCATTAATTACCAGACATATGAGGGGGGGGGGAATCTGGTCCAGTGAACTTTTACTGTGTCAAAATGTGTCAAAATATTTTGCCTCACAATTTGGCACATCAATGAGGTGAGGAGAGAATACACAGGAAAAATACGTCCTCCCCCCCCCCCTTGACCACCACACTGTATTCCCTTGAATAATTTTGGTGTCTTTCTCAGCGATCAAATTTCTCTCTCCATTTTATCAAGGTACACACAGCTTTATAAATTTTCTGCTGATATTGTATTACGAGCATTCAAAATGTGCCCTTGAAGATCCACACACTTCTTGCTTTAATACCCATTACTATCACAAGAGTCACACCTCAGGTTGGAGTTTCATGCATGAATACCAATTACCATCACAAGAGTCACACCTCAGGCTAGAGTTTTTTGCTTTAATACCCAGTACAATAACAAGATTCACACCTCAGGCTAGAGTTTCATGCTTTAATACCCAGTACAATAACACGATTCACACCTCAGGTCGGAGTTTCATGCTAACCACAGTGCATTATCGAATTCGAACTACAAAGTTTATCAAACTGTCTAAATAAATAAATGTTCCAATGGCAAGATTGCAAAGGTCTATCAACTTCTAATTCTAATTAATTAGTTTTTACTTAATTCTCTCACACTTAATAGTGAAATAAAATAAACCACAGTCACACAATGCATAAACATTTAACTTCACAATCACACACTACAACAATTTATTTTGTGGTTAAATATAAAACACAAATTTCAGTCTTGGAGCTAATGATTCAACTTCTTCGTCACGACGCCTAATAAAAACAAACACCAGCAATAAACACAAATACTGCCAGTAGCTATAAGTAGTCGGATGACCTTGACTGAAACACTGGAGTTTTATAAATACAAAAATAGGTATGGCGGTCTATTTCCCCGCCCTCCATGACAACTTCCAACTCTGACACTTACAAAAATACCATCATAAAGGGTGCCCAGGATCGGGTTACTTTGACAATTTAACAACTTATATAACAATTAAATTTAGAAATAGGGATAGGTAAATCTGTCTCTACTTATCTATCTGTCTATCTCTCTATCTATCTATCTATCTATCTATCTATCTATCTATCTATCTATCTATCTATCTATCTATCTATCTATCTATCTATCTATCTATCTATCTATCTATCTATCTATATATCTACTTGTCCATCCATCCATGCATCTCTCTTTCTCTCTCTCTCTCTCTCCAAGCCTGTACACATCTTTATTTCTCTGTCCATCCTAAATGCTTTCCTACTGATTGTCCTCCACCTCTCACTTTGATTATAATTTCTGTCTCCAATCTTGGGGAAATTTATGTGTGAACCATTACAATGATAACTAATTATTGGGTACTTCGTTCTGATGACCCAATAGACCTTTAAAATCACATCTTAGAATATCTCTCTATTTAACTCATTTAAGAATATTAATCAATGCTTGGGTGATGTATTACATGCTTGAGAGCAAATTAAGTTCCTTGCAATTTTAATTTTACCATATATTTTGTTCTATTTTCAACAATTGTATTGATAAAGGGCAACATTTAATTTGTTGCTGAATATCAGTGTAATCTTCTGTGCAGTCAGTTGTCTAGTCAACCCTAATGACTATTTCATGCCATGTGTGTGGAGAGAGGAATGTAGATTAATTAGGGACCGTTAGTCCACAAGTGGAGTGTAGAGGATGGGGGGAGTGATTTGTGATGTTGGGTGAAGTTATCCGATATACCGCAACAATACATGAGGAGTTTAATTCCACTCATGACGTACGTGAAACTGTGGACAAACATAGATATATATTCAGAATCTAAAATCACATTCACACAGTACAATGCCATCTTGGAAGATCAGTAAATGAATGCAAGAATAAGAGTTTAGTAAGATATGAGAATTGTTCAGTATGTCCATGATGACGTCACAATTATAATTGAAATGTTTATTAATTAGAGTGCTCTAGACTTCTTATTTCTTATTGATAATTATTTGTATTCATGAGTTATTGTGTATTTATTCACAGATATATAGTGTGTATTTCTTTGTAGAGATCTATTGTGTATGTAGAGAGATATTGTGAATTACGTCACAATTAGATATTGTGTATTTCTATGTAAAGATCTATTGTGTATTTCTTTGTAGAGAGCTATTGTGTATTTCTTTGTAGAGAGCTATTGTGTATTTCTTTGTAGAGAGCTATTGTGTATTTCTTTGTAGAGAGCTATTGTGTATTTCTTTGTAGAGAGCTATTGTGTATTTCTTTGTAGAGAGCTATTGTGTATTTCTTTGTAGAGAGCTATTGTGTATTTCTTTGTAGAGAGCTATTGTGTATTTCTTTGTAGAGATCTATTGTGTATTTCTTTGTAGAGACCTATTGTGTATTTCTTTGTAGAGACCTATTGTGTATTTCTTTGTAGAGATCTATTGTGTATTTCTTTATAGAGACCTATTGTGTATTTCTTTGTAGAGATCTACTGTGTATTTCTTTGAAGAGAAATAATGTGTGTTTCTTTGTAGAGAGCTATTGTGTATATCTTTGTAGAGAGCTATTGCGTATTTCTTTGTAGAGAGTTATTGTGTATTTCTTTGTAGAGATATAACGTGTGTTTCTTTGTAGAGAGCTATTGTGCTTTTCTTTGTAGAGAGCTATTGTGTTTTTTAAATGGAGTTATTATTTATTTCTTTGTAGAGAGTTATTGTATATTTCTTTGTAGAGAGCTATTGTGTATTTCTTTACAGAGAGGCATTGTGTATTTCTTTGTAGAGATAGATGTGTATTTCTTTGTAGAGAGCTATTGTGTATTTCTTTACAGGGAGTTATTGTGTGTGTCGTTGTAGAGAGCTATTGTTATTTCTTTGTAGAGAGCTATTGTGTATTTCTTTGAAGAGAGCACAATCCATTGTGTATTTCTTTACAGAGAGCTATTCTGTATTTTGTGTAGAGATATAGTGTGTGTTTCTTTGTAGAGAGCTATTGTGTATTTCTTTACAGAAGTTATTGTGTATTTCTTTGTAAAGACCTATTGTGTATTTCTTTGTAGAGAGCTATTGTGTATTTCTTTACAGGGAGTAATTGTGTATTTCTTTGTAGAGAGCTATTGTGTATTATTGTAGAGAGACAGTGTATGTCATTAGCGGCAGTTTAATTGTAAACTTAGGATAATGACATTTTAAGCAAATGGCCCGCGGGCCGCATGTTTGAGACCCCTGTTTTAAGGCATACGAGTTGGGTGGCCATTTTATTTTTTCATTGTAATGCTGATTAAAGTGAGAGGATATAAATTATAAATAATGTGTTTGTTAAATATAATTAATTCATTAGGAGGACATTCATTATTAAAGTTTATGATGACAAACTATGAATGTGTAAATTATTGAAATGATTATTGTCATGTTTAATATATGAATTTATTAATGAAACAAATTCTTGACATTTTAAGTTTGCCTGTACTCGGATGTTTTTTTCGATGAAGTAGCTTCATGTAAGAGACATTTACGTTCACTGTCACCACAGTACCTAATATTTAACATAGTATTTATGTCATCACAATACTTAATATTTAACACAATTATTATGTCATCAAATTACATAATATTTAACACATTAATTATGTCACCACAATACCTAATATTTACCACAGTAATTATGTCACCACAATACCTAATATTTAACAAAGTAATTATTTCACCAAAATACCTAATATTTGACACAGAAATTATGTCACCACAATACCTAATATTTAACAAAGTAATTATGTCACCACAATACCTAATATTTAGCACAGTAATTATGTCACCACAATACCTAATATTTAACAAAGTAATTATGTCACCACAATACCTAATATTTAGCACAGTAATTATACCAGCTATAAAGAAGAATGTTATCTTTGCATCTGGGCCCATTAATTCTTCCTTTATTTCTAATATGGATTTGGTCTGAACCTCAACTCTGTGCAGGAAACCGTTTTGGAATGTGTCGTCTGCTACCCAGAAGAAAGAGTTTCGTCATTTGTGGAGGTCGTGTGGAAACAAATGGATAAAGTCGGACTGTTCGCCATCATTGTGATGTGAGCTATGTACTTGATCTGAAAACCGCTCGCCAAAGACAATCTGTTTAATATCATTGTGATGTGAGATATGTACTTTATCTGAAAACCGCTTGCCAAAGACAATCTGTTTAATATCATTGTGATGTGAGCTATGTACTTGATCTGAAAACCGCTCGCCAAAGACAATCTGTTTAATATCATTGTGAAGCGAGCTGACTACATGATCTCGAGACCACTCACAAAGACAATCTGTGTCAGAATACGTTTTTGACTATAAGGGACTGTGTGGGTGGTAAACACACTTATTTTCATTTATTGCAAATAGAATATTTTTCTTTTATTGTTTTCATTATTAAATTTCTGTTATCTTAATCCATATCTTAATTAATTCTTTTGAACGACTGTTAATGAGGATCGGCTGGAGGGGGTAGGGGGAGCCATATATGAATGATTGATTGTTGATTAAATAAGAGCGGGAAATAATGTTGCTGAACCGAGAAGGTGACATCAATAAGTTTACTTGTCAATATATTGTATGAATGAAAACATTACATCAACAGCTTGTCAATATATTAGATGATAAATTGTCCCATAAAGACAACATAAAAAATTTGTGTCAATATATTGGATACATAATGGTCCCATAAGCAGAACATCAACAAGTTTACTTGTCAAAATATTGGATAATTAATTGTCCAATAAACAAACATCAATTAGTTTACTTGTCAGTATATTAGATGATTAATTATCCCATAAGGAAAACATCAACAAATTATCAATAAATTGGATGATTAATTGTCCTATTAACAAAACTTCAACTAATATACTTGTCAATAAATTAGATTATTAATTGTCCTATCATCGCAAGTGGTACGGTTTAATATAGTGGGTGTGTGCATATATTAGAGTGTGATGCTTTTATCAACATTAACATTAAAACAATATTTAATAATTCATTTACTTAATGATGAGATATGATCGTTAAAGTAACCCTTTGTATGATATATTTTGAGTTATAGGTTTCTACTTATAGAACAATTTTTAAATGCTCAGTGAACTATGAAAGTACAAAAGTAAATTGTTCTCGTCCATTAATTTTATAAAGGTCTTTAGTCGTTTAAGAAATTCAGCCTAATTACATCAGGTTTACATAGCTTAAAGGCATATTGACTTTGATTATCTCAAATTTTCATTTTTTTTTTGGTGGAAGTAATGGTACGATAACATTCATAAATGTTGTTGAGGAACAAATTTAAATTTCTGAAATGAATTATAATCATGAAAAATACCCTTTTAGTGTGGTTTTTCTTTGTGGAAATTTCTGGAGCCAGGATAGTTATTTTAAAAGAAAACAAATATCGTGTTTGATTTTCTATCATCTTACAAGACTATCATTCTTTTAAACAGACATAAGGCATACAATTTAATCGATTTCAGAAAAAACATAAATTTGTATAGAAAGATAACGTACTTAGATGTAATGAAATATAACGTACTTGGTATGCTGCAGTTTCTGGAGCCAGAATAGTTCCACCAAGTCTCAAGTCTGAATCGTGCGAACTGTCTAATTTTACGACACTAGACCACGTCACATCCTGTCTGTCGGTCTCTGGCACGAGATCAATCAACACTTCTTGCAACTTTTCCTGGACAACCCCTCCCCATAAAGATGCCTGAACTTCCAACAGAAAGTTTAGTCCACAGTCCACACCCAGCAGTCGGATGTGAAAGTCGTGAAGTAATTGACGTACAACTTGTGACAGATGTCCGTCCGCTACACGTTCCAGAACACCGGATACAAGTCTGTCTTTTCCTTCCAAACGCATGACAAACCGGATGACGTTCTTTCTCTCTTGTTTCGTTTCTTCTCTGTGTTTCGTATTAATGACCTTGAGATCTGCTTCTCTTCTTTTTCTCTCTTCCTCTAGTAATAATGTTAATCTCCTCCTCTCTTCCTCTAATTGTAGTGTTAATTTACGTCGTTCTTCCTCTAACTGATTCAATACATTTTTCTTTTCTTCTTGTTGTTGTGTAAATCTAATTTCCGCTTTCACCACCTGTTCTGTTGCTCTACTCCTCTCCTCCTCTATTAATTGTGTCCACCTCCTCCTCTCGTCTTCTAGTTGTTTCGTCACTCTAATAATATCTTTCTCTAATTGCATTATTATTGTTTTGTTTTTCTTTTCAAATCCCTTCATCTCCTTCTTTTCTTTTTTCCTTTCTTCTTTGTGTTTCGCATTCATGACCTCGAGATCTGCCTCTCTTCTTGTCTTCTCTTCCTCTAGCTGTGATTTTAATCTGTTCCTCTCTTCCTCTAGTCTACGTTGTTTTTCTTCTAGTTGTTTTATTACTGTGTTCCTTTTGTCTTCTAGCTGTCTCAGTTTAACTTCCTTTTCTGCCAATTGTTCTTTAACTCTACTCCTCTCTTCCTCTATTCGTTGTGTCCATCTCCTCCTCTCGTCCTCTACTTGTCTCGTCACTCTAAAAATGTCTTTCTCTAATTTCATCATTTTTATTTTGTTCTTCTCTTCAAATTCCTTCATCTCCATCCTCTGTGATTCCAATTTCTGAATTCGATCATTGCTCCAGTCAATCTTAGCCACCACAATGTTTTCAGCTTTAGAATGAAAAGAAATAAGCACATGAAGCCATCTATTTAAACAAACGTGTTCATACGTTCGAAATGAAAAATAAAAACGACATATGAATTCATGCATTTCAAAACAATGTTTTGGACATATGAGAAACTTGTGTTCATTTATTTATTGGTGTAATAAAAGTAGTTTTACCAAATTTGTTTTTAGTTTTCTTCAACTGTGAACAAACATTTTATGCACTAAATGATCCATGTATTAGGTGATTGAAATCCATCACATCCAGGGCTATGAAGAAAATCTACATACCTGCTTGCATGATAATTTTGTGGTCTGGAATTGTTTCCAACTGGACTGTCCCCACGTCTGTCTTGATAGTAGTCCTTTGACTGGCAGTCTTGATGCAATCCACCCGTTTAAATGTTAATGGGCTTTTATCTGTAGTCTGCGAAGTAACTGTAAATCCTTTAAATAAATGGAAATACACAAGAGAGTGCATTAACATTATTTATGTAAATATTATTTATTACTTACACTTTTAAAACCACTTCAAAATAGTCACGTGATTTGCACATCCCTAGTGTAGGCAGTAAGCAGTTAATACTTCCTGCATTTCACATAGTTAATGACATTGCAAAGTATATTTTCATTGAATTAGCATGTCACGATAATGAGTAAATATTAAAATAAAATTCTCTCTCTCTAAATGTCCTCATATTCTAAACGATTAACGAAACATCTAAATTAATTAAAAACAGGGACAGGGGCGAAAATGACCATTTTGTCAACAATGCGAACCTAAGTGCGGAAATGCTAGACCTAGGTTGTGCCTGGGAATGGAAAAGTATAATTAACTTGAGGGAGAATGCTGGCTGACCCTCTGTGGTCAGGACGCCACGCCCATAAATCTGTCGTGTCAGCGTAGAGTACATGGCGGCCACTGAGAAGCTAATTTTGTCCGCGAGAAGGCAGGCTTTGAGTTTTGAAAAGTAACTTTTATAAGAATCAACACTATAAAAGTTTGGTAGTTTAAGGTGATATTATATTGTCAAATTATATATTTGTTGAAATATAATTTGAGTGATTGAAAAGTTAAGATTTATATCACTACAGTTAAATGTGTTGGTTTGTGTGTACAACCCTTTCTTGCTTGCCATGTGGCGATGAGTCGCCATAGTAATTGTAGTTTTAAAAACAGAATAAAAGTAGGGAAAGCTGTGAGATCTTAATTTGTGCTCTGAGTTAGGTTAGCAGGTCAAATTGGATATGTCATTTAAACGTGTCAGACTTGGAATTCGATACCTGGCACTAAATGGAAGTGGACACCATTCATTCATTAGCACGTACATGCAGTGCTGGAGGGGGGTACTGTGTGCTGGAGGGGGAGTGTTCTAATCAGCTCAGTGAAAGTGATGTACAAGAACTTTGTGTATAAAAGAGGATACGGAGACAGATACGAATGAGAAACATCGAGAATATAGCGTTTGGTAGAGGGATAGAGTTTTTCCTGCTTTTTTGTACCAAGACTCTTCGAGCTGGGAGGCAATCAGCTAGAGAATTCTTGGACACTGCAATAGAGTGCCAGATGTCTACCCAGGCTGTGTTGAAGGCGTGCCATCAAGGACGCCAACAGATCAAGATGGACCAATCATACCAGATAGTCATCTCTGGGTTCTTCAAAGACTCTGTGCAAAGACCATGGACAATCGATTAATTTCCATGCAGAGATGGATTTCTGGTGGACGTTTAATGTTATCACATATGGGATATATTGCAGAAGCAGTATATTGCAGAGAGACAGTATATTGCTGGAAGCAGTCAGCAGTCATGTGTGTGGCATGCCGCCGAAAAACGTCAAAACTTATAATTAATGACTGCTATTTTATGATAAATAATGTATTTAGACATATTTAACGTATTTAGAAATAGTACTGCATGAGAATCTTGAATTCTGTATTTCTTTTATTTTGTTCATCATTCATCTTTCTTTCTTTCTTTCCCCCTACCCATGGTGTGAGTGTGGACGGCTGACTAACCAACGTGTGAGAGGAAACCCATAGATCAATAAATTTTAATTTATACTTTGACATTGAGGCTTTTCCTGTCTATGGTTTTCAAAGAGCAGTTGTGGTCATTGTTACACGTTGTGTCGTCTGTGCTGTCTACACCTCACCATTACCTGTATGCAAACACACATGCAAACATGTCGGCAATACGTAATTTACTTCGTGACAATCTCGTTGTCTCCACACAGACAACGAGATTGTCACGAAGTAAATTGTATCTAAATTAATAATAGTATTGGGGCGGATAACCACAGCAGAAGTTAACATTTAAACTCCCCAATCCTTGTGTCAGGCGTTACGTTTCTCAGAGACGTTTGGTACAAGGAAACTCGAGAGAGTTTTTATTACCTGTACTGATGAAGAAATCACACGATGCCAGACATGTAAGCAGTGAATCGGCTGGATATTGACTTTGATAATTTATAAAATTATCTATCTATCTATCTATCTATCTATCTATCTATCTATCTATCTATCTATCTATCTATCTATCTATCTATCTATCTATCTATCTATCTATCTATCTATCTATCTATCTATCTATCTATCTGTCTGTCTATCTGTCTGTCTGTCTCTCTGTCTATCTATCTACCTACGTGTTGAAGGAGACGGATTAATACACTTTAGATGTGTAATTGGGTCATGATACATCATAGAAGATATATAAAGTATTATTTAATATTATTTCTTAATCTCCCTTGTATAAAAATACTCGGTCATTATAAATCTGCCTTTCTTAAGTATAAATACTTATCTAGTCTGCTATTTCTTGATCTTTCTTGCATATAATAAATACCGATTTGTACTTAATGGGTCATTTCTAATTCTGCCTTAATAAAGGAGTATCCAGTTGTATTTAATGAGTTTTTTCTAAATCTGGTACGGACTGAATATCGAGTCGTATTTAATGTATTTCTTCGAAATCGGTATTGCATAAAATAAATTTTCAGTCTTGCTTAATGTGTTATTTCTAATGTGTCTTTCATAAATATCAACAATTATTTATTTTGGTACATGTAAATCTGTACTGCAACCAGGAAATATTTAGTGTTATTTACAGTGTCCTGATGTGTCAAATTGTCATATCAAAATCTATATTACAAACAAGAAATATTCAGTGTTATTTACTGTGTCCTGATGTGTGTCAAATTGTCATGTCAAAATCTGTATTGCAACCAAGAAATATCCAGCGTTATTTACTGTGTCCTGATGTGTGTCAAATTCTCATGTCAAAGCAAAACTCCACTCTTGTCAATGTCCTACTCTAACACACAAAGGGAGATAACTGATTGCAGTTTGAAACGACAAATGGTTTTACACAAATTGTCGCACTATATGATACATATGTATGTCTATCCTGTGTTGAAGGTATCTGATACATATGTAGGTCTATCTAGTGCTAAAGGTAGCTGGATAAGTTAGTTCTTTGGATTCCAAGACACTACAGTCATTCTAATTTCTCTTTGTCTTCAGAACTAAATGGTGAGTAAAATATTTCTTTACAATATTACAGAACTAAATGGTAAGTTAAATATATCTTTACAATATTACAGAACTAAATGGTAAGTAAAATATTTCTTTACAATATTACAGAACTAAATGGTAAGTAAAATATTTCTTTACAATATTACAGAACTAAATGGTAAGTCATATATTTCTTTATGATACTACAGAAGAAAATTTATACACAAAGGATAATTAAAGTACTTTTTCCAATAAATTCAATACAGAACAGATTTAAATGTACTTTCGATAAGCAATATACATCATTCTGCCCTCATAGAACAGAGTTAAATGTACATACTATAAGTAAAATACTTCTTTCCACACTTATCAGAACAGAGTTAAATGTACATGCGTGAAATAAAGTAATGCATAACTGATAAATAAGTAATATTTTTTCTCCTCAACTTCTTAAAAAAAACAGAGGTAAATATGGGAATTGATAAATAAAATAAAGAATAAATATGGTACAAAATGTCAATTTTATGCTAACATGAAATATGAAGGAATCTATATTTTAAACGGATTACTATTATATGTGACTAATCATAAAAATGACCCACATTAAAAATGTTTACTGCCATCACAATATGTGTTATCAGAATATATGTCTTCCAACCTTTGTTCTCTCTCTCTCTCTTCTTTATATTTATTTCCACCATTTGTTCCATAATGATGACTTCCCTTGTTTTATCTCCATTCACTTGTGGTGTGTTAGGGCGTTCTGACGGCATGTATCCACACTGCAAAGGATTGAGAACAATGTAGTCAGTTATTTCTCTGTCTCTTTTTTTGTCTCTCTCTCCTCCCGCTTCCATGACGATACCTTATTAATTTCCAGGGAAGACATTTCTTGCCACCCAATTCCATGTGTAGGGCCTTCGTAATTATTTACCTGTAGATAAGTATGGTTATTTTGACGTATTGTATGACCTTCGTAATTATTTACATGTAGATAAGTTTGGTTATTTTGACGTATTGTATGACCTTCGTAATTATTTACATGTAGATAAGTATGGTTATTTTGACGTATTGTATGACCTTCGTAATTATTTACATGTAGATAAGTATGGTTATTTTGACGTATTGTATGACCTTCGTAATTATTTACATGTAGATAAGTATGGTTATTGTGATGTATTGTATGACCTTCGTAATTATTTACATGTAGATAAGTATGGTTATTGTGATGTATTGTAGGGCATTCATAATTATTTACATATAGATAAGTATGGTTATTTTGATGTATTGTAGGGCATTCATAATTATTTACATATAGATAAGTATGGTTATTTTGACGTATTATTATTAAGAAAAGATCTTAAGTTGAAATGATCCAAAAATGCTCCAGTGGAGACGTGAAATTGTTAGCCACCACCACCGTGAGGATGTCAAAATGCACGCAGAGCATCAGAGAACTATGTAGCTGTAAAGAGAAAATTTAGCGGTGTGCCACCATAAATAATGGCCTCGTGTAACCTGTAAAACACAGTGTTGTGTGTCACCATGAATAAGGGCCTCGTGTAACCTGTAAAACACAGTGTTGTGTGCCACCATGAATAAGGGCCTCGTGTAACCTGTAAAACACAGTGTTGTGTGTTGTCATCTCTTGCTGTGGCTGTCGTGAATGGTGTGACGTATTGGCCTTTCCATTTTTGTTTTCATCTCGCATCTTGGAATGACCCATAACACATTACACCAGAGACCACCCCACCCAACTATGTTCACTAATTTGATTATGTTGTATATTATTCTTGTGAAGTTTTATGGATGATAAATTTCTTATGCTGCATGTGTATCAGGCTAAGAAATATCATTCCTGGATTTGAAAGTTGAGAATGTGTGTGAGAGGGAAAGGAGATTACAGATTAAATATGGCTGAAATTTATCACTGCCTTAATTTGACTTTTGCAGAAAAGAGTGTGCCGTTTTTGTTTTGTAAACTTGTATCCACTTCAGACTGTAGTGAATACTGTACTCTACTGGATTCAAGTTGGTGTGTGTATCCGGCATTATTGTGAAACGTATCAGTAAACGTGTTTATAGTCATACCTATCAGTAAAGTGTTGCTGTAAGTTTATTCCTGTGAATTCTGTTCAAGTGCCAATTCGACAGAAGTTGAAATTTGAGTTTGATCTCGAGAATTCACAAAGAATTTTTTATCATTCTTCATGGCGTGCTTTAGTAGTGCACACGAAAATTCTAGAACACTGTGTGATGTGCTTTGATAGGCATGTGAAGTTCTGGATGACTGATTCTCCATGTTGTGATTTGTGAGCAGTCAGTATATCCTAGTGTAGACATTAGCAGTCAAATTAACAATCAGGTTGATAAATATAATTCATCATAAAAATGAGAGTGGAGTTTTAGAGAGACAATTATAGTCAGTCTACAAGACCTTTCAATGATGGCAGTTGTCACTAGCACGTGCTCACAATAAAGCAATTTGCAACAAGTTACTTTCTTTCTTATTTGATGATGGTCCAACTGAACCCTTCTAGGCACGTTACACAAATGTTCCGGAACCTTTGATGCGCTCACAGATTATGGTTCGATGACAACATTGGATACACACAGCAGTATGATTCAGCAGAGTAAGGTAGTCACTGCAGTCTCCAGCAGAGTAAGGTAGTCACTACAGTCTCCAACAGAGTAAGGTAGTCACTACACTTTCAAGTGGATACATGGATGAAACAAAAAAGGGCGCACTTCTTTCTTCAAAAGTCAAATTAAGGCAGCGCTAAAGTTCAGGCATATTTCATCTCTAAACTCCTTTCTTTCTCACACATTTTCTAAATTTACAAATTCTGCAATGATATGTTGTAGCCTGATACACAGGCAGCATAAGAAATGTATCAATTGAAATTCACAAGTATCTGTTGGAGGATAATTAATAAAATAAAATTAATATTCTCATCATTTGAAATTAGTTATGAAAGATTAATTAATAATAATAATAATTTTATTTACTAAGTGGCATGCACTTCAAACTTCCTATGTCAAGGATTCTGATTAAGAGTAAGCGTCACTAGTGCAATCTGCAGCAGAACTCATCAAACGTGAAATTAAGTCATTTACAGTAAATGAGTTTACTGTCTAAATACTGACAGTGAACATATTGTTATATATCATTGACAGTGAAGTTACTGTTATATATCATTGACAGTCAAGATAGTGTTATATATCAGGCGTATACACGTAAAGCATACCACTTATATCTAATGTGTTCCAGGACAGTATAAGCAACGCTATTACGTTTAGCCAAAACGAATATATACATTTATACATAAATACACAACATAATTACGTGACCCAAGTCACGAATATACAATATATTTACATGACCCAAAGCATAAATACACAACATACTTACATGACCAAAGCATAAATACACAACATATTTACGTGACCCATAAAGAACGAATACATAGTACCTTTACGTGACCCAAAGTCACGAACACAAACACGCACGCACGCACACACACACACACACACATACAAACACCATATTTGCGTGACCCAAATCACGAATAAACAACATACTTACGTGACCCAAAGCACGAATACATCCCTCTAGTGCAGCAAGATGAGGAAATGGTGGAATGCTGTCTTTCTTTATTTGACGAACACGATTTAAAAACGGTTCTGTTTGGACCAAAAGTTGATCGTGTTTAGCAAGCTCTGCTGCATACATGTCAAGTATTTGTTGTTTTATGGTTAATCTCACTTTGACATTCTGTAGACTTGTGATCAATTTATCAACGTCTTTCTTTGAATTCTTCAGCTGACATACTTGGTCGTACAAAATCTTTCCCACGTCACTATGAGTCGTTTGTGTATCGACAGAAGTTACTTCTGCAACTTGACAACACTCAATGTTTCGACATAACGCCTCTAAACCGCTAGCGTCACTCTGTGATTGAATCTCGGCCGTCGTCCATGTTGAGGGCAGCATTTGCTGTTTGTGTCCATAGGACCATTCGCTTACTGAGTGGGCATTAGAACAGGTGTTGCAAAGGTAATGATGACAGTCTAGGCACACGTGTGTCACTTTTGTTTCATGACACATTTCACATGACGCATTCCTGTTTTGTTTCTGACGTTCACAGACCATCTTTTCAATGACGAGATCTTTGCACATGTTATCAATTATATCGCTGATTGTCTCCCCTTGGACTAGAGGTATTATTTGATGACATGAAGAACAATGTGCTGGCAAGCCTTCTCCCACAATTAACTGTCTTACACATCTCCTACAAATCAGATGACCACAAGGGAAGATAATTGGTCCCAAACACAAATCACGACAATTGGAACAATCAGTTAGATCAATAGCGGGAAAGGAAGATACATCCATCTTTTTTATGTAGTTTTAAATTTTATGAGATAATGGTTTGGTACAATTATTTCAGTTCTCGCCACCCATTTCATGAAAACTGGAATAAAGAATAAAATAAAATATTTACAATAAATATGGAACTTTTTCTTTTTTAGTATCATTAATTCTCAAAACATCGGCAAGTGCCGGAACCTAACTCAAGACGTAATCTATCTATCTATCTATCTATCTATCTATCTATCTATCTATCTATCTATCTATCTATCTATCTATTTATCTATCTATCTATCTATCTATCTATCTATCTTTCTAACTATCAATCTATCTTTCTATCTATCTATCTTTCTAACTATCTATCTATCTATCTTTCTATCTATCTATCTATCTATCTAAATATCTATCTTTCTATCTATCTATATGTCTATATATCTAACTATCTATCTATCTATCTATCTATCTATCTGTCTATCTATCTATCTATCTATCTTTCTACCTATCTATCTTTCTAACTATCTATCTATCTATCTTTCTATCTATCTATCTATCTATCTGTCTATCTATATTTCTATCTATCTATCTTTCTATCTATCTGTCTATCTATCTATCTATCTTTCTACCTATCTATCTTTCTAACTATCTATCTATCTATCTGTCTATCTATCTATCTATCTATCTGTCTGTCTGTCTGTCTGTCTGTGTGTCTATCTATCTATCTATCTATCTGAGTTTAATGTTTTGTTTATTTGTTCATTTTCTGTCTGTATTGATGTCTCTGCGTGTATTGTTCGTACGAGAGACAGTGATTAATGACGAGATGACGGGTGCTCGAAGTGTGAGTGTATCTCGCTCTCAGAGCAGTCTTTGTTAAACCTGCTTCAAAATCCCCTCCTTCTTCAAATAAACATTCCAACAACAAAATCCCCTCCTTCTTCAAACAAACATTCCAACAGCAAAATCCCCTCCTTCTTCAAACAAACATTCCAACAACAAAATCCCCTCCTTCTTCAAACAAACATTCCAACAACAAAATCCCCTCCTTCTTCAAACAAACATTCCAACAACAAAATCCCCTCCTTCTTCAAACAAACATTCCTACAACAAAATCCCCTCCTTCTTCAAACAAACATTCCTACAGCAAAAACATGTAAACCAGGCTCTATCCCCCAATCTCACTCTGGAAATCCATAGCTCCTCCTTCTAATCCTGTCTACCCAAGAGAAGTAGATATTATCACACTTCACACACCCAAACCCCATTCCCAAAAGACATACTACAAGACTACCCCCACCTCTTTCCAAGTTAAAATCTCCCCCTCTCCCAATCAACAATTTCGAAATATATCCAACACATGACTCGTGGTAAATAGTATTTTTCCTTTTTGTATCTGTTTACTGTTGTTGATTGGTAGTAAATATTACTTTTTCTTTTTGTACCTGTTTAATGTTGTTGACCGGTAGTAAATATTACTTTTTCTTTTTGTACCTGTTTAATGTTGTTGACTGGCATCTTGCGTGGATTTTTCCTTGTCTTGCTGAATATTGCGTTACGGTATCTTCCTTTTTATTTCTCTCTTTCTGTTGTTTGTTCTGGTGTTGGTGGGTTTGTTGTTGTTGCTGTTCTGACAAAGGTGAGAGAGGAGTAGCCTCTGGCTCCATGTGTAGTCTTCGAGGACGTCTTTGCGAGTGTGTTGGCTATATTTCGCTCTTTTCTCTTTGGTTGTGGTTTTGATTTTCTTTTCTTTCGCGTTGCGTATTTGGTGTCTGATAGAAGGCCTCTTTGCTCGGATGTTTAAGTTTGAGAGGAGATGACTTTCCTTTATTTCGGTATTTTCCAAGTAATGTTTGTGCTGGTCATTTCCTTGCTGTATGTTGTTGTTTGTATCCCTGATGTTGCTGATGTTGGCTTGATGCAACATGTCGAGGTGTTCTTGGAAAAGATTTCTTATTTTATAATTTGAACGAGTCCTTCCACTATATTTTTAAGGTGTGAAAAGTATAATATCCTTGAATGCCTGTGGTCAAGTTCTTCATTATTAGAATTTACGACGTAAAGTGGTGATATGATATTATCTCTTCGATCTGATATTTCTGTGTATTTTTCATGTATTCGACTAGTGGATCATCTTCTTGCTAATTTTTCTCCTTTTTTTCCAAGTCCTGTCAAGGACATGGGAATGGTGTGGGGTGAATCTCAGGTGAGTCTTTCTCCCATTAATTTTCAGCCCCTGTAAACAACTAGACAGAAGATTAGTTGTGTCCTATTTTCTCTTAGGTTGAAGTTGAATGTAGGGAAGAGAAAATTGTGTTATCATTTGGCTTGGCATAAAACCTGAAAATGTTCTGTTAAATAGTAAATCCGGAGGAGATTTATGGTAATGAAAGATTTCTGTGTTCTGATAACATGCATTTATAATACGTCATCATTTGGCTTTGCATTAAACCAGAAAAAAAATTATGTTAAATGTCAATAGGGCGGTAATTTATAGTAAACAGGAATTGCCTTCTGGTTTATCTGGTCTTTCACCTTTCGCAAGTGAAATAAATATACTGATTGAGAAAGCAATGATTACAGTAGTCTTGGTAACAATCGTTGTCGCTAGAACAGCAAGCAATGGTTGCTATAGTCTTATAGGTAACATTTGTTAAGTATTACTGTGGCGTGTTGGCACACCTTCTTAGTGTGATGGGGTGTGGTGTAGTGGTATTATGGGTCACCCCAGGAGATGAAATATGAAACGATGATGATGATGAGACAATATGGCAGCCACAGCAAAATAGGGCAACACGCAACACCGTGTTTACGTTTCCATGCGGTCTTTATTCAGGTGACACCCCGCCAAAATGCTCTCTCTCCCGCATACCGCTAAACAAGCTTCTCTCTCTCTCTCTGGCTACATGGTTGCATACAAAACAAGCCTTCTGATCTCAATACAAACAAGCCTTGCAATCTGTCCATGACTACTCTCTCACACTCAATATAACTTAAAAGTTCTGGCCTCAAAGGGGACTCCAATGGAAAATTCTGACCAGAGACTAAAACTGATACTACCTGACTCTTCTGTGCTATTTTACGTTTGTTCTAATATATTTTTTAAACCACTCAGAGTTATATAATACTTTAACTATCAAAGAATACTACGCTAAATACTCTTTAAATACAATACTTCCTTACAATATAAATTATTAAATAAAATAAATAAATATATCCCTGTGCTAGGAGGAAACCATATTCACACACATGAATCATTAAATACACTAAGAAAACAATATAAACTAACATACACAATTATATTAATACAAACTACATCCCACTACCTATTAGAATACATAAACATCAACTTTAGTTAATAAATACATAACAATGTAAAGGACGATTAAACATGCACACACTATCACAGCATCACACATTAACCTCTGTGCCACACGATTCAAAACTAGCGCTGACCTACTTTTTTGCCGCCAGTTATCAAAACAAGCACTGTACAAGCATGCACATCAATCCACATTAGGATTTTTTAAAAACTTATTAAAGATGGAGAGATTTCTTAACCCATTATATTTTAAACTCTATAATAATTATTTAAATAAAATTAATGGTTTGATTATTTTAAATCAATATATTTATTTAAATCAATATACGAGTAGTGATTTTAATCTTGCAGTATTCTAACTTCTGACATTCTAATTAAAATCAGCCTCTGGTTTTCCAACTCACTCAGTTGTGTAATCTCCATTCTAACATATTGCCACTTCGGCCACTGCAATTGGACCTAATGTGTAATAGTCTGTAAGAGAAGATCGTGGACCTTGGCTGCTGAAGGCCATGACCGAATATAAAGAGTGTCACCCTGGGTTGTGGACAGCAGGTGTCAGAAAATTAAATAGTGTAAGTTTTAGTAGAAACCAAAATTAGATTGCCTTGGACTCCCACTCTAGCATCTCCTATAATGACTGGCTGCTGTAGTGTATTCCAAGACTGCATAAAAGTATACGTTTGTGGACTTGTGGGAAATCTGTATTACATAATTCAGTAATTGGCTGCAAAATTCAGTATAATGTCTCTCTAGCAATTTGTTTAAAAAATCTTTTCACAACTTTGCAGTTTTATTTGTACACACACACTCACACACCACACACCACACACACACATACACACAAACACATACACACACACACACACACACACACACACACACACACACACACACACACACACTTTGGATAGCTGCTAAGAAAAAGACTGCTCCATTCAATCGCTATACTTACTTGGCAAGTGCGAGAATGTCAAACCACGCCTCCTTTTTGCTTGGACCAAATAACATTGAAATACGTTGCCTGTAAACAGCCGCAGACATACTTCGTTTCAGCCACTAGAGTGGAAGAGACGTTTTGAAAGTAAATGCTCAGGAAGACATTGCTCATGCTCTAAATTTCGTCTTTGTGATGACAATGAAATTTATATTATTCTTATCCATCTAGACATTTTATCTAGTTTAATTTCTATTCCATTTTAATCTTTTGTTTACTGTAATAAATTCCTTTTAAAGTTGATCGTTAACTTCTTTTCTTATCCTGTCATATCTATTTGTCAGAGAGAATCATTCACAACGGGGATTTGGGGGGCTTGAGTTAGACTGTATTTTATGCAAGTGTCATAGGGTAGACACTTGTGTATTACGTCATTTCGTTGTGCATCTGTTGCGTGTGTTTACTGAAAGTGGGTGTTTGACGTCATTTCATTGTGCGTCTTTTTTGTCTGTTTACTGAAAGTGGGTGTTTGACGTCATATCATTGTGCGACTTTAACAAGCAGGAAATAATTAAAGCAACAATTTATTCTTTTCACATGCACACGCCACAAATACAAGAATCTATAAAGCCTACTTCAACTAGTTGTGACGGCAACGTCGCTAAGTTAATGAAAATGATGATGTTATTGTTGTTGTTGTTGTTGATGATGATGATGATGATGATGATGATATAATTTTTCATAACTAATTACAAGTGATGAGAATCCACTAGTCTCTCACTTGGCGGATATGCGAGCTCTGTAAACATTTTGTCTCTTCCACAACATAAACAACATTTACAGTCACATGATCTTTATGATGGTGGAAAACTTCTTAGTAAAGGAGTAGACAAATCTGACTTTAATCTATATTCAGCGAAGCCCCATCCACCCACTTTCTTCTCCAACATAAGATTATCAACGTGCGTAAGAAGGTCAATAACTTTAACAATAAATTTATTAAAAGAAAAAATATATTATATATATATATATATATATATATATATAATCGCAGGTTGGTCCTATCAAAGAGTAGAAATGGAGTTATTAGAGATAGGACGTTGTAGTCTTTTTACATGACAAAAGCACTGCTTCAACAGTCTTCACTTGCTTTTGCAACAATGTCAAAATATCTGCATGTCAACATGTGTCCACACATGGAAAACTATGACACGCTAATATATTCTCGAATGAACTTGAGCGTCCACTTCACTGTCAGTTTCTTCAAACAGAACAAATTACAGCACTTCTAGTAACTTCAATGTGCTAGAATTTTATTGATGTACTCAACATTCTTTGCCCTGATACATCAAAAGTGTGTAGCATACTTCCTTATGCTTACATACACCACAACAGACAGTTACTACACAGTGTCATCACTCACAAGGCACTACTTGATATTTAGTGTCAAACTTCTTACAGCAAGTTACTACATCGTGTTCAATTATGCCCGGGTACCCGTTGTCATGCTAATACCCGGGTAGTAAAATTGAGAACGGGTACCCGTGGTAATTCGACCATTATATCTATACACGACTTAGCACACTCCCCCCTCCGGTCACATTCGCAGCAACCCGCCCGTAGATGGCGGCCTACTAAATCGTGCCGGCCGTGGGTTGGCTTACGCTCAGAACACCCACTTACCTAGATCTAATTATTTACGACAGAGATCACCAATCACCATTGCTCGCGCCCTTTCTTTTCGCTTGTGGTTGTTGTGCTCGTTAACAAATGTCGAATGTTATTGATGTTAATAAGACTTCAGTAATCAAACGTGTCAATAAATTAAATAATAATGCAATATTTTTAATTTGGGGAAGACATCGTCTGTGTGGAGTCACGTCCAGCGATTGGATAGTGACACGACGAAATGCAATATGTGGGATGAAAGTCTATCGGCGAAGGGCGATTGAACTTGATGCCCTACTTTTAAATACGTTATTGTTGTTATTTTATTTAGTTTTAGTTTATGTAATGATTGATAATATTAAAAATAAAAGTTTGCGTTGTACATATAAAGATCATACCTAATAATAAGTCACTAGATACATACCTCTGGCTACTGTGTGAAATAGAGCGCATGCTTAATGGTTGTGTAGAGATCGCGAGTTGCGATGGAAATTATGCTAATTTTTGAACGGGTACCCGGGCAGCATTTTAGGAAAAATTGACAGCTTTAACCTCCACAATCAGTAATAACTTCACAAAATCATCTGTGCGTCCAAAATCAGCAAGAACTTCATAAAGTCACACTGTACTTCCACAATCAGTAATAACTTCACAAAGTCACACTGTGCCTCCAAAATCAGTAATAATTCACAAAGTTGCACTGTGCCTCCAAAATCACTAATGACTTCACAAAGTCACAATGTGCCTCCAAAATCATTAATAACTTCACAAAATCACACTGTGCTTCCAAAATCAGTAATAATTCCCAAAGTCACACTGTACCTCCCAAATCAGTAATAACTTCACGAAGTCACGCTATAACCTGTATGTGTGTGTTGGTAGTAGCTACGAGTAGGAGTATAGGTATTGTTTTGTGAGCACGATAGCTCCCTGACATCTGCACAGCAAAGTGGGAGTGTAAGATATCGGGCTTCTACTACGTCCTGTTTGATCCAAGACCTCGTTATGTATTATTCAATTCTTTAGGCTGGTGTAACTGTGAACGCGTTCATGGACAGGTGTGTTGACATAATGTGGGTGTAGAAGACCTCGTTATGTATTATTTAATTCTTTAGGCTGGTGTAACTGTAAAATTGTTTATGGACAGGTGTGTTGACAGAATATGGGTGTAAAAGATGAGAAATCTGTAGTTTCAAGCTAATAACTTCCCGCACTGTTACAGTCGTTCTTAATGACCTAGATTTCTTTGTCTGTCTTTATGTCTACAGATGTATGTAGTTATCATTACATTTGTATATCTGCCTGCCTATCTATCTATCTATCTTTTCTATCTTTGTCTCTCTTGTTCTCCACGAATTAAATATATTTCAAATACACTTAGTGATTGCACGTAATTACCTGAATCTTAGTGTCAATAAATTGTTTCAAGGTCAAATGCTGTCAGTATTCAAAACGTTAACAATTATCAACAGTTGTTTTCACTCGGAATGAATTAAATAGACGTTAACAAACGTTAACAATTATCAACAGTTGTTTTCACTCGGAATGAATTAAATAGACGTTAACAAACGTTAACAATTATCAACAGTTGTTTTCACTCGGAATGAATTAAATAGACGTTAACAAACGTTAACGAAGGTGTATGTACAGAATGTAACATTTATCAACTTCAAAGCGAACATTTGTTTTACATTTAATATCTACACGTAGGACTCTATACTGAACTATTAATATTGGATTTGACCACACAATAAGCAACGTCATTGCAACACTGACCATACACAATTTGCGCTTATACACTATTTGCAATGTCATTTCCAAAGTGATCATAAACAGTATGTGATGTTCATTACTGACCATACGCAGTAAGTAATGTCATTACTAAACTGATTATATAAACTGTGCAATGTCATTAAAATATTGACCATACAAAATGAATGTGCAATTCATTAAAATACTGACCCTATAGAGTTTAAAATGTATTATAATGACAATACATATCATGCAATATCATTCTATACTGACCAAAGACATTAGCATTGTCATTACAATACTTCATACTAATCAATGTCATTGCAATACTTCATAGTAATCAATGTCATTACAATACTGACCATACACACTTTGCAATATCATTACTAAACTGAAAATCCACAATATGCAATCATTACTATATTGATCTTACACACTATGTAATCAGTAGTACACTGACCACACACACACTATGTAATGTCATTTGACCAACCACAACATGCAATATCAGTACTGCATTTATCACAGAGTATGTAGTGTCATTACTATAATTACCAAACACACACTATGCAAATTATTAATTAACTTACCACAAGCAATCACTTAGACAGCAAGTGAAGACAGCCCATCCACAAGTGATATTTCGTACATCTCATCAGTCCTCAAACCGGTTAGAATACAGTGCCACTCACCCGTACAAATATTGTTGGAGCGTAACGCCTTACACTTCTGTCCGTGAACGCGGATTGCACAAAATAAGATTTTAGCTCGTTTTTCAGAATGCTGGAATGTTTACGTGGCTTGAGACCAGGTAACCTGCCACTATGAAGACTGCACAGATAGGCACTTTCTGACGTCATATGCAACTCGACCCTTTTGTTAAATGTTGGCGAAAGCTTCTGTAATGATATTAATATCGTGTGACTGAAATACAATACAAACCATCTTCCGGCCTGTTTCGTTCTCGATTACACATTAAACATTCCACGTTGTCATGTGTATCAAGTACTGAGTGTCGATTAAAAACTGACAGGTCGATTAGAAAAATAACATATGTCAAGTAACGACTGTCGTTAAAAAAATGGCATGCATCAAGTACAGACTGTCGTTAATAAAATGGCATGCATCAGGTGCAAAATGTCGTTAATAAAATGGCATGCATCAAGTACAGACTGTTGTTAATAAAATGGCATGCTTCAAGTACAGACTGTCGTTAATAAAATGGCATGCATCAAGTACAGATTTCGATAAAAACGTTAATTAAGTGCTGGTAGTAAAGTTGAGTGCTTAGGTCCTTACATAGTGCACTTCCAGACTTCTGAAAATAAATTAAAAGCATAACAAAGTCTTGCGATTGGGTCACGAAGGACTCACGGGCGCTCACGTGACATACAGAGAACGACCGCACGCATTGTACGTGATTATTATTGGCCAGGAGTAGTAGCAGACGTGAAAAGATACGTGTTATCTTGTGACCTGTACCAATGGGCAGCGTCCAGAAATAATCATAGACCTCCCCACTAGGCGAACCACAACTAATCAGCAAGCCATTTAAGCGCATGGCCATGCATTTGATAGGGCCGATAATTCCCGCATCATCTAGAGGTAATCGATACGTAATGATGACTATGGATTACGCAACCACATTCGGTGATGTAGTTCTGCTGAAAAACATCGAAACAGGAACAGTTGCAGGAGCCTTGTTCGGAATTTGGAACCGGGTAGGTGTTCCATCGGAAATTCTGACAGATCAGGGGACACAATTTGTAGGTAACGTGATAGAGGAAGTGAACCAATTGCTGTCCTTAAAACACCATACATGCACGCCCTATCACACCAAAAACAATGAGAAATTCAATGGGACATTAAAACTGCACTCAAGAAACTTGCTGATGAGAAACCTAAAGATTGGGACATTAAAACTGCACTCAAGAAACTTGCTGATAAGAAACCTAAAGATTGGGACATTAAAACTGCACTCAAGAAACTTGCTGATGAGAAACCTAAAGATTGGGACATTAAAACTGCACTCAAGAAACTTGCTGATGAGAAACCTAAAGATTGGGACATTAAAACTGCACTCAAGAAACTTGCTGATAAGAAACCTAAAGATTGGGACATTAAAACTGCACTCAAGAAACTTGCTGATGAGAAACCTAAAGATTGGGACATTAAAACTGCACTCAAGAAACTTGCTGATGAGAAACCTAAAGATTGGGATCAATATATCCCTGCGCTATTATTTGCGTACCGAGAAGTGCCGCAATAATTAATAGGATTTTCACTTTTTGAATTGTTGTATTGTAAGAGGGCCGTTGACGATTTTAAAAGCATTGTGGACAGATGAGGAGACATATATGGATGGAAAGATGACTTATGAGTATTCGTAAGATGACTTATTTATTCGCCTCAAAACTGTAGCAAATTAGCACGCGAAAATCTAGCCATAACACAGTCCAGACAAGACGAGTACTATAGCAAGAAGACAAAACCCTGACAACTCGAAGTAAACGACAAAGTATTTTTGTTGCTTCCAGAAGTGGATAGCAAATTACAAATGAGATGGAGGGGACCCTTCCATGTTATAGAGAAGCTAAGTGGCCTAAACTATAGGATTTTGATAGGAAGAAAAGAGAAAATATTCCACATAAGCTTGCTGAAGAAATATGTTGACCGTGACAGCAACCCAACCAGACAGACTTCGTCGTTGCAATGGTAAAAATAGCCGGGGGGGGGGGAATGCAGCCAGTACAGTACTGAGTTGTCCACTACAAACAGATGAGACCATTGGAGACGTTAAGATAAATGACGCCCTGACTGAAAGACAGAAGGAAGTGCCAGAATTACTAAAGAATTTTTCGTCGACCTTGACTGATAAAGAGGGTTGACTGACCTGATAGAGTTTTCCTTAAAACTTACTGACAATAAATCTGTGCATTTAAAACCATACCCATTACCCCATGCAAAGCTTGAGGATGTTAGAAAGGAAATAAAACCAATGTTGGAGCTGGGTGTTATCGAGTAAACCAACAGCACATATGGATCACCGATACTGCCAATTAAAAAGCGCAACAACACATTTTGCCTTTGCGTATACTAAACTTAACCAGGTGACTGAATTTTGCATTGAGCCTATGTCAGACTTGGACCTCATTTTCACCAAACTTTCTATCTCGTGGTACCTTACCAAACTAGAATTATCACGTGGTATTTTTGGCAGATAAAGGTAAAGGAATCAGACCATCAAATCTTAGCTTTTATCACACCGGTAGGAAACTACACCTGGAGAATGATGCCTTTGTTTTTTAGTCAGGTCAGGATTGGGGGGCTCATAGTAGCTGCTTTGTGATTATTAATGTTCAAGAAACCCTGTAACACTGCTAAGAGTAAGTGGATGTGTGGTCAACCACGTTAAGGTTTTAAGTCTTTTCTACAGCATCTTCTACAACTCCCACACCAGAGTACATGCAGAGAGTTCATTAATCCAATGTTCCTGGGTGGCATAATGCTATTATTAGCCACACTACGAGGCTCAGCGTTAATTGTGCCTCATTCACACTTGATGCTCATTTGAATGAGGTACAAAGTTAAAGATTAAATCAGCTTTCAATCAATTGGTTTTCAGTATTTTATTTACTTAGATGTGTAAGGTACATATTTATAACTTTGTCAGGTTTGCAAATGTATATGAGTTATAACTTAATTCTGAGTGTATACACACACACACACAAACTTAGTTATGGATCATTTCAGATGATTATGCATGCAGATGACCTTTTGGGTCATGGAGATCAGATTATTGCTGGTTCACTTGCTTGAGCTTTGCAATGATCACATTTAATGTTGCACTAGTCATTTATCAGCTTATGACAAGTAAGTGACATCGTATAATGTTGTGCTTTGCAAAGATTACATTTAATGTTACACTAGTCATTTATCAGCTTATGACAAGTGACACCATACAATGTTGCACTCTTGGTTGTCCTATTGCAAGCTTGAAGTTTGCAACTTCATTATTCCAAAAAGGGTACAAACTAAGAAAACTATGGATTTTAAAAATTTGCACAGACAATAATGTTCTCTTCATTTTATTTGACTGTTTAACCATCTCTTAGTTAACTAATATGTATAGCTCATCACCTTTTTCTGCTGAACCTTGTGAAATATTAAATTACTTTTATATAGCACATTTTAAACATTAAAATTTGTTCTTAAATATACAGTGATCTTGCCACTGCACACATCATATTTACTTTTAATAATGATACTAATTACTGAGTAAAGAACTGATAGGAACATATTTTCACTGCAATCACTAATACTAATAGTGAGAGTGATTTTCACTACAATACAATTACTAATACTAATAATGAGAGTGATTTTCACTACATACCAAGCATACACATCTATTTACCATATCTTCTCATTAAAAAATGTCTAAAAGTACCTATATAAATTATACTCAGACTTAAGCTTTAGTATTAATTTTATTCCTAATAATTAATATTTATAAATTGTATGCAGTTGCATCACAGCATTAGCAAGGCATTTAGAAATAGCAAGAAATGTAGACATATTATTTACCAAGAGATTAATTTGAATTTCAATCAGATTACTTTTGCATGTTTGATGCTAAGTTCAGGGCAATTACATTTTTCTTTTTGATATACTTTGCAACAAAATATCTAAACACTTTTAACAGTGCAACATATGACCACATTTGTGGGTAAATATCCTGCTAGTACTAGCATAATTATACCATTACCTAAAACCCAGCTATATTTGGGTCACTTTTCTACATTTTATCCTCTTCACGATACACTATTCACATATCTTTTTAATTTAAAAAAATGCACAAAATGTTTTCTCAATCTTGAACATTTCACAAGATTTTAAAATCATGAGTTATTTAATAATCATTAAATATTTTTATTAAATACTTATATTTTATTATATTAATATTACAAGTGTACTTCAGTACCTGTGATTGTCACATATAATAAATCATTAAATACATAAATGCACATTCAAGACTCAAATTCATGTATTCTGTCCTTTTTATATGGCTTAAATACATCAGTATATTTATCTGAAGTAACTAATACAATGGAAACCACAAAGCAAGGTGTTTTTATTTTAAACAATATTTTGAGTCTTTATAAAGTTATAACATTACCAAAGATGCACATGTGAGAAATATAATCACTAGAAGTAGAAACAACAATGTAATATATATTTTCTCAAGTGATGGACTGCTATATGCAAAAACACACAGATTTAATAAATGCACACAAGTACAAACATTTCAATGGCTAAATCATGAAATGTATCACAAGATCATTTATAAAAGTATGTCTCATCAATATTTTCTAAGTGGTTCTGTTTTATCTACACCATTACAATAATTTAATATAATATTTATATTGCAATGTATTGTTTTCCCTACACCATTACAATAATTGTATATAATAATTATATTGCAATATATTGTTTTCTCCATACAATTACAATAATTTAATATAATGCTTATAATTTATATTGCAATGTGGTTTTCTCTACCATTACAATAATTTATAATATTCATATTGCAATTTATGATTCAGGCATATTTAATCATCACTCAATGCTTTTTTAAAATGGACATTAAAATAAACTTTATGCAAAATAAAGTTTTTACAGAATTCTTTAAAAATGGTGTAGTCAATAAATTTCAATGAGCTGGAAATGACAGTTATTGTTAACAAAAAAATCATTTCAACCATTGTCAGCACTGACACAGGAACTTACAGGAAGCTGACCCTCCTCCTGACTAACCACACCCATTTTGCACACCTAATTATGAAAAGATCCATAACACACACACACACACACACACACACACACACACACACACACATTTGATATAACAATAAAAATTATACCATAGTATTCTTCTCCCAAATACATGTCATTTATCAAACCCGGGTAGAAATGCAGAAGTCGTTTTGCAAGGTCTGCATGCACATGTGTGGCACTTAGTAAACACAGATGTAGAATTGTTTCCCCTATAGTGCCTCTTTTATTTATGTCCCAAAACACTTCACGGTATTTCCTGTCCACTACAAAACAAAACAAAATAAGAAAATTCTTTTGAAAAACTTTTAAAAATAAAAAGAGGGTGAACTTGTCTACAAAATGTTGTAGATACATTCAGATTAACCACTTATAACTGACTTCCACATCAAAGCTTCATTGATACAAATGTGTGACTATAGCTGTCTTATTAAACATATTAGTATGCTGCACATAGAGTGTGTTTTACAATTCATAATCATAAGTTATGTGATTGTCTTATACTACTTATAGCTACAAATCATAAGTGTGAAGTATGGATCAATGAGTGTCTTACACATCATGAGTATTTACCTGTCTGACACATGTTTGCCAAATTTCATGTTGTACGCATCATGAACATTCACCTGTCTGACACATTTTGTCAAATTTCATGCTGTACACATCATGAGTATTAACATGTCTGACAAATAATTGTCAAAGTTCATGCTCTACACATCATTTGTGGTAGCTTGCATGACTGTGTCATATATTTCATTAGTGTTATTGTGAATGACTTATCTTACATATTGTGGTGGTGCGTTTGGTTTTGTCGTTGCTGGTTTGTTGCTGGCCCCTATCTCCTCCTCGGTGGGTAGGGGGGGGGGTCAGTGGTACAAGATTGAGTCCTCAGTGGTAAATGTTTAAGTCGTCAGTGGTACAAGATTGAGTCTGTCAGTGGTACAAGATTGAGTCGTCAGTGAATTGTACAAGTAGCCGACATCGGCGCTTGTTGGTGGTTTTAACATGACGTATGGCATTATGTCGAATAGAGTCGGGGTTAAGTCGCTGATTGTGGGTCTCCATGTCATATTAAAGTCATTATATTGAAACGAGTTCCGCTTGAGTGGGCTTTTAGTATGGTCCCGTGTGACGTATTATTAATTGGAGTGTTTTGTTTAAGGTTGTTTGCACGCCATATTGTGTTAAATGTGACGACAGACTGATGAGTAAAATACGCCACCACACACGGAGCAGCATTACAACGCGCCCATATACACATCAGAATTCATGGCAAACATGAAAAACAAAACACCCTACCCCCTCTCCCCACAACAAGTCCCTCTGCAACAACCTCAAGACATCGCCATTGTAAACAGATTTAGACCAATCACAATCTGGTACACCAAAACAAAGTATACAGAGCAGAAAAAATAGCATCTCTTCCTATTACTAATGTCTGAACACAGACACACGCACTAAACAACACTAAAACAATACAATCAGTTTGGCGGGATAAATTTGCCTATCCTTATTTCTAAAATGAATTGTTATATAAATTGTAAATGTCAAAGTGACCCTACCTTATGATGATATTTTAAGTGCCAAAAGTTGAACTAAACAACTCTAGCGGAAATATGCTAGAACTTGCTGATGCAATCCAAACCAGTTCCATCTGGATGAGAAGTTTTTCAGACTAATAGTCTCACACTTGTTCATAAAAATTTCATCCAATGGGGATGAACCGAAAGTTGCTTTGCTGAAGAAAATCTATATCCTAATCATTATGAACATAATTCAGTCCGGTCATAAAGGCGATTATGGTAAATTAACTGACTGATAAAGATAAAGATAGACTTAGAATATTTCGTACATGTTTGCTATTGATCTCTGATTTGTAGTGGAGAATACTTTATGTAACTGAACCATTATTTCTATGTTAACTAATTTGATTATTTTGTACATTGTACTTGTGAATTTTGATCATGCTAAATTTCTTATGCTGTGTGTGTATCAGGCTAATGAAATTATTGCAGGATTTGTAAGTTGAGAATGTTTGTAAGAGAAAAAGGAGTTTTAGAGATGAAATATGCCTGAACTTTAGCTCAATAATTTGACTTTTTATAGCAGAACTTTACTTTTTTTTGTCGCTGTAGGCTACATTGACCAATATACTCTACCAGATTAAGTTGGTGTGTGGATTCAGCATTGTCAATGAACTTATCAGTAAACGTTTTGGTGTAAGATGATTTCTGTGAATTCTGTTTGAGAGCCAAAATGGAGAAAACTGGGGCGTTAGTTTGGTCTTGAGATTCATGTTATAAATGATAATTGACTGCTTATGTCTGATTTAGGATAACAATGATTGTCCGGCGTTAATTAAACATTGTTGTGAAGTGATATAAATGTCAATACTTTTTTGATGATATCCATTCATAGTATATTTGATTGTGATTTAATAAATTTATTGTTAAATGAATTGTCCTTCTTACATATATTGATGACCATATGTTCAAGAGATAGTGTGTGGATATAGATTAAAGGACGGATTTATCTTCTCCTTTGGCAAGAAGTTTTTGGAACTACTTTGTGACATTAAATTGTTTGTCTTTATGTTGAGGAAGAGAGAATAAGTTTACGACGCCTGTATTTCCGCCAAGTGAGAGAGACGATTGGTGTCTTGTGGAGAATTATTAATAACATTGTGACACCAACACCACTTATTTAATGGATATGATTAATATTGATAAACTAATCATCCAGACTATTTATAAGTGATGAGAATCTTAATTTATTTTATTAATGATCCTTCAACAGACACCACTCGTCTTTCTCACTTGGGGGATATGCGGGCACTGAAAACGTTTTCTCTCTTTCACAACATTAAAGATAAACATTTACGGTCACAATCTTTCTGTAGGTGGAAACTTTCTTACTAGAGGAATAGACAAATCTGTCTTTAATCTATACTTAGCGATTCCCCCATCCACCAACTTTCTTCTCCAACATACGGTTGTCAATATGCATAAGAAGGCCAATAAATTTAAATGTTTTCTGTTTCATTATTAATATTATTATTTAATGTTTACTCTTTCATTATTATTATTTTCTCTTTCATCATTATTATTATTTAATATTTTCTCTTTCATTATTATTGCTATTTAATCTTTTCTCTTTCATTATTGTTATTGTTATTATTTAGTGTTTTCTCTTTCATTATTGTTATTGTTATTATTTAGTGTTTTCTCTTTCATTATTGTTATTGTTATTATTTAGTGTTTTCTCTTTCATTATTGTTATTGTTATTATTTAATTGTTATTATTTAATGTTTTCTTCTTCTTCTTGACGTCATAGGTATGGTGCACGTCGTCATGACAACAGGACATATTTTTATTCCCCTTCATGAAAAAGAAGAAAAAAGTAACAGAGAGAAATATGAGGAAAATGAAGACGACAGCAGCGATGTTATGTTTACAGAATGTAAATCACACAACACATTGAAAAGTACACGAACACACTACACGCAGTTTTATTCATGACACGTTTATTTCATTAGAAAAGAAAACTGAACATTAAAGTAATTTCTGCAGTTAATGAGTGTATAACCGTTACAATCATCGCCATTATCGTCGTAGTCATCACGATGTTACACAATGATACGTGAATCGGTTAACTGTCAAAAGTCTTCAGTTTAAAGCATTTATCGGTTATCGTTATTGTCATCCGTGTTGACATAATCATCGTTGTAGCGAAAACATCAGACAGTTCAACAGTCGATCAACACCAGTTGTGACGTACAGCGTGACATGACGCGAAGTCTGTTATACCCACCAATTTCTGTCTCCACAACGACGACCTTTCTCTCCAGACCTTGAACATCAAACCAGTATGCCACCGTCACCAGATCACCGACACCAAGCGCCGTGTCACGAATGGCGGCTTCATCACCTTTCTTCACCACGCGCGCAGGCATGTGACGGTCACGTAGACCCCGGACCAGACCGCTAGCCGTTGTAGTCACTTGACCATTACTGTCTACCTGGTCATCAGTCGGGTAGCCATAACACAACACCAGGACGTCGCGATATTGCAGAGGTGGAGGGCCGTTACTGTCACCTGACGTTTGATGGAAAAATATTTTGTACAACTGACATTTTGCATCCGCACATCCACCCGTCCATTTATTCTCCTACCCATCTAATCACTTATAGAGTTGTGCATTTATTCATTTGCACATTGATTTATTCTTCCACCGTCCATCCATTCTTGCAATCTGTTATCAGTCCACCCGTTTGTATTTGTCAGTAACGTTATCACTCACGCACTGTCAGTCACACTACACCCATACCTGTCTGGCCGACGTCCAGTTCTGTCAGTACACGGGCGACTTCATATCCACACTCTACACAGTCACGTGGCACATCACCTGTGTGACCTGACTGACCTTCACGGTGTTTGATTCGCATGACTGGCGGGCCGTCTGTTTGAACAGGGACGTCACTGAATGTGTAGTCATGGATTAGTTTATTCTTTATTTCCTCTGACTCCATCACCTCCCTGACGACGACTGGCGGTGACCTTAAGGGCGTTGTAAGTTTGACTTCTTCTAGACATAACGGCCTGACGTCATGATACACACAGGCACCCCATATGAACACCCCGGGTACTTGTACAATGAGCTGATCACAAAACTCCTTGAATGATTTTCTGTTATACAGAATGAATATATGAGGAGTTTACGTCAGTGTGATGACGTCAGACAAGTACGAGTTATGACGTCATGCCGTCTATTTAATGTCGTCATTAGATTTTAACGTAATTTTCAACGTCGTCATTCAAGTCAAGATTTGTCTTTCCATCATTCACGGCTGTTTGTTTACGTGCAAATCATTTGTTGTCTTTATGTTTGTCTGTCTGGTTACCAAAGTACGTACATTACAACAAATACATTTACTGGCGAGATTCTTAATCAGTTAGCCGTTAGTCTGTTGTTAGATAAAACTGTCCGTTAGTGAGTGTGTTTGTATTTGTCAGTGTTTTAAGTTAACAAACCTGTAACGCACGACCTCGTCAGCAATCACACACAGTTGTCTCCCTTTACCCAAAGATTT
The DNA here is from genome assembly GCA_028829895.1 of Sinotaia quadrata. Lineage (NCBI taxonomy): Eukaryota > Metazoa > Mollusca > Gastropoda > Architaenioglossa > Viviparidae > Sinotaia > Sinotaia quadrata. Next base: position 138,596,171 of record CM054180.1, on the reverse strand, counting down.
CAGACGATTGACTGCAGTCTTCACTTCTCCACCTTTCCAAACGTCAAACTGATGTCGGTGTACACGTGGTTTGGCCATTGACGATTTTGCTGTTTCCTGAAGTTGATGTTCGATGACGATTGTCGCTGCACGGCTTACATCACACGTACTGACAACATGGACGTCGTGTCCACGTTGTAACCAGGTGAGACCCTGCATTATCAAGACAATGGTTTTACCTGTCCCCGGTGGGCCGCTGACAAAAGCCCGAGGTGGTGACCGATTCAAAATGTCCACTTGTTGTGGAAGTAGTATGAGCCTTACCACTCTTTCTCCAGTCTCAGACACCGCCTCCCCCAGTGTCCTTATGTTCAGACGTGGGGCTGTAACACTGTGAACTTCCACTGTTGTCGCTGGACCACAGAACCTGAAATGGCGAATTGAGAAAATGTTTAAGAGATTCTGAGAGAAATGAGACTGGACAATTTATTCATCAATTTTGGTGTATTTATATATAATCTGTAAAACCGAAAATGCAGATTAATACATTAACTTAAATTAAATATTAATTCTAAATATTTTGAATTTTATTTCTTCAATTATGACAAAATTTAACCCTAAATTTTGTCGTGTAATCCTCATAAGCTGTTTTGGACAGCCAACTTGGGTCCTGAAGAACAAAGAGTGTAAATTGAATGGCTGCGGTCCGCATGGCTCGAGTGTTCGATCGATGCTCACAGTAAGAGCGTTCTGACGACATAACAGGATACAAAGACTCTAAAGTGAACAATGTTCACGTTTGATATTCTTATGAATTAACAGGATACAAAGACTCTAAAGTGAACAATGTTCATGTTTGATATTCTTATGAATTAACAGGAATATGAGATGTGAGATGTGAGTGTACATCTTGTGGGTGTATGTAACACGTACTGACTTAATGAATATCAAGCACCTTTCAATTAAGATATGTCACCTTGTATGTGTGCATGTGTGAATGTGAAAAGTTTGTGATTGTGATTGTGTGGCATGAATTAAGTTAAATGAGTGTATGAATGGTCATGTGATTAAAATATGTGCATTTGAGAAGTCAAAATAGTAAATGTATACGTGTAAGAGAGGCGAAGTAAATACAATCTGAATGTTTGAGACATGAATTCGTTCAAATGTGAAGATTAATTAAAGTCAATGTAATTTAAGAACACTTAATATGCTGCTATAGCAAAATCACACTGTAACATTTTTTCTTCTCGATTATATTCCATTAGCAGTACAGGAAGAGTGACATTTCTGGTTGATGTGTAGGAGGCGAGAGATGGGTAGCAAAATATGTATTTCCAATGCGTGGAGGTCAGTTATTGAAATATATGTGTTCGTGTGCAAGAGTTCAGAAATCTGTGAAAGGTACTGTACTTAAGACATGGTGTTGTAGAGATCAGATATTAAAATGTGACGTATTTAGAATTTAGGTGGAAATGTACGTGTGTCTGTAAGAGTGAAGAGAATGAAATGATACACATAGAAGACAACATATGGGAATGAAAGAAAAAATACCAGAGACTTGCGTTTATTCATTCACTCTTTTACCTAGCCAGTAATTGCTCATATAATGATGACGTCATTAGTGACTCATTTCCAGACGCCATGACTATATGCTGCCACCACAGTCTGAGAGCTTGAGTAAAACTATTATTGATATCTGAAGTCATTTGTTTGTCTGAGAGTGGGTCTGACAGCAGACACAGTTTCACGGCATCATCAACACTCTGGACGCCAAGACATTTACATAAGTCCTGAAAAGGGGAGATCAATGTGTAGACATCAACATAACGTATATATCAAACTAAATAAAAGGGAAAAAAAACCCTGACATTACGTTTATAATAAGATAAATAAAACAATGGCATTACGTATATAACACGCTAAATAAAACATTGATATTACGTTGATTGACATAACTAGCTAAATAAAACATTGACATTACGTATAACTAGCTAAATAAAACATTGATATTACGTTGATTGACATAATTAGCTAAATAAAACATTGATATTACGTTGATTGGCATAACTAGCTAAATAAAACATTGACATTATGTATATAACAAACTAAATAAAATATAAACATTACCTATATAAACTTTAATAAAACATTGACATTACCAATATAACAGGCTAAATGAAATATTGACATTACGTTGATAACAAGTCAAATAGAACATTATCTATAGAACAACCAAATTAAATATTGACATTAAGTTAATAACAATCCAAATAAAACTTTGACATTACGTATATAATAAGTTAAATAAAACATTGACATTACCTTATAATAAGCTAAATAAAACATTGACTTTACGTAAATAACAAACCATATAACACCATTAAACACATGTCCGAGTGAACATGCCTTACATAAATGGGAAAAAGCATATTAAACCATAAAAATAATATCACTAAATAAGTCTAACTCATTTAATAGAACGAAATAATGTCACAAACCGAAAAATTGCCATCCAATACATTTGATTTATATCATAAAATCATGTGATCCTTTAAAAAATAAATACATTTTGTAATTAAAAAGCATAAATCAGACACAAATTTACTTTAATTATATAACAAAGCCAAGTGAAACTAAACATAAATTATACACTAATTATACTTATTTGCATAACAAAGACAAATAAAACCTAAATCATACTCAAATAAGTCTTATTTATAGAACAAAGCCAAATAAAACAGAAAACACACAAACTTAGAGAAGAAAGGTTTCGGTGTAAAATAATTTAAACCTGTTAAAATGTCAATAATAATGTAAACACTTGACCTTCACTTTGTAAGTGTTGTGAGAGGTTTGAGGGAATACAAACACATTAAGATTGATCTTCACTTTGTAAGCGTTGTGACAAGCATTTACCTATTTTTGACCAAGGCCATGGAGTAGGCGGAGATCAAGGATGAGACAAAATATTTGTCAAAAAATATTTTGATTACATACGGGAAAATCTTTATGAAAATATAGCACCAATTTTAACGTTAACAGTACTAGCGTGCTTAAGAGTACGCGGGTTAAAAAATGTCGCTCAATGGAGGGTAGTATAGTCTTACACTTATACACTGCGGTAGATAAACACTACACACTTACACACGTCTATCATGGTCATAGTAGTTTATAATCAGTGACTATTGAGACAGTGCTTAAACCAATTTATTTAAAAAACTATTATAAACCGTACTGAAAGTGAAACTTAATTGCAATTAAATCATACTTTTTGAATTAATTGTTAATTATATCTTTTCACTATGTTTAATAAATAAGATATTTGATTATTTATTTGGCAACCTACCTTTCCAGCAGAAGGATGCCTGTTGATGGTTCGTTGTAACTGACTCGATTTGATGTTTGGCATTACAAGACTTTTAACGATATTTAGCTTTGGCTTCAAGTCTGACGTTAAATGTCTTAAAACAACTTCCGCCTTGTTCAACTGTTTTGTCACCGCTTCAACCGCCTCTATTAACACAGCATCTTTCTGTTTCTCAGTCATTTTTCGCAGACCGAAGTCTTCTCCCACGGGGTTAATTTCTAAGATGAACAGTCCGTGTTGTCTATGTATGATGAGAACATCAAAGTCACCTTTATCATAGTGTTGTTGACGGAAGTGTTCAGGCAGTGTGCTAGGGCGCGGTAGAAGGGCGGCAGCGGGCGCAAAGCCAGGTTCACCAAGGTAGTTGTCGAATTGTAACTGAGAAACAACAAACATCACCTCTTTGTGCTGACCGTTATCCGCCAGTGATCGCATACCGTGCAGCACACGTTGTAGGGCTCTGTCGTCACGCACGTCACTGTCACTCACGAGTGGAAGGGTTAGGTTGCTATGGTTACGACGCCTCGCTGACACAGACTAAAGAGAAAATATTACTTTATATGTTTACTATTACTAATTTCATAAACACACACAAATAGACATGTACACACACACAAATATATCTGTACACGCACACATGATATATAATTTAAATGACGTATATGTCTGTTTGTTCTAATATAAATTTATATCTGTGGCAGAGTAAAATTGCCTCTCACTATCTCTAAACGTCATTGTTATATAAATCGTTAAATGTCAAAGTGACCTGACCTTGAGCAATGCTTATGATGATATTTTGAATTGGAGTAAACAATTAAGGTGGAGAATATTCTAGAAAATGTCTGATGCATTCCAAACCAGTTCGGATTGGATGAATAGTTTTTTTCTGACTAATAGTCTCACACTTATTTATAATTATAAGCATTTATTCAATATTGTATATGTACTCAAATTATAAATTGGTAACGTTTTATATTCACTTCTTTTCAAAGAGCAAAGCGACTTCTTAATGTTTGTAAACGGACATAAAATAACTTCTTAATGTTTGTAAACGGACATACAATTAACTTCTTAATGTTTGTAAATGGATATACAAATATCTTCATAATGTTTTTTAATAGACATAGAAGTAACTTCTTAATGTTCGTAAATGGACATACAAGAAATTTCTTAATGTTTTTAAATGGATATACAAAAGGGGTGCACAAACTGCGGCCCGAGACAGGGCTCTATGCGGCCCCCGGAGGACTTTAGGATGTTACCATTATTTGTGGCCTAAAAGGCGACTACAAAACTCGAACCAAATATTGACAAAGTTGTTAACAACATTCAGGCTCACCATTCTCACTAAAAAATAAACCTAGGTTAGTGAGACAAAAACGAATGTAAAGCACATTATTTCTTTATTTGTGTTTTTTTTTCTACTGAGCCATCCATGTCAATCTGACTTGCGGCCCTCCATGCACTATCAATTGGAAATGTAGCCCATCTGGCCTAAAAAGTTTGTGCACTCCTGATATACAAGTAACTTCTTAATGTTTGTAAATGGACATTCTACTAACTTTTTAAATGTTTGTAAATGAACATACAAGAAACTTCTTAATGTTTTTAAATGGACAAACAAGTAAATTAATGTTTATAAATGGACACAGAAGTAAATTCTTAATGTTTTTAAATGGACATACAAGTAAATTAATGTTTGTAAATGGACACAGAAGTAAATTCTTAATGTTTGCAAATGGACACAAACAATTAACATTATGATTGTTTGGCAAATGATTTATTTGAATATTTATGTTAAATTGACGTCCAATATTTAGTTTAGTACACAATTGCTGTAATTGTATTCTAACTTATAAATTGTTATAATCTTTGTATTTGTATTACTACTACTCTATCATAGGACTGTTTTACTAATATTGTGTACATACTAGTAATCTAACAGAACTGTTTTATTAATATTGTCTGCATATTGCTACTCTATCATAGAATTGTTTTACTAATATTGTGTGCTTACTACTAATCTAGCATGACTGTTACTAACATTCTTTATGTAATAGTGCTGTTGAATATAATTAGGTTACTAATATTGTCTATGTATTTTTCTGTAGCCTATAAATATGTTGCTAACATTGTCTATGCAATATTATTCAATTATAAAATGTTGCTAAGAGTGTATAAATATTGTTGCTCAGGCACGTAAATAAGTTAACATTGTCTATATTATTGTGTTATTAGGATTGGATGGTTTTTTTCATTATCAAATATATAATTATATCAGTATAGGTTGGCACATTTATTCGAGAGTATTAAATGTAATCTATTTGAATCCATAATTATTGCCTTATCTACTTTTAAATATCTAATTTTATGAGTGTACTTATACTTGTGAACACTTACATTTTGTATTTGTGAACGTTTGTCACCTTCCCTTTTCCTAAGACAAATTAAAATTTGCTAATCAAGCATAATGACGACAGTCGAACTGTATGTATTCTAGACATGAAAGGGAGATCAGACAATACACCTAGCTTTGGTGTGTCTATAGAGCATCGCTGATACACCAGCATCGCTGATACACCAGACTGATTTAGATTCTCTTAATCCTTGAGACTCAGCGATCCCCAATTTTAAAGTACAACACAATAGGCTAGCATACTTCCCCACCTCCATCTCACATTTTGGACGTAGCAACAGTAGGAATGTTTTCATTGATACTGACCGAATGTACGTATGAATGAAGCTTGAAAGAATGATTTGCTAGATTCAAAGTGACGTAAGGCTTTACACAGACTGTGACGTCACGGAGTTAGTCAGCTGTTCTTTGGCAGATCTAACGACACAGTGCATTGCCCGTTTTCTTTCAGCTTGTATACGGGGTAAATTACCCTAAGGTCTTTATTGTTGGAATGCTAAGTATATTCCTCTTTTCCACCCGTTTCCCACCCATATCACATTTCAGTGTCCCTTAGTTGTGACTGACTACGGCCTTGTATTGGGGGTATTTTGTTTTTGTAGTTTGAACATTTTGATAATTTTTCTCAGGAGCATATACTTGAATTCATTGTTTGAACAAGTACAGTTTGATTTCTTCGACCCCAAAGTTCAGCGTTCAATTTCAGGGTCTAGCGTGCAGCTTTGGACCCACTTTGGAATTAGTCTGTTTCTTGACATCTTTGAAATATCTTGAATTTCTGTGTTGCTTTGGAATCTCTGTACTAATGAGTTTGCCATGGATCTACTAAGATTAATTTCTCGAATATTAACTGTAGTAATTCACTTTAAATTCTTTGACAAAAAGAAGCAGAAATTGATACCTCCTTAGTTGTGACATGTATTTTGTCCGTGTGTAACAAATTTCTTAGTTGTAACTGATATTTATTGTCCGCGTGTGACAAAGTTTTAGTCGTAACTGATATTTATTGTCCACGTGTGACAAAGTTCTTAGTTGTGACTGATATTTATTGTCCACGTGTGACAAAGTTCTTAGTCGTGACTGATATTTATTGTCCACGTGTGACAAAGTTGTGATCACTGTATAATATTAATGTAACTATTGGATATTTTATTTTCCTGTTGGAATTCACATGGAATATTCTTGTAATAGAAGTGTGACAAAATCACAATTCACATCTTTGTTCATTCTTATTTTTATTTGTCCTTGCAGCAAATTTGGGGTCATCAAATCATATTGGTTTCTATGTATTATTTTTTTGCTGGTATTAGTGTTTGTTTTAGTACGTGTATTTATTTCCTCAGTGAAAAAGGATTTAGTCAGTGGGCATGTCTAAATAAATGCATACATGATAAAACACAGGAATACATTCAGATAACTGTATACTTGATAAAACACAGGAATACATTCAGATAACTGTATACTTGATAAAACATAGGAAATACATTCAAATATAAACAAATTATTCACTTAACTGCAACTTCCTGTCAGTTTGTTTAGTCGTAGTTTTTTTTGAAATGACAAATAATGCTTACATCGTCTTGTTCAGATGAAACAACTGTCAATTATACAAGTAAACAATCATCATTGCACTCAAAGTACTAATTAAATGTTTATTAATAATAAACTTTAGAATTTAAATTCATTATTTCAAATAGTATAAATGTACTAGTCATGATTTTGCTACAATATCCTGGTTTTTAGTAAATTTACTGCGTACAATTCCTGACTGAATTAAACAAAATTATAATGTAGGAGGACTGTTTCGGTTCGTACCTGTGGGGTTAACAAAATTATCAGGTATGAGGACTGTTTCGGTTCATACCTGTGGAATTTGAGGAACCAACACTTGCTTGCCGGCAATGTTCTCCACACGGTAAGGCACACGGTTGAAATGAAAGGGAGGTAAGAAATATGTCTGCGAGTGGAGGTGTGGGTACCATTTCTGTATGCACTGAAGCCAGTAGTTTTCCGCAGACTGCTGATGTGCTTCATCTTGACCATCAATGGATGTCTACAGAAATCATATGGAAAACAGTATCAAAATAATGTTTCTATAGTAACAGCCCCGCTCTCATATAACTTTAGTGCACAATGCAGAGAATATGAAGATTTCTATACTTGATTAACTATATCTGACTTCTCTAGTTGTTTCATTATATATGACTTCTATATTTGTCTCCATTTGTTTGATTCTATACCCGTGTACGTCTGCCTGACTTTTATCTACATATGTTTAACCTCAATAGTGATATCCATTTGTTTAACTTCCAATCTTGCCTACATATATTTGACTTCTGTACTTGTCTACTTCTGTTTACCTTCTACAACATTCTCTTTTATCAGTTTGGGATTTGCATGGGAGCTACAAGAAAGGTTCGAATTTTGTCATACTGGATACATTTGACTAGTCACATAAATTATATTGTACGACTTTGCTAGTGAAATATAATTATCAAGTACAAAATGCTATCTATCTATCTATCTATCTATCTATCTATCTATCTATCTATCTATCTATCTATCTATCTATCTATCTATCTATCTATCTATCTGACAAGGAATTTAATTCATTGATTTGATGTTCCAATATTATCAAATGTCAAGGTTAACAGATTTAATTTTTAAATGGAGGCACTAGACATGAATTTTTTATCTATCCATGCATCAACCCATCCATCCATCCACAATCCATCCCCCCGTCCTTCCATCCATCTGTCTATCTTTAAAGTTATAGTTAAAATATTATTTCAACATTTTTAAATATTTGATAAACTTTATTAAAATCAAATAAACGATACTAGTTTTTATATAATCTGAATTAAGCACTGTCTCAATAGCTTTCACAAGCTTTTTGCAACAATGTCACAAGTTTATTGTTCACCATCTACTCCACACATCCATCTCCACGCACGCTGAAAACACTGATTCAATACCTATTCTCTTGAGCCAAACTAGGCACTTCAGTTCTCCTTACCAGCTTCCCCAAGCAGAATAAGAACAAAGCAATTTCTAATAACTTCTTTGCATTAGAATTGCTTGATGTGGTCAGCATACATGCCGCTACACACTAATGGAGTGTAGAGTATTCTCCACATTTACACATTGCTTCCCACATTTAGCACAGTCGACTGTAGCAGTTTACAGTCAGTAACCAGGATTCAAATCACACAAGGAAAAGAAGTAGAAAGGCTGCTTGTCCCTGTAAATTATACCCAGGGAACAAAGACTAAGTTTCCAGTTTGTCGCTGTATAACTCCATTCATTCTTACATTCAAGTCTCAACTTAGTTTCCTGCAACAGTATTTATTAGCCCAATACATACACAGCATAATACATAGAGCATATCAAACAATAGCAAGTGTTAGTGTACTGCACATAAACATCGTAGTTCAAACATTTGTAGAAATAATAGTATACTCAAATAATACATCTCTACCTAAACACAAGTATAATATATCAATAGCAAAAGGCACGAAATATTTCTAAGTCCATTCTCTCTCATTCAGTCAGTCGACTCACCATTAAGCCACATTTCATGACCGGTCTTCTTGCCACTCTGAATGCAAAGTGATTAGACAATAGATTTCTTTACAACGGGTAAACATTTGAATCTCAGCCTATTGGCTAGTCTCATTCTCGTAAATCATAACCATTGGATAATTACTCACCCAGGTGGAAATAGTTTGCATTTCATCAGTAATTTCTAGCATATTCTCAAATCGAGTGTTTACTTCAACTCGGATGTTTCCAAAAATAACATCATAAGAAGTCCAATGTCGCGTTACTCTAACAATTTATATCACAATTAAATTTTAAATTAGGGAAAGACAAATTTATTCCACCGCAAGTAATAGAAAAATATCAAAAGTACTTGTTCATGAACTAGTATTTTCGAAACCGTGACGATCTTTTATAATAACTATTATATTATTAGTCCATTCATAAGGACTGGGCAGGACTTTTGCTTTCTATTTTTAGTCAATATAATTTCTTTAAAAAAACACAAAATTGTTAATATACCTGGTTTATAAGAGTTTCTTGAATCGGCAGCGCTTGACCAAGTCTGATATCCAAATCCTGAGACCTGTCTAATTGCATGACACAGGACCACATCACTTCCTGTCTGTCAGTTTCTGGCACGAGATCATTCAGCACTTCCTGCAACTGTTCCTGGACAACCTCTCCCCACAGAGATGCCGGAACTTCCATCAGAAAGTTTAGTCCACAGTCCACACCCAGCAGTCGGATGTGAAAGTCGTGAAGTAATTGAGGTACAACTTGTGACAGATGTCCGTCCTTTACACGTTCCAGAACACCGGATAAAAGTCTGTCTCTTCCTTCCAAACGCATGACAAACCATATGACGTTCTTTCTCTCTTTCTTCATTTCTTCTTTGTATTTCTCATTTATGCCTTCTCTTTTTTTCCTCTCTTCATCAAGCTGTAATGTTAATATACTTCTCTCTTCCTCTAGTCTACTTCGTTCTTCTTCTAGTTGTTTTATTGCTCTGTTCTTTTCGTCTTCCAACTTTCTCAATCTAACTTCTTCTTTTTCCACCTGTTCTGTTGCTCTACTCCTCTCTTCCTCTATTCGTTGTGTCAACGTCCTCCTCTCGTCTTCTAGTTGTCTCGTCACTCTAATAATGTCTTTCTCTAATTGCATTATTTTTATTTTGTTCTTCTCTTCGAGTTCCTTCATCTCCCTCATCTGTTTCTCCAGTTTCTGAATCCGATCATTGCTCCAGTCAATCTTAGCCACCACGATGTTTTCAGCTTCAGAATTAATATCAAACAACAAGAAAATATGAATCCATGTTATTCAAACCTGACAAGCCGACATCGATAATTAAGTAATAATGTAAAACTATTCATATGAAGTCATGTATTTCAAACATACTGATAAACATTACAGTAATAAAATTAATACAAAACGAAACAAATCATGAACCTGAATTTCAAAACATTTTTCTTGTCGAATTAAGTAAACATTTTCAGATATAATTGTTAAATAGAAAATTTTAAAATATAACGTAAATAGTTGCAAAACATTTGTAGCAATTTTATTCAAACATTGACAAGAGTTACTGCCAATAAGAAAATAAGCATGATTTTAAAGGTCATGTATATTACAAATATATCTCCATAACCCCTGATTATTATCAAAACATTGTACATACCTACTTGCAAAACTTTGGGGTCTGTTATTGTTTCTACCCGGACTGTTCCCGAGTGTGTGTTGATAGCAGTACTACGACCGACAATCTTGATGCAATCCACCCCTTTAAATGTTAAAGGGCTTTGTTCTGCAGTTTGAGAAGTAACAGTGAAACCAATAATTATATGAGAAACAGAGAAGACGGAGTATTAATTGTATTTAAGAAAATATTATTAATTAATTATTGACAGTACCACTAAATACTGAGTAATTAGTCATGTTATTCAACTAAAATGACTTTTGGGGGAACACATAGCTGTACTATAAACGAAATTATTTTGCAAAATGATTTAGAATGTCTTAATGTTGTATGAAAGTTTAGATATTTATTTGTTGTACGAAAGTTTAGATATTTATTTGTTGTACGAAAGTTTAGATATTTATTTATTGTACGAAAGTTTAGATAGTATGTTACGATATTTAATTGTTTTGTTTCCAGAACGAGAAAGGAAGAAAGGGTTAATTAGACAGACAGGTAGGTTTAATTAGACAGACAGGTAGGTTTAATTAGACAGACAGGTAGGTTTAATTAAACAGACAGGTAGGTTTAATTAGACAGACAGGTAGGTTTAATTAAACAGACAGGTAGGTAGGTTTAATTAGACAGACATGTAGGTTTAATTAGAAAGACAGGTAGGTTACTTAGAACAAACAGGTAGGTTTAATTAGACAAACAGGTAGGTTTAATTAAACAAACAGGTAGGTTTAATTAGAACAAACATGTAGGTTTAATTAGACAAACAGGTAGGTTTAATTAGACAGACAGGTAGGTTTAATTAGACAGGTAGGTAGATTTATTTCGACTGATAGATAATTAATTTTTAATTTGAAAAGATGTACTGCATATTAACCAAACAATATTTTAAAATAAATACTATAATTACACTTAATGTTAAATTGCTAATGTTAGAAGTATTAAGTGAAATTTCAAATGTAAATGTTAATGATCTAAACAAAATGAGTGCCAAGTAGACCATTTTAAGATATTACTGACATTTAAAATTAAAGGGACCGCTCTGTATGTAAGTCTAAACATATCACATGTAACACTACTAACCTGACCTGAATGCTAATTAGTCTGAACATATCAACTGTAACATTAGTGATTTGACATGAGTGTTAATTAGTCTAAACATAACTGTCACGGGCGGATGAAATTTAAATTTAATTTTTGTAAAGTTCAGTTTTTACGTCGACTGTCCGGTGTCAAGGTCGCCGATCATCGCATACATAGTTGGTAATTGTTTTCTTTTTTGAAATGATGGGTTAGAGAGTACAGGCAGAAGAATTCACCTACACTTTAAAGCAGTGAGATTGAAAATATGTTTGATGTTTCATCCATAATACATTTTGTGAATTATACATGTGATTCTAGTTTTATATATTTGTGTGAATGCAGTCATTTCGCTGATTGAGATATTTGAGTGTGAGAATTAAATTAGAAAGGTTGACATTATTGTAAGATATATTAGCACAATAATAACAGATATTTGTTTAATCTAAATATGTTGTATTTGAAGATATAAGAGATGTTTATTTAACTTAGAATAAACGTGTGCTTGAGGAATAAAATGCCTGAGGTTTTAATGTGAGATTTCATATTGGCCACGTGCTTTCAACAACTTAAGTATGTTGTGCTGAAAAGTTGACTCAGCAGAATTATTTATAGAAACTTTAAACTGAAAATAAAATGCAGAGAAAAATGAGATTGAACCAGAGAGATACAAAATATTCAATGAATTCAGTAGTGGACAAGGGGAAGGAGACTTTTGTTTTCCTCCTTGCATTCTTTCTCATTGCCATTGTTGTTCTTTTTAGTCATGAAGGCTAGGTGAGTAGAAATATTTATATCCGACTCAAAGCAAGTTCACTGGACTGAAATATTCACCCCCCCACACACACACACTAATCTTGGCAAGATACACAAGCCAATTTTGGTGTGTGGATAAAATAGTCTACAGGACATTTGACCTGGAAATAGTGGAACTTCGAACCAGTCTATCCTGAGGGTGGAACGTTTGGCATCCGAGCAACCTTGAGCAAAGGGCCATGCCATCGATGACACATCATTGCAACAGCAACCCACAACATCAGCAATGTTGCGGAGTGGCGGTATTGGAATCATCTCTTGTTCTAACCTACTGAGACGCAGGCCAGCTCTGTGGGACAGAGTATGGGCGACAACCCATCGCAAAAATTTGTGGCAGGAAGGCTATGAGATTTTTGACACTAGGATTTGTGTCAACAATTTGTGTGACAGCACGATGACGTCAAACAGCATTTGTGAGTAGCTCAATATCATATTTAGAAAATCTCAGTGCACATAGGTAGGCCTAGGTTAGGAAAATGAGATACTTTGTCCGGAACATTAATTATGTTTCTATCAATTTGTTTGATTTAGAAAATAATTATTTGTGGAACTGTACTTTGGATTATATATTTCAACTGTTATCTTCTCTCCAGCCACAGAGCTAGAGGACAGAACTAAAAATACAAGCAATGTAAAAATACTTCTTTCCAGTAACCTCTTCCCTAAAGAGCAGAGTTAAATACTTAATAAAACAGAACAATCTTGAATACTAAATCAATGTTATTTTTACATTGTAAAATTTAAACGGATACAGATTTCAAGGCCACCAACTACCAATTCTGACTAGTCAAAATAATAGTAAAAATATATTAGTCAACGAGAATTATTCCGAGAGAAATAAATTGGCCTGTATAATGATTTTCCACAGAAACAAATCAGTCTGTTACAATGTATTCCCATAGAAATATATCAGTCTATTAAAATGTATTTGTGTAGAAATAAACTTATACGCCTTTGATGAATTTTATGATATCTGTAAATTGTAAGCATGAAAATTTGCCATACGTGAAACTACGTGTACTGAAACCACAATGTATGTATTATGAGACCTCTACTAACCTTGGTTTCCACTTTCAGTTTTCTTTATTTTTATTTCCACCATTTGTTCCACAATGCTAACTTCCCTTGCTTCATCTCCATTCACTTGTGGTGTGTTAGGGCGTTCTGACGGCATGTATCCACACTGCAGACAAATAAGACTGCTGAGTATATTGTATGTGTGTCTATCTATCTATCTATTTTTATTTATCTATCTATCTATCTATCTATCTATCTATCTATCTATCTATCTATCTATCTATCTATCTATCTATCTATCTATCTATCTATCTATCTATCTATCTATCTATCTATCTATCTGAAGTCAATGTGGTAAATAAATTCTATTATTTCTTCAACAATCATGAAAGAAAAAACGATTTTGTTAAAGGAATCTTTTAATCTTTTAATTATAAGTAAGTAAACAAAATTATTTAGCATACTTGGCTAAAAATATATAAAAGAAAGATTCTATGTTTATGGAATAAACGTTTGAAATCCATATCTGGTGGCATTTACGTCTGACTCACATAAATATAAATTGCTATACTTAGTACTAGATGTTTTCATATTTAGCACTCGGCATTTAGCTATATTTAGCATTAGTCTTATCGATATATTTAACACTAGATATATTGCTATATTTAGCATTAGACATAAGCAACTATCATATAGACAACAATACATACATCATAGTTTTGACTGGCTCGGTACATCAAGCAACGAAGAGAAACCGTGACACTTTGTTACATGATGATTATGGTATCAAGTCTATTTCTCCCTCTACATACAAGACCCAAAACATTACATACTTACGTGACCGAAAACATGAATACACAACATACTTACATGACACAAAGCACGAATACACAATACACTTACGTAACCCAATGCACGAATACACATACTTACTTGACCCATAGAACGAATACACAACATATTTACGTGACCCAAAGCATGAATACACAACATCCTTACGTGACCCAAAGCACAAATACATAACATACTTACGTGACCCAAATCACGAATACACAGCATACTTACGTGACCCAAAGCACGAATACTTCTCTCAAGTGCAGCAAGATGACGAAATGGCGGAATGTTGTCTTTCTTTATTTGACGAACACGATTTAAAAATGGTTCCGTTTGGATCAGACTTTGATCGTGTTTAGCAAGCTCTGCTGCATACATGCCAAGTATTTGTTGTTTTATGGTTAATCTCACTTTCACATTCTGTAGATTTGTGATCAATTTATCCACGTCTTTCCCTGAATTGTTCAGCTGACATATTTGGTCGTACAAAATCATTTCGACCTCACTACGCGTCGTTTGTGTATCGACAACAGTTACATCTGCACCCTGACAGCACTGAATGCTTCGACATAACGCCTCTAAACCGTTAGCGTCACTCTGTGATTGAATCTTGGCCGTCGTCCATGTTATGGGCAGTGTTTGCTGCTTGTGACCATAGGACTGTTGGCTTACTGAGTGGACACTAGAGCAGGTGTTACAAAGGTAATGACGACAATCAAGACACACGTGTGTCACTTTAGTTTCATGACACAGGTCACATGACTTTTTCCTATCTTGTCTCAGACGTTCATAGACCATCTTTTCAATGACAAGATCTTTGCACATGCTATCAGTTATGTCGCTGATTGTCTCCCCTTGGACCAGAGGTATTATTTGATGACATGAAGAACAATGTACTGGCAAACCTCTCACAATTAACTGTCTTACACATCTCCTACAAATCAGATGACCACAAGGGAAGATAACTGGTCCCAAACACAAATCACGACAATTGGAACAATCAGTCAGATCAACAGGAAATATGCAAGCTTCATCCATCTTTTTTCAAGTTTTAATTTAAGAGAAAACAAATTGGCTAAACTCTGCTGGACTCTCACCATTCATGTCCTGAAAGACTGGAATGCACGCATTACATAAAATAATTACAGTAATTGTTGACGTCATTTATTGTACTGTAATAATAATAACCTCTCGTGATTTATATTAAGGTAAACAAATGTAATTATATTTGAGTGCACATATATTTATATATATGTAAATAATTTAGGAAACTTTTATTTTACAGTAATTTGTTGAATTACTACGATTGTGAATATCATTTTCTAAAATAATAATAATCAGTATCTGCTTTTGTCTCCATTCTACAGAATATTAATATCATTAAAATAATTAAGGACGCTTTAACTGGAAGTAATAACACACTAATATTATTAAAATAATTAAGGGAGCTTTAACTGGAAAGAAATAATATTGTAAATTTATTCTCTGTGTAAATTATGTCAATGACATTAAAGACTTTAATTTAAAGTATCAAATACAACCTGTGTTAACTATTTTAATGTATCAAAATCAACCTGTGTTAACTATTTTAAAGTATCAAATACAACCTGTGTTAACTATTTTAAAGTATCAAATACAACCTGTGTTAGCTATTTTAAAGTATCAAATACAACCTGTGTTAACTATTTTAAAGTATCAAATACAACCTGTGTTAACTATTTTAAAGGAAATTAAAGGTTAATTTAAATTAATTAATATTATTTCAAATCTTATTTTAAAGTAGTACTTATTATCACAATAATTAAGGAAACATTTTCATGTAAAAATAATACCTTTATTGACTCTGTAAAGATCAAAATTTAAATCTGTATTAAATTGAATCTTTTTACTCGCTTGTAATATTTTATTTTATATTAATGAATATAACATCCTATGGCAGTTATTGAAGTAAATAACGAAAATTAAATTTTTGTGCAAATTAATAATAACTACTTTGTTATTTTTAAGTAAATGCATATCATTTATTTTGTAGACGTTGTGTAGATTTCAAACGCAAATTTATTATGAACGGTAAATTTTGTAGACGTTGTGTAGATTTCAAATGCAAAGTTGTTGTGAATGGTAATTGTTGTAGACGTTGTGTTAGATTTCAAACGCAAATTTATTATGAACGGTAATTGTTGTTTTCTGAATGAGGTCCTGCACACTCCAAACTGTCCTTATAATAACATTTATGGGCTGGTTATTAACAACGTCATTAACTGATTCATTATTCATAATGTGATTAACTCATTAATAACAATTTCACCAACTGAGTGATTGTAATTAGTAATAATAATTACTAATTACTAATGGTGATATACATTGATTCGTTATTAATAATGTCATAAAATGATTCATTATTAACAATGCCAATAAATGACTCATTACTAACAATGTCACTAACTAACTCATTAATTATGTCATAAACTATCTTATTATTACTAATGTCTGTAACTGACTTATTCATTTTTTTCCTGAGCGATCTTTGTAGGGAGGGACAGACACACAGGACATGACGTCATGACAGTGAAATTGTATAGGAACTGGAGAGTCAAAACTCATGTTCACACAACACGAGATTTGATTATTATAAATGTCGTTACATACAAGATACTTACTGGGAAGACTGGAGATTTGATAATTATAAATGTCGTTACAAACAAGATACTTACTGGGAAGACTGGAGATTTGATTATTATAAATGTCGTTACAATCAAGATACTTACTGGGAAGACTGGAGATCTGATAATTATAAATGTCGTTACGTACAAGATACTTACTGGGAAGACTGGAGATCTGATAATTATAAATGTCGTTACATACAAGATACTTACTGGGAAGACTGGAGATCTGATAATTATAAATGTCGTTACATACAAGATACTTACTGGGAAGACTGGAGATCTGATAATTATAAATGTCGTTACATACAAGATACTTCTGAGAAGGCTGGAGATCTGATAATTATAAATGTCGTTACATACAAGATACTTACTGGGAAGGCTCGAGATTTCAGGCGACATGTATAGACTTGTGAAAAAGAAAATGTATTTGTGCATGAATGCCAACAGTTCTTTAAAATACATATTCTTGTGTTCCCTAAGTGCGAAATAAAAGCAATATTCAATAGGTGTATGATTGTTACTTACCATAAGTCAGTGAACCATTCCAAGAAAATGCATATAACACTCACTTACAAAACTATCTACTGATAATGCATATTGATACCATTATGTGTTATACATATCTATGGAAATATTGAATGAAAAGATTGTCAACGTCAACTTTACACAGTTACATGAGAATTCAAAACGGCCTGCTCAGTTCGCTTGGTCACAATAAGTTTTGATTTCAAGTAATGGATGTGAAATATCAGAATGCAACAAGCAAATAACCGAAAAATGGCTTACCTCTTGACGTTAAACAGTAAGTTCCAAGCTAAAAAAATAGGGGGTCGTTCCTATTGACCTAGAGACGAAAGATGAAACTATTAACGCGACACGAGAAACAAGACACTAGTATGTCATTGTGTGCAGTGGTCTTGTGTGTGACGCTTGTTGTTTTTTTTGTCTGAGTACAATTGGCACTGAGGATCTAACATGACTGTCAGACTATTTTGTCTGAGTACAATTGGCACTGAGGATCTAATATGACTGTCAGACTATTTTGTCTGAGTACAATTGGCACTGAGGATCTAATATGACTGTCAGACTATTTTGCTGAATTCTGTAAAATGTAGATGTTCCGACAATTTTGTCATAAGCCAAGAGTTATGTATCCTGTCATTTTAACACAAAACCATATCTAATTAATGAAATACATTTTGCCAGCTTGAAAGGTATAAACAAAAATGTTCACAATGTTGAGGAAAATTAAATTACTTCCTAAACGATAGTTATAAACGAAATACATTTTGCCAGCTTGAAAGGTATAAACAAAAATGTTCACAATGTTGAGGAAAATTAAATTACTTCCTAAACGACAGTTATGTAAATGCTCACGAGCACGTCACCTGGTACTTTATGATATTGTTGTCTTTGTATTAACTGATTGTAAGAGATATCTGAAATGGAGTGTATAATGACATGTTGTCTTTGTATTAACTGATTGTAAGAGATATCTGAAATGGAGTATATAATGACATGTTGTCTTTGTATTAACTGATTGTAAGAGATATCTGAAATGGAGTGTATAATGACATGTTTTATACTGGTATGACCTTCTTTCGTGTATTTGGCTTGACAGAAATAAAAGCAGTAAATTCACTAGTAACCAGTTTATTACTTAGAGAATGTTCTCAAAATATTTCACAGTTTTATGTTTTCATCAATTCCTTCTCGATTTTTTACTGGATAAATGTGCTGCACACCTCTACTAAACCTAGACTATGGTGACCCAAGAGTTATACTTATTCAAGCTTCTCGCATACAAATGCCACATAACACATGTCCTTACACCGCAACATGTAACAATGTGTAACAGTGTAGACAAGTGAATCATGCAGCAAGGTGTAAGCTTGTAACGAAGTGCATTATGTAGCAAGATGTAAAGTGTGGAGAGTTGCATTATGTAACCTGATGTAACAGTATAGAGAAGTGAACTATGTAGCAAGGTGTAACAGTGTAGAGAGCTGCACTATAAAGCAAGGGGTAACAGTATAGCGAAGTGCTCTATGTATCAATGTGTAACGAAATGTTCCATGCAGCAAGTTGTAACAGTGTAGTGAGGTGCAGTATGTAGCAAGGTGTAACACAACAGAGTAGGGAAATGTTCCATTCAGCATGGTGTAACAGTGTAGCATAATGCTCTATGTAGCAAGGTGTAACAGAGTAGAGAAATGCTACAGTAGAACAAAATGCAACATCTATCACTGTGTAACAGTGCACCATGCAACAATGTAACTAAGTGATCCAAGTAGCGAAATCAAAAAGACAAGGCGGTGTCACAGTGTAGGAAACAGAGCTGATCTGTAGTGTAGTGTATAACGAGTAAAACACTGAACGTAGTTTGACATTTGCTGACGTGACACTTGTTACTATACAAAGACATATAACTCTCAAGGCACTAGTTACTACACTGTGTTATATTACAACACGAAGACAATAGTTACTGAACTGTGTCATAGTATGACACTGCATTTACTAGTTACTATATTGTATGTATCATATTATCACAAATGTAAATAGCTAGTTACTATAGAGCATTATCTATAAATCTATTGATCTAGCTACTACACTGTCATATTATATCTCATATTGAGCACGACGCGATATTCAAAATCCACTAATAACTACACACATTCATATAATAACGTGTAAGGCAACAGTTAATTCAAGGTGGAAATATTGTCCTTCAAAATCCACTAATAACTGCACAAATTCATATAATAACGTGTAAGGCAACAGTTAATTCAAGGCGGAAATATTGGGTCAGCACACTTTGCAACTGTTCTAATTGAGAATGCCCACGCGTCACGCTCTAATTGAATGAAATGCTTAGCTCAACTGTTGTGCCCTTTCTCAAGCCTTAATGATGGGCCAGTAAAAATATATGTGTGCTTGAATCTCACATCATTATTATTTAATGATGGGCCAGACTTTTAAATATAAATATATGTATGCTTGACCCTGTGATCATTATTACTGTGTGGATGGGCGCATGTGTGTTAAAGATTAATATACTTTAATTTTACATCAAGTGGATTTTCCTTTAACAGTTTTTCATGGCTTATTGAAAGTAGAACTATCTTATATTATATGTTGTATTAAAAATATTTTTGAATGCAAGTGATTTAGGTTGGCGTATTGATGGGTGAACGCGATGTTTGATGTTGGTGTTGTGGGCCACACTCATTATCTCGAGCCACGCACCACGTCCTGTCAGATGGATAGACTGGTGGATGGCTTGCTCACCATCTCGCATTGACAGGTATAGACAGTTACTAGACTGAAGTGGAAGTCGGGTGTAGACATGTATAGACAGTTACTAGACTGAAGTGGAAGGCGGGTGTAGACAGGTATAGACAGTTACTAGACTGAAGTGGAAGTAGGGTGTAGACAGGTATAGACAGTTACTAGAGTGAACTGTAAGTAGGGTGTGAACAGTTTTATAATGAACGATATTGCGACTTTAAGACTAAGAACATTAAGACCGAGATCACTGCTGTTAGAAAGTTGAATACAACAGTACAAAAAATATTATTACAAAACAGACATCAAACATAAGGTTCAAATAAATAATGTTTGTCACGGTGGAAGGGAGATAATCCTACCAAACTTCATTTTTCATTAGTTATTTCCCTTAGTATGCTCACAGAGAAACGACATTTTCATTTTCTGTCGAAAGAGAGCTGTTTATTTATACGTTTGTATGTATGAATGGATATACATTGATATATCTGTGAGAATTGTGAATAAATAATTATTGATTTATCCGTTGTTAAAAGTTTAGCTCAAAGGGTGGTTGGTTAGATGTGCCAAGGAATAGGATAGACAGTGTATAGGATAGACAGTGCGCCATGAGTTCTCGAGCGAATTATGAAATTGTGACCCTGTGTGTGTCCACGTGTTTGTTGATGGTTCGAGTACTTTTTGTGTGTGTCCACGTGTTTGTTGATGGTTCGAGTACTTTTTGTGTGTGTTCACGTGTTTGTTGATGCTTTTTGGAAGCTTCCAGAAGCGTAGTATATAAAGGATAACAGAAATATTCCCTCCAAGAGTTCAACACAAAGAACAGCCCATCAAAATCTATGCACTGTTGCCAGGACTACTGTTTATTTCTGTTTTCAATATTTTTGAAGGAAAATCTCGAACCTGGATAATTGTGAATTCAATTTCTTCCCTGCGAAATTAATTTTCGTCAACGAGAATTTTGGTGTACAGTGAGTTGAAATAATTTAATAATTATTTCTGGTCGGAAGTTCCTTGAATTCTATTTCCGCTTTCGTCCGAAAGCTACATGGACAGTGAAATGTGTCCACTTGGGCGAGCACGAATTGTCGAGGGTATTGTCCAGGCATACAGCGACACGGTCATATAAGAGACCAATTTTACCAAACAAAGGTTACAGGGACTCAATCACTGTCTTAAAATTTACATTGCAAGAGGTCAACAATTCCAACAGAACAAAATATTCAAAACTGACCCTGGAAGAATATATCAAGAATTCATAGGAAATATCAGAATAGAACAACAATTCCAAACATTAAGAACATCAGAATATTCTGGGTGAACTTTGGAGCAATTCATTTATGCATAACGTCTCAGCAAAATGGAATGAGGAACTGGAAAATGACAACAAAGACACGCCGCAACAGTACAACATCAAGGTCATTGAGGACAAGATTAAGAAAAAGTTAAGTAAGATGACAAACTAGAAAGCACTAGATTTAGACCAAATACAAATTTTGGTTGAAACACCTTACCTCTTTACGTGTTAGAATTGTTGACCAAACTGCAAGGAATACTAAACAAACCAGAAACCTTGCCAACCGGGATGAAAAAAGGGAAAACATACCTGATTATGAAAGATCCAGAGAAAGGCACAAAACCAAACAACTATCGGACAATTGCATGCTTATCAACTACCTGGAAATTATCTCCCACGCTTTCAAGTTGTTCCCCTTGACAATTCACAATTTCACTATGAATTTGTTGATTTATGTCTGGTCTTTCCACACGAAAAGTCTCACAGTATAAAAACAAAATTTTATTCAACCGCTATTATTCACACGTTTAACACTCCTTTATGTGAATCTTCATCCAGTATAAGCAAATTACATTTCACTTCATTTACACGCACGATCTCTATGTCGACCACACTTGTCGCCATTTTGTTCCGAAATTATTCCTATTATTGCCATTAATGTGCTGTCACGGTTACTGTCATTAGTACTAGTGACATTTTGTCGTATAATAATATTTTTTTACGTGCTTCATCTATTGTTGCCCTCTTTTATTTTATCTTGACTTTATAGTGCTTCTTATTAATAGTAATAATGATTAAATTAATTCATCTCACTTTCCTTTATTTCAAAATAGAATGAGACTCAATTAACCCACTAACATCTTCATTTAATTGGATTCGCTCCCCTTGTGTCACAATGATATATATTCTAGTCTTTTGTGCCGAGGGGAGTGAAAGCGAAATCGGCGGAAGCCGGAAGCGCCCCTACACTATCAAACAAGCGAGGGGAGCAATTATCAGCTTATTATTAATATAAGAAAGAAACAAATAACACTAGAAACAACTATCAGCGGCAGAACAAACATTATAGAGTAGGTTAATCCCCCACACGTGTCCTAAACACCGCTCATAAACCACTCCCACCCCGAATTCCTAGTGCGAAATCGGCCTGGAAACATTCCACATAAATTAAGAAGTTTTATTCTAATGAACTCGTACACATTTCTGATGTGAACATGTAAACGCTTCAGTAATGCTTTCAATACTTGCTGCATTAATTCTTGCCTGTTTGGCTGATCTTTTTTTCTGATGGGAGGGAATTTTTTCCCACTTTGTGTTGAGATTCTAATTGTCAATTGATGTGTTATTAGCAATATACAGGGTTATATTTCACTTTACAAATTTACTACACAGTATGTAACGTTAGTTGTCAAAGTGCTAAAAAAATGAGTGTAACAAATCACAAGATGGTGGTTGCTATATAATCCTTCAACTGAATGTTTCCAGCCTCTACCACTAATACTACCTAACTAATATAAATATCTGTAACGATGCAAAATTCCACCCATTAATGAATGTAATTAATGTCTTTTCTAATTATTATTTGATGGTTAAAATCATACTTTTTTTGTTACTGATGGATTAGTATTTGCTATTTTGGGGAATGTCCATCTACTGATAGAGGGAGAGGGGTGATCACCGCATGAGTATTTTGGTTGCAGTTGCCTAGAGTGATGAGTGCCTTGCATTAAATCACCACATTGGCATTATTTATCCCACCTTACTGTAATAAAACCCTGAACTTTGCCGATGGAAGGTTGTTGATGGTGTGTTTGCAAACCTGGTGCAACCTTCTTCATCAATTTCCGCCAGCCCTCCCACCCTAAACCTCAAACACAAGTGTGAGGATTTTGGTCCCACTGGGGCGCTCAAGATCAGATAACGTTTGATAATGAAATGATCACTGCAAGCTCCACTGGTGACATAAAACTGCTATTGGAGAAAAATCACACACAATCACGGGTGACAGAATCTTGGGTAAACAAGCAAGTCCGACCTTGGAAGTAGCAATGAGTGAGAGGGTTGCATCCAGAATTTCATTGGGTTGCATTTCAGAGATGATGGATAGTATCCAGAAAGTCATTGGGTTGCATTTCAGAGATGACGGATAGCATCCACAAATTCATTGGGTTGCATTTCAGAGATGATGGACAGCATCCAGAAAGTCATTGGGTTGCATTTCAGAGATGATGGACAGCATCCAGAAATTCATTGGGTTGCATTTCAGAGATGATGGACAGCATCCAGAAAGTCATTGGGTTGCATTTCAGAGATGATGGACAGCATCCAGAAAGTCATTGGGTTGCATTTCAGAGATGATGGACAGCATCCAGAAAGTCATTGGGTTGCATTTCAGAGATGATGGACAGCATCCAGAAAGTCATTGGGTTGCATTTCAGAGATGATGGACAGCATCCAGAAATTCATTGGGTTGCATTTCAGAGATGATGGACAGCATCCAGAAAGTCATTGGGTTGCATTTCAGAGATGATGGACAGCATCCAGAAAGTCATTGGGTTGCATTTCAGAGATGATGGACAGAATCCAGAAATTCATTGGATTGCATTTCAGAGATAATGTACAGCATCCAGAATGTCATTGGGTTGCATTTCAGAGATGATGGATAGCATACAGAAATTCATTGGGCTGCATTTCAGAGAAAATGGACAGCATCCAGAAATTTATTGGGTTGCATTTCAGAGATGATGGATAGCATCCAGAAAGTCATTGGGTTGCATTTCAGAGATGATGGATAGCATCCCGAAATGCATTGGGTTGCATTTCAGAGATGATGGATATTTGTTTGCCCCCGAGGAAAAATTAACAGGAAGTGAAGTTTGTGTGTGGATGGATTTCAACACCCAGCCATAAAATTCACTGGGAGTAAAGTTTTATGTGTATTATTGAGATAATGGTACTTGGCCATTAATTCACTGGAAGTGAAGTTTGTATGTATCATTTGTATATGGTAGTAGGCCATTAATTCACATGAGTTAATTTTGTGTATATCATTTGGATACAGTACTAGGCCACTAACTCACTGGGAGTAAAGTTTGTATGTATCATTGGGATATGGTAGTAGGCCATTAATTCACTGGGAGTAAAGTTGTGTGTAACTTTGAAATTCTGTTTCTAACCGTTAAATTCACTGGGAAGTTGATTTTAATATCTGTGCAGAGCTGAACCAGATATGTCTGGAACTGTTTCTTGATGAACCTGTAATGCCTGTCCTGTGATCTAGAAATGATTATTTTGCTTGTGTGATAATAGTTATCTAGATATGCCTGGGACAGAGGGTTGATAACATTCCTTTCTATATTTTGTATGTTGTAATCAGTAACATTTATGAACTTGTACTAAGGTTATAGAGAGGTGAGTTAGAAAAAAAATGCAATCAATTACATTTTAGTAGATACAATTATTAAATTCTTATTCACTTTGACATACTATTTTTGTCTTTTCTGTATTTAATAAACAGTTGATTTTGTTCTCTCTTGTTGCTACACTCTTCCTTAGCAATGCTTCCTGTTTTGAAGTTCACGTGACTTGTTCATGTGTTACATCACTAGGTTAGTCATAGCTTTACAACTTCCTGTTTGGAAGTTCACATGACTTGTTCATGTGTTACATCACTAGGTTAGTCATAGTTTTACAATCTTTCTGTTTTAAAGTTCATATGACTTGTTCATGTGTTACATCACTAGGTTAGTCATAGCTTTCCAATCTTTCTGTTTTAAAGTTCATATGACTTGTTCATGTTTTTCATCACTAGGTTAGTCATAGCTTTCCAATCTTTCTAAGTGTCATTGCCTAATAAGAAGGGGTTGAGGGCCCGAGCTACTGGAGACTTAGATATGCATAAAAAGATAGTGGCTGGCCTGTGATTAAGGGATTTGGGGGATGTACTTATTAAATATATGAGTTAACTTTAGATCGGGAAAATCCCTTTGCTGGGGGCTGGCATGGGGCTTACACTATCTTTTTACTGTAATGGCTTAATTACCTACATCTCTTTTGACCTATCTCTACAGTCCATTGAACTATCTCAATGCTCCACTGACCTGTCTCTACAGTCCATAGAACTATCTCCATGCTCCACTGTTCTGTCTCTACAGTCCATTGAACTATCTCCATGCTCCACTGACCTGTCTCTACAGTCCATAGAACTATCTCCATGCTCCACTGACCTGTCTCTACAGTCCATAGAACTATCTCCATGCTCCACTGATCTGTCTCTACAGTCCACCTTGTTCACTTGATGACAAAGAAGAAAAAATAACAGAAAGATGAAGAAAATAAAGACGACATCAGCGATGTTACATTTACAGACTGTCTAAATCATACAACACATTGAAATGTACACAAAAACACTACACGCAGTTTATTTTTATTACACGTTAATTTCATTAATTTCAACTGAATTATAAAAAAAAAAATCTGCAGTTAATGCAGTGCACAACCATTACAATCATTGTCATCATGATGCTAAAAAAATTATACGTGAATCAGTTAACTTTCAAAAGAATTCAGTTTAGAACATTTAACAATGTGGCAGAATAAATTTGCCTATATTATTTTAAAATTAATCTGTTATATAAATTGCTAAATTGTCAGAGTAACCTGCCTTAGGCACTCCTCATGACAATATTTTTGAAAGTGTCTGAGTGGGAAATAAACAGCTCGAGTCAAGAATATTTTAGAATTCCTGATGTAATGCAAGCCCATTAGTAGTTTTTATTATCCAATGATTATGATTTACAAGAATGAGGTCAGTCAATGGCTGATGTAATGCAAGCCTATTAGTAGTTTTTATTATCCAATGATTATGATTTACAAGAATGAGATCAGTCAACGGCTGAGATAAAAACGTTTACTTGCTGTAGAAATGTCTGTTCTCTGATCACCCAGATATTTGACAAAGTTGGAAGAACAAACTATGGACATCATATTTCTATTCACGACACTTTTATTCCTTGTTTGCAGTAAATGAGATTTACAACTATTTGTTACTTCCAGTTTATTACATTTCGAAAATGAAATATATCCCTGCATATTATTATTCATGACTCAGCAATTACTGTCTTAATGACATATCAGTCTTTATAAGGAGTTTTCATGATTTGGGAATAGCACAGACTTTGACAAAAAGTTAATTTAATTTAACAGATAAAAGAAAAAGAAATGGAAATGAAAAATCTAAAAGTGAAAGAGAGAAAATTAAAATAATAAAAAAGTAAAAGAGAGGGAAGAAATAACAGAAAACGAACACAAAGGACAAAAGAAAGAAAGAATACAAACACATTGAAATAATGCTGACACGCCCTTTGATTGACGTCACTTTTATGTTTACGTCATAAGTATGACGTACGTCGTCATGACAACAGGATATTTCTTTGTTCTCCTTGACGACAAAGAAGAAAAAATAACACAGAGAGAAATATGAGGAAAATGAAGATGACATTAGCGATGTTACATTTACAGACAGTGTAAATCACACAACACATTGAAAAGTACAAGAACACACTACACGCAGTTTTATTCATGACACGTTTATTTCATTAGAAAGGAAAACTGAACATTAAAGTAATTTCTGCAGTTAATATAGTGTATAACCGTTACAATCATCGCCATTATCGTCGTAGTCATTGCGATGTTACACAATGATGCGTGAATCGGTTAGCTGTCAAAAGTTTTCAGTTTAAAGCGATTTTCGGTTATCGTTATTCTCATCCGTGTTGACGTAATCATCGTTGTAATGAAAACATCAGACAGGTCAACAGTCAATCAACACCAGTTGTGACGTACAGCGTGACATGGCGAGAAATTTGCCAAACTCGTCAACTCTTTTCTCTACAACGACGACCTTTCTCTCCAGACCTTGAACATCACGCCAGATTGCCACCGTCACCAGATCACCGACACCAAGCGCCGTGTCACGAATGGCGGCTTCATCACCTTCCTCCACCACGCGCACAGGCACGTGACTGTCACGCAGACCCCGGACCAGACCGCTAGCCGTTGTAGCTACTTGACCGTTACTCTCTACCCGGTCATCAGTCGGGTAGCCAAAACACAACACTAGGACGTCTCGGTATTGCAGAGGTGGAGGGCCGTTACTGTCACCTGACATTTGATGAAAAAATATTTTGTACAACTGACATTTTGTATCCGCACATCCACCCGTCCACTTATTCTCCCACCCGTCCATTTATTCTTGCAATGTGTCATCAGTCCACCCGTTTGTATTTGTCAGTAATGTTTTCACTCACGCACTGTCGGACACACCACACCCATACCTGTCCGGCCGACGTCCAGTTCTGTCAGGACACGGGCGACTTGATGTCCACACTCTACACAGTAAAGTGGCCTGCACCCTGTGTGACCTGACTGACCTTCACGGTGTTTGATTCGCATGACTGGCGGGCCGTCTGTTGGAACAGGGACGTCACTGACCGTGTAGTCATGGACTTCATTATTGTTTATTATCCATGACACCATCATCTCCCTGACGACGACTGGCGGTGACCTTAGAGGCGTTGTTAGCTTGACCTCATCCAGACATAACGGCCTGATATCATGGTACACAGATGCACCCCATATGAACACTCCGGGTACTTGTACAATGAGATGATCACAAAACTCTGTGAATGATTTCCTGTTACACAGAATGAATACATGAGGACTTTACGTCAGTGTGATGACGTCTGACAAGTACGAGTTATGACGTCATGACGTTTATTTAATGTCGTCATTAGATTTTTACGTAATTTTCAACGTCGCCATTCAAGTCAAGATTTTTCTTTCCATCATTCACGGCTGTTTGTTTACGTGCAAATCATTTGTTGTCTTTCTGTTTGTCTGTCTGGTTACCAAAGTACGTACATTACAACAAATACATTTACAGGCGAGATTCTTAATCAGTTAGCCGTTAGTGTGTTGTTAGATAAAACTGTCCGTTAGTGAGTGTCTTTGTATTTGTCAGTGTTTTAAGTTAACATACCTGTAATCACGCATGACCTCGTCTGCAATCACACACAGTTGTCTCCCTTCACTCAAAGATTTCAGACGTCTGACTGCAGTCTCCTCTTCTCCATCTTTCCAAATGTCAAACTGATGTCGGTGTACACGTGACCTGGCCGTTGACGTCTTCACTGTTTTCCGAAGTTGATGTTCGATGACGATTGTCGCTGCACGGCTTCCCTTCCACGTACTGACAACATGGACGTCGTGTCCACGCTGTAACCAGGTGAGACCCTGCATTATCAGGACAATGGTTTTACCTGTCCCGGGTGGGCCACTGAGAAAAGCCCGGGGTGGTGACCGATTCAAAATGTCCACTTGCTGTTGAAATAGTACGAGTCTGGCTACTCTCTCTCCAGTCTCGGATACCGCCTCCCCCAGTGTCCTTATGTTCAGATGTGGAGCTGTAACACAATGAACTTCCACTGTTGTCGCTGGACCACAGAACCTGAAATGGCGAATTGCGATAATTTTAAGAGATTTTGAGAGAAATAAGACTGGACAATTTATTCATCAATGTTGATGTATTTATACACAGTGACTACTTGTCTCACATAATTTGTACATTATGTTTTACAGATTAAGAAAACAAATATTTTTACTGTTTGGTAGAAAATTACATACAGTGAAATATCACGTGATATACAAAACACATATATTTACTGTTTGGTAAAGTATTAGATACAGTAAAAATTCACGTGATATAGAAAACAAATGGTGACCCCATAAAGCCATCGAATAATTACAAACTGACCAAACTGAATGTTAATTGAAAACGTGATAATGATGAAAACTTTACTCATTCGAATAACATTGATGCTGGAGTGAAACGGACTTTATCCTGGAAAGACTCTAAAGTGAACAATGTTCATATTAGATATTCTTATGAATTAACAGGATACAAAGATGTGAGGTGTGAGTGTACATCTTGTGAGGGAAGGTAGCACGTATTGACGTAATGAATGCCAAAGAACAATGAATTAAAATAATGTCACCTTGTTTCTGTGAATGTGAAAATGTGTCTTTTTTTTTTTTTTGATTGTGAGGCATCACGTAAAGTAAATGAGTGTATGAATGGTCACGTGATTGAATTTAAGAAGTCAAAATAGTAAATGTATACGTGAAACAGAGGTTAAGTAAATAAAATATGAGAGTTTGAGACAGGAATTCCTTCAAATGTGAAGATTAATTAAGATCATTGTAATTTAAGAACACTTAATAAGCTGCTATATCCAAACTCACAATGTAACACTTGTTCTTCTCGATTATATTCTATTAGCAGTACAGGAAGAGTGACATTTCTGGTGGAAGTGTGGGAGGCGAGAAATGGGTAGGAAAATAGGTATTTCTAATGCAATGCAAGCGTGTTTGTGTGCGAGAGGTCAGTAAATGAAATATCTGTGTTCATGTGTAAGAGTTCAGGTAATCAGAAATCTGTCAAAGGTACTGTACTTAAGATGTGGTGTTGTAGAGATCAGGTAATTATGAAAAATCAGGTAATTATGTACTTATGATATGGTGTGGTAGAGATCAGATATTAAATTGTGACGTATTTAGAATGTAGTTGAAATGTACGTGTGTCTGTAAGAGGTAGAGATCAGATATTAAAATGTGACGTATTTAGAATTTAGTTGAAATGTACGTGTGTCTGTAAGAGGTAGAGATCAGATATTAAAATGTGACGTATTTAGAATTTAGTTGAAATGTACGTGTGTCTGTAAGAGTGAAGAGAATGAAATGATACACATAGAAGAGACAACATATGGGAATGAAAGAAAAAATACCAGAGATTTGCGTTTATTTATTCATTCCTTTACCTAGCCAGTAATTGTTGATATAATGCTGACGTCATTAGTGACTCATTTCCATATGGCCTGACTACATGCTGCCACCACAGTCTGAGAGCTTGAATAAAACTCTCATTGATTTCTGATGACATTTGTTTCTCTGAGAGTGGGTCTGATAGCAGACACAGTTTCACGGCATCATCAACACTCTGGACGCCAAGACATTGACATAAGACCTGAAAGGTGATGTAAACATGTTAAAACATCAATATTAATGTAAACACATCACAACTTACATTTCATTTTGTATTTATAAGTAATTTCTTTTATAATTAATTTATTTTAACAGCAAAAACATAGAAAAATGAATCTGTGGCAACAGTTCACAGACAATTGTTCATTTTACAGATTCCTACTGAACACACTGAAAAATTTAGTAGTAGTAAACACATGTCGATTTCCTAAAATACATGAAAACATTGGATCATTATAAAAATATTGAAGTATTTTTATTGTTGTCTAACACACACACACACACACACACACACACACACACACACACACACACACACACACACACACACACACACTATTATTTAACAAGAAGATTCCATAATGTTCAGTTTAGAATGTAGATATGTGTATTCCTTCAAACCTCTCACAACACTTGCAAAGTGAAGATCAAGCTTACATGTGTTTGTATTCCCTCAAACCTCTCACAACACTTACAAAGTGAAGATCAATCTTACATGTGTTTGTATTCCCTCAAACCTCTCACAACACTTTCAAAGTGAAGATCAATCTTACATGTGTTTGTATTCCCTTTAAACCTCTCACAAGACTTACAAAGTGAAGATCAATCTTACATGTGTTTGTATTCCCTCAAACCTCTCACAACACTTACAAAGTGAAGATCAATCTTACATGTGTTTGTATTCCCTCAAACCTCTCACAACACTTACAAAGTGAAGATCAATCTTACATGTGTTTGTATTCCCTCAAACCTCTCACAACACTTACAAAGTGAAGATCAATCTTTACACAACTTGAATGGCAGTACGACATTAGCATGAGACAAAGAGTAACACGGCACAAGTCGCTTTCTTCCTGAAGGCAGTCGACAATTCGAACTGTTGCTTTACTAATGACGCAATTTTAACGTGACGCAAGAGGAGGTTAACGTCAATGAGTTTGTTTATGTAAGAATTAGTACAGAGATTAAATATTTTCATGTTTGATTTAAGGGAACAAAGTCTTCAGTGATATAAAAATAATAGCTGTATTATCAAACTGATTAATTATATGTGGAGCCTACGTTAATGTAAAATAATATTTAAAAAATTTATAGGCAGTAGATTCAATGACCGTTTTAAAAAAAATTCTATTGATATTTAAGTAAGAATATAGTACTGATAATTAAGTCCTGTACGAACAGACAAGTGTTTCATTCAGAGCAGACAACTCCTGTTTAGGGTATTGATTAATTATAATTATAATCGTTCTAGATTTCCTTGTCCGTTAAACATCCATTCAGAACCAAATGTCACATTAGCAATAGTATGATCAAAATAATGTATATACATAAAAACCTGGCAAATTCTGAAAGTTGCCAGTAAATCTGAGATTTTGCTTGTCGCATTGATGAACTTTTACGAGGCATATTTTACTTGTTCTCTATATTTATCATTGTCGTCGTCATTATCACTATTATTATTATAATTATAATAATAATTTTTTTCAGCCTCTTTCCACGACTTCTGCTTGACTGTCGGTTGTGATCCAAGGTCTAGGAATCTTACCAAGATTCTGGGATATTCAAGGTTTTACGAAGGATGTGGGCACTTTCGAGGAGTGCTGCTTTAAGTAGTGGAGCGAGTCCGTGGTTTCCAGGGAGTTTATTCAGGTAGCCTTCCAATTCTGATGTTATGTTCCCCAAGGCTCCTATCACAATAGGTATCACTTCTGCTTTTCCATTCCACAGTCTCTGGATTTCTAATCTGATGTCTTGGTATTTTTCTATTTTTTCTCTTTCTTTTGTTTTTATGTTTCTATCACTTGGAACAGCGACATCAATGATTGATACTGTTCTGTTGGCCTTATTGAGAACTACAATGTCTGGTCTTCGTGCAGGGATCACCCTATCTGTTCTTATCTCGAAGTCCCACAGTATTTTGACTTCTTCTGTTTCGGTGACTGCTTCTGGTTGGTACATCTATGCTCTTTCTGGGGTTTTTATGCCATAGTTCTCACACAGATTTCTATGTATGTGTTTTGCCACTTCATTGTGTCGTTTGGTGTATTCTGTTACATCCAGAACCTGACATCCAGATAGTATGTGGTGTGTTGTCTCATCTATGGATTTGCAGTCTACATTTGGAATCATATGAAATTTTCATGATTTTCGTTTTGTGTGCTTTGGTGTTGAGTGTTTGATCTTGTGCAGCTGTTATGAGTGCTTCTGTTTCTGCTTTCAATCCTGCCTCTTTCAACCATTTGTACGTTGATTGCTTTGTTGATATTTCGTCGGCTTGTCGTACATACTGGCCATGCAGAGGTTTCTGGCTCCAGGTATGTGCTAGTTCTTGCTTTGTTGTTTCTGGGGGTTGGAATAGTCCACTCATTTTTACTGCTTCTATCAGTGGATCATCTTTGTTGTTATTCCAAATGTAGTCCACAAGGCCAATGATTTCTCCTTCAATGACATGTTTGATTTTCTTGAGACCTCTGCCTCCCATTTTTCGAGATATAGAGCCTGTCTACGTCTCCTTTGGTGTGTAAAGCTTTATGTATTGTGAGTAGTTTTCTTGTTTTTCTGTCCTGTTCATTTATTTCATTTGCTGTCCAATCTATGATACCTCCAGTGTAGCTTACTACAGATATTGCGTATACATTAAGGGCTTGTATTTTGTTCGCCCCATTTAGCTTGGACTTCAGGACTTGTCTAACACGTTTTTCATATTCTCTCTTAACTTTGGACTTCACTTCTCTCTGCATATTTTCTTGATGTTGTAGTATCCCAAGATACTTATATCCCTTTTCCATCGATTTTTCATTTTTCCACAATGGAATTCACATAAGAAAAATCAAGTTACAATTTAAAAATCACGCACGTGCGCTTTAAAATTAACAATGAAATGTGGAATTACAGGTCCTCTGTTGTTTTGACCTTGCCTTTCTGGATGACAATTCGTCCACATTTCTCAAGGCCGAATTTCATGTTAATGTCCTTACTGCAGATCTTGACAGTATTGATCAGGGATGTGATGTCACGTTCATTTTTACCGTACAGCTTGAGATCGTTCATGTACAGTAAATGGCTGATGACCTGTCCTGCTTTCATTTTGTATCCTAACCCTGTTTTCTGGATCACTTGACTGAGAGGATTCATGGCAATGCAGAACAGCAGTGGTGATAGGTAATCACCTTGGAAGATTCCACAATTTATTGTAATGTCTGCAATATTTGTGTTGTTGCATGTGAGGGTGGTTTTCCAGTTTTGAATTGACTCCTGAATTAGGTTCTGTATTGATGGCGCTACTTTGTATAATTTTAATGTTTCAATTATCCATGAATGTGGGACTGACTCATAGGCCTTTTGATAATCAATCCATGCCATTGCAAGATTTGTTCTTCGTTTCTTGCTGTCAGTCACTATTGTCTTATCAATTGCCAGTTGGTAGTTCGTTCCTGTGCTGCCTGGTCTAGCACCCTTTTGTTCATTGTTTAGAAGTTTGTTTCAAGGTGAATCATGATTTTGTCAGCTATAATTCCTGATAGTAACTTCCAGGAAGTTGATAGGCATGTGATTGGACGAAAGTTGTTTGGCGTTGTGTCTTTCTGTGGATCTTTCATAATCAGACTTAACCATCCATGCTGGTAGGGTTCCTCGTTTGTTTAGTTTGTCTTGCAGTTGGTCAGCAAGTGTGCCATGTAAAGAGTTAAGATGTTTCAGCCAGAATATTTGTATTTGATCTGGGCCTGGGGCGTTCCAGTTTGCCATTTTTCGTACCTTCTTCTTAATGTCTTGATTGTGACGGTGCATTGTTCAGGTGTCTCTTTATGATATCTTTCAGTTCCTGAATCTATCTGGCGGAGGTGTTATGCGAATTTGGGTTGTTAATAACTCCCTAATAACTCATCAGAATATATTTAAAAATTACTGAATACAATTATAATTATTTAGTTCACTACAAATGAATTCGGGCTATCTGCCCTTTTAAAAGCTATATACGCTTCTGAATACAGTTATATATTCATCTTCTTCTTTATGATCACTTCTTTTCCCCACAGGAATTGCGTGGAAACTTTTCATCTTCTTGATGTTCTCAGTTTCTGTAGAGTTCCTGTGGGGCCTTTCACTTTGTTCTGCAGTTAAAGATGAATAAAGTGGAAACTTAGCGCTGTTCCCTGATTATATTTTAAGGGGGATAAACAAAATTTCATTGTTTTATCGGAATCTCCTGGTTTACTGATTATAAACCGCACTAGACTTCAGAAGTATCTACTGCAGTGTGTAAAGTGTAAGGAATAAACCACACTAGACTTCAGAAGTATCTACTGCAGTGTGTAAAGTGTAAGGAATAAACCTCACTATGTTGATGTATGGTAGCAAAGTATGCGACTACATCAAAGAATTTCTGCTACAAGCAAGTTACTAGAAATTGCTACAATTTTAGTTCTGCTTGAGGGCGAAGGAGTGCCCAGGTTAGCCTCGAGAGTATAGCAGATAATCAGTGCTCTACAACGTGATAAGGGTAACACGTGGACTTGTCAGTAATAATGTGATCAATAAACTTGTGACTTTCTTACAAATGGCTCAAACTATAAGATTGCAGCTTCACCTATACAAGGTTTTGTAGAAAATATTATCGCTTCTCTCTAATAACTCCATTTCTGTTCTCTGGTAAGAACTATCCTCTGATTTGTATTGACACTAATCTGTCGAGAAGTATTTTATGATATAAGAATGTATAGGTAAAATTATTCAAATGTGGTTTCATGAAACTATTGATATCAAGTAATCTTTTCACTGTATTTGTTTCATGTATATTTGATTGTTGATTTAATAAATTTATTGACTTTCTTACGTATTCATAATATTTTGTTGGAGAAGATGAGTGGATGGGGTCTGCTAAAAATAGATTATAAACGGATTTGTCTTCTTCTTAAATAAGAGGTTTTCCACCCTTAGAAATTTTGTGTGATGGTAAATTTTTCTCTTTAATGTAGTGGAAGAGAAAAGTTTTAATGCTGCTGCATATCCGCCAAGTGATAGAGTCGAGAATACTTAAAATTATAATAAAATAAATTAAGATTCTCATTATTTGTAATTAGTTATGGATGATTAATTAATTATTAATAATAACCATGAAGAAGGTGGTGTTCGTGTCACAAGATGAAAGTATAGTTTTCGGCAAACCATATTCTGACGAAAAGCTGTCAAAAGCGTTAAGCTATCTATCAGCCTTAAAAGTTTGGTTAGCTCTGTATACCCAAGTGATTTCTAAGGGAGATCAATCCGTATCCCTTTAGAAGTGGAATTCATGATTGACCAGAACTAATGTATTGTTACATAAATTATGTGGCCAGTCATGATTGACCAGAACGGATGTATGTTTACATAAATTATGTGGCTAGTGCCAGCCCTGTCGTGGGGCTACGTAGAGAGTGGCCGAAATGTTCATTCTTCAAGCCTTATGAACCGTACTGAAAGTAAAACTTAACTGCAATTAAAACATGCCATTTGAATTAGTTGTTATTTATAATTTTTGATTATGTTTAATTTCACTACAAATATAAAAATATATAGTTAATTATTTTTGCAAATTACCTGTCCAGCAGAAGGATACCTGTTGATGGCTCGTTGTAACTGACTCGATTTGATATTTAGCATTACAAGACTTTTAGTGATATTTATCTTGGGCTTCAAGTCAGACGTTAAATGTCTTAAGACAACCTCCGCCCTGTTCACCTGTTGTTTCACTTCTTCTACCTTCTTAATCAACAAATCATCTTCCTGTTCTTCAGTCATTTTCCCCAGACCGAAGTCTTCTCCCACGGGGTTAATTTCTAAGATGAACAGTCCGTGTTTTCTATGTATGATGAGAACATCAAAGTCACCTTTATCATAGTGTTGTTGACGGAAGTGTTCAGGCAGTGTGCTAGGGCGCGGTAGAAGGGCGGCAGTGGGCGCAAAGCCAGGTTCACCAAGGTAGTTGTCGAACTGTAACTGCGAAACGACAAACATCACCTCTTTCTGCTGAACGTTATCCGCCAGTAATCGCATACCGTGCAGCACACGTTGTAGGGCTCTGTCGTCACGCACGTCACTGTCACTCACGGCTGGAAGGGTTAGGTTGCCATGGTTACGACGTCCCGCTGACACAGACTAAAGAGAAAATATTACTTTATATGTTTATTATTACTAATTTCATAAACACACAACTATACATCCACATATATATAAATTATACTAACATAATATAATTTCTAATTGTACTAAATTTATACATATACACTTTCCATTTGTAATACATACATATGTATAATATAATTTTTCTCTAACAAAAATATTATACAAACAATATATTAGTAATACTTTGTTAACAATTATTGAGAGTAAAACTGTACGTGTACCAATGATCGAACATATAACTAAATTTGTACATATTCTACTCTATTATACTTATGTAATAATAATAACTAATATTGTACATATTCTGCTCTATTATACTTAGGTAATAATAATAACTAATATTGTACATATTCTACTCTATTATACTTATGTAATAATAATACGATATTGTACATGTACTACTCAAGTTCAATTATGTAATAATAATACTGATATTGTACATGTACTACTCGAAATTTAAATATGTAACAAATATTGTTAATGTACTACGCCAGTAGTACATAATTAATATTACATATATACTGCTGAAACTATAAGTATGTAACTAATATTGTACATGAATTACTCCAAGTATAATTACATAATAATAACTAATATTGTAATTTACTACTCCAAATATAATTATGTGATAATAACTAATATTGTACATGTACTACTCCAATTATAATTATGTAATAATAACTAATATTGTGCATGTACTACTCTGATATAACGTAATTAATATTGCGTGTGTACTCCTCAAACTATAAGTATGTAACTAACATAAAATAGTTTTACTAATATCGTATGCTTATTATTGCATAATGTGATTGTTACTAAATTATGAAATACTAATAACATTGAATTGACTTACTAATACTGACTGCAAATTACTACTCTGACAGAACATTTTTACTAATACTGACTGCATATTACTACTCTAACATAGAACAGTTTTACTTACTACAAATTACTACTCTGACAGAACAGTTTTACAAATACTGACGGCATATTATTACTCTAACACAGAAAAGTTTTACTAATATTGTATGCTTACTGCTACATAACGTAATTGTTATTAACATTATGTAGTAGTGGCGTAGACTAGAATTATGTTACTAATAGTAATAAGTATTTTGCCCTACCATATTGTCTTTGCAATGCTATTCTAATAGAATTATGTTATTAATAGTTATAAGTATTTTGCCTTACATATAAGCATCTTACTAACATTGTTTTTGCAATGCTATTCTAATAGTTATAAGTATTTTAAGTATTTTGCCCTAAGCTAAAAACATCTTACTAACATTGATATTGCAATGCTATTCTAATAGTTATAAGTATTTTGCCCTAAGATATAAACATCTTACTAACATTGATATTGCAATGCTATTCTATAATAGCATTATGTTATTAATGTACGTAACATAAATATGTTACTATCATTGTCTATGATTTACAGTGATAACATATGTATGTTAATGTTTTACTTTTATAACATAATGCTATATTTCTGTAAGGCAAGTATGTTACTATAACTGTCTTTCAACCATTTATACGTTGATTGCTTTGTTGATATTTCGTCGGCTTGTCGTACATACTGGCCATGCAGATGTTTCTGGCTCCAGGTATGTGCTAGTTCTTGCTTCGTTGTTTTCTTCCATGTTTCTTTGTCTGTTTATGGGGGTTGGAATAGTCCACTCATCTTTACTGCTTCTATCAGTGGATCATCTTTCTTGTTATTCCAGATGTAGTCCACAAGGCCAATGACTTCTCCTTCAATGACATGTTTGATTTTCTTGAGACCTCGGCCTCCCATTTTTCGAGATACATAGAGCCTGTCTACGTCTGCTTTAGGGTGTAAGTCTTTATGTATTGTGAGTAGTTTTCTTGTTTTTCTGTCCAGTTCATTTATTTCATTTGCTGTCCAATCTATGATACCTCCAGTGTAGCTTACTACAGATATTGCGTATGCATTAAGGGCTTGTATTTTGTTCGCCCCATTTAGCTTGGACTTCAGGACTTGTCTAACACGTTTTTCATATTCTCTCTTAACTTTGGACTTCACTTCTCTCTGCATATTTTCTTGATGTTGTAGTATCCCAAGATACTTATATCCATTTTCCATTGAAACATCGTTGATTTTTCCGATGTCGAATTGCAGGCCCTCTGTTGGTTTGACCTTGCCTTTCTGGATGACAATTCGTCCACATTTCTCAAGGTCGAATTTCATGTTAATGTCCTGATTGCAGATCTTGACAGTATTGATCAGGAATGTGATGTCACGTTCATTTTTACCGTACAGCTTGAGATCGTCCATGTACAATAAATGGCTGATGACCATAAAATTAAAAAGAGAGGCAAACATTTATTCTGCCACAAACACAACCATAGAAACGATGTCAGAAAACCCCCAAGTATGTCACCAATAGAAACGATGTCAGAAAACCCCCAAGTATGTCACCAATAGAAACGATGTCAGTCAACCCCCATGTATGTCATAAAAACAACCATAGAAACGATGTAAGAAAATCTCGAAGTATGTCACCAATAGAAACGATGTCAGAAAACCCCCAAGTATGTCACCAATAGAAACGATGTCAGAAAACCCCCAAGTATGTCACCAATAGAAACGATGTCAGAAAACCCCCAAGTATGTCACCAATAGAAACGATGTCAGTCAACCCCCATGTATGTCATAAAAACAACCATAGAAACGATGTAAGAAAATCTCGAAGTATGTCACCAATAGAAACGATGTCAGAAAACCCCCAAGTATGTCACCAATAGAAACGATGTCAGAAAACCCCCAAGTATGTCACCAATAGAAACGATGTCAGAAAACCCCCAAGTATGTCACCTCGCTAATTTTTAATGTAACACAAAATATCATTTTAATCATGCCGAAGTAACTGGCAAGGCGATTTTACTCAGGTCGATGTAAAACACAAAATTATTTTACTCAGGCCGATGTAACACGATATTATTTTATTAAGGCCGATGTAGCAGGTAAGATTATTTTACTTATGTACAAGATATCCACAAAAGATACCATTTAAGTCTAGCTTTTATATTTCAGTAAGTCAAAGATATGTACAGAGGATACCATTTAAGTCTAGCTTTTATATTTCAGTAAGTCAAAGATATATACAGAGGATACCATTTAAGTCTAGCTTTTATATTTCAGTAAGTCAAAGATATATACAGAGGATACCATTTAAGTCTAGCTTTTATATTTCAGTAAGTCAAAGATATGTACAGAGGATACCATTTAAGTCTAGCTTTTATATTTCAGTAATTCAAAGATATATACAGAGGATACCATTTAAGTCTAGCTTTTATATTTCAGTATTTCAAAGATATGTACAGAGGATACCATTTAAATTTAACTTTTATATTTCAGTAATTCAAAGATATCCACAGAAAATACTATATACAATTTAAATTTTCATTGCTTTTGTTATTTTGCCAAAACCTTTATTTAATAATCTTAACGTCAATTGGTGGTTGAATTGAGTTAATAACTGATATTCTTTTATTTTAATTTTTAATGCAAATTGCTACAGTAAGTCCTGAATAAAATCATTCCTAAACGATGTTAACATTTGTGATTTTGATTTAGCGCAATAGCCTGCTCACATTAATTCAGTTCAATGGAACATTTAGACCTCAAGTGTGTAAGTGATAAGACACAGAAATACACTGAGATATAGTGTATGCATAGATTTAGAAAGATGTATATATGATAAAATACTGGAATACACTCGTATAAATTTATATTTGACAAAACGCAGGAATACATTTCCACAAATGTTTATTTGACAAAACACAGAAATACATTTCCACAAATGTTTACTTGATAAAACGCAGAAATACATTTCCATAAATGTTTATTTGAGAAAACACAGGAATACATTTTTATAAATGTTTACTTGATAAAACGCAGGAATACATTTCCATAAATGGATACTTGACAAAACGCAGGAATACATTTCCATAAATGTTTACTTGAGAAAACACAGGAATACAATCAGATAAAAGCGAAGATCCACTCAAACGAAAACTTCCTGCTGTTGCGTTGTAGTGTATTAAAATGTCAAATAATCTTTCTATCAGTCATCTCTTATTCCAATGAATAAACTGTGTTAAGTGTACAAGTAAACAAACATCATTGCAACTTTGTGCATTAAGTAAATACATATTTAAAATATAAAGAACTTTAATTTTTTAAACCATTATTTAAAAGAATTTAAATCTGTTCGGAAACATTATTCCACTTAAATATCGTGGGATTAGTAACATTTATTACTTATAATGTTTGCCTGGCTTTAGAAACGTTGCCATGTCTGATGTCAGTTTCGTTTCTTACCTGTGGAATTTCAGGAACCAACACCTGCTTGCCGGCAATGTTCTCCACACAGTACGGCACACGGTTGAAATGAAGGGGAGGTAAGAAATATGTCTGCGAGTGATGGTGTGGGTACCATTTCTGTATACACCGAAGCCAGTCGTTTTCTACCGACTGCTGATATCCTTGACCTTGGACGTCAGTGGATGTCTACAGAAATCAGATGAAAACAGTGTCAAAATAATGTTTTCATACAAACAGTCCTTTGTTCACTTAATTCTACAAAAATCAGATGAAAACTGTCAAAATAATATTTTCGTAGAAACAGTCCTTAGCTCACTTAATTCTACTCACAGGTCAGGTGGTGAGTGATACATCTTACATATCCATCATTGCATGATTGACTTCGTTATGTGTCTGTACGTTCGACTTTAATATGTGTCTGCATGTTTGACTTTAATATGTATCTGCATGTTTTACTTCTATATGTGTCTGCATGTTTGACTTTTGTATGTGTCTGCATGGAAGTTCATGCCCTGAATTTTGAAAAATTATGACCTAATATTGAATTTATATATATTTACCTTTATCAATGACTACTATTCAATATACACTAATCAACATTTGTAACATTTAATAAACAATTTTGTTAGAAAACGAATTTTTAATTTAATTTTAATTTTTAGTATTAAAAACTATTTTGCAAGAGAAATGTTAACAGCAATTGCCTAATATTGTTACAAACATTTAATCCATTTAGTTATGAGATCAGATTTTAAAAATCGAATTAGCACAAAACATGACCTGATAAAACAAAAACAGACGTCATTTTCAAATTTAGTGGTGCAAAATTGTTCTAAATAATTTGAAAGAAACTTAGACAACTTAAAATCTTTTCGTGATTCAGTGAGCAAATAGCCTTTCCAGTTTCATACTTTCACGTGTTTATTGAGTCTACTGATTCACTGATTATAAACCAGAATGACAAGGAAGTTGCATGAAACATCTGTTTTGGTGTGTGTCAGCATAAGGGAGTATGATATACACGTTTGATGTGTTGTGGCAAAGTATGCTATACACGTTTGATGTGTTGTGGCAAAGTATGCTATACACGTTTGATGTGTTGTGGCAAAGTATGCTATACACGTTTGATGTGTTGTGGCAAAGTATGCTATACACGTTTGATGTGTTGTGGCAACGTATGCTGAGTACATCGGGAAAATTCTAGTAAAATGCACTTAGCAGAATTTCTGTAATCATATTCTGCTTGAAGTAACTGTCACAGCAAAGACGGTGCTCAGATTGGTTTCAAGAGAAAAATAGCACATCACTGTTTTCCACGTGTGGAGGGAGACAATTATTGATGCAGACATTATGACATTGCTACCAAAGCAAGTGAAAATATATTTAATTGTTGATTTAATAAATTTATTGACCTTCTTATATTGATAATCTTATTTTGGAGAAGAGAGTGGGTGGGTGGGTGTTCATTAAGTATAGATTAATGATAGATTTGAATTGTCCTTTAGTAAGAAGCTTTCCACATACAGAAGATTGTGTTATAGTAAATGTTGGTATTGATGTTGTGGAAGAGGAAAAACGTTTACAGCGCTCGCATATTCACTGAGTGAGAGATGAGTGGTATTTGTTGGAGGATCATTAATAAAATAATTAAGATTCTCATCATTTGTAATTAGTTGCAGCTAATTAATTAATTTAATAATATTTATTATGTTGCCAAAATATTCACCCAGTTGAACTAGTTTCCAGTACATCAGCAATTTCTATTTTATTCGCAACTCAGATTGTTTACTTCTGTCACAACCCCCTCCTCTGTCTGCTGAAAGGGGAGGTGGAAGATGACATCTGTCAGCAACAGCGTAGAACGATGTTGAAGTTTATTACAAATGTCCACATACAGATACACCATGGATGTTTATTACAAATGTCCACATACGGATACACCATGGATGTTTATTACAAATGTCCACATACAGATACATCATGGATGTTTATTACAAATGTCCACATACAGATACACCATGGATGCTTATTACAAATATCCACATACAGATACACCATGGATGTTTATTACAAATGTCCACATACGGATACACCATGGATGTTTATTACAAATGTCCACATACAGATACATCATGGATGTTTATTACAAATGTCCACATACAGATACACCATGGATGCTTTTACAAATGTCCACATACGGATACACCATGGATGTTTATTACAAATGTCCACATACGGATACACCATGGATGTTTATTACAAATGTCCACATACAGATACACCATGGATGTTTCTCTGGCTCTTTAATCTGTATTCTGAATGCAAGGGTTACACTTTGTTGATGTGGTTGTGTTTGAGAATATGAGTGTGTATATGTATGTATGTATGTATGTATGTGTGTGTGTGTGTGTGTGTGTGTGTGTGTGTGTGTGTGTGTGTGTGTGTGTGTGTGTGTGTGTGTACAATACAAAACAGTACAGTTCAATACAAAATAAGCAGGATGGGACAGAAGCAAAACAGCACTCACCCGTTCAAAACAATAATAAACAAGTTTTAAAAGGTTATGATTTAGGTTTTTTAACCTGTTTAGGTGTCTTTCATATGGT
Organism: Sinotaia quadrata; assembly: GCA_028829895.1. Classification (NCBI taxonomy): domain Eukaryota; kingdom Metazoa; phylum Mollusca; class Gastropoda; order Architaenioglossa; family Viviparidae; genus Sinotaia; species Sinotaia quadrata. Next base: position 138,551,963 of record CM054180.1, on the reverse strand, counting down.
GGTTAGATCAATCACTCGAATCATTTAAACATAAACTCATGGGGAGCTGACAATGATGACTGATAAAATAAATAAAAATAGAGAATAAATAAGATTTATTTTTTAAATTAGTGGTACTCCCACTGGTAACAGCTACCCTAGTAGCACAATAATCATAAGTCAATCTTAACAATTCTGGGGACTATCAATCCCATGACAAAGATAACAGTAACAGGTTCTTGAGTTCAATACCTTTAAATTAGCAATTGACTACTACTACTACTAATAATAATAATAATAATGTTCCAATAGAATAAATGTTTGGTGTATACTGAGCATAAATAGATAAACAGTTATCTCTCAAAGCTAATTGAAGTGAATCTAAGAGCAATTTATGTGCTATGATAATTTTTAAAGTTATGTCAGAATTTTACTCACACATATTGTCATGACGGTTTGTTGACACAAAACCTAGTGTCATATCACATGATGATTTTTGTCATCACTTCCTGTGTTCACAAAAGTTTACCTCCCTGTTCATAATCAGGGTCCCAATGGTCTCAAATGACATTGTTGTTTATGACAAAATAATTGTTGCCTCCTAAGGCCTAATGGTAACGTGTCAATCAAAGCATGATATTTGCCCTCCATCCATACTTTGGCACTGGAAGCAAACTCAATCACTTATGGAATAGGATGGTTTAACACACTTCCCTGAAGAAGAGTATTGGTCGACCTCTCTATCTGTCTCTGTGAATGTTTTTCATTAATTACCAGATGTACAAGGGGGGGGGGATCTGGTCCAGTGAACTTTCACTGTGTCAAAATGTGTCCAAATGTTTTGCTTCACAATTTGGCACATCAATGAGGTGAGGAGAGAATACACAGGAAAAATACGTTTTTTCCCCCTTGACCACCACACTGTATTCCCTTGAATAATTTTGGTGTCTCTCTCAGCGATCTAATTTCTCTCCCCATTTTATCAAGGTACACAAAGCTTTATAAAATTTCTGCTAAGTTTGTATTACGAACATTCAAAATGTGCATTTGAAGGTCCACACACTTTGTTTTAAAACCCATTACTATCACAAGATTCACATCTCAAGCAAAGGTTTCATGCTAACCACAGTGCATTATCGAATTCTAACTACAATGTTTATCAAGCTGTCTAAATAAATAAATGTTCCAATGGCAAGATTGCAAAGGTCTATCAACTTCTAATTGTAATTAAATAATTTTGCTTAATTCTCTCAGACTTAATAGTGAAATGAAATAAACCACATTCACACAATGCATGAACATTTAACTTCACATGTACATGCTACAACAATGCATTTTGTTGTTAAATATATAACACAAATTTCAGTCTTGGAGCTAATGACTTCTTCAACAAAGAAGCCTTTTAAAAATAAATACCAGCAATAAATACAAATACTGCCAGTAGCCATAAGTGGTTGGATGACCTTGACTGAACGAATGGAGTAAATATAAATACAAAAATAAGTATGGCGGTCTGTCTCCCGCCCTCCATGACAACTTCCAACTATGACACAAAAATACCATCATATATATTCACCATCTAAAATCACCATTCACACAGTACAATGCCATCTTGGAAAGGTCAGTAAGTGAATAAGAGTTTAGTAAGATATGATAATTAGTTAGTATGTCCGTGATGACGTCACAATTATAATTGAAATTTTTATTAATTAGAGTGCTCTAGACTTTTTATTTCTTATTGATAATTATTTGTATTCATGAGTTATTGTGTATTTATTCACAGATATATAGTGTGTATTTCTTTGTAGAGATCTATTGTGTATTTCTTTGTAGAGAGCTATTGTGTATGTAGAGAGATATTGTGTATTACGTCACAATTAGATATTGTGTATTTCTATGTAAAGATCTATTGTGTATTCCGTTGTATAGATCTATTGTGTATTTCATTGTAGAGAACTATTATGTATTTCTTTGTAGAAAGCTATTGTGTATATCTTTGCAGAGAGCTATTGTGTATATCTTTGAAGGGAGCTATTGTGTATTTCTTTGTAGAGATATAGTGTGTTTCTTTGTATAGAACTATTATGTATCTCTTTGTAGAGATATAGTTTGTGTTTCTTTGTAGAGCTATTGTGCATTTCTAAGTAGAGATATAATGTGTGTTTCTTTGTAGAGCTATTGTGTATTTCTTTGTAGAGAGCTATTGTGTATTTCTTTGTAGAGAGTTATTGTGTATTTCTTTGCAGAGAGACAGTGTATGTCATTAGCGGCAGTTTAATTGTAAACCTAGGATAATGACATTTTAAGGCAAACGAGTTGGGAAGGCCATTTTATTTATTCATTGTAAAGCTGATTAAAGTGAGAGGAACTAAATTATAAATCACGTGTTTGTTAAATGTAATTAATTCATTAGGAGGACATTAATTAAAATGTATGATGACAAGCTATGAATGTGTACACTTTTGAAATGATTATTGTCATGTTTAATATATGAATTTATAAATGAAACAAATTCTTGACATTTTAAGTTTGATGTTTTTTCGATGAAGTAAAATATAAGAGATATTTCTGTTCACTGTCACCATAGTAAATAATATTTAACACAGTATTTATGTCATCACAATGCCTAATATTTAATACCTTAATTATGTCATTACAATACCAAATATTTAATACATTAATTATTTCATCACAATACTTAATATTTAACACAGTAATTATTGGTTGATTAATTGTCCCAAAAACACATCAATAAGTTTACTTGTCAATAAATTAGATGATAAATTGTCCCATCATCGCAAGTGGTATGGTTTAATATAGTGGATGTGTACATAGATTAGGCTGTGGTGCTGTTATCAACATTAACATTAAAATAATATTTAATAATTCATTTACATAATGATGCGATATGGTCGTGAACGTAACCACTTTTGTGACATATTTTGATTTAAAGGTTTATACTTATAGAACATTTTTTAAATGATCAGTGAAATGTAAAAATACAAAGGTGTATTCTCGTCCATTAATTTTATAAAAGTCTTTAGTCGTTTAAGAAATCCAGCCCAATTACCTCAGATTTACATACTTTAGAGTTATGTTGAGTTATCTATTTTTTTATAAATTGGTGGAAGTAATATTATGATAACAATCATAAATGCTGTTGAGGAACAAATTTAAATTTCTGAAATGAATTACAATCATGAAATATTCCCTCTCATTGTGGTTTTTCTTTGTGGAAATATCTGGAGCCACAATAGTTATTTTTAAAAAAAACAATTATCGTATTTGATTTTCTATCATTTTACAAGACTATCATTCTTTTAAACAGACATAAGGCATACAATTTCATCGATTTCATAAATTTGTATAGAAAGATAACGTACTTGGTTTGTAGCAGTTTCTGGAGCCAGAATAGTTCCACCAAGTCTCAAGTCTGAATCGTGCGAACTGTCTAATTTCGTGACACTTGACCACGTCACTTCCAGTCTGTCGGTCTCTGGCACGAGATCACTTAGCACTCCTTGCAACTGTTCCTGGACAACCTCTCCCCACAGAGATGCCGGAACTTCCATCAGAACGTTTAGTCCACAGTCCACACCCAGCAGTCGGATGTGAAAGTCGTGAAGTAATTGACGTACAACTTCTGACAGATGTCCGTCCTCTACACGTCCCAGAACACCGGATAAAAGTCTGTCTCTTCCTTCCAAACGCATGACAAACCGGATGACGTTCTTTCTCTCGTGTTTCGTTTCTTCTCTGTGTTTCTCATTCATGACCTTGAGATCTGCTTCTCTTCTTTTTTTCTCTTCCTCTAGTAATAATTCTAACCTTCTCCTCTCTTCCTCTAATTGTAGTGTTAATTTACTTCGTTCTTCCTCCAACTGATTCAGTAATGTTTTCTTTTCTTCTTCTTGTTGTGTAAATCTAATTTCCGTTTTCACCACCTGTTCTGTTGCTCTACTCCTCTCTTCCTCTATTAATTGTGTCCACCTCCTTCTCTCGTCTTCTAGCTGTTTCGTCACTCTAATAATGTCTTTTTCTAATTTCATCATTATTGTTTTGTTTTTCTTTTCAAATGCCTTCATCTTCATCCTTTGTTTTTTCCTTTCCTTTTTGTGTTTCGCATTCATGACCTCGAGATCTGCCTCTCTTCTTGTCTTCTCTTCCTCTAGCTGTGATTTTAATCTGTTCCTCTCTTCCTCTAGTCTACTTTGTTCTTCTTCTAGTTGTTTTATTACTCTGTTCTTTTCTTCTTCTAATTTTCTCAATTTTTCATTTTGCGCCACCTGTTCTTTTGCTATGCTCCTCTCTTCCTCTATTCGTTGTGTCCACCTCCTCTCCTCTTCTACTTGTCTCGTCACTCTAATAATGTCTTTCTCTAATTTCAACATTTTTGTTTTGTTTTTCTTTTCAAATTCCTTCATCTCCATCCTCTCTGACTCCAATTTCTGATTCCGATCATTGCTCCAATCAATCTTGGCCACCACGATGTTTTCAACTTCAGAATGAAAAGAAAGAAACATATAAATCAATCTATTTAAACAAAAGTTTTGACACGTTCGAAATAAAAAATAAATAAAACAAAACGACGTATGAAATCATGCATTTCAAAAACAATTTTTGGACATGTGACAAACTTGTGTTCATTTATTATTGGTGTAATAAAAGTAGTTTTACAAACTTTGTTCATATTTTCTTCAAATGTGAACAAACTTACACGCACTAAATGACCCATGTATTAGATGATTGAACGCCATGACATCCAGGGCTATGAAGAAAATGTACATACCTGCTTGCATGATAATTTTGTGGTCTGGAATTGTTTCCAACTGGACTGTCCCCACGCCTGTCTCGATAGTAATGCTTCGACTGGCAGTCTTGATGCAATTAAACATTAATGGGCTTTTATCGTTAGTCTGCGAAATAACTGTAAATACAATAAATAAATTAAAAACACAAGAGAGTGCATTAACATTATTTATGTAAATATTATTTATTACTTACACTTTAAAAAACCATTTCTAAATAGTCACGTGATTTGCACATTTATAGTGTAGGCAGTAATCAGTTAATAGTTCCTGCAGGCTAAAAAGTAATTAATAGTTCACATGGTTAATGTATATTATCATTGAATTAGCACTCTAAGTGAAAATTAGTGCCCTTGACCTGTTAGTGACGTGGTCTGTGTGGAGACAACGAGATTGTCACGAAGTAAATTTTATCTGAATTAATAATAGTATTGGGGCGGATAACCACGGCAGAAGTTAACATTTAAAATCCCAAACCCCAGTGTCAGGCGTCACGTTTCTCACAGACCTTTGGTACAAGGAAACTCGAGAGTTTTTATTACCTGTACTGATGAAGAAATTAAACGATGCCAGACATTTAAGCAGTGAATCGGCTGGATATTGAATTAGATAATTTATAAAAGTATCTATCTATCTATCTATCTATCTATCTATCTATCTATCTATCTATCTATCTATCTATCTATCTATCTATCTATCTATCTATCTATCTATCTATCTATATATATATATATCTGTCCATCTATCTATCTATCTATCTATCTATCTATCTATCTATCTATCTATCTATCTATCTATCTATATATCTGTCTGTCTATCTATCTATCTCTCTCTCTATCTATCTGAGTGTCTGTCTATCTATCTATCTATCTATCTATCTATCTATCTATCTGTCCGTCTGTCTGTCTATCTATCTACCTACGTGTGTGGACGGATTAATACGACACTTTAGATGTCTTGTATAAATAAATGTCTAATCACATTTATTGGGTCATGATAAATCATACAGAAAATATAAATTATTATTTAATATTATTTCTTGATCTGCCTTGTATAAAAATACTCGGTCATTATAAAACATCTTTCATTCTATAAATATAAATTTCTATCTAGTCTGCTATTTCTTAATCTTTTTTGCATACAATAAATACTCATTTGTACTTAATGGGTCATTTCTAATTCTGTCTTTCAAATAAAGGAGTATCCAGTTGTATTTAATGAGTCATTTCTAAATCTGGAACGGAATGAATATCCAGTTGTATTTAATGAGTCATTTCTAAATCTGGTACGGAATGAATATCCAGTTGTATTTAATGAGTCATTTCTAAATCTGGTACGGAATGAATATCCAGTTGTATTTAATGAGTCATTTCTAAATCTGGTACGGAATGAATATCCAGTCTTATTTAATGTAACGTACGAAATCGGTATTGCATAAAATACATTGTCAGTCTTGCTTAATGTGTCTTTCAAATATCCATAATTCTTTATATTGGAACATCTAAATATGTACTGCAACCAGGAAATATTCAGTGTTATTAAATGTACCAATTCTAAATATTTATTGCTTGCAAGAAATATCTAATTGTATTTAACGCGCTGCTTAAAATGTATATTGCAAACAACAAATATCCAATATAGTTTTAATGTGCCATTTTAAAATATGTATGGCAAACAAGAAATAACCAATGTTGTTTGAAGTGCCATTTATAAATCTGTATTGCAAACAGGAAATATTCAGTGTTATTTACTGTGTCTTGATGTGTGCTCAAACTGTCATGTCAAAATCTGTATTGCAAACAAGAAATATCCAGCGTTATTTATTGTGTCCTGACGTGTGTCAAATTCTCATGTCAAAGCAAAACGCCACACTTGTCAATGTCCTATTCTAACAAAGGGAGATAACTGATTGCAGTTTGAAACGACAAATGGTTTTACACAAATTGTCGCACTATATGATACATATGTATGTCTATCCTTTGTTGAAGGTATCTGATACATATGTAGGTCTATCTAGTGCTGAAGGTAGCAGGATAAGTTAGTTCTTTGGATTCCAAGACACTGCAGTCATTCTATTTTCTCTTTGTCTTCAGAACTAAATGGTACGTAAAATATTTTACAATATTACAGAACTAAATGGTAAGTAAAATATTTCTTTACAATATTACAGAACTAAATGGTAAGTAAAATATTTCTTTACAATATTACAGAACTAAATGGTAAGTAAAATATTTCTTTACAATATTACAGAACTAAATGGTAAGTAAAATATTTCTTTACAATATTACAGAACTAAATGGTAAGTAAAATATTTCTTTACAATATTACAGAACTAAATGGTAAGTAAAATATTTCTTTACAATATTACAGAACTAAATGGTAAGTAAAATATTTCTTTACCATATTACAGAACTAAATGGTAAGTCATATATTTCTTTATGATACTACAGAAGAAAATTTATACACAAAGGGTAATTAAAGTAAATTTTCCAATAAATTCAATTCAGAACAGATTTAAATGTACTTTCGATAAGCAAAATACATATTTCTGCCCTTATAGAACAGAGTTAAATGTACATACTATAAGTAAAATACTTCTTTCCACACTTATCAGAACAGAGTTAAATGTACATGCGAGAAATAAAGTAATGCATAACTGATAAATAAGTAATATTTTTTCTCCTCAACTTCTTAAAAAACAGAGGTAAATATGGGAATTGATTAATAAAATAAAGAATAAATATGGTACAAAATCAATTTTATGCTAACATGAAATATGAAGTAATCTATATTTTAAGCAGATTACTGCTATTTGTGACTGATCATAATAATGACCCACATTAAAAATGTTTACTGTCATCATAATATGTGTTATCAGAATATGTGTCTTCCAACCTTTGTTCTCTCTCTCTCTTTTCTTTATATTTATTTCCACCATTTGTTCCATAATGATGACTTCCCTTGTTTCATCTCCATTCTCTTGTGGTGTGTTAGGGTGTTCTGATGGCATGTATCCACACTGCAAAGGATTGAGAACAATACTTTCAGTTATTTCTCTCTCTCTTTATTTTTGTCTCTCTCTCTCCTCCCGCTTCCATGACGATACCTTATTAATTTACAGGGAAGTAATTTCTTGCCACCCAATTCCATGTGTAGGGCCTTCGTAATTATTTACCTGTAGATAAGTATGGTTATTTTGACGTATTGTACGGCCTTCGTAATTATTTACATATAGATAAGTATGGTTATTTTGATCTATTGTATGGCTTTCGTAATTATTTACATGTAGATAAGTATGGTTATTTTGACGCATTATTATTAAGAAAAGATCTTAAGATGAAATGATCCAAAAACGCTCCAGTGGAGACGTGAAATTGTTAGCCACCACCACCGTGAGGGTGTCCAAATGACTGCGGAGCAGCAGAGAACTATGTAGCTGTAAAGAGAAAGTTTAGCGGTGTGCTACCATGAATAAAGGCCTTGTGTAATCTGTAAAACACAGTGTTGTGTGTCACCATGAATAAAGGCCTTGTGTAACATGTAAAACATAGTGTTGTGTGTCGCCATGAATAAAGGCCTTGTGTAACCTGTAAAACACAGTGTTTTGTGTCACCATGAATAAAGGCCTCATGTAAGCTGTAAAACACAGTGTTGTGTGTCGCCATGAATAAAGGCCTTGTGTAACCTGTAAAACACAGTGTTGTGTGTTGTCATCTCTTGCTGTGGCTGTCGTGAATGGTTTGACGTATTGGCCTCTCCATTTTTGTTTACATCTCGCATCCTGGGGTGACCCATAACACATTACACCCGAGACCACCCCACCCAACTATGTTCACTAATTTGATTATGTTGTATATTATTCTTGTGAAATGTTATGGATGATAAATTTCTTATGCTGCATGTGTATCAGGCTAAGAAATATCATTGCTGGATTTGTAAGTTGAGAATGTGTGTGAGAGGGAAAGGAGATGAAATATGGCTGAAATTTATCACTGCCTTAATTTGACTTTTGAAAAGAGCGTGCCGTTTTTGTTTTGTAAACTTGTATCCACGTCAGACTGTAGTGACTACTGCACTCTACTTCATTCACGTTGGTGTGTATCCAGCATTATCGTCAAACGTTTCAGTAAAAGTGTTGCTGTAAGTTGATTCCTGTGAATTCTGTTCAAATGCCAATTCGACAGAAGTTGAAATTTGAGTTTGATCTCGAGAATTCACAAAGATTTTTTTATCATTCTTCATGCCGTGCTTTAGTAGTGCACACGAAAATTCTAGAACACTGTGTGATGTGATTTAGTAGTGAACACGAAAATTCTAGAACACTGTGTGATGTGATTTAGTAGTGAACACGAAAATTCTAGAACACTGTGTGATGTGCTTTAGTAGTGAACACGAAAATTCTAGAACACTATGTGATGTGATTTGATAGTGAACACGAAAGTTCTAGAACACTATGTGATGTGCTTTAGTAGTAAACACGAAAATTCTAGAACACTGTGTGATGTGCTTTAGTAGTGAACACGAAAATTCTAGAACACTGTGTGATATGCTTTGATAGGCATGTGAAGATCTGGATGACTGATTCTCCATGGTGTGATTTGTGAGCAGTCAGTTTATCCTAGTGTAGACATTAGCAGTCAAATTAACAATCAGGTTCATAGATATAATTCATCATAAACATGAGAGTGGAGTTTTAGAGAGACAATTATAGTCAGTCTACATAACCTTTCAATGATGGCAGTTGTCACTAGCACGTGCTCACAATAAAGCAATTTGCAACAAGTTACTTTCTTTGTTATTTGATGATGGTCCAACCAAACCCTTCTCGGCACGTTACACAACTGTTCCGGAACCTTTGATGCGCTCACAGATTATGGTTCGATGACAACATTGGATACACACAGCAGTATGATCCAGCAGAGTAAGATAGTCACTGCAGTCTCCAGCAGAGTAAGGTAGTCACTACAGTCTCCAGCAGAGTAAGGTAGTCACTACAGTCTCCAGCAGAGTAAGGTAGTCACTGCAATTTCAAGTGGATACATGGATGAAACAAAAAAGGGCGCACTTCTTTCTTCAAAAGTCAAATTAAGGCAGCGCTAAAGTTCAGGCATATTTTATCTCTAAACTCCTTTCTTTCTCACACATTTTCTAAATTTACAAATCCTGCAATGATATGTTGTACCCTGATACACAGGCAGCATAAGAAATTTATTATCAATTGAAATTCAGAAGTAACTGTTGGAGGATAATTAATAAAATAAAATTAATATTCTCATAATTTGAAATTAGGTATGAAAGATTAATTAATAATAATAATAATTTTATTAACTAAGTGGCATGCACTTCAAACTTCCTATGTCAAGGATTCTGATTAAGAGTAAGCGTCACTAGTGCAATCTGCAGCAGAACTCATCAAACGTGAAATTAAGTCATTTACAGTAAATGTGTTTACTGTCTAAATACTGACAGTGAACATATTGTTATATATCATTGACAGTGAAGTTACTGTTATATATCATTGACCGTCAAGATAGTGTTATATATCAGGCGTATACACGTAAAGCATACCACTTATATCTAATGTGTTCCAGGACAGTATAAGCAACGCTATTACGTGAAGCCAAAACGAATATATACATTTATACATAAATACACAACATACTTACGTGACCCAAATCACGAATATACAATATATTTACATGACCCAAAGCATAAATACACAACATACTTACATGACCAAAGCATAAATACACAACATACTTACATGAACAAAGCATAAATACACAACATACTTACATGACCAAAGCATAAATACACAACATACTTACATGACCAAAGCATAAATACACAACATACTTAAGTGACCCAAGTCACGAATATAAAACGTGACCCAAAGCACGAATTCCCAACCTGCTTTAGTGATCTAAAGTATGAATACACAACATATTTACGTGACCCATAAAGAACGAATACATAGTACCTTTACGTGACCCAAAGTCACGAACACAAACACGCACGCACACACACACACACACACACACACACACACACACACACACACACCATATTTATGTGACCCAAAGCACGAATAAACAACATACTTACGTGACCCAAAGCACGAATACATCCCTCAAGAGCAGCAAGATGAGGAAATGGCGGAATGCTGTCTTTCTTTATTTGACAAATACGATTTAAAAACGTTTCAGTTTGGACCAAAAGTTGATCGTGTTTAGCAAGCTCTGCTGCATACATGCCAAGTATTTGTTTTTTTATGGTTAATCTCACTTTGACATTCTGTAGACTTCTGATCAATTTATCCACGTCTTTCTCTGAATTCTTCAGCTGACATATTTGGTCGTACAAAATCTTTTCAACCTCACTACACGTCGTTTGTGTATCGACAGAAGTTTCTTCTGCAAATTGACAAAACTCAATGTTTCTACATAACGCCTCTAAACCGCTAGCTTCACTTAATGATTGAATCTCGGCCGTCGTCCATGTTGTGGGCAGTGTTTGCTGTTTGTGACCATAGGACCGTTCGCTTACTGAGTGGACACTAGAACATGTGTTACAAAGGTAATGATGACAATCAAGACACACGTGTGTCACTTTAGTTTCATGACACAGGTCACATGACGCTTTCCTTTCTTGTCTCAGACGTTCACAGACCATCTTTTCAATGACGAGATCTTTGCACATGTTATTAATTATGTCGCTGATTGTCTCCCCTTGGACTAGAGGTATTATTTGATGACATGAAGAACAATGTGCTGGCAAGCCTTCTCCCACAATTAACTGTCTTACACATCTCCTACAAATGAGATGACCACAAGGGAAGATAACTGGTCCCAAACACAAATCACGACAATTGGAACAATCAGTCAGATCAATAGCGGGCAAGGAAGATACATCCATCTTTTTTATGTAGTTTTAAATTTTATGAGATAATGGTTTGGTACAATTATTTCAGTTCTCGCCACCCATTTCATGAAAACTGGAATAAAGAATAAAATAAAATGTTTACAATAAATTAGTATCATTAATTCTCAAAACATCGGCAAGTGCCGGAACCTAACGCAAGACGTAATCTATCTATCTATCTATCTGTCTATCTATCTATCTATCTATCTATTTATCTATCTACCTATCTACCTATCTATCTCTCTACCTACCTACCTATCTATCTATCTATCTACCTACCTACCGACCTACCTACCTATCTACCTACCTACCTACCTATCTACCTACCTACCTATCTATCTATCTATCTATCTATCTGTGTTTAATGTTTTATTTATTTGTTCATTTTCTGTCTGTACAGATGTCTCTGCGTGTATTGTTCGTACGAGAGACAGCGATTAATGACGAGATGATGGGTGCTCGAAGTATGAGTGCATCTCGCTCTCACATCAGTCTTTGTTAAACCTGCTTCAAAATCCCCTCCTTCTTCAAATAAACATTCCAACAACAAAATCCCCTCCTTCTTCAAACAAACATTCCAACAACAAAATCCACTCCTTCAAACAAACATTCCAACAACAAAATCCCCTTCTTCTTCAAACAAACATCTAACAACAAAATCCCTTTCTTCTTCAAACAAACATTCCAACAACAAAATCCACTTCTTCAAACAAACATTCCAACAACAAAATCCCCTACTTCTTCAAACAAACATTCCAACAACAAAATCCCCTCCTTCTTCAAACAAACATTCCAACAGCAAAAACATGTAAACCAGGCTCTATCCCCCAAACAATCTCACTCTGGAAACCCAAAACTCCTCCTTCTACTCCTGTCTACCTAAGAGAAGTAGATATTATCACACTTCACACACCCAAACCCCATACTACAAGACTACTCCTACCACTTTCCAAGTTAAAATCTCCCCCATCTCCCAATCAGTAATTTCAAAATATATCCAACACATGAAGATGATATCCTTCCACCCAACGTAGAAAACCTTACTCCTAAACCCAACCATTCAAAACATTCCCACTCGCACCTACAGACGCCTTCCTCACCTCCCACCCAAACTCATTGTCACAAAACCGCCGACTGTTAAGCCGACCCAAGCTGAAGTCAGAGATGCAAGGGGTGAAGCCTGCTCCGGTGCACCTCCAAGAAAAGCCCGTATGACATATGCCAGTAATAGGTCGTGTCAGGTTGTTACATAGACACACATGACATACACCATTGATGTTTGGGTGGGGCCCAGTTTTATTATGTCATGCCAAGGAACGTTTTATTGGTTGTGTATGCTGTGAGTGAGTATCATGAAAGTGAATAAATGGACGAACAGACGAACGGTACAAAAAAAATACAAATACAAATTCTTTCGTCCCTCTCAAAAACTATGAATAACAAGAGAGTTGAAAAATGGTTAAATCAGGTTATTTATTTCCTGATTTAAAAGGGGCACTACTCTTTCGCACAGTGATTAATCATACATTCAACTTTCCAATGTCATACACTCTGTGGGAAATAAGGGGGGGATGAAAATGATGAAATTCAAAATATGAAATAAAGATTAATTACACAATTCTTATGCGGCAAATGGGGCCGCTTCAACAATAGTTCACATATAAAATGAGCATTAATTTTAACATTAGAGTTCGTATTTCACAAATGATATAATAGTATTCATATTCTTTAGGGTCCTAGAGTTAAGTATGTGCGCGTTCGCCGTGCTAATTATTACTCACTACTAATGTCAGAGTTCCAAGGAGATGACGTAAGCTCACAGGTCACTTATAAGGGGCACTTCAAAGTGAAGACACAACGCAAATTGCGGCGTCGCAGTACAGGTGAAGATTCTGCAGAATCTAGGCACCACTTTCAGATTATCACTGCGGAGAAATCTGATATTTAGCTGACTGTTGTCAGTCTCGATAATTGTCGTTGTTTCTTGGTTGTCGTGGCGACGGACACCCCAACGACGTTTAGCATTATCGGATGAAGTCATCCAGTGGGATGTGTCGTCGCATCCTATTGAGTGTAGAAATCCGGATATCTGTAAGTCTATCTCGGTGCTAGCCTCTCAACTGTGGGATAGAATGTCAAACAAACTCAGACAGGGGGGAGAACAAAATTGGTCCCTCGTGTCGTTAACTGCATACAACCAGCGTCGCATACATCGGTTTTTCTTGACAGTGAACTTCCCCACTTTGCCAAAAATTATACTGAAGTAATTTTGCCGCGTTACTCAATATATGGCATCAGATGGATGGAAAGAGATTTCTGCAGCTTTCCTTTATGAAATCTCTGTACATGAGATTTCATACGTGAAGTTAGATTGGCTTCACACGAATCGACGTTTTCAACATGGAGAGTAAAGTCTTCCTTTGCCTCTTATATAGCCTCACTGAAGGTTTCCAAAAACTTCCAGACTCTATGCCTCGTGACTTGATTTGTCCTTGGATAACTATTTATGGTCATGCCACATGCTCTCTGTGGTCATTTCTAATGCGCATTTGCTTTCTTCTACGTAAACATCATTTGACCGGTTACTTCTAATACTCACTGGCTTACTCTTTCGTAAACATCATGTGACTAGTCATGCGTAATTTCCCCAATTGTTCAATATACATATCCTTCACAAAATAATATATATATTCAACATGATATAATAACACACACTGTGCCTAGAACGTCTGTCTAACTAAAGAGATCTTATATGACCGTTACTGGAAGTACATGATACATATGTGAATAATAATAAAACTTGGATCACTTCAACTAGTTCTGTTAGCGGTTTTTAAAATGAAACAAAATATATTCTTTTGTTTCTCGTTTCCCGTGACACTCATCCACAATCCTCTGTCAACATCATACTTCCTGAAGTAACATACACAAACACAAACAAGAAACACATGGCCCCAGGCCAAGACAAAATACCTGAAGTAACATACACAATCAGAAACAAGAAACACACGTCCCCAGGCCAAGACAAAATACATGTTTCATGTACTCGCACTAGCAGAAGCGTTTGTGTATTGATTCAAATTTCATTTTGGATTTTGATTATAAGAGATGGTTATTTTAGTTGTAACTTTTGCTAGGATAAAAAGATTTATATGTAGTATTAGGGGGTTGAAATAATATTGACAATTTGGCAAGTTTGGAAATTTGGAATTCCTTGTTTAGCTCTAGTTCATGAATGAGGTATGGCAAAAATTAGTTGCACCTAGTAGATGGGCTGGGTAGTGCAATTTTAGTTAGGTCACAGTGGACGCTGACTGGTGGCCAGTGTTTCTCTAGTTTACAAATTGTCTAGTCTGATTAGGTGTGTATCAAATATTTGTTGCCCGACATTGAGCAGAATATTCAGTTTTGTTTTGCTTTTCATTTAGTTGTGTTTCCCTGAGACATAAAGTTTTTCAGTTTGGCATTATAGTAAATTAACTAGTGGATTTTTAAGCTGGGTGGATAGATTTTAAAGACTAGATTTATTTCTTTGAATTGTTACTGTTTTGCTCTGTTAATCCTGTATGTATTGTTGTTATCTATGCTGTAATTTCTTTGTTTGGAATGGGTATGTTGAGAGGTGCATGTTAAATTCTGTGTGAGATTGGTAGTCAGTGATAAACTTAGAAACGGTCATACATAACGATATCTAATTTCTCATCATAGTATACTAATTTAATCTTTTTCAGTGTTTTAGGGGGCAGTGTTACTAGCATTACGTGTTAGTGAATGATATTTGTGGATCTCTTAATGACTGGACAGTCAAATAGTGAGATGCCATCTACCAGCATAGGGTCTGGTAGAAGCTTAGTGGCCAGAGAGGTAATGAGTGGGATCTTATTTACAGTCATGTGCTAGATGTCTGCTGACCCCATTTTGTGTACTCTGAAGCATCTGTATGCATGCCTGGACCTGACTACTTTAGCTAGTTATCCATCTGTACGTGTTTGTGGACAAGAGTTTTATAGTTGCTGAAATGGATGCACATGAGATGTTTTAAGTAATTATGTATATAATTTGAGTGCATCAGATTTGCTAGCTTAGGATATTTTCATCAGCATGGACGCTGATCTAATTTTAGTGGCCAGGAATGTGGAATGCATTTGTACATCTCTTTTTGTTTCACTTGCCGCTATGAATATTATGGTAGTGGACACGTATCGTCTGCATGAAGCGCCAGGACAAATGGGGTCAAGAGGTGCTGCTTTGTTTCATATTGTGGGTACTCTATGAGTAAACGTGTCAGTGCTAATGTTTAGAGCTGTGTTAGAGTAGATGATTTTATTGTTGTATACTGTTTTAATTAGTTATTAACTTAAGTTGATATGTATGTGTGACGCAGAAAATGCAAACTATGAAATATTAAATTAGAAAATACTTTAAATTTTACTTTTCTTAATATTTTAGAAGGGGTTCTCATGATAAGAGAATTCTTTCATGAAAGGAAACAACGCTTTTGAAGTAAACTGTCTTAGGCAGCCAGGACAAAGGGACACATGTTGAGTTGGTTAGAAACGGGCTGACGTAAACAGGGTGTGGGAGGGTGGACACTCAACAAGGGGTATACAATCTACAAGAAACACTCTCACATCTCCAGGCAGACCATGACGACAATACTTCTAAAGACGGGGAACACTTTGGTCTCACAATAGAGTCGGAGATTCAAAGACAGACAAACCACCTACAGTCAAGTGTACAGAAACGCATGAGAAGGGAAGACACTTACGATTACGCAACAGAGACGCATGACGTAAGGGGAGAGTGACTACGGATCTCAGATCGGGCAGCTTCTAAGGGGCTAACCGCGTGCACTAACAACCTAGCCTTTCAGCAGACGCACTGAAGCGAGACTATTGAACAATAGTCGAGCAGGGAGTAAAATCTATCCTTAGGGCAGATTAGCACGTGGAAATTTACGAATAGCTTAAATAGGCCATCTCGGGGCTGGCTAGATCATCTGTCATACCAGGAGATCTTGCGTTCCGTCCTTCTGTGATTAGAAGCACACACAGATTGTCTGAGATGGTAAAAACTTATGTTTTGTACATAGATAAACTTTATCTTTTCCTTATTGCACTTATAGATTTTCATTAATTGATATGATAGACTGAATGATACTGTAATTGCATTTTTTCTAGCAAGAAGGAAGTAACTTATGTAAAAAGAATTTTAAATGAGAACTAATGTTAAAATTGCAGGTTTATGATATTTTAATTCACGAGACTGATGCGTAGCAAAACTCACTTGTATGTTTACAGCTGAAGGACACCTACTGTTACACCTACTGTAACACCTACTGTAATGCCTACTGTTACGCCTACATCTACATCTAATTGTACCGTAACGCACACACAAGTGAAGAGGATCCGAACGAAAGTTTTACTGAGGGATTCGACTCTGACCACAACCGCTGTTGCAAGGGGCGACCAGGACGAATTTTACAAAGTCTGTCAACTTGAGAGGACAGGTGCACATGTCAGGACCAGACTACGCGTCGGCACTGAAGATCTGAAGCGTTTGATGTTTTGATCTATGTTGGTTGTCATTTTGTTGACGAACAGTGCGAGCTATTCTGAGTTGGACTGAATTTCGTGGGGTAAATTCGGGACATGTGTGAATTCGGATATTCGTAACACTAAGGACCTGGAGTAATTTCAGAACTGTTCCAGCAGCTGTAATTTACGGATATACATTCTGGCCGGGAGCATGCAAATTATCAGGTGATCTAAATCCTTGTTTTGTCTCGTGAAAACCTGTAAATGTTCTGTGATTTTGTTAATTCTTGTATTGTTCTTCCTGTTTTCTAATCCTTATGAATGTTGTTATAAAACTTCTTTTTTATATAATGTGTTCTGAAGTGTGAAAGAGAAATTCTAATTTAATCTCTAATTTCAAATCTTGTAAACTTATTTTGTCATATTTTTTTTCTTAAATTAAGAATTGCTAAATTGTATTTTGTTATAAGAGACAGATAGCAGGAAATACTCTTTTCTGAAATAACACGTTATTTTTCTTGAGAGATCTGTGAATCTCGGATTCTGCCTATGTGAAACCTAATTGAAATTTCTTAAACTTAATTTGTTATTATTCTTTTATATTTTAATAAATTTTGTTAAATTTAAAACTTTCTCACTCTATTACGTAACTGAGGTAAATGTATATAGGGGACAGTGGGGGCTCGTAAAAATCGATGTAATTTACGTTCTGACAAAGACAGTCGCGACACATTTCTTAGAGCAAGTCTGTCACCTAATAGGGGAGAAATTGTGAGGGCCTGATAACGCTCGAGACTGATAGCATAGGTTCAGTTAGGAGCCGGTTATCTGGACGGGTAACACTTGGGGTGGGAGACGTAATTAACCACGTGCCCCAGGGCTTGACCTACTCACTCCCAGACTGCAGAAGACAAAGACCCTGTCGTGGACCTAGTGTATGATTGTAGACGGATTGAAAGTGGAGAGGTAATTAAGTCATATTTAAGATCATCTTCATTAGATAATCGACACTAGCACATCCATTCACATAACTGGAGTCGTCTGGTAATGTCCTTGGAGTCCATTTCACATAACTGGACACTCGTACCGGTGATGTACATTCACTTAATTGACGGGTGAACTTAGAACCTAGGGAAAACTTAGACGGGAAAACTAGCTAGGGAATCACTAAGGCATAGGTCTAAGAAATCTATTCTTTTCTATACTTTATCTTTCTTAATCTTTTCATTGTTGTAAAGTATTGTAAACTCTTCATATCATTGTATCGTTGTGTTGTCCACTTTATGTATGCTTGGCGTATTGTACTGTTGAAATATTGATGCATGAATATTATGATTTAAAATAATATTTCATATTGATTGATGTGTAAGATATAGAGTTGAAATACTAGTGTAAAATTTTTTTTCTAAACGCATTTTGTACACTGTAAACCTTCTCAGACATATCTGTCCAGTCGATAGGCAGAATCAATAGGACAGTAGCATTTTGTAATCGTGTAACGGGAGCGCATAGATTAAATAGCATCCGAACATTACGAAAGTCAGAATGGCTAGCGCATTGATTACGAGTGAAATACGCATGGCGTGGGTGAAAGAAGGGAAAGCTTTGGCACGTGAACTCGGTGAGAATGAGAATGAGTACGCTAAAACATTCTTGGCCGAGAAAGAGAGAGAATGGAAAGAGAAAGAGGAAAAGAGAGAGAGAGAGGAGAAAGAGGAGAGAGAGGCGAAGGAGAGGAGAGAAGAGAGAGAAGCGAAGGAACGGAGAGAAGAGAGAGAGGAGAGAAAGAAACTGAAAGAACTAGATATAAAAGAAATTCTAGTAAGGGAACAAAACTTGTCACCTGAAGACATATTTCCAGAGGAAAGGAGGACGCAATCACGCGAAATCAATGTTAAAGTACAATTTCATCCCTTTAATAGAAAGGAGGACCAAATAGATGAATATGTTAGCCTATTTGAAAAGAAAGCTATTTTAACAGGACTCCCAAACTGACAATGGTTAAGCCAACTATCGTATTGTATGAAAGGACAGGATACCATAGTAATAGAACGAATGGAGGTAACCGATGAACCATATGATACATACAAAACGGCATTACTGTGATACTTTCAAGGCTCAAGCGATATCTATAAACAGAAATTCAAAACCTTCCATAGAGACGAAAAAGAAAGCTTCAAGCAAGCTGCGGAAAGGCTAAGATATTTGTTAGACCGCTGGTTAGAAGCAGAGAACACAGACACGGATGAGGTAGAGAGTGTTAAGGATCACTTTGTGAAGGATGTATTGATAAACTTGTCACCTCCCGCATTAATTGCATACACAAAGGAAAAGAAAGCCAAAACACTGGACAAATGGACAGAAAAGGCTGACGAGTATGAACATGCACACGGTACACAGATAGCACCGGGTAAAGGAATGCAAGTTAAACCGTCACATACAACCTTGCGACCGCCGCAACCACAGAACAAACCGCAACAATGCCGGTTAGTGACGATAAGGTTAAAATAGAAGGGCAGTCGAAACTAGACACCCGTCCACCTACACCACATCCACAGGGGAAACAACCTCAGACAACACAGTCAGAGGAAAAGAAAAAAGAACCCATAAAATGTTTTCAATGCGGAAAGAAGGGCCACATTAAACGAGATTGTCGATCAGTTATCAGCGCGATTGAACCATTCAGAGCACCACATTTCTCCGCGAAAATTAATGGACGTAAGGCAAGAATCTTGCATGACACAGGGTGTACAATAGGATTAGTAGTTGATCCAAGTCTAGTGCATGAACAAGATTATACAGACGAAAAGCGCACGATCACGTTGGCAGATGGAACCCGACGAACCGTGCCGATTGCTTTCGTACATATTGAATCAAAATATGTAACGGGACGTGTACAAGCCGTTTGTTTAAAAGGTTGTGTGACACAAGCAATCATGGGTTGTGAATACATACTACCGGGTAATGTAAAAACAGCCGACATCTCTGAAGTTTCTGCCGTGAAAACGTGCCGACAAACACGCAAGGAAAGCAAGCAGATGGGGAAGGGGGACGCTCGGCGTACCACCCCCACCCCCAACCCAGCCGAACGCTGACCTGGATAATGCGAAAAACAGAGATAGCGACGCGCCTTCTCAGTCGACAGAAGTCGGGCTGGAGGAAGGGGGTGTCGGACTGCCAGTGACTGAAGGAGAAGACACGGCCAGCGGATTGGTCAGTGGGTCAAACTCGCTTCGCGCTGCGCAATTAGAGGACGCGTCTATCGAGCGCTGTCGGAAGAAGGCAGAACTCGAAGGGGCGTACACTTCCAAAAAATCTGGACATACGATCCAATTTCTATGGAAGAAAGGGACACTCATTCGCCAATGCACGGGGGTGAGTGGGGCTAAGAACAGCCAACTAGTGGTGCCTATGAAGCTAAGGGGGGAGGTACTTAGGATAGCTCATGACTCGACTGTAGCTGGACACTTAGGGGCCGCTAAAACGTTAGCACGTGTATCTGCCGAATTCTATTGGCCGGGTATGACGGGCAACGTTGACAGGTACACCAAGTCATGTGACGTCTGCCAGCGAACAAACAGGAAGACGGAAAGACTTGTACCATTAGGGGAAACCCCTGTAATCGACACGCCATTCAAAAGAGTAGCTGTTGACCTCATCGGGGAAATAAAACCGCCGTTGGGGCGAGGGCACAGATGGATTCTGACCGTGATAGATTACGCCACTCGCTACCCCGAAGCGATCCCGTTGACCTCAATTAGTACACAAGCGGTTGCAAACGCGTTGTTCTGCATTTTTTCTCGGGTCGGATTCCCAGAAGAAATATTGTCTGATAGAGGAACGCAGTTCGTGAGTGAACTAATGAAAGAAAGAAATAGAATGATACAGGTTAAGCAGATTATGACAACACCGTATCACCCACAATGTAATGGACTGGTTGAACGTCTGAACGGCGTATTAACTAGCTCATTAAAGAAGCTATGTATAGAGAAACAGCGTGACTGGGATAAGTATCTACCGGCATTATTATTCGCGCTCAGAGAGGTACCCCAAGACTCGTCACTGTTCTCTCCCTTCGAACTTTTATTTGGACGCACAGTACGAGGACCGATGTCCATATTGCGACAATACTGGACCAATGATAGTTTGACAGAGACCATAAAAAGCACATATCAATATGTGATTGATCTGGCCAACAAGATAGATCTTAGCTGTCAGATTGCAGCCGAAAACACCCGCGTAGTGAAACGTAGGCAGGCCACGCAATACAACAAAAAGACACGACAGACCACTATCGATGTCGGATCACAGGTACTGTTACTATTGCCCGTACACAGAAATAAACTCGAAGTAGCATGGCAAGGACCTTACAAGGTAACTGAGAAACTCAGTGGATGCAACTTCCGTATCCAACAGGGAAACAAAGAGAAAGTTTTCCACGCAAACTTACTAAAGGAATACAAAGAAAGGCCAGCACACTTGGTAGCCACGGTTGTCATCGAGGATGACAACTTCAGTCCCGGAGGCTGAAACAGTGCCGCACGTAGGGCTTACACAGAAAGAAGGCGTAAGTGACGTACTCGTGAACGTTGAATTAATGCATGACGAAAAAGAAGCAGTTCAAACCCTGCTTGAGAAATACGCAGATGTATTTTCAGACGTACCCGGTCGGACGAAATTATGCGAATTTTCGGTTCCTACCACTGACGAAGTACCCGTGCGAGTAAAACCGTATGTACTACCATATGCAAAACAAGAGGCAATAAAAGCGGAAATACAACAGATGTTAGAAATTGGAGTTATCGAAAAGGCTGATTCTCCATACAGCGCGCCTATAGTACTAGTGCACAAAAAAGACGGAACACACCGGTTTTGTGTTGACTATCAGCAACTGAACAAACATGTTATATTCTCTGCCGAACCGATGCCGGAAAGTGAGAAATTGTTTGCACAGCTAAGCCAAGCTAAATTATTTAGTAAGCTTGACCTTTCGAAAGGCTACTGGCAACTTCCGGTTCATGACCAAGACAAACCGAAACTAGCATTCAGTACGCCTGAGGGACAGTTTCAGTGGAACGTCATGCCGTTCGGCATATTGACCGCGCCTGCCGCGTTCACAAAAATTGATGCGATTACTACTGGAACCCCTGCAAGAGCGTTCAATACACAACTTCATGGATGATGTGTTGATCGCAACTGAAACATTTGTTGAGCATATTGAAGTGCTTAAGAAACTATGCGCACGATTACGCAAGTGTAATCTGACCGCACGGCCTTCAAAATGTCTCGTTGCCTACCACAAATTAGAATATTTGGGACACACAGTCGGACATGGACTGCTGTGGCCCGAGGCAAACAAAGTACAAAAACTAACTGAAATGACACGTCCGCTGACAAAGACTAACGTCAAATCCTTTCTAGGACTAGCAGGATACTATAGAAAATTTGTTCATAAATTTAGCGATATAGCTGCACCTCTTAACGACTTGACGAAGAAAAATCAGCCCACCAACGTTGTCTGGACTCAAGGTTGTGAAGAGGCCTTTGAACAACTGAAAAAATGTCTAGCACAACAACCCGTGTTACATCTACCAGATGTCAACAAAGAATTTATTTTGCGAACGGTCGCTAGCAACAAAGGGTTAGGGGCCATACTCCTACAAGAGCATGACGGTACCACACACCCTATAGCATACGCCAGCCGGCGATTGAACGCGGCCGAGCAGAATTATTCTACCTCAGAGAAGGAGTGCCTAGCAATAATCTGGGGCATACAAAAATTCCAAGCCTATCTGTATGGCAAGAAATTTGTAATCCAGACTGACCACCAACCGTTAGCGTATATCGCAAGCTCTACAAGGAGTAACGGAAGACTCACCCACTGGTCACTATTTCTCCAACAGTATCGATACCACATACAAGTAATCCGCGGAGTAGATAATATTGGCGCTGATTACCTGTCACAAGTGCGTGACAATGAACCACCAGCCACGACCAACGATGAATAAACGAAATTGTTCACCTATTGCATTTCTCCGTAGTATTAAGGAGATAGTGAAACCCGATTCACTATCTAAAAGAAGGGGAGAATGTGACACAGAAAATGCAAACTATGAAATATTAAATTAGAAAATACTTTAAATTTTACTTTTCTTAATATTTTAGAAGGGGTTCTCATGATAAGAGAATTCTTTCATGAAAGGAAACAACGCTTTTGAAGTAAACTGTCTTAGGCAGCCAGGACAAAGGGACACTTGTTGAGTCGGTTAGAAACGGGCTGACGTAAACAGGGTGTGGGAGGGTGGACACTCAACAAGGGGTAGACAATCTACAAGAAACACTCTCGCATCTCCAGGCAGACCATGACGACAATACTTCTAAAGACGGGGAACACTTTGGTCTCACAATAGAGTCGGAGATTCAAAGACAGTTGCTATATTTAGACGTTTGTAAACATTTCCTTTAAAATGACGTCAGTTTATTGAAATGAAAATAAACTAATACTTTATTTAGACTTTTGTAAACATTTCCTTTAAAATGACGTCAGTTTACTGAAATGAAAATATACTAATACTGTCGACCCCTGGGATTCTGTTTTGACGTGATTGCATAGTGGATTTGCCTGCATAGTCATATAACTAGAACAACATGCATAGTGGAATAGCCTGCATAGTTAGATAACTAGAACAAAATGCATAGTGGATTAGCCTGCATAGTCATATAACTAGAACAACATGCATAGTGGAATAGCCTGCATAGTTAGATAACTAGAACAAAATGCATAGTGGATTAGCCTGCATAGTCATATAACTAAACAAAATGCGAAATAAAGCAGTGTAGTGACACTGAAACATTCCAAGAAAATGCAAACAATACTCACTTATAAAACTGTATATTATACACATATCTATGAAATATATTAAATAGCAGGTCGTCAAGTGGAAACAATATCCGTGTACATGATAATTCAACAATGCCGAATTAATTCTCTTGGTTACACTGAGATTTGCTTTAAAGTGATGAACGTATAATATTAGAATGAAAACACACAATACACCCGAACAAAATGGCTGAACTGGCGTCTTTAAGCGCTATGTAGTCTCTATGGCTACAAGCTACTAATGTGTTCTGACAAAGAAAATGTCGTTCCGACTGACCTACATTTGATTGCTGTGAAATTATTGACGCGACTCGAGGAAAGAAAAACACTAGCGTGTTATCATATGTCAGACGATTTGTGTTCTTTTTGCTTTTGTCTGAGTGCATTGGCACTGAAGATCTACTATCCTTCTATTTTGAGGAATTTTATGACTTGTAGATGTTCAGGCCATTTTAACAAGCCGACGAGTTAGGTATCCTGCCATGTTTAACACAAATGTCGTAGCTATATTAAAGAGGCATATTTTGCTAACTTGTACAGTATAAACAAATGTTTTAAAATGCTCAAAATATGTTAAAATAATTTTAGTGAAAGGAAATAATTTGTTTTGGGCTCAACTGATGAGAGGGATGGAAACCGTTAAACATCAACACGGAAATGAAGGACAGCAATTGATATCACTAACATGGCAGTTGTAGCCGACAACACCAATGTTGCTGACAACCAAATCAGCCATGAGGGATGCTAGCCGACATACATTAACAAAAGCAACTAGGTTGGGACCGATAATCATGTACATCGAGTCTGAACACAACTTTGAACACTAGGATTTTGTGCAGATGACTAGTAACTAGACAGTCAAAACAAAGAACTTTCTGAAAGTTCTACAAAAGTGAAACGTACGGACTGTTTAAATTGATTGGTATAAAGGAAAAAGAGAAGAAAAAGAAGAAGTAAGTACAAAAAATAGCAACAAGAACATTTGTGCTTCTGGCTGCAAGGCACCATTTTATAAACTTTCTTTACAAGGTGTAACTTTTCAGTAGTAGTAGTAGACGTATTTTTCCAGTAGTAGTAGTTGACGTAACTTTTTTAGTAGTAGTGGATGCATATGTACATTTGATTCACATCTGAGTTCATATGTTGTGTATTGGAAGTAATGGATATCTCAGTTGTAAGTTTTGCGATAGTAAAACTAATTTATCTGCAGCATTAGGGAGTTGTACTTTTGCTAGGGTAAAAACCTAATTTATGTGCAGCATTAGGGATTTGTAAGTGTTGCTAGGGTGTTTCATTCCAGTATTTATTTAGATATCCTTTCTCAGCATGAGGATTTAAAGATTATTAATTTCCAACGTTCACCTATGCTGACGACAGACTGGTTGTCAGATTCACCCTTCAGTCTCCTAAATTAACTCCCTTGGTTTAGATATTAATTTTAGTGACAGGCAAACCTGTGTAATAATGCACGAACTGGGTACGTTATCCAATCACAAATAATTATGCATTCAAATAGTTCATCTTTTGACTCAGCCCTCAGCCCAGTTCTTATTTGGTCTTCCTTGCAATAATTAGCCAACTTCTGTAATTAGATAACAAATAAGAATTTAATAAATTTAACAATTTACAAATGGTAATTCAATATATCAAAATTCAAAAATGAAGGTCATAGGACTACCTGTTTGTCTTTAAGGTTTCTACGGAATCGTAATACACAGTTCTCATTTAAGAGATCACCAGCTGTCCACTTAGCTGTTTTATCTTCTCGTCCATTATGGCAGTTCACACCCCAACAGTCCGTCGCTGGTTGACCGGCAACTGTCACATAACACGTCACTTGAATAGCGTCGATTCAGCTCTTCAACTCAGTGGTCGTAAGATACCCGGTGTTCAGTTTTAGTCGCTGTGTTTGCCTCTCACACGGCAAGTCGTAAGATGCCCGGTGTTCAGTTTTAGTCGCTGTGTTTGCCTCTTACACGGCAAGTCAAGTCGTAAGATGGCCGGTGTTCAGTCTAGTCGCTCTGTTTGCCCCTCACACGGCAGGTCAAGTCGTAAGATGCCCGGTGTTCAGTTTTAGTCGCTGTGTTTGCCTCTCACACGGCAAGTCAAGCTCAGCACAACGTCGAACACACTCTGGATTCAAACATGGAATCCAAACTTGGAAATAAAGTTCGAATCATAAAAGTCAAAAACATGACATTCCAAACATGGAATCCAAGTTTGGACATAAAGTTCAAATTATAAAAGTCAAAAACATGACATTCCAAACATGGAATCCAAACTTGGACATAAAGTTCGAATCATAAAAGTCAAAAACACGACATTCCAAACATGGAATCCAAACTTGGACATAAAGTTCGAATCATAAAAGTCAAAAACATGACATTCCAAACATGGAATTCCAAATGTGAAACCCGCTCTGAAACGATAAGTGTTCATTTCCATGAGTGACAATTATATTCATTCGCCAACCCGTGGCATATACAATAGAGTACCGTATTTACAAATCGACCTTTTGATCGTATTTTACAATGAAAGGTAAAATATGAAGAATGAAAAGATATAATTTAAATCATACACATGCGTGTTACAATTATAATAAAACACATTACACGCAAGTGGATTAAATCATTACATAAGAAAATACTCCAATATCCATAGCGTTTCACAATTGTCAATTTAGTTAATTAGCTTTCCAAAGAAGACAAATTAACGTTACCCTTGTGTAGTTTTTAACGTTTGAACCTCTTCAAGCCTCTGTTGCCGTAGTTGTCTCAGCTTGGATATGCGCTCTTGTGTGAAGCAGAGAGGGCCGACCGCATCTTGTTTGACTGGCTCAAAGTCGCATAAGATGTCACTTGGTGGGGTGGGCAGTAAAGCACATTTCATTTCCATTGCACACAAAAGACTTTCGGCACTTCGCATCGGACCACCGACGGAGAAGCACGCAGGAAATTACTATGGAAAAACGTACCACCCGCTCTACCATCAACACTTCTACCCTGCCTTTCACAGACCAGGAGGAGGAAAAAAAAATCAAAAGACACGCCCGGTGCAGATTAGTAGAAGTATATGATGAGGAGGTGCGTGCCCGCCGCCGCATATACCTTGCACCTTACTGCCTTAAAATCGATACAGGCAACGAAAAAATCGATACAGCATACAGTTATTTACTGCGCGAAACATTCGACCAAGCAAGTGAGGTAGGCGTGCGTGAAGCCTTTACAATTTTCAAGAATTGGCACCGCATCAAAATAGAGGATAAGAAATCTACATGTGCTGACAACGAAACACAAACGTCCACCAACACGACTGACCAAGAAAGTAACACGCACATCGTGTGGAAAATTCCACCAACCACAAAAGTCAACGCCACACAGACATCGACTGGAAAAATTAACACCAAAGTGGCATTTTCCCAGACACCAACTCCAGCGTCGGAAGAAAAGAAAACCCAAGCTCAAAGGACTACAAGTGAGGAAAAAAAAAACCCAAACAGAGACAAAGAAGAAAAATGAAAAACCTCATAAAGCCGCTAATACACAGACTACCAACATCGAGACGAAGGAAAAAAAAATCCAAACGACAAACGTCCACATGAACGAACCTCAACAATCCAACGAATTTGATAACCTACTGGACCAGGTTTCAAGGGAACTCGAGGCCGTGCCCCTCTCACCCATACCAGCGACGCCGCCTCGACCACCAACAACGGCGACAACTACAACAGCATCAACATCAGAATGCCAGCCCACTCCACCAACAACAAAACAGGGCGAAAGAAAAAAAAGACGGCGCCCGCCACCACATATTCGGAGGCAACAACAGTGCCCTCGACAACAACATCGCGGACAACAACAACAACAGGGGCAGTACCAGGAACAACATTACCCCTCTTGGGGTTATTTTAACCATCCAATGGCTGATTTAATCCAACTGCTACTCGACCATCTGTACTGGCCGCCAGCGCCCACCTTCAGGCATCCCAACGGACACCGGGGACAGCCACTTCAACAACAACGACGCCGCCAGCGCCCACATGCAAGCATCCCAACGGACACCGGGGACAGCCACTTCAACAACGACGCCACCAGTGAGGATGTCGGGAAGTCGAACAACCCGGGCACATGTACACACTGGATATAGATCTGGTGTGTTACTAGCCTGGGCTCTGTAAGACACCCCCCCCTCACCATAACACCAGAAACGGCAACAACATCAGAGCCACTGCCAGGAACAACAATAACATCGACTTCAACCCACGGATCACCGGGTTTGGAGTCCGCCTTTGTCGGCCAGACATGTTTTTCTCAACGGGCACACGCAGCAGCAGAAAGGCACCCCGTCCCTCTCCCCCCCCCTCTCCAAACGCGAAAGCGGCGGAAGCCGGAAGCGTTCCCCACATTAACAACAACATGGGCAGTAAAGGAGATTTTGCCATTCCTGAAAAGGGTTGAGACTTGTTGCTGGCTTGTCTGGTGTGGCGCTTTGACATGACTCTCGTCCCGGCGGTCCGATGGAAGGATGTTGAATTTTGTCTGGTGGTGATGATGTGATGACGTCAAATCCCGGGTTTACGGTATATAAACATATGTATGGTTTATGGCGGGAAATCTATCAGTCGAGCATCAGGCGTGGACAACACCCATTATCTGCTATAGTTCGTGCATGTTATATAATAGGTGTGGGCCCTCTTTTGATTGCGTTAAAGCCGTCTGTAGTGCGACGCCTCAGGAGCGTGATGATTACATCACCGTCCGCGATGTCTTTATGAATACGACGACATTGAAAAGGAACGAAACTTCAAACAGCTTAACATAACAATATCAAATAATTATTAGAGAGGAGGTCAAGTATAATTTGTCCCTGACTTCGTTACATAGGGTAAAACTAATTTATGTACAGCATTAGGGAGTTGAAATAATGTTGGGAATTTAGAAATGTGCAAGTTATTTTTTAAAAAATTAATAATACATGAATGTTTTGTTTCAATTATGTCAGTTAAGGTGTACAATTAGTTTGTTATGTGATATTCTACATAGGGTATGGAATTTAGGTTTTGTGGCAGCTACTTATTTTGTTATAAGTAAGAGAAAATGTTATGTGTGTCAACAGTTTGTAGTCTTATTTCTGTATTATTGTTTACAAAAGTCTCGTTGTGCTCTGCTTGTGTGATAGTTGTTTGAGAAGCATATACAGTCCATTCTTGCTAACTAGTAGACAAGGAAGGTTCGAAAATGTAGAATTTGGGTCTAGTTCTGGTTTGCGGTTGGCAAACGATAGGTTGGTCTAAGTGGGCCGGGTAGTATAGGTTGCTCTTAGTGGGTGGGCCGGTTTATACTAGTTTAGCCAGGTGATGTAGGACACTGACTGGCAGCAAATGTGTCTCCTGTTTTAAATGACACAACGTTTAATTATGTGTGTAACATATATTTATTGCCCGACAGTGAGCAGAATATTCAGTTTAAATTGATGTTTCATTTTTAGTTTGGTTATATATGGTAGTCATTGATAAACTTAGAAATCGCCCTTCGTAAATGTATCAGATTTCTCAACATATCAAACTACTTTGATATTTTTCAATGTTTAATGGGCAGTTTTACTAACATTAATTGTTAGTGAATGATGTTTGTAGATCTCTTAGTGATTTCGGATAGTCATAGGGTGAGATGCCGTCTATTAGTAAAGACGTTGGTAGGATTTTAGTGGTCAGGGATGTAATGACTATAATCTTACTAAGGCCGTGTGTTACAAATCTGCTGAAAATGCTGTGTACTCTCACTTTAGAAATGACAGCTTTAACCAGTTACACATGTGTACGTTTTACAGACAAGAGTGTTGTATGTGATGAGGTGGATGCATGAGGTTTTATGTACTTATGTTGGTCTGTTTATGTACTTATATTAGTTTGTTTATGTACTTATTTTGGTTTGTTTATGTACTTATATTAGTTTGTTTATGTACTTATTTTGGTTTGTTTATGTACTTATATTGGTCTGTTTATGTACTTATATTGGTCTGTTTATGTACTTAAATTGATTTGTTTATGTACTTATGTTAGTTTGTTTAAGTAGTTATGCTGGTTTATTTATGTATTTATATTGGCTTGTTTATGTATTTATATTGGTTTATTTATATATTTATACTGGTTTGTTTATGTACTTATATTGGTTTGTTTATGTATGTCACAGTCTGATAAAAATGTCATGACTCCTTGACCCACTTGTTTGTTTTTCAAACATCAAAATTTGAAATTCCTTTGTTTAGAGCTCTCCCATGATACTTCAGTATCGAGAAGCTTCTAACAAAGAGGTCAGAGACATTATGTAACTTTAGGCCATTGTCTAAGTTCTCGAACCAACCACATAATACGTGACCAGTCACGTGATACACCTTATGATTTTTTAATAAATACGGGAACGCGGTCCTGTAGAGTCACTCCGAGAATCCAGAAGCATAGACGTAGTCCTGATACTTCGTGCTACCGCTATTCGTTGAGTCACATAGGAACAGCCGACGTGTTTGCTGAGATAACACCTCAATTTAACACTAAGGTCGGCTTTTTCCTCCTCCTTTTATCCTTGTTCCACTGAAGTTGTTCAAGCTCTACGAGTGAGCTGAATCCACTATTGTCCTATTACCATTAATGAGACAGTGCCGGCGCGCAGGTCTGCACGTCTGTCTATACTCACCATTCCATTCAGCGTGATTCTGAAAGACAGTTCCATTGTTATGCTGTATGCATCTTTGCTGAGGGAAGACAAGTGAGGTAGACTGGTCTGGACTGGATTCGAACACGTGGCCAACATTCACAAGCTAAGTCCTTGCTTGGTGTACCAAAAATCAAAACGAACAGTGTTTTCAAGGCAATTCTCTCGTTGACAGTTTATGCACGTTAATTTGCCAAGGCTTAGAATTAGACTTCGCATTCGTATATTAACTATTTGTTAAATTGTTAAACTTATTAAATCTTATTTTTAATTGTTAATCCTCTTGGTAGTACATTTTTATGCATGATAGACCTATAGATCTTCTTGGTTTGGATGGGGGCGAATGAGCTGAATGACATAACGTATGCATATTAATTTAGAGGAATTTAACGACTCCAAGCCAGCTTTGTACGCAAATTGTCAGTTTGTAAATCTGTTGTCTGCACTACAAGACACATTTTTAAAGTTAGTCAAATGATAATTTGGGCAGCCAGTCTGTTTAGGATAGAGAGAAGGAATTAATTTAATCTATCATATTTAAAGTCCTTAAAAATCCTAGGCAGGGTCTATAAATAAATACTAGAAACGTAACAAGTGTGAGCTCGTCCGGTGGATTGATATGTATTAAATTGAAACATTTTTATTCATAGGGCGTATCATATCTTTAGAAAACGACATTGAGAAATTGCCAATTGTTCTTTTGTTTTCTGGTCATCGAATTCTTGCTTTTGTGACATGTGCATGTATTCTTTTGCAGGGAATTATGTACGCCTAGTTAATATTGTTGTATTTGTGCATGATATTAACTGTTGATGATTATTTAGCGTGGTGACATTGAATATTTCATTGTGAGAAGTCGACGTGTTATACCGCCAGCTAGGAGAGTTACCGGTAGTAACAGACTTTGGACTATTATATTTAGGGTGCTAAGTATAATGTGTAATGTTGTATGGTAGGAGCCGTGACATTACGGAAGCCTTGGAACAGCGAAAACTGTGACAAGCAGGTGAAACGTGTGATACTAACGTGTAATTTATTTCGGAAGGTGTTCTGAATAAATTAAATAATTTTTGTAAGGTCATAGCCTAAAAGTTATTTCAGGATAAGCGGAGTTATCGCCGACGGTTAGAATACACAATTCACGAGATACATTTCTATTGTAGCCAGATGCGCTAAGACAGTAAAATGGATCTAGAGCAGGTTATTGAGAATCTGAAAAAGAATGGTTCCTTACTAGGACACCAAGGTGATGAGTTGACAAACTACGTTAGAACCGAGCTAGCCAAGAAAGAGCAAGCGGATCTAGAGAGAGAGAAGCGAGCAGACGAATGAGAAATGAAACGGTTAGAAGCCGAAGTGAAAAAGGTAGAAGCCGAAACGAAAAAGGTAGAAGCTGATACCGAGGCGAAACGCATAGAAGCCGAAATGAAACGGTTAGAATTGGAAGTGAAAAAGCTAGAAATTACCAGCCGTAATCACAGAAGCAGTGGTAGTTTACATTCTAGTGATGGAAACAACCAGAGTAGAACTGAACACATCATTCCAAAGTTAAATATGGTCCCATTTGATGAGAACAAAGATCAAATAGACGCGTATTTAAAAATGTTTGAAAAGTTAGCCAAAGCAACAAACATTCCAGCCGAACATTGGGCTATAAATTTATCCGGGTTACTGCAGGGGAGCGCGAAAGACGAATTCAATAAACTTAGCGATACAGAGTCGGATGAGTACGACACCGTAAAAGCCGCATTATTGACACGCTACAGACTCACAGCAGACACATATCGCCGTAAATTTAAACAGGCCACGAAAATGAGTTCAGAGACACACGCACAGTACATAAGACGCGTGACTGACTTATTCCAACAGTGGATAGACTTAGCTGAAACTCCACAGACGTACAATGGACTTAGGGATGAAATGATAAAGGACCACATTCTCGGGTCATACAAATCAGATCTACTGATTCACTTAACAATAAGGGAGAGATCCATGCTAGAAGAAATAGGCCACGCCACCGACCGCTTTGATGACGCTCACTCGAAATTCTCGAACACACACGCGAACAACAAACCTCGATCAAGCGAACCGCCGACTCAGAAAGTTAAGAAAAATGGCGGAAAGACGCATAGCGAAAATAAATCGTCTCAACCCGACACTAAAACCAAGTCTGACAAGCAGAAAGATAAAAAGACACTTGCTTGCTACACTTGCGGTGATAGTGAACATTTTTCGAGAACTTGTACTGACAAAAGGACAGCAAAAGTCTATGCAGTAGATAGCCATACACCTAAAACAGAGAAGTAAAACCGTACACCAGTACAAGCAAACGGACATGAAACAATCGCTTTGCTTGATACAGGGTGCGAACTGGACGCTATGGTAAATGCATCGCTAGTTAACCGTGCCGATTACACAGGGGAGACAATTTCAGTTACCTTCGCGAACGGGGAACGGGATACTTTACCGGTAGCAGAAATTTCTATAATTTCTGACTTCGTAGAAGGAACAGTCAGAGCAGCCGTGATTGAAAACTCACCGCATGACGTGATCCTTGGTTGCAAGTATGTATTGCCGTGCAAAAAACAAACTTCAACCGACACACCACTGGTTAACGCTGTAACCAGAGCAGCGAGTAGTAATTGCAAATCCGTAACCGCGCTTATGTCTGCCGCACCAGCCGTAGATGAAGCGACAATTAGCGAAATAAAATTGCTACAGGCTGAAGACGAAACACTGGACAAGCTACGTAAACAAGCAGTACTTGCTAGTGACGTCAAAACTGACGACTCGAATAAGAAAGCGTGCATTATTCTGAAAAAGGGTTTATTGTACCGCTATTCAAGAGTGGGAAACGAATTCCAGAAGCAATTGGTCGTTCCACAAACCAAACGTAGTGACGTATTACGATTAGGTCATGAGAGTCTTTTTGGTGCACACATGGGTGTCCAGAAAACATCTAGTTGTATTACACGTGAGTTTTATTGGCCGGACATCCTCGCCGATATCCGTAGATTCGTGTTAAGTTGCGACACATGCCAGAGAACACAATCTAGAAATTCCATCAAACCCACACCGTTAGGAGAGCCTGAACTGATCAGCTAAATTAGCTCCATCCGCCGCATTATCGAGTCGTGTGGGAGAGTCGAAGAAAGAACCCGCTAAAGCAGTAAATCTACTTTTAAGAGGTAACAATAACACGTCTACTTCTTACCATATTTATTGCTTATGTTGATTGTATTTTGTAATTGAATTGACATATGTATTTTGTGCAGCTTATCGCTATTTTAGCCAAAGCACTTGTTTCGATGTAAAAGGACAAATCTAAAAGTTATTGTATATAAATTATTGTAACTCTTATCTTTAATTTATATAAATCTTAAATTCCCTAGTGCCGCCAGAATGTCTGTGCACGTTGTGAATTCTTCTTTGTAATTCAAATTGTTCTTGCATATAATTTTTCGTGTAAAATTGTAAAGCATTCATGCTTCATTTTGAATTAATCCTTTGTGTGAATTCTAATTTTTAATGCTGTAAATATTTGGGAATTCATACGTTCGTGTAACGTTACCTGTAACACACACGTGAACCACAATGTATATTTAAATATAACCATATTTGAATTGTAAACGACACGATAGTCAAAGATTCTAGATTCAGAACCTTTAAACAAAGAAACATGTGCTTGGGTTTTCGAATATAGACGCAAATAGTTACAGAGCCCAAATCCTTTGTTTCAGCCGGGTTCTTATGTTATTCCTCTCTACCTTCGTACTTCTTGAGTCGTACGCCGACTCGGGTATCTTCATGACCCGTACGTGAACTACGTAGAAGTACATTGTGTTAACTACGGTTAACGATCGTTGCAAGTACATTAGCGATGCAGTAATTGAGTGGACGATTGACTGTTATGCTATGCAGTACTGACGATGAGCCAAAGTGATGTGGACAAGTTCTAACCAGTTGAACCCCACATGTGACCAAGAGTGTAGTTAAGTATACCTACTATGGTCCAGGATCAAGTGAATATTTTGGCAGAAATTCTCGTTAAAACACATAACAAAGACGATAGAGCAAGAAATAACATTTGTATTGAATCTAGACTTCGTGCTCGTGATTAATTGTTACTGTTAATTGTTAAACTTATTAAATCTTATTTCATCTTGTTAAGAACCTCTTTTTGTAGTAATTTGTATGCATATAGACCAAAAAATGTGGATTGGATGGGGGCTGTTTGAGCTAAGCGAATGACGTAATGAATGCATATGAATCTAAGAGAGTTTTTAACGATTTCCAATCTAGCTAATGTACGCAAATTATCAGTTCGTAAATCTGTGATCTAGACTACAAAGATGCATTTTTAATTTAGTCGAATGATGATTTGAGCAACCAGTCTGTTTAGGTTAAACGAGAGGGAATTAATTTAAATAGTAAATTAAAGTTCTATAATTTCCTAAGCAGGGTCTCTAAATCAGGGGCGGGCAAACTTTTGAGACCGCGGGCCAGATAAAACTGTTGGAACGGTTCGCGGGCCGGATAGACGACCAAATATCACAAGTCCAGCAAGTTCAGAATATAAAATGAGAACAAAAGTAATTTTAAAAAACTAACTCTGTTTCAATGAAAGATTAATGAGATGGATGGTATTGCTTACAATAAATAAGTAATTCAATATCTGGCTGAACTGATGAGATTGACAAGCGAAGAATGTCATTTTGATGACGGTCAGAGAGTTGAGAGCGAAGGCGACTCTTTGTATATTTCATCTTTGAGAACAGTTGTTCACAGCAAAATGTGCTTCAGAACATAGCTACAATGCGCTGAGCATGTTTAATAAAATGTGGAAACTTGCCTGATGGTAGGATGACATCACGAAAAAAAGAAAGAGGAGAAGAAGTGCTGAAGTTTGCTTTTAACTCATTTTTTGAGCAAGGAGTAGTGAAACTTCATAACTGGCACGTGTCACTTTTTCATGCACAGATGTTTGCTTATGAAACATGAAACTGCTTTTCTCTATATTGCCTGTGAGTTTAGCAAATAGTATTCTTTTTCTCACAGGCAGACATTAAACCAAATTTCGAAGTTAAGTGTACTGTTTCCCAGTGACAGAGCACATTAAACTCTTTAAAGACAGCAACAGTTTTCAAACAGATCAGACACTGAGCTTGTCCAAATCGTTCTATGAAAAAGTACTTCTCGTCCACTCAGAGTTAAATGTCCGACTTTCCATATCCACTTTAAATTTTTTAGGATGCTGGGGTTGCAGACATGATTGTGGGGATGGGGGAATAATGGCAAAGAAATAGCAGAAATGCAACAACCAGTTCGGTTGTGATGGCATAAGACTGAGTTTCAAATTCGCGTGTACCTCTGTTTACCTCCAGCCCTCCTTCCTCTCCCCCAATTATAGTGGTGAAGGTCAGGTCACGACTGAGGCAGAGTACAGATGCTGACATACAGGTATTATTTTAGATCTGTCCTAGGCCTGGGAGAGTTCAAAACGAACTATAAAGAGATGCTAGTGTAATATATATAACCGCAGGCATAAATTGTACATGTGCACACGATTCTGTGTGAGTAATTCAAACTGTTAAAATTACATGTAGTCTTTAGACTAGTTTAGCCTTGGCTGTTTGACAGCGACCCCAATTGTTTTAGTGACTTTTGTTTTGCGGGCCAAAAGCAATAAGTGTGAATGGCTTGGCGGGCCAAAAGCAATAACTGTGAATAGCTTGGCGGGCCAAAAGCAATGTTAACTGTGAATAGCTTGGCGGGCCAACAAAAAATGCTTCGCGGGCCAGAGTTTGCCCGCCCCTGCTCTAAATAAATACTGGAAACGTAACAAGTGGTGCCTCGTCGCGGGATTGATATGTATTAAATTGTAACATTTTTTATACATAGGGCGTATCATATCTTTAGGAAACGAACATTTGAGAATTGCCAATATTCTATTGATTCAGGATTGTTGAAATATTTATCTTTCTTTTGTTGTGACATGTGCATGTATTCTTTTGCAGAGTAGCGTGCATGTTAGTTAATATTGATGTTTAAGCATAGTTAAGCATTGTATTAACTGTTTAATGATTTATGTAGTATTGTGTTACTGAATATTTCATTGTGAGAAGTCGACGTGTTATACCGCCAGCTAGGAGAGTTATCGGTAGTAACAGACTTCGGACTATTATATTTAGGGTGCTAAGTATAATGTGTAATGTTGTATGGTCGGAGCCGTGACATTACGAAAGCCTTGGAGACAACAGATTTGTGACCAAGCAGGTGAACGTGTAACTAACGCGTAATTTATTTCGGAAGGTGTTCTGAATAAATTCAATAATTTTTGTAAGGTCGTAGCCTAAAAGTTATTGTGGGATAAAGTGGAGTTTATCGCCTACGGTTAGATACACAATCACGAGAGATATTTATTGTAGCCAGACGCGCTAAATAAATAAGATGGACCTCGAACAGATTATTGAGAATCTGAGAGAGGAAGATTCCTTGATCGGATACCGAACCGAAGACGAGTTGACGAACTACGTGAGAACTGAACTAGACAAGAAAGCAGAGAGAGAGAGAGAGAAAGAGAGAGAGAGAAAGAAAGGGAGGAAGAGGAACGCGAACGTGAGGCGGAACACGCGTTAGAAATGAAACGGATTGAGTCAAGACAGGCCGAGGCTAGAGAAAAGCTAGAACGCGCTAAGGCCGAGATGGAAAGTTTAGAGATAGAAGATGATCACCTTACGACTTTGATAAATCTAAGGATCGATGAACGGATAGGGAGCTTACAGCTCATGGAAATTCTAAAACACGAACAGAAGGTAGGCATATCACTAGGCTACAGAAGTGAACAGCTACGTAATTTCGTCCTGCTAGAACTCAATGAAAAGGAAATAAAACACAGGGAAGAAATTAGATCTTCATTAAACTCACGCGTAAACCTTACAAAGGCGCGAGTAAAGCAGTTGTTTGATAGAGATTTCCGATTCGAAGGGGACTGGATGGAAATGAGAGGGAGCGAAGTTCTAATAATAGAAAGTGAAGTTGAAATGCGAGACCTAACGTTCGAAATTAGAAAGTTGAAGAAAGAGAAGCTAAGGCTTATCGAGAGGAAAGAAAGTCTAGAATTAGAATGGTTGT
The DNA here is from genome assembly GCA_028829895.1 of Sinotaia quadrata. NCBI lineage: Eukaryota > Metazoa > Mollusca > Gastropoda > Architaenioglossa > Viviparidae > Sinotaia > Sinotaia quadrata. Next base: position 138,513,994 of record CM054180.1, on the reverse strand, counting down.
GGACAGAAATCGAAACAGAGTCTAAATTTGCTGGGGAAGGTGACGGTACTGTTGACAAATCATGACAGGAAGGTCAGGCCGTGAACTTTGACTTGCCGAGGTCAAACGCCGCGAGCGTGGAGACTGACACACAGAAATTAGTCACACTACCGAACACAGCAGACAAAGTAGACATTTTGATTGAAGACAAAAACAAATGTTTTGACGAAACCATTACAGTTCAATTTGCTAACCAGTATACAGAAACAGTTGGCGCACCACCAAAGCTTGATCTTGAAACAGAGACAAGAAAAGACACTGTTGTTAATGACTTAATAACACGTGTAGAATTTGGACAAACACATACACCGCCGTGTACGTGTGACACCTCGTTTGACGGACTGAATGCGCATGATAAGATAGAGACAGATTCTATCAGTTGTGTACCGTTAAGGTGTGATGAAACTTCTAGCAACACAGTGACTGATTTTTCTGACAGGACAAATACGCATGAGAAGATAGAAACGGGTTCTATCAGTTGTGTATCGTTAAAGGGCAGTGACACATCGACTGAGTTTACTGACCGAACTGTTAGTTTAAGAGAGAGTCATGAGAATGTGCTCGCTAGGAAGACTGACATCGGTAGATCTCGATCTCTTTGATTGACGTGAGTCATGACGTAATTTTGGAACACAAGATTATTGCGTTATGCGAGGTTTCGAGTGCTAACACATTGACAGCCAGGGAAACAGAAGTATTTGATCCAGATGACAGTATAGGTAGCATTACAGACGGAGACAATGTGCCTATGATAAATTCATTTACTTCAGATGACATGACAGTTGTCAGAGCTGAGACAGAATTCTTTACCAAACGTGACATGGAAGAAGATATAGTCGAAAACTGTACAGGGACGAAATCTAGTATTTCTAACATAGGGATATTAGAGACGGTCGACGATAACCATGCATGTGTACTGACGTGTATGCACGCAGTTGTCAGAGACATGGCAGAACTGTCTGCAGATAAATCACTTAACGGAATTAGTGACGTAGACAGAAGCCACGGTACATGGACTACCTTTATTGACTCACCTGTTGAGATAAAGGAATGTCATGAGTACGTACCAAAAACTGAGACAAGTGGAAGTAAGGAGGAGGGGGTTTCATTAACTGATATGTTCCTTGATTCACTGACGATAAGTACGGAGTGTAATCCTGAGTTGATCAAAGACACAGTACAAATGAGTGACAGAACTAGATTGATAGATGATGAAAACCGGAGTGACGGACTGATAACCAGAGTAGGTGGGGCATCAGGGCTGTTACTGACATCAGATGCAGAAACTTATGATAGAGGAAACAGTGGGAGTGTAGCCTACAACACACAGAGTGTAGACATAGTGATGTTATTCAGTGTGATGGTGACAGGTAACATTCACTGCCAGTTAGTGACTGAAACTGACAGAATTTCCACCATAGATTCTGACGATTTGATGAGGAGACACATTGAATAAACTAAGTCAGTGGAGACAGATTATGTTAGTTCGATAAACGGTATGGTCCAGGGGAGACAATCGATAACTCTCGGAGAGTTTAAGACAGAACCCTTGTTCATACAACCGCAGGAGTCTGACTTGCTAGCGAGTGAGTCTGACCACACAGTGACTAGAGAATACTCGAGTGGAGAGTTAGACAATTCTAGAGTCACAAGAGAGACACAGACTTATGTTGTCAGGGAGAGAGACAAGCTGACAGACATAATGACAGTCGAACACCTAGTTGTGAATGGGTTAAAACAGAAAACAACTAGTGGGATGAGGTATTTCACTTCAGTCTATGATAAGATCAGGAGAACGGAACCTCCAGATTTAGAGGGGAAGCTAATGTTGCAATTCAGGTACTTCAGAGAGACTGGTAGCCGCGACAGAGCACATTTGCGAACCTATGACGTTAGACTAGATGCGAAATGGACCCATAGTAGATCTGACGCCATTCCGACAAAAGACGTTGAGTGCATGCGAACTAGAGACGTTCAATGTGTACAAAATGACGTAACTACAGATGCACGAAACACCAAGAGAGCAAATTTTCATTTGCGTGAGCTCAGTGACAAGGCTAAGAGCGATAGATTTGAAATTCTGACATCGCTGAGTCATTGCCACATTGACACTGACATGATACGAAACGTATCGAGAAGTTTGAAACTGTTAGACAGGGTAGAGACCAGTCATGCAGAAACTGACACTACCAGAAACATTTTAAACTTGACAAGTACTTTGGAGAGTTTTGAAAGAGATCATGACGATAAAACACTTCAAGGACGTACTTACTGGACAAGAAATGAAAAGTCTAAACTTGACATGCAATATATTGCACCTCACAGTGACATTCTGATGAACAGAGTAAGAAAGAAAGAATACAGTTGTCATGCCATAGACATGTTGACACACATGGACGATGACGTGTATTTGGATTGGGATAGAACTACGAAGATTGTGTTAGGCAGGATAGTGCAACAGTAGGAATGATGATTTGATACTTTCTTTGAATTTTCATTATTTTCTTGTTGTACAGTAGTTGGTAGCTGTTACTGTAAATATGTTGGACATTTCATGGAGAACTTTGTTGGAAAGCTATAACACTGATTGAATTGTGTTAGTGTTGTAACTCTGAATATGACAGGTGGACTGATAGATGGTTCATTGAGTTGGTAATTCATAAACTCTGATATTTGGTTGATACAGGAAATCAATATCTGGAACTTTTCATAACCTGCATATTGATAGTGTTGTTCATTGGAAGTCAATTTTTTTGATCACACTATTGTTGGATACGTATTCAGTGGAATTGGTTGATGTTGGATTTCTATTCTGAATAATCTGATTAGATCGAACTAGGTTGTGTGTGAACTATTGATTATTGGGACAGATAGTGAAATTTTCAGAACATGGTATTCCATTGGATGGATGTCTATTAAATTAGACTGAACGTTTTTCTTAAATCATTTTATTTGATTTTTCTTAAATCATTTTTCTTTGATTTCTTGAGGAGAGAAATATTGTATGAGAGTGCCGTTAATCGAGAGTTGATTTTTCTGCCACGTTACATTATTTCTAGTTATGTTGAAATTTTTTAATTGTAAATTTTTTCTTCATTTTGGACTTCTACATTTTATAGCACATAATTTGTAGGAGGCATTTATCTTTTGGTAAGATAAACGCCTCAAAAGCAAGGGGGTGTGATGCGTGTGACAAATTCTGTGTCATGGCCTCGTGTCCCAATTGCTCGTTTTCAAAATTAAAATTTTGAAGGGACCTTTGTTGAAATTCACCCGTGATACATCAGTATCGAGAAGCTTCTAGCAAGGTCAGATTGTTGCATAACTTTAGGCCATTGTCCAGCACCTTCGAGATCAACAACATACCACGTGAGCGGTCACGTGATGCGTTCAATGCAGTTTTATAAAATATGATAACGCGCGTGAAATCCGTACTCGCACCCCAGGATCGGTCGACGCCACAAGTCAGCTAAATTAGCTCCGTCCGCCGCATTATCGAGTCGTGTGGGAGAGTCGAAGAAAGAACCCGCTAAAGCAGTAAATCTACTTTTAAGAGGTAACAATAACACGTCTACTTCTTACCATATTTATTGCTTATGTTGATTGTATTTTGTAATTGAATTGACGTATGTATTTTGTGCAGCTTATCGCTATTTTAGCCAAAGCACTTGTTTCGATGTAAAAGGACAAATCTAAAAGTTATTGTATATAAATTATTGTAACTCTTATCTTTAATTTATATAAATCTTAAATTCCCTAGTGCCGCCAGAATGTCTGTGCACGTTGTGAATTCTTCTTTGTAATTCAAATTGTTCTTGCATATAATTTTTCGTGTAAAATTGTAAAGCATTCATGCTTCATTTTGAATTAATCCTTTGTGTGAATTCTAATTTTTAATGCTGTAAATATTTGGGAATTCATACGTTCGTGTAACGTTACCTGTAACACACACGTGAACCACAATGTATATTTAAATATAACCATATTTGAATTGTAAACAACACGATAGTCAAAGATTCTAGATTCAGAACCTTTAAACAAAGAAACATGTGCTTGGGTTTTGCGAATATTGATGCAAATAGTTACAGAGCCCAAATCCTTTGTTTCAGCCGGGTTCTTATGTTATTCCTCTCTACCTTCGTACTTCTTGAGTCGTACGCCGACTCGGGTATCTTCATGACCCGTACGTGAACTACGTAGAAGTACATTGTGTTAACTACGGTTAACGATCGTCGCAAGTACATTAGCGATGCAGTAATTGAGTGGACGATTGACTGTTATGCTATGCAGTACTGACGATGAGGCAAAGTGATGTGGACAAGTTCTAACCAGTTGAACCCCACATGTGACCAAGAGTGTAGTTAAGTATACCTACTATGGTCCAGGATCAAGTGAATAGTTTGGCAGAAATTCTCGTTAAAACACATAACAAAGACGATAGAGCAAGAAATAACATTTGTATTGAATCTAGACTTCGTGCTCGTGATTAATTGTTGCTGTTAATTGTTAAACTTATTAAATCTTATTTCATCTTGTTAAGAACCTCTTTTTGTAGTAATTTGTATGCATATAGACCAAAAAATGTGGATTGGATGGGGGCTGTTTGAATGACGTAATGAATGCATATGAATCTAAGAGAGTTTTTAACGATTTCCAATCTAGCTAATGTACGCAAATTATCAGTTCGTAAATCTGTGATCTAGACTACAAAGATGCATTTTTAATTTAGTCGAATGATGATTTGAGCAACCAGTCTGTTTAGGTTAAATGAGAGGGAATTAATTTAAATAGTAAATTAAAGTTCTATAATTTCCTAAGCAGGGTCTCTAAATAAATACTGGAAACGTAACAATGTTAACCTACTCAAAAAGTACATAAGCCGTGAGGATCAAACCACTCAAGCTGATTTTGTCGTAGCGACGATAGTTACAGAAGATGAGGGGGAGACTGATTGCGTCACTGGTACTTTACCAAACTGTCCTTTACAGACAGACGAAACTGTTAAAGACGTTAGGGTGAATGACGCCTTGACGGAACAACAGAAGAAGGAAGTGAATGAATTGCTAAACGAGTTCTCGTCTACACTGACAGACAAACCAGGGTTGACTGACTTGATAGAATTTTCACTGAAGCTGACTGACAACAAACCGATACGTTTGAGACCGTATCCGTTGCCACACGCTAAGATAGATGACGTTAGGCGTGAGATTAAGACTATGTTAGATCTAGGGGTCATAGAGAAAACAGACAGTGCCTACGGATCACCCATCGTGTTGATCAAGAAACGTGATAACTCGTTCCGTTTTTGCGTAGACTACCGCAAACTCAATCAAGTGACAGTTTTGTGCCGAACCTCTTCCAGATCCAGATTTAATATTTACTAAGCTAGCTAACGCTCACTACAATACCAAAATAGATTTGTCACGCGGTTTTTGGCAAAACAAGGTCAAGGACACAGATCGACACATAATAGCTTTCACTACACCCATAGGAAACTACACATGGAAAGTTATGCCTTTCGGAGTTTCAAACACTCCAAGCATTTTTTCCAAAATTATGCGATCACTGTTAGAACCACTGTACGGACGCGGAGTTGAGAACTTCATGGATGATTTAATTCTAGGCACCCAGACATGGGAGGAGCTCTTGACACTCTTACGAGATGTGCTCGCCAGATTAAAGCAAGCCAATCTCACTGCCCGCCCTACGAAGTGTGAAATAGCACAATTCTCCTTAGACTTCTTGGGACACAAGTTGAGTCATGGAACTATGTCGCCAAGTGAAGCTAAGATAGCACAACTTAAGGACACTTCACAACCACTAACTAAAACACAAGTTAGAAGTTTTCTTGGTCTTGCTAACTACTACAGAAAATTCGTACCAGATTTTAGTGCTATTGCAAGTCCTCTGACTGACTTGACGCGTAAAAATATGCCGACAAAAGTAGTGTGGACTGATGCATGCCAAAACGCTTTTGACACACTGAAATCTAGACTGACTTCAGACTTATTTGTTAAACTGCCAGATTTGACAAAACCATTCTTGTTAAGGACTGATGCTAGCAACACGGGATTTGGAGCTGTGTTATTACAAGAACACAATGACATCAAACACCCAGTTGCATACGCAAGCCGCAAACTCACTACAGCTGAACAGAAATACTCCACCAGTGAAAAGGAATGTCTTGCAATAGTTTGGGCGATAAAAAAGTTCGAGAACTATTTGTACGGAAAAACATTTGTCATTGAGTGCCATCAACCATTGGCCTTTTTAGGGCAGGCCCAATTTACGAACAACAGGTTAATGCGTTGGTCTTTGTTTCTGACACAGTATGACGTGAATATTCATTACATCAAGGGTTTTATGAATGTTGGCGCAGACTATATGAGTCGTGCTTGAAATATCAAAGTGCCAATACCGATAGAATGTTGTTTAACTGATTAACTGAACCTTATGAATTCTTTCCTGTACACATAGAAATATTGTATGAGAGTGCCGTTATTCTAGAGTTGATATTTCGTCGAGTTACTTTATTTCTCAGAATGTTAAAATCTTTTTGTGTAAATTTTTTCTTCATTATGGACTTCTTCATTTTATCATACATAATTTGTAGGAGGCATTTTATCTTTGGTAAGATAAACGCCTCAAAAGCAAGGGGGTGTCACAGTCTGATAAAAATGTCATGACTCCTTGACCCACTTGTTTGTTTTTCAAACATCAAAATTTGAAATTCCTTTGTTTAGAGCTCTCCCATGATACTTCAGTATCGAGAAGCTTCTAACAAAGAGGTCAGAGACATTATGTAACTTTAGGCCATTGTCTAAGTTCTCGAACCAACCACATACTACGTGACCAGTCACGTGATGCACCTTATGATTTTTAATAAATACGGGAACGCAGTCCTGTAGAGTCACTCCGAGAATCCAGAAGCATAGACAGTTCTGATACTTTGTGCTACCGCTATTCGTTGAGTCACATAGGAACAGCCGACGCGTTTGCTGAGATAACACCTCGATTTAACACTAAGGTCGGCTTTTTCCTCCTCCTTTTATCCTTGTTCCACTGAAGTTGTTCAAGCTCTGCGAGTGAGCTGAATCCACTATTGTCCTATTACCATTAATGAGACAGTGCCGGCGCGCAGGTCTGCACGTCTGTCTATACTCACCATTCCATTCAGCGTGATTCTGAAAGACAGTTCCATTGTTATGCTGTATGCATCTTTGCTGAGGGAAGACAAGTGAGGTAGACTGGTCTGGACTGGATTCGAACACGTGGCCAACATTCACAAGCTAAGTCCTTGCTTGGTGTACCAAAAATCAAAACGAACAGTGTTTTCAAGGCAATTCTCTCGTTGACAGTTTATGCACGTTAATTTGCCAAGGCTTAGAATTAGACTTCGCGTTCATATATTAACTATTTGTTAAATTGTTAAACTTATTAAATCTTATTTTTAATTGTTAATCCTCTTGGTAGTACATTTTTATGCATGATAGACCTATAGATCTTCTTGGTTTGGATGGGGGCGAATGAGCTGAATGACATAACGTATGCATATTAATTTAGAGGAATTTAACGACTCCAAGCCAGCTTTGTACGCAAATTGTCAGTTTGTAAATCTGTTGTCTGCACTACAAGACACATTTTTAAAGTTAGTCAAATGATAATTTGGGCAGCCAGTCTGTTTAGGATAGAGAGAAGGAATTAATTTAATCTATCATATTTAAAGTCCTTAAAAATCCTAGGCAGGGTCTATAAATAAATACTGGAAACGTAACAATGTACTTATGTTGGTTTGTTTGTGTATTTATGTTGGTTTGTTTATGTATATTTATATTGGTTTATGTACTTATATTGATTTGTTTATGTACTTATGTTGGTTTGTTTATGTATTTATATTGGTTTATTTATGTATTTATATTGGTTTCTTTATGTACTTATTTTGGTTTATTTATATATTTATATTGGTTTGTTTATGTAGGCCTACTTATATTGGTTTATTTATGTATTTATATTGGTTTGTTTATGTATTTATATTGGTTTATTTATATATTTATATTGGTTTGTTTATGTTTTTATATTGGTTTGTTTATGTACTTTACTTGAAGAATTTATCACAGAGGTTGATGTTATGTATTTATTTTATTATCAGCGAGGACGTTGACAGGTTTTCAATGGCCAGGAATGTGAAAGCCTAGATAGGTTTTGTGGAGCGGGTTTTGCTGACAGCCTTGTACAAGGTCAGTGATTGCTGGCTTGCTTTGTTTAAGGCTGTGCAGTAAATTCGATTTGTGTGTGCTGTGTTGTATAAGAGTACATGTTTTTATCACTGTAAAATGATTTAGGTATTTATTAACTGAAGTTGATGTTGATATCTTCAGAAAGGAAATAGTTTTTAGTTTGTACTTATATAAGCTAGTTTATATTACTTTCTTTGTGTATTTTAGGATTTTGTTGCGTGAGAATAGTTTTGAATAGCTCACCAATACAGATTTTAGCAAAAGAGTTATACCTTATCTAGTAAATTATATTTTACTAAAGTGTTATGTTTAATGAGTAATTAATGTAATTTAATTAACTACTATCATCATCAAATGAATCTTAGGGACTTAGTAGTAAAACATATAGAAAGAAAGACACAAATGTTATATCTTATCTAGTAAATTATATGTTAGTAAAGTGTTATGTTTAAAGAGTAATTAATGTAATTTAATTAGCTACTATCATCATCAAATGAATCTTAGGGACTTAGTAGTAAAAATCATATATAAAGATAGAGAGAAAACACAGAGCATAGAAGTAAAGTCTGTTTATAGGAATGATAGCTTTGGTATTCAAGGGACATGCTTGGTGGTCCATGTTCACTGTATTAAAGTTGCAACAAGAATGTGTGTGTAGAAAGGAACAGTGAACTATGTAGCACGAAGAAGTTGTAAATGTGTTTGGCGGGCCGATGGGGATGTGTTTCCATGAATAAAGCCCTCGTGTAAACACAGTGTTGAATGTTGTTATCTCTTGCTGTGGCTGCCGTTAAGCATGTGTAATGTCCTTCATTATCGAGATTGTCTTCCATCCTTTGGGGACCAAATACACTACATCACCCACCAGCCAACCCCATGTATTTAATTCTTTTAAAATTGATCATTGACTTCTTTTGTGGTCACGTCAAATTTATTTGCCACAGTGACTCGTTCAAAAAGGGGATTTTTTTTCAGGGGTCTTGAGCTAGATTGAATATAATAATTGTGTTTTATCGTAGGTGTCATGGGTTGAGGCAAATTATGCCATTTAATTAGAATTTTAATTTTTCTATAATATATTTTATTTTACCAATGATGCAAAAAATGCCGTTAAATGTAATGCATCAGAGAAGAAATACTGTCTTTGGTTTCATATATTCTAAATATTTAAGACTGACCGCTAAGCGTTCATGAGTCAGTGGAAATAACGCCTTTGTGTTTTACATACAGATGTGTGTTTTGACTCAAGTTTGTTTTTTGGAAAGTGTAGGTGTGATTAGACTATAAATAGACATTAATAGATATCCAAGGTTCATAGATGGACTGGTTTCCTGCAACAGACAGAAGGTAAAAACACGTTGACTTTTCAGAATAATCTATATGCATTGTTCTACAAAGTGTATAGAGATAGTGTGTACTGTTTTGTTGATTTCTTGATAAATAATGTTGTAATACTAAGTCAGAGATGTGCGGTGTATTATGATAATTTTGATTTATTGTAATGGATGTTGAATGTAAGCGGATTGTTCGTTCAGTCTTCACCAATGTAGAAACTATTTGGAAATTGTGGTAAACTCACATGAATATAGATTGGAATATCTTATTCCATGTGTGTAACTATTAACTGCAAATTAACGATTGTGGTTGAATTCTAAAGGCCGCTTTTTCTGATTAGCCACCTGTGCAAATAATAGACACGTCTATATTGATGCTAATAGAAATGGGATATTTCATTACAGCGGGTTTTATTCTAGGCTTTCAAACTATCCTTGTGAGTAAGCAGACTGTTGGACCTCACTCTTCGACCCTGGTGTGTACGTTGTATCGGACAGCTGGAAGGGGGTGTGATGATCACAGTGTTAGAGTGTGTGGTCACGTGTGCAGTCTTGATTGACAAGGAACGAAGCTGAGTAAACCACTCTCTGCCAACTGACCTTTGAACTGTGTTCATAACTAAACCTCTAGACAGTGTGTGGTGCATTAATACGTTCTGCCACTGTTATGATTTTATTATGAATACCTTTATCAGTTAAATAAGAATAATCACTTATCAGTTGTTAAATCTTAATTTAGGATTTGTTTCCAATAAGAATTCCATATTTATACTCCACTATAAGTAATGTACTACTGACACATACTTTATCTGTTCGCAAGTGGAACATCTTAGGAATAATGTAATGTATCAGCTTACTAGCATTCATCCAATCCTTGACTCGTCACGCCCACTTCCACCCATTGACTACTCCGGACATGTATCAATTAACATATATATATATATATATATATATATATATATATATATATATATATATATATATATATATATATATATATATATATATATATATATATATATATATATATATATATATATATATATATATATAATTGTTCAAATTCATCTCATACACAAACAATATTAGCAATGACTACTTGGAGGAAACAATCTCTAATTAAGATTTAGAGTTCTTTTCATAGAGCTGGAGTAAAGAAAGATAAGAGATAAATGACTATTCAGTTGGGCTACAATACGTCATGATCTAGACTCCTAGAGAGACACAAGTGCATTACAGAATACGGATATTTTTAGAACAGTCGATGAGACACCAGGGTTCTCTTTCAGTCATGTATGCAGTCTGCTGAGTACTCTTGAATCTTTCTGGCAATAGAACAACAATGGCAGACGTCTCCATCTCACCACACTTGGGATTCCATGGTAGATATTAGCCTGACGAGACGATTCATGCGTTGATCACAGAAATCCCTCAAGACGAAAAGCAACATCAAGGATTCCAACATCAAGATGAAGGGGAAACGAGGACAACAAGAAATAACATACCTACAACTTATGGATTGCCTTTAGAACTGGACTTTGAATATCGATCGCAAGTACTGCAAGAGTGTTTGACTAGATATTTATTAACTTAACGTCAGCTAACCGGAACCACTCGTTCACCCTCCCAGCCACCACATTCATCATTCGCAACGGTGTATTTAAACTTCCGACTGGAACTCATCTCTTTAATCAGATGCCACCCGTGCCCCCCAATCCAGGCCTGTCCATCATCAGTCAGTTATGCTTGGTAACTACATACTCATTTCCGAGTCAGAAATCGTCCTTTCTGTCGGACTTGAAGAAGAGTTAACAATTAAATGGTCATCTACACCTATGTTGATCCACTTATGTTATGCAAGAGTGATATCTGAGCACCACACAGAGCTCATACAGATTAGGCAGTTTTGGAAGGCCATATGAACATTATTTCGCAAATCGATTGTTTCTGTATTTTATTGTGAACTATTAAAATATACTTTGTTATCTTAAATAATTATCTTTATACAGGGTTATATTTCACTTTACAAATTTACTACATAGTATGTAACGTTAGTTGTGAAGAGGACAAAGTGCTAAAAAAATGAAAGTGTAACAAATCACAATATGGTGGTTGCTATATAATCCTTTAACTGAATGTGTCCAGTCCCTGCCACTAATACTACCTAACTAATATAAATATCTGTAACGATGCAAAATTCCACCCATTAATGAATGCAATTAATGTCTTTTCTAATTATTATTTGATGGTTAAAATCATACTTTTTTTGTTACTGATGGATTAGTATTTGCTATTTTGGGGAATGTCCATCTATTTGTTTGTATTAACTGACAGAGGGAGAGGGGTGATCACCGCATGAGTATTTTGGCAGCAGTTGCCTACAGTGATGAGTGTCTTGCATTAACTCATCACATTAGTATTATTCCCCCACCCATACTGTAATAAGACCTTGAACTTTGCCGATGGAAGGTTGTTGATGGTGTGTGTGTGCAAACCTGGTGCAACCTTCTTCATCAATTTCCGCCAGTCCTCCCACCCTAAACCTCGAACACAAGTGTGAGTCTTTTGGTCCCACTGGGGCGCTCTAGATCAGATAATGTCTGATGATGAAATGATCACTGCAAGCTCCACTGGTAACATAAAACTGCTATTGGAAAAAAATCACACACAATGACCGGTGACAGAATCTTGGGTAAACAAGCATGTCCAACCATGGAAGTAGCAATGAGTGAGAGGATAGCATCCAGAAATTCATTGGGTTGCATTTCAGAAATGATGGGTATTTGTGTGCCCCCGAGGAAAAATTAACAGGGAGTGAAGTTTGTGTATGGTTGGATTTCAGCACCCAGCCCTAAAATTCACTGGGAGTAAAGTTTTATGTGTATTATTGAGATAATGGTATGTGGCCATTAATTCACTGGAAGTGAAGTTTGTATGTCTCATTTGTATATGGTACTAGGCCATTAATTCACTGGAAGTGAAGTTTGTATGTCTCATTTGTATATGGTCGGTGGCCATTAATTCACAGGAGTGAATTTTGGGTGTATCATTGGGATACAGTACTAGGCCATTAACTCACTGGGAGTAATATTTGTATGTATCATTGGGATATGGTAGTAGGCCATTAATTCACTGGGAGTGAAGTTGTGTGTAACTTTGAAATTCTATCTCTGACCGTTAAATTCACTGGGAAGTGGATTTTAATATCTGTACAGAACTGAACCAGATACGTCTGGAGCTGTTTCTTCATGCACCTGTGATACCTGTCCTGTGATCTAGAAATGATTATTTTGCTTGTGTGATAATAGTTATCTAGATATGCCTGGGACAGAGGGTTGATAACATTCCTTTCTATATTTTGTATGTTGTAATCAGTAACATTTATGAACTTGTACTAAGGTTATAGAAAGGTGATTTAGAAAACATGCAATAAATTACATTTTAGTAGATACAATTATTACATTCTTATTCACTTTGACATACTATTTTTGTCTTTTCTGTATTTAATAAACTGTTAATTTTGTTCTCTCTCGTTGCTACACTCTTCCTTAGCTATGCTTCCTGTTTTGAAGTTCACATGACTTGTTCATGTGTTACATCACTAGGTTAGTCATAGCTTTCCAATCTTTCTAAGTGTCATTGCCTAATAAGAGGGGGTTGGGGCCCGAACCACTGGAAACATGCATAAAAAGATAGTGGCTGGCCTGTGAGTAAGGAATTTAGGGCATGTAATTATTAAATATATGAGTTAACTTTAGATCGGGAAAATCCCTTTGTGCTGGGGCTGGCATGGGGCTTACAATATCTTTTTACTATAATAGCTTAATTACCTACATCTCTTTTGACCTGTCTTTTGATAGTCCATTGAACTATCTCTATGCTCCACTGACCTATCTCTACAGTCCATTGAACTATCTCCATGCTCCACTGACCTATATCTACAGTCCATTGAACTATCTCCATGCTCCACTGACCTATCTCTACAGTCCAATGAACTATCTCCATGCTCCACTGACCTGTCTCTACAGTCCATTGACCTATCTCCATGCTCCACTGACCTATCTCCATGATTCACTGACCTATCTCTACAGTCCATTGAACTATCTCCATGCTCCACTGACCTATCTCTACAGTCCACCTTGTTCACCTTGATGACAAAGAAGAAAAAATAACAGAGAGAAAGATGAAGAAAATAAAGACGACATCAGCGATGTTACATTTACAGACTGTCTAAATCACACAATGTATTGAAACGTACACAAACACACTGCATGCAGTTTATTTTTATTACACGTTAAATTCACGCGAAAGGAACACTGAATTATAAAAATAAAATCTGCAGTTAATGCAGTGCACAACCATTACAATCATTGTCATCATGATGCTAAGAAATGATACGTGAATCAGTTAACTTTCAAAAGTATTCAGTTTAGAACATTTAACAAAATAACAGAGTAAATTTGCCTATCCCTATTTTAAAATTAAACTGTTATATAAATTGCTAAATTGGCAGAGTAACCGGCCTTAGGCACTCCTTATGACAGTATTTTTGAAATGTCTGAGTGGGAAATAAACAGCTCGAGTCAAGAATATTTTAGAACTCCTGATGTAATGCAAGCCTATTAGTAGTTTTTATTCTCCAATGATTATGATTTACAAGAATGAGGTCAGTCAAAGGCTGATGTAATGCAAGCCTATTAGTAGTTTTTATTATCCAATGATTATAATTTACAAGAATGAGATCAGTCAACGGCTGAGATAAAAACGTTTACTTGCTGTCGAAATGTCTATTCTTTGATCACCCAGATATTTGACTAAGTTGGAAGAACAAACTATGGACATCATATTTCTATTCACGACACTTTTATTCCTTGTTTGCAGTAAATGAGCGTTACAACTATTTGTTACATCCAGTTTATTCCATTTCGTAAATGAGCTTTACAACTATTGTTTACATCCAGTTTATTACATTTCGTAAATGAGATTTACAACTATTTGTTATTTCCAGTTTATTACATTTCGTAAATGAGATTTACAACTATTTGTTATTTCCAGTTTATTACATTTCGTAAATGAGATTTACAACTATTTGTTACTTCCAGTTTATTACATTTCGTAAATGAAATATATCTATGCATATTATTATTCATGACTCAGCAATTACTGTCTTAATGACATATCAATCTGTACAAGTAGTTGTCATGATTTGGGAATAGCACAGACTTTGACAGTTAAGTATTATGGTGACGTGGACAATGTAGAAAGGAACAAACAAAAAGGAGCAAAATAAAGTAAGTGAGTTATAGAGTAGACGAACAGATATGAGAAAAAGAAATGGAAATGAAAAATCTAAAAGTGAAAGAGAGAAAAGTAAAATAATAAAAAAGTAAAGGAGAGGGAGGAAATAACAATGAACAACACAATGGACAAAAGAAGGAAAGAATACAAATACATTGAAAGTATTCTGACACGCGCTTTAATTGACGTCACGTTGATGTTTACGTCATAAGTATGACGCACGTCGTCATGACAACAGGACATTTCTTCGTTCACCTTGACGACAAAGAAGAAAAAATAACACAGAGAGAAAATGAAGACGACATCAGCGATGTTACATTTACAGACTTACAGATAGTGTAAATCACACAACACGTTGAAAAGTACACGAACACACATACACGCAGTTTTGTAATTTCTGCAGTTAATGTAGTGAATAACCGTTACAATCATCGCCATTATCGTCATAGTCATCACGATGTTACAGAATGATACGTGAAACGGTTAGATTTAAACAGTCTTCAGTTTAAAGCGTTTATCGGTTATCGTTATTGTCATCCGTGTTGACGAAATCATCGTTGTAGTGAAAACATCAGACAGGTAACCTGTCAATCAACACCAGTTGTGACGTACAGCGTGATATGGCGATAAATCTTTCAAAGTCAAACGAGTAAAAAAGTCTGGTAAAGTAAAAGTCGTCAATTTCTTTCTCCACAACGACGACCTTTCTCTCCAGACCTTTAACATCGCACAAGTGTGCCACCGTCACCAAATCACCGACACCAAGCGCCGTGTCACGAATGGCGGCTTCATCACCTTTCTCCACCACGCGCACAGGCACGTGACAGTCACGTAGACCCCGGACCAGACCGCTAGCCGTTGTAGTCTTTAGGCCAAAGCTCTTTAACAAGCGTAGTGTCGGGTAGTTCTCACACAACACCAGGACGTCGCGGTATTTCAGAGGTGGAGGGCCGTTACTGTCACCTGACATTTGATGGAAAAATATTTTGTACAACTGACATTTTGTATCCGCACATCCACCCGTCCACTTATTCTCCCACCCGTCCATCTATTCTTGCAATCTGTCATCAGTCCACCCGTTTGTATTTGTCAGTAATGTTTTCACTCACGCACTGTCGGACACACCACACCCATACCTGTCCGGCCGACGTCCAGTTCTGTCAGGACACGGGCGACTTGATGTCCACACTCTACACAGTCAAGTGGCGTGTCCCCTGTGTGACCTGACTGACCGTCACGGTGTTCGATTCGCATGACTGGCGGGCCGTCAATTGGAACAGGGACGTCACTGACCGTGTAGTCATGGACTTCTTTATTCTTTATTAGCCCTGACTCCATCACCTCCCTGACGACGACTGGCGGTGATCTTAGCGGAGTTGTTAGCTTGACCACTTCCAGACATAACGGCCTGACGTCATGATACACAGTTGCACCCCATATGAACACCCCGGGTACTTGGACAATGAGCTGATCACAAAACTCCGTGAATGGTTTCCTGTTACACAGAATGAATACATGAGGACTTTACGTCAGTGTGATGACGTCAGACAAGTACGAGTTATGACGTCATGACGCTTATTTAATGTCGTCATTAGATTTTTACGTAATTTTCAACGTCGCCATTCAAGTCAAGATTTTTCTTTCCATCATTCACGGCTGTTTGTTTACGTGCAAATCATTTGTTGTCTTTCTGTTTGTCTGTCTGGTTACCAAAGTCCGTACATTACAACAAATACATTTACTGGCGAGATTCTTAATCAGTTAGCCGTTAGTCTGTTAGATAAAACTGTCCCTTAGTGAGTGTCTTTGTATTTGTCAGTGTTTTAAGTTAACAAACCTGAAGTAATGATTACGCGCGACCTCGTCTGCAATCACACACAGTTGTCTCCCTTCACTCAAAGATTTCAGACGTCTGACTGTAGTCTTCACTTCTCCATCTTTCTCAAAGTCAAACTGATGTCGGTGTACACGTGGTTTGGCCGTTGACGTCTTCGCTGTTTCCTGAAGTTGATGTTCGATGACGATTGTCGCTGCACGGCTTTCATCACACGTACTGACAACATGGACGTCGTGTCCGTTCTGTAACCAGGTGAGACCCTGCAATATCAGGACAATGGTTTTACCTGTCCCGGGTGGGCCGCTGAGAAAAGCCCCGGGTGGTGACCGATTTAAAATGTCCACTTGCAGTGGAAATAGCACGAGTCTGGCCACTCTCTCCCCAGTCTCGGACACCGCCTCCCCCAGTGTCCTTATGTTCAGACGTGGGGCTGTAACACTGTGAACTTCCACACTTGTCGCTGGACCACAAAACCTGAAATTGCGAGAATTTTAAGAGATTTTGAGAGAAATAAGACTGGACAATTTATTCATCCATGTTTATGTATTTATACTTAGTCACTACATGTCTCACATAATTTGTACATAGTGTTTTACAGATTAAGAAAACAAATAGTTTTATTGTTTGGTAAAGCATTAGATACAGTAAAAAGTTACGTGATATAGAAAACAAATGGTGACCCTATAAAGCCCTCCAATAATTACAAACTGACCAAACTGAATGTTACAGAATGTTAGCAGAATAAGTGTTTCCATGCGTTTGTGTGTGAGAGGTCAGTAAATGTAATATTTGTGTTCATGTGTAAGAGTTCAGGTAATTAGTATCTGTGAAAGGTACTGTACTTAAGATGTGGTGTTGTAGAGATCAGGTAATTATGAAAGATCAGGTAATTATGTACTTATGATATGGTGAGGTAGAGATCAGATATTAAATTGTGACGTATTTAGAATTTAGTTGAAATGTACATGTGTCTGTATGAATAGAATGAAATGATACACATAGAAGAGACAACATATGGGAATGAAAGAAAAAATACCAGAGACTTGCGTTCATTCATTCATTCTTTTACCTAGCCAGTAATTGCTCATATAATGATGACGTCATTAGTGACTCATTTCCAGATGGCCTGACTACATACTGCCACCACAGTCTGAGAGCTTGAATAAAACTCTCATTGATTTCTGAAGATATTTGTTTCTCTGAGAGTTGGTCTGATAGCAGACACAGTTTGACGGCATCATCAACACTCTGGACGCCAAGACATTGACATAAGGCCTGTATGGTAATTTAAACCTTTTAAAACGGCAATATTAATGTAAACACATATACATCACAACATATATTTCATTTTGTATTTATAAGTAATTTCTTTTTTAATTAATTAATTTTAACAGCGAAAACATAGGAAAATGAATATGTGGCAACAGTTCACAGGCAATTGTTCATTTTACAGATTCCTACTGAACACACTGAAAAATTTAGTAGTAGTATACACATGTCGATTTCCTGAAATACATGAAAACATTGGATCATTATAAAAATATTGAAATATTTCTATTGTTGTCTAACACACAAACACACACACACACACACACACACACACACACACACACACACACACACACACACACACATACACACACGGACACACACAAATTCTATTATTTAACAAGAATAGTCCATAATGCTCAGTTTAGAATGTTGATATTTGTATTCCCTCAAACCTCTCACAACATTTACAAAGTGAAGATCAATCTTACATGTGTTTGTATTCCCTCAAACCTCTCACAACACTTACAAAGTGAAGATCAATCTTTACACAACTTGAATGGCAGTACCACATCAGCATGAGACAAAGAGTAACACGGCACAAGTCGCTTTCTTCCTGAAGGCAGTCGACAATTCGAACTGTTGCTTTACTTATGACGCAATTTTAACGTGACGCAAGAGGAAGTTAACGTCATTGAGTTTGTTTATGTTAGAATTAGTACAGAGATTAAATATTTTCATGTTTGATTTAATGGAACAAAGTCTTCAGTGGAATAAAAATTATAGCTGTATTATCAAACTGATTAATTATATGTGGTGTCTACGTTAATGTAAAATAATCATTTAACAAAATTATAGCCAGTAGATTCAATGCCGGTTTTAAAACAAAATCTATGAATATTTAAGTAAGGATGTAGTACTGATAACTAAGTCCTGTACGAACAGACAAGTGTTTCATACAGAGCAGACAACTCCTGTTTAGGGTATTGATTAATTATAATTATAATCGTACTAGATTTCTTTCTCCGTTAAACATCCATTCACAACCAAATGTCACTGTAGCAATAGTGTGATCAAAATAGTGTATAGACAAAAAAACCCTGCATATTGTGAAAGTTGCCAGTAAATCTGAGATTTTGCTTGTCGCATTGATGAACTGTTACGAGGTATATTTTATTTGTTCTCTATATTTATCATCATCGTCGTCATTATCACTATTATAATAATAATTATTATTATTATTATTATGCCACTTTCCACGACTTCTTTTTGACTGTCGGTTGTGATCCAAGGTCTCGGAGTCTTACCAAGATTCTGGGAGATCCAAGGTTTTACGGAGGATGTGGGCACTTTCGAGGAGTGCTGCTTTAAGTAGTGGAGCGAGTCCGTGGTTTCCAGGGAGTTTATTCAGGTAGCCTTCCAATTCAGATGTTATGTTCCCCAAGGCTCCTATCACTATAGGTATCACTTCTGCTTTTACATTCCACAGTCTCTGGATTTCTAATCTGAGGTCTTGGTATTTTTCTATTTTTTCTCTTTCTTTTGTTTTTATGTTTCTATCGCTTGGAACAGCGACATCAATGATTGTTATTGTTCTGTTGGACTTATAGAGAACTACAATGTCTGGTCTTCGTGCAGGAATCACCCGGTCTGTTCTTATCTCGAAGTCCCCTAGTATTTTGACTTCTTCTGTTTCGGTGACTGCTTCTGGTTGATGCATCCATGCTCTTTCTGGAGTTTGTATGCCATAGTTCTCACACATATTTCTATGTATGTGTTTTGCCACTTCATTGTGTCGTCACAATTATTATTATTATTATTATTATTATTATTATTATTATTATTATTATTATTCATCCTCTTTCCACGACTTCTTTTTGACTGTCATTTGTGGTCTAAGTTCCCGGAATCTTGCCAAGATTCTGGGAGATCCAAGGTTTTAATGCGGATGTGGGCACTTCCGAGGAACACTGCTTTAAATAGTGGGGCGAGTGTGTGGTTTCCAGGTAGTTTATTCAGGTAGGTTTCCGACTCAGATGTTATGTTCCCCAATGTTCCCCAATCACTATAACTACCACTTCTTCTTTTACATTCTACAGTTTCTGGATTTCTAAACTGAGATTTTGATATTTTTCTATTTTTATCTCTTTATTTTCTGTTATGTTTCTATCACTTGGAACTTGGACATGAATGATTGTTGCAGTTCTGTTGGACTTCCTGAGAACTACAATCTCTGGTCTTCTTGCAGGAATCACCCGATCTGTTCTTATCTCGAAGTACAACAGTATTTTGAATTCTTCTGTTTCTGTGTCTGCTTCCGGTTTGTGCATCCATGCTCTTTCTGTTATTTATTTACTCCATAGGTCTTTTTATTATTATTACATTTGTTATTATTATTATTGATTTTTTTTACGGCTTCTGTTGTCTGTCGGTTATGAAACAAGGCTTCGGAATCTTTTAAAAATTCTGGTACATCCAAAGTTTTAGAGGATGTGAGCACTTCCAAGGAGGGCAGCTTTTCGCAGTAGGCCAATTTTGTGTTGTCTGGGCACTTTAGTAAGATATCCTTCCAATTAAGGTGTTCCCTGAAGATCCTAATACTATAGGTAGCACTTCCACCTTTACATTACACTAACTCTTGATTTCTAATCTAAGATCCTGGTATTTTTATATTTTTATCTCTCTTTTGTTTCTATCATTTGGAACAGCAACATCGTTGATTGGTGCTGTTCTATTGGACTTATTGACTACTACAATATCGAAATACGAAGTTGATTTACTTTCGTGATAACTAAATTCTTTGACATTTATAATAAACGTTGCTTTTGGTGTGTAAGTAAAGAGAATATTTGGCTAAACCTAGATATATTTCACAACTTCTTGCGCCATCTGTGTGTGTGTGTGTGTGTGTGAGTGTGTGTGTGTGTGTGTGTGTGTGTGTGTGTGTGTGTGTGTGTGTGTGTGTGTGTGTGTGTAGAGAGAGAGAGGGAGAGAGACAGAGAGAGAGAAATATTTGCACCCCTACCTATTTCGTCAATTGTTCCCATATACATATTTACTTATGATATATTTTTGTGATAAAATTGTAAAGCACTTTATTCATATTACTGATTCTTATGCAGTAAGATTTTTAAAGTAGAACTTATGTACTGCACGTTAAGTGAACACAAAGAAAACCCGCAACAGTTCATCCTAAATGGATGACTAGACACTGCCTTAAGTAATATTATAATTAAATAGATTGTAAGTAATATTATAATTAAATAGATGACTAGACACTGCCTTAAGTAATATTATAATTAAATAGATGACTAGACACTGCATTAAGTAATATTATAATTAAATAGATGACTTGACACTGCTTAAGTAATATTATAATTAAATAGATGACTAGACACTGCCTTAAGTAATATTATAATTAAATAGATGACTAGACACTGCCTTAAGTAATATATAATTAAATACTCGTAAGTAATATTATATTTAAAGAGATGACTAGACACTGCCTTAAGTAATATTATAATTAAAGAGATCTTAAGTAATATTATAATTAAATAGATCTTAAGTATAATTATAATTAAATAGATCTTAAGTAATATTATAATTAAATAGATCTTAAGTAATAGTATAATTAAATAGATCTTAAGTAATATTATAATTAAATAGATCTTAAGTAATATTATAATTAAATAGATCTTAAGTAATAGTATAATTAAATAGATCTTAAGTAAGAGTATAATTAAATAGATCTTAAGTAATATTATACTTAAATAGATCTTTAAGTAATATTATAATTAAATAGATGACTAGACACTGCCTTAAGTAATATTATAATTAAATAGATAACTAAACACTGCCTTAAGTAATATTATAATTAAATAGATAACTAAAACTGCCTTAAATAATATTATAATTAAATAGATAACTAAACACTGCCTTAAGTAATATTATAATTCAATAGATGACTAGACACTGCCTTACGTAATATTATAATTAAATGACACTGTTGTCATTCCTGTTGGAATTCAGTAGTTTAAGTTTCAATGAATGCGTCAATCCACCTCTAAAATATAATTATAGATAAACGACTTATTGAAAGACTCGCGCAATTTTGAGAAGCTAGCGAATAAGGGCTAACCAATGGCCATCTACTGACCAACAGTAGTTGACAAGTGGATGCTAATAAAATACAGTGTGTGTGTGTGTGGGGGGGGGATGGAAAATGATCTCTTGCCCATCACTGTCCGTGAAATTCTGCACGCAGTAAATACATATTCCTCTCCTCGGTATCAGATTTTGGGAGTCACGTGGTTAATGCTGCATAACACAGAGTTGTAAATTTTCTAAATTGTAATTTTATCTTTTCTTTGCAGCTAAGTAGAAATGATTTTTTGTTTACTTTCTTTCAGCTGAGAAATGTATTTTAAATTTCACAAATAACATTGTGTGCTGTTTCATAAGTCTAAAATATAGTTTCTTCTTTTACACAGTAGAAATGACAAGCAATAATATTGATTTATTTGTAACTAACATATGTAGCCATTAATGTTTATTTATTTGTAACTAACATATGTAGCTATTAATGTTTATTTATTTGTAACTAACATATGTAGCCATTTATGTGGATTTATTTGTAACTAACATAGCATTGTTGGAACCATGTAGCAAGTCTGATGCAAGAAATTTAGATCTCGGTAAAATATCATTTATGACTCAGAGACTTCTTTTATCACAACCATGATCTGTAAAATATTGCCTGCAACTTTGATTTTTCTGTTTCCATTTTGATATATTAATAGTATTTTGATTTAATCTATATAATTGTATTCAGAATGGTATATAGCTTTTAAAATGGCAGATAGTCTGAATTCATTTGTAGTGAACTAAATATTTATAATTGTATTCAGTATTTTTAAATATAGTCTGATGAGGTATTAAGGAGAGAGGCAGTTAAATCTGTCCAGCTTGAATTTCTACACAACCGAGGTCAGTACTCCCAAACATATAATCTCAAATATCTCCTTTTAAAGTGGACTACTGGCTCTAATCCTGAGGTTGACAACCAGTGTGCTAAGAGTCGCAAATATCTCCTTTTAAAGTGGACTACTGGCTCTAATCCTGAGGTTGACAACCAGTGTGCTAAGAGTCGCAAATATCTCCTTTTAAAGTGGACTACTGGCTCTAATCCTGAGGTTGACAACCAGTGTGCTAAGAGTCGCAAATATCTCCTTTTAAAGTGGACTACTGGCTCTAATCCTGAGGTTGACAAACAGTGTGCTAAGAGTCGCAAATATCTCCTTTTAAAGTGGACTACTGGCTCTAATTCTGAGGTTGAACATTAGTGTGCTACGAGTCCCATGAGAAAACTGGTAAAGACATGAGTAGTTGGAAAAGGCAGAGAGGCAAAACTTCGATTAATGTCATCTTGACCTTTTATGAAACAAATTTTGTACTTACTTCAAGCTGTGTATATTTCTGTTGTCTAAAAGTCATTGACTGAAGTAATTTTGTTAGAGAAAACTTACTTCAAGCTGTGCATATTTGTGTTGTCTAAAAGTCATTGACTAAAGTAATTTTGTTAGAGAAAACTTCAAGCTGTGCATATTTGTGTTGTCTAAAATTCATTTGTTGGACAAAACTATTCACTCCAGGAGCCGCTAAGGGAAGGCTAGAGAAAATTGAGAAGAATTTTCACAGGCAATGACTAAGAAAGCATTAGATGTGAACTGTTAATGTATATTTATCTTGTTTTATTCTGTGTATCTCTATATGTATTTGTTGTATTTGTCATTATTTTGTACTTGATCAATGTTGAATTGTTGTGTAGTGTGTAGTTAATTTATGTTGTTAATAAATTATATTTCAGTATTCATCATCACCCTCAACCTCATTTTTTAACTGGGTTAAAAGGTCAGTAGTGGGGTGGGTGGGCTTAATATTTAATAAGTTTGGTGTAGGACTGTAGGTCTTTGAAGAGGGTGTCCACTACTCTGTTGAATGTTTGCAAGATCAGAATTATCTTTTGGTGTTTATTTACAATACTGTGGATTACTCTGGACATTGTGTGTGTGAGTGTGTGTGTGTGTGTGTGTGTGTGTGTGTGTGTGTGTGTGTTTTACGTAACTACTGGAGTTTGCATTGATCATTTCATCAGACGTTCTATGATGTGAAGTGCCCCTTTTGGGACCCAGGAGTTAAAAAGATCTCCCCAGTTTGGTGCACACCCTCAATGCCCTCCTGGAAAATTCCCCCACCCACAACCGCTGACATTTCCGCCCAGAAGCCGCATTGGACATTTTATCGTAAGATATTCTAAGTCTTGTGTTGCTTCTGGGGGACCCCACAGCCTCACATTGCACACCCCTGAACTGCCCTCAGTTGGTGGGTTCTGGGTTCTGGGTTCTGGGTTCTGGAAAAGATATGGTAGGTTATTCTTTCAGTCCGATGTCTGCATATTGAGAGGTGTGTATTTATTATAGGCATAGAGAGATAATTTTCTCTTAATTAAAGAAACCCTCTTTTCATTTAAAATAACCTGTTGCACCTTATAGATAGACTTCTTTGTATTCGTCTATCTAAGCATTCAAAATGACTCCCTTTGAACACTGCTTACTTTGTATTCTCTTATCTAATCATTTAACTTATCTCCCTTTAACACAGCTTACTTTGTATTCTCTTTCTATAATTTAACTTGTTTCCCGTTAAACATACCTTTCTTTGTATTTTCTTGTCTAGCATTTAATTTGCCTCCCTTTGAACATAGCTTACTTTGTATTCTCTTATCTAATCATTTAACTTATCTCCCTTTGAATAAAAGCTTAGTTTGTATTCTCTTATCTAAATTTTTTACTTGTCTCCCTTTGAATACAGCTTACTTTGTATTCTCTTATCTAAACATTTAACTTATCTCCCTTTGAACAAAGTTTGTTTTTATTCTCTTATCTAAACATTTGACTTGTCTTCCTTTAAACTCCATTCAGCTCATTTTCGGCAAGCCATAGTCTGATGAAATGCTGTCATAAAGATGAAAGATCGGTTTTCGGCAAGTAATACTCCGTCTAAAAAATGTGTGGCTTAATAGATTTGCCTATCCCTATTCCTAGACTTTCTTGTAATATATATTGTTAAAATGTTAAAGTAACCCGACCTTGCTCACTCCTTATGATTGTATGCATGTATGTATCAGAGTTGGAGTAAACAACTCGAGTTGAGAATATGCTAAAAATTGCTGATTCACTCCAAACCAGTTCCAACTGGATGAGTAGTTTTTAATGGTTAATATTTATGGGAATGAGACCAGCCAATGGGCTGAGATCTAAAGCTTACCTGCTGTAAAGAATATTCTATTGTCTAATCACTTGAATTTTTAAGTGGCAAGAAGTCCAATCATGATAGCATAATGGTGAGTTAACTGACTTATTGACAGAGAAAATGTTTCATTCACTTTTTGCTATTGGTATGTTATACTTGCATTTATGTAGGTATGTATTATGTGACTAGACTATTATTTCTAGAAATTGTGAACTATAATGCTTACATGTATTATGCTAAACACTTGACATTGTTTCTAGTGAACATGTTCATAAACTGCAGTTAAAGATGAATAAAGTGGAAACTTAGCGCTGTTCCCCGATTATATTTTACAGGGGATAAGCAGCCTTTCCTTGTTTTATCGGAATCTCCTGGTTTATGATTATAAACCACACTAGACTTCAGAAGTATCTACTGCAGTGTGTAAAGTGTAAGGAATAAACTGCACTGTGTTGATGTATGGTGGCAAAGTATGCGACTACATCAAAGAATTTCTGCTACAAGAAAGTTACTAGAAATTGTTAGAACTGTAGGTAGTTCTGCTTGAGGGCAAAGGAGTGCCCAGGTTAACCTCGAGAGAATAGCAGATAATCAGTGCTCTACAACGTGAGAAGGGTAACACGTGGACTTGTCAGTAAAAATGTGAACAATAAACTTGTGAATTTCTTACAAACGGCACAATGTGATAAGGGTAACACATGGACCTGTCAGTAATAATGTGAACAATAAACTTGTGAATTTCTTACAAATGGCGCAAACAGAAGATTGCAGCTTTACCTATACAAGGTTTTGTAGAAAACATTATCGCTTATCTCTAATAACTTCATTTCTGTAATCTGATAAGAACTATCCTTTGATTTGTATTGACACTAATCTGTTGAGTGGTATTTTATGATATAAGAATGTATATGTACTAAAATTATTCAAATGTGGTTTCATGGAAATATTGATATCAAGTAATATTTTCATTGTATTTGCTATATGTATATTTGATTGTTGATTTTATAAATTTATTGACTTTCTTACGCATATTCATGACGGGTTTGCCTTCTTTAGTATGAGGTTTTCCACCTATAGAAATTTTGAGTGATGGTAAATGTTTGTCTTTAATGTTGTGGAAGAGAAATTTTTTAATCAGCCCCATATCCGCCAAGTGATAGAGTGGAGAATTCTGGATAATTTAATTATTAATAAAATAAATTAAGATTCTCATTACTTGTAATTAGTTATGGATGATTAATTAATTATTAATATAAACATTAAGAAGGTGGTGTTGGTGTCACAAGATGAAAGATCAGTTTTCGGCAAACCATATTCTGACGAAAAGCTGTTAAAAGCATTAAGCTATCTATCAGCCTTAAACGTTTGGCTTAGCTCTGTGTACCCGAGTGATTTCTAAGGGAGATCAATCAGTAGACATTTAGAAGTGGAACTCAAGATTGACCAGAACGGTTGTAATGTGACATAAATTATGTGGCCAATCATGATTGTCCAGAACAAATGTATGTTTACATAAATTATGTAGCCAGTCATGATTGACCAGAACAGATGTATGTTTACATAAATTATGTGGCCAGTGGGCGGTGTCACGGAGCTACGTAGAGAGTGGCCGAGATATTCATTACTTCAAGCCTTATGAACCGTACGGAAAGTAAAACTTAACTGCAATTAAAACATGCTTTTTGAATTAATTGTTATTTATAACTTTTGATTATGTTTAATTACATTACTAATATAAAACCAAATAGTTGTTTATTTTTGCAAATTACCTGTCCAGCAGAAGGATACCTGTTGATGGCTCGTTGTAACTGACTTGATTTGATGTTCGGCATTACAAGACTTTTAGTGATATTAATCTTGGACTTCAAGTCTGACGTTAAATGTCTTAAGACAACCTCCGCCTTGTTCAACTGTTGTGTCACTTCTTCTACCTTCTTAATCAGCATATCATCTTCCTGTTCTTCGGTCATTTCCCCCAGACCGAAGTCTTCTCCCACGCTGTTAATTTCTAACATGAACAGTCCGTGATGTCTATGTATGATGAGAACATCAAAGTCACCTTTATCATAGTGTCGTTGACGGAAGTGTTCAGGCAATGTGCTAGGGCGCGGTAGAAGGGCAGCAGCGGGCGCAAAGCTAGGTTCACCAAGGTAGTTGTCGAATTGTAACTGAGAAACAACAAACATCACCTCTTTCTGCTGACCGTCATCCGCCAGTGATCGCATACCGTGCAGCACACGTTGTAGGGCTCTGTCGTCACGCACGTCACTGTCACTCACGGGTGGAAGGGTTAGGTTGCCAGGGTTATGACGCCCCGCTGACACAGACTAAAGAGAAAATATCACTTTAATGTTTATTATTACTGATTTTATAAACACACACAAATAGACATGTACATGCACAAATGATATATAATTTAAATGACGTATATGTCTGTTTGCTCTAATATAAATTTATATCTGTGGCAGAGTAAAATTGCCTATCCCTATCTCTAAGCGTCATTGTTATACATATTGTTAAATGTCAAAGTGTCCTGACCGTGAGCAATGCTTATGATGGTATTTTTTGAATTGGAGTGAACAACTCAGGTGGAGAATATTCTAGAAAATTGCTGACGCAATCCAAACCAGTTCGGATTGGATGAATATATTTTTCTGACTAATAGTCTCCTACTTGTTCATAACAATTTCATCCAATGCGGATGGACCGAAAGTTGCATTGTTGAAGAAAGTATATATTCTAATCACTTTGATTTGAACATAACTCGAATCTGGTCATAAACGCAATAGTTAAATTATTTATTGTACGTTAACTGACAGATAAAGAAAGAATGGACTTTAAAATATTTCTTAATGTTTGCTATTGATCTATGATTTGAATTGGAGAATGCTTTATATAGTTCAGTCATTATTTTTACGCTCACTAATTTGATTAGGCTGTATATTGTAATTACGAATTTTAATCCATGCTATATTTCTTATGCTGTGAGTGTGTATGAGGTTAAAGAAATTGTAGCAGGATTTGTAAGTTGAGAATGTTTGTAAGAGAGAAAGGAGTGTAGAGATGAAATATGCTTGAAGTTTAGCACTGCCTTAATTTGACTTTTGCAGAGAAAAGCAACTGAAAAGCAAGCCTTTTCTATTTGCTTGTGGCAACAGTGACTACTGTACTCTACTTGGTCATAGTTGTGTGAGAATCCAGCGTTATTGTCAAACTTATCAGTAAATGTTTGCTGCAAGTTGATTCCTGTAAATTCTGTTCATGATCTAAAGAGTAGTTTAAATGAAGATTCTAGAACATGTATTTTGATAGAGCATGTGATGTTTCAGACATTTCTTTATAATTGAAGACTCTGAAACAGATGTGTAATGTGCCTAGAAGGGTACATTGGATCATTGTCTAAATACGAAAGACATTGACTTGTTGCAAACCATGTGAATGTGTACTTGTGCTGTCAGTTGTCGCCATTATTAAAAAGGCTATGTTCATTGACTTTATTTATTTCTCTAAAACTCCACTCCCATTTCTGTGATGGTATGACATCCATGAACTTAATTATAAATATATGTTAATTGACTGCTTACGTCTATGCTAGGTTAAACTGAACAATTGTTCAGTGTGTATTGAACAGTTGTGATATGATGTAAATGTCAATGCTCTTTTCATATTCATATAATTATTGTATATTTGATTGAACGTTTAATTTATTTATTGTAAAATTCATTCAACTTCTTATCATAATGATAACCATATGTTGGAGAGATAATTGGTGGATGGGGGGCTCACTATATATAAATTAAAAGACGGGTTTATCTTTTTCTTTGGTAAGACGTTTTCCACCTACGGAAATATTGTGTGATGGTAAATGTTTGTCTTTAATGTTGTGGAAGAGAGAAACGTTTACAGCGCCCGCATATCAACCAAATGAGAGAGACAACTGGTTTCTTCTGGGGAATTATTAATAACATAAATTAAGATTCTCATTACTTGTAATTGGTAATTATAGGTGATTGAATACTACTACTACTACTACTATTACTACTACTACTACTACTACTACTACTACTACTACTACTACTACTACTACTACTACTACTATCCAATGCCTAGGTGGCATAGGCATCATAATAGTGTATAGCATAAATTTGAAATACTCTGTAACATTCATTGTCAATAAAATAGTAATGTTTCTCAATGATCGAAATATGTCAATTATATTGAATACTTACCTCTCCGGGCATGCGTATGTAATCAAAGCTAATATTGTATATTATAATTATAAGTATTTATTCAATATCGTATATGTACTACTCAAATTATAAATTGGTGACGTTTTATATTCACTTCTTTTCAAATTGCAAAGTAACTTCTTAATGTTTGTAAACGGACATAAAATAACTTCTTAATGTTTGTAAATGGACATAACAAGTAACTTCTTAATGTTTGTAAATGGATATACAAATATCTTCATAATGTTTTGTAAATAGACATAGAAGTAACTTCTTTATGTTTATAAATGGACATACAAGAAATTTCTAAATGTTTTTAAATGGACATACAAGTAAATTAATGTTTGTAAATGGACACAGAAGTAACTTCTTAATGTTTGTAAATGGACACAGAAGTAACTTCTTAATGTTTGTAAATGGACACAAACAATTAACATTATGATTGTTTGCCAAATGATTTATTTGAATATTTATGTTAAATTGACGTCCAACATTTAGTTTAGTACACAATTGCTGTAATTGTATTCTAACTTATAAATTGTTATAATTTTTATATTTGTATTACTACTACTCTAACATAGCACTGTTTTACTAATATTTTCTTCATAATTCTACTCTAAGGTATAACTCTTTTTCTTATATTGTCTGTATTACTACTACTCTAATATAGGATTGTTTTACTCTTATTGTCTGTATACTTCTACTCTATCATAGATCTGTTTTACTCTTATTGTCTGTATTACTACTAGTACTACTCTAACATATATATCTGTTTTACTCTTATTGTCTGCATACTGCTACTCTATAATAGAACTGTTTTACTAATATTGTCTTTATACTGCTATTCTATCTGTTACGTGTCCAGTATTTATTTATAGACCCTGTTTCAGGATTTAGAATTTATATTAAATAAAATGTGTTCTCCTATTCTGAAAACAGACTGACTGCTAAAATTCACCCTTCAGTCTGGTCAAATTTAACGCTTGTAGTTTAAGCCAACAAATTTATAGACAGGCAAACTTGTGTACAAAGCACGGACTGGGAAACATTAAACAATTATAGTTAATTATGCATTCAGTCTCCTTTTTCTCAACTCATTAGCCCCCACCCAATCCTATCGGTCTATTTGCATAATAATCAACAACAATAATTGATTAAGAAAGTAAAAATGAATTTAATAAAATTTAACAAATAAAAAGGATATTCAAGATTCAGACGACATTAAGTCTCCGAATACTATGCTATTTGTCTAACACATGAAGTGTTCGAATAGATTGCAGATAGAGTTTATTTAGTTCAAGTGTACCAGTCCTTGCACTTTGCTGGTTTATCCAAATAGTGAAGATAAATGAAGCACGTGGTCCCCAACAAAATTCCTGTTGGATTACTGGACTCAACGGCCTAGTTATCACCAACTTGGTCGACAGTCTTTCATTAATTACACCCCTCTTCTGAATCACATCAGGAGTTCAGACTCAGCCAATTGCATGACACCAATCGAAGCAATATACAGGCCGGTCCACTGGGCGGTGAATTTTACGACGATGAAGAAAGACCAAGATTTCAGACGGAATACGTCAGACAAAGACCAAGATCAAGAGACCAAGAAACCCGCTCTGGAAATAAATGAATTCCTATGAGCGATAGTTCTCATGGTTTCGCAATCCAATACACGTGGTTGACAATAGCATAGCTTATTCCTCAACCATTTTAGTATCTTTACATTAATATTTAAATATATAATAAAAGATACAATGCGGTCATGCATGTGTGTTTTACCATTAAGGTATGCATGAGACGTATGAATTTCAAAGAAGCATTACATTTTACAAATGAAATTCAATAAGAAGAAACAAAAATACAATTTAAAATCATGCATATGTGTTTTACAATTACATCAATATAGTACACACAAAATGAATTTAAATTGTTAACAAGAAATTTACAAAACATGCACAGACGTTCTGTGATACAATTCACTTATTTTGAGTTTACAAAATTATTGTTTCTCAACTTAACAATTAATTTAAAGGATGTAACATTTCAACTTAGCCACACTTTTATCAAGCCACGTGTTTTGGAGGAAATTGCAATAATACAACTCCTGCAACAATAAAATGCATAAATTCACACAACGATAACTTAAATGGAAATACAAACAATTTTTTAAGAAATTGATGTGTTACCTTGTTCTATTAAACAGTATGATCAGCAGCAGGCCCTCGCGTAATTCACGGAATTTCAGATGACTTAGACACTTGCATTGCATCTGTCTGTCCTTTTCCTCGAGAATGTGGGTCTATAGCGCGATCAGAGTATTTAAAGGAATATACGAATTTATGGCGTGAATCATTAGTCACGTGATAACGCTTGGTCCGACCTACAATCGGCCATTGTCTTAAATGTTACATAACTGGAGTGAGTTCTCTCTCTCCCTATGAATAAGGCGTGTGTATCAGAGCATGATGATTACGTCACTCTTACAAAGAACTGCATCCAAACAAGAAAAGTAACGAATTTAAACGAAAGCGGGTTAAGAGGTCAAGTATAATTTGTCTTGACTCTACTACACTATCATAGAACTGTTTTACTCTTATTGTCTGTATACTGCTATTCTATCATAGAACTGTTTAACTCTTATTGTCTGCATACTGCTACTCTATCATAGAACTGTTTTACTAATATTGTCTGTATAATACTACTCTAACATAGAATTGTTTTGCTATTATTGTGTACATACTAGTAATCTAATAGAACTGTTTTATTAATATTGTCTGCATATTGCTACTCTATCATAGAACTGTTTTACTAATATTGTGTGTTTATAGTAATCTAGCATGACTGTTACTAACACTCTTTATGTAGTAGTGCTGTTGAATATAGCACTACTACATAAAGAGTGTTAGTAACATAATTAGGTTACTAATATTGTCTATGTATTTTTCTGTAGCCTATAAATATGTTGCTAACATTGTCTGTGCAATATTATTCAATTATAAAATGTTGCTAAGAGTGTATAAATATTGTTGCTCAGGCAGGTGAATAAGTTAACATTGACTATATTATTGTTATTATGATTGGGTGGGTTTTTTCATTATCAAATATATAATTATATCAGTACAGGTTGGCACATTTATTCGAGAGTATTAAATGTAATCTATTTGAATCCATAATTATTGCCTTATCTACTTTTAAATATCTAATTTTATGAGTGTACTTATACTTGTGAACACTTACATTTTGTTTTTGTGAACGTTTGTCACCTTCCCTTTTCCTAAGAAAAATTAAAATTTGCTGATCAAGCATAATGACGACAGTCGAACTGTATGTATTCTACATACGAAAGGGAGATCAGACAATACATCCAGCTCTAAAGTGTCTATAGAGCATTGCTGATACATCAGACTGATTTAAATTCTCTCTTGAGACTTATCGATCCCCAATTTTAAAGTACAACACAATAGGCCAGCATACTTCCCCACCCCCATCTCACATTTTGGACGTAGCAATAGTAAAAAATGTTTTCATTGATACTGACAGAATATACGTATGAATGAACCTTGAAGAATGATTTGCTAGATTCAAAGTGACGTAAGGTTTTACACAGACTGTGACGTCACGGAGTTAGCTGTTCTTTGGCAGATCTAACGACACATTGCATTGCCCGTTTTTTTTCAGCTTGTATACGGGGTAAATTACCCTAAGGTCTTTATTGTTGGAGTGCTATGTATATTCCTGTTTCCCACCAATTTCACATTTCAGTGTCCCTTTGATTGACTAACGGCCTTGTATTCAGTGTCCCTTAGTTGTGATTGACTAACGGCCTTGTATTGGTTTTTTATTTTTAGTTTGAACATTTTGAGAATTTTTCTCAGGAGCATAAACTTGAATTCATTGTTTGAACCAGTATAGTTTGATTTCGTCGACCCCAAAGTTCAGCGTTCAGTGTTCAGGGTCTATCCATCTGTCTATCTTTAAGGGTATAGTTAAAAAATCTGATTTCAACACTTATTAATATTTGATAAACTTTATTAAAATCAAATAAACGATACTAGTTTTTATATAATCTGAATTAAGCACTGTCTCAATAGCTTTCACATGCTTTTTGCAACAATGTCACAAGTTTATTGTTCACCATCTACTCCACACATCCATCTCCACACACGCTGAAAACACTGATTCAATATCTATTCTCTTGAGCCAACCTAGGCACTTCAGTTCTCCTTACCAGCTTCCCCAAGCAGAATAAGAACAAAGCAATTTCTAATAACTTCTCTGCATTAGAATTGCTCGATGTGGTCAGCAAACACGCCGCTACACACTAATGGAGTGTAGTGTATTCTCCACATTTACACATTGCTTCTAACCTTTACCACAGTCGGCTGCAGCAGTTTACAGTCAGTAACCAGGATTCAAATCCCAAAAGGAAAAGAAGTAGAAAGGCTGCTTGTCCCTGTAAATTATACCCAGGGAACAAAAAAGAAAAAAAAGTGAAAAAAAAAAGACTAAGTTTCCAGTTTGTCGCTGTATAACTCCATTCATTCTTACATTCAAGTCTCAACTTAGTTTCCTGCAACAGTATTTATTAGCCCAATACACCCACACAGCATAATGCATAGAGCATATAAAAACAATAGCAAGTGTTAGTGTACTGCACATAAACATCATAGTTCAAACATTTGTAGAAAAAAATTGTATACTCAAATTATACATCTCTACGTAAACACACAAGTATAATATATCAATAGCAAAATGCACGAAATATTTCATTCTCTCTCATACAGTCAGTTGGACTTGCCATTAAGCCACATTTCATGACTGGTTTTCTTGCCACTCCAAATGCAAAGTGATTAAAAAATAGATTTCTTTACAAAGGGTAAACATTTGAATCTCAGCCCATTGGCTAGTCTCATTCTCGTAAATCATAACCATTGGATAATTACTCGCCCAGGTGGAAATAGTTTGCATTTCATCAGTAATTTCTAGCATATTCTCAAATCGAGTGTTTACTTCAACTCGGATGCTTCCAAATATAACATCATAAGAAGTTGCCAATGTCGAGTTACTCTAACAATTTATATCACAATTAAATTTTAAATTAGAGAAAGGCAAATTTATTCCACCGCAAGACGTAATAGGAAAATATCAAAAGTACATGTTCATGAACTAGTATTTTCGAAACCATGACGATCTTTTATAATAACTATTAATAGTCAATTCGTAAGGACTGGGCAGGACTTTTGCTTTCTATTTTTAGTCAATATAATTTATTTTAAAATATTGTTAACATACCTGGTTTAAAAGAGTTTCTTGAATCGGCAGCGCTTGACCAAGTCTGATATCCAAATCCTGAGACCTGTCTAATTGCATGACACAGGACCACGTCACTTCCTGTCTGTCAGTTTCTGGCAGGAGATCATTCAGCACTCCCTGCAACTGTTCCTGGACATCCTCTCCCCACAGAGATGCCTGAACTTCCATCAGAAAGTTTAGTCCACAGTCCACACCCAGCAGTCGGATGTGAAAGTCGTGAAGTAATTGACGTACAACTTGTGACAGATGTCCGTCCTCTACACGTCTCAGAACACCGGATAAATGTCTGTCTCTTCCTTCCAAACGCATGACAAACCATATGATGTTCTTTCTCTCTTTCTTCATTTCTTCTTTGTATTTCTCATTTATGCCTTCTCTTTTTGTCCTCTCTTCATCAAGCTGTAATGTTAATTTATTCCTCTCTTCCTCTAGTTTACTTCGTTCTTCTTCTAGTTGTTTTATTTCTCTGTTCTTTTTGTCTTCTAACTTTCTCAATCTAACTTCTTCTTTTTCCACCTGTTCTGTTATTCTATTCCTCTCTTCCTCTATTAATTGTGTCAACCTCCTCCTCTCGTCTTCTAGTTGTCTCGTCACTCTAATAATGTCTTTCTCTAATTGCATTATTTTTATTTTGTTCTTCTCTTCGAGTTCCTTCATCTCCCTCATTTGTTTCTCCAGTTTCTGAATCCGATCAATGCTCCAGTCAATCTTAGCCACCACGATGTTTTCACCTTCAGAATTAATATCAAACAACAAGAAAATATGAAACCATGTTATTCAAACCTGACAAGCCGACATAGATAATTCAGTAATAATGTAAAACTATTCATATGAAGTCATGTATTTCAAACAAACTGATAAATATTACATTAATTAAAATTAATACAAAACGAAACAAATCATGAACCTGAATTTCAAAACATTTTTCTTGTCGAATTAAGTAAACATTTTCAGATGTAATTGTTAAATAGAAAAAAATTAAAATATAACAAAAATAGTTGCAAAACATTTGTAGCAATTTTATTCAAACATTGTCTTGAGTTATTGTCAATAAGAAAATAAACATGATTTTAAAGGTCATGTATATTACAAATATATCTCAATAACCCTTGATTATTATACATTATACATACCTACTTTCAACACTTTGGGGTCTGTTATTGTTTCTACCTGGACTGTCCCCGAGTGTGTGTTGATAGCAGTACTACGACCGACAATCTTGATGCAATCCACCCCTTTAAATGTTAAAGGGCTTTGTTCTGCAGTTTGAGAGGTAACTGTAAAACCAATAATTATATGAGAAACAGAGAAGACTGTGTATTAAGTGTATTTAATAAAATATTATTAATTAATTATTTATTTACACTGCCACTAAATGCTGAGTAATTAGTCATGTTAATCAACTAAAATATATTTTGGGGGGAGCACATAGCTGTACTATAAATGAAATTATTTTGCAAAATGTTTTAGAATGTCTTAATGGTGTACAAAATTTTAGATATTTATTTGTTGTACGAAAGTTTAGATATTTATTTGTTGTACGAAAGTTTAGATATTTATTTGTTGTACGAAAGTTTAGATATTTATTTGTTGTATGAAAGTTTAGATATTTTTTTGTTGTACGAAAGTTTAGATATTTATTTGTTGTACGAAAGTTTAGATAGTTATTTGCTAAGGTCGTATTTCATCAAAACATTGTACGTTACGATATTTAATTGTTTTGTTTCCAGAACGAGAAAGGAAGAAATGGTTAATTAGACAGACAGGTAGGTTTAATTAGACAGACGGGTAGGTTTAATTAGACAGACAGGTATGTTTAATTAGACAGACAGGTATGTTAATTAGACAAACAGGTAGCTTTAATTAGACAGACAGGTAGGTTCAATTAGACAGACAGGTAGGTTTAATTAGACAGGTAGGTAGATTTATTTGGACTGATAGATAATTTTTAATTTGAAAAGATGTACTGCATATTAGCCAAACAATATTTTAAAATAAGTATTATAATTACACTTAATGTTAAATTGCTAATGTTAGAAGTATTAAATGAAATTTCAAATGTAACTGTTAATGATCTGAACAAAGTGAGAGCTAAGTAGACAATTTTAAGATATTACTGACATTTAAAATTAAAGGGACTGCTCTGTATGTAAGTCTAAACATATCACATGTAACACTACTAACCTGACCTGAATGCTGATTAGTCTGAACATATCAACTGTAACATTAGTGATTTGACCTGAGTGCTAATTAGTCTAAACATAACTGTCACGGGCGGATGAAATTTAAATTTAATTTTTGTAAAATTCAGTTTTTACGTCGACTGTCCGGTGTCAAGGTCGCCGATCATCGCATACATATTTGGTAATTGTTTTCTTTTTAGAAATGATGGGTTAGAGAGTACAGGCAGAAGAATTCACCTACACTTTAAAGCAGTGAGATTGAAAATATGTTTGATGTTTCATCCATACTACACTCTGTAAATTATACATGTGAATCTAGTTTTATACATTTATGTGAATGCAGACATTTCGCTGATTGAGATATTTGATTGTGAGAATTAAGTGTAAGAGTGTAAGATATTTGAGTGTAAGAATTAAATTAGAATGTTTGACATTATTGTATGATATATTAGCACAGTAATAACATATATTTCTTTAATCTAAATATGTTGTATTTGATGATATAAGATATGTTTATTTAACTTAGAATAAACGTGTGCTTGAGGAATAAAATGCCTGAGGTTTTAATGTGAGATTTCACTTGGCACGTGCCAAGTAAGAGAATTGTAGACTTTCAACAACTTGAGTATGTTGTTCTGAAAAGTTGACTCAGCAGAATTTTTATAGAAACTTTAAACTGAAAATAAAATGGCAGAGAAAAATTAGATTGAACCAGAGAGATACAAATATTCAATGAATTCAGTAGTGGACAAGGGGAGGAGACTTTTGTTTTCCTCCTTACATTCCTTCTCATCGTCATTGTCGTTCTTTTTAGTCACGAAGGCTAGGTGAGTAGAAATATTTATATCAAGATACACAAGCCAATTTTGGTGCGTGGATAAAATAGTCTACAGGACATTTTACCTGAAAAATAGCAGAACTTTGAACCAGTCTATACTGAGGGTGGAACGTTTGGCATCCGAACAACCTTTTTTGATGAATGGGCAAAGGGCCATGCCATCGATGACACAGCATTGCAACAGCAACCCACAACATCAGCATTGTTGCGGAGTGGCGGTATTGGAATCGTCGCTTGTTCTAACCTACTGAGACGCAGGCCAGCTCTGTGGGACAGAGTATGGGCGATAACCCATCGCAAAAATTTGTGGCAGGAAGGCTATGAGATTTTCGACACTAGGATTTGTGTCAACAATTTGTGTGACAGCACGATGACGTCAAACGGCATTTGTGAGTAGCTCAATATCATATTTAGAAAACCTCAGTGCATATATGTAGACCTAGGTTAGGAATTTGAGATACGTTGTCCAGAACATTAATTATGTTTCTATCAACTTGATTGACTTGGAGAATAATTATTTGTGGAACTGTACTTTGGATTATTTATTTCAACTGTTAACTTCTCTCCAGCCACAGAGCTAGAAGACAGAACTAAAAATACAAGCAATGTAAAAATACTTCTTTTCACTAACCTCTTCCCTAAAGAGCAGAGTTAAATACTTATATGATTAATAAAACAGAACAATCTTGAATACTAATTCAATGTTATTTTTACATTGTAAAATTTAAACGGATACAGATTTCAAGGCCACTAACTTCCAATTCTGACTAATCAAAATAATAGTCAAAATATATCAGTCAACGAGAATTATTCCGAGAGAAATAAATTGGCCTGTACTAATGATTTTCCATATAAATATATCAGTCTATTAAAATGTATTCCAAT
Organism: Sinotaia quadrata; assembly: GCA_028829895.1. Taxonomy (NCBI): domain Eukaryota; kingdom Metazoa; phylum Mollusca; class Gastropoda; order Architaenioglossa; family Viviparidae; genus Sinotaia; species Sinotaia quadrata. The sequence continues at coordinate 138,475,221 of CM054180.1, read as the reverse complement.
AGAAATGTATCACTCTATTAAAATGTATTTGTGTAGAAATAAACGTATATGCTTTGATGAATTTTATGATATCTGTAAACTGTAAGCATGAAAAGTTGCCATACGTGAAACCACGTGTGTACTAACGTCACAATATATGTATTATGAGAGCTCTACTAACCTTCGTTTCCACTTTCAGTTTTCTTTATATTTATTTCCACCATTTGTTCCACAGTGATAACTTCTCTTGCTTCATCTCCATTCAATTGTGGTGTGTTAGGGCATTCTGACGGCATGTATCCACACTGCAGATAAATAAGACGGCTGTGTAATATTGTATGTGTGTCTATCTATCTATCTATCTATCTATCTATCTATCTATCTATCTATCTATCTATCTATCTATCTATCTATCTATCTATCTATCTATCTATCTATCTATCTATCTATCTATCTATCTATCTATCTATTCATCCATCCATCTATCCATCCATCTATCTATCTATCTATCTATCCATCCATCCATCTATCCATCCATCTATCTATCTATCTATCTATCTATCTATCTATCTATCTATCTATCTATCTATCTATCTATCTATCTATCTATCTATCTATCTATCTATCTATCTATCTATCTATCTATCTGTCTGTCTATCTATCTATCTGAAGTCATTGTGGTAAATAAATTCTATTATTTCTTCAACAATCGTGAAAGAAAAAACGATTTTGTTAAAGGAATATTTTAATATTTTAATTATAAGTAAGTAAACAAAATTATTTAGCATACATGGCTAAAAATATATAAAAGAAAGATTTTTTGTTTTTGGAATAAACGTTTGAAATCCATATCTGGTGGCATTTATGTCTGACTCACATAAATATAAATTGCTATACTTAGTAGTAGACATTTTCATATTTAGCACTCGGCATTTAGCTATATTTAGCATTAGTCATATCGATATATTTAACACTAGATATATTGCTATATTTAGCATTAGACATAATGCAACTATCATAGACAACAATATATACATCATGGTTCTGACTGGCTCGGTACATCAAGCAACGAAGAGAAACCGTGACACTTTCTTACATGATGACTATGGTATCAAGTCTATTTCTCCCTCTACATACAAGTCCCAAAACATTACATACTTACGTGACCGAAAACATAAATACACAACATACTTACATGACCCAAAGCACGAATACACATACTTACGTGACCCAAAGCACGAATACACATATTTACGTGACCCAAAGCACGAATACACAACATACTTACGTGATCCAAAGCACGAATACACAACATACTTACGTGACCCAAAGCACGAATACACAACATACTTACGTGACCCAAAGCACGAATACAGAACATACTTACGTGACCCAAAGCACGAATACAGAACATACTTACGTGACCCAAAGCACGAATACATCCCTCAAGTGCAGCAAGATGAGGAAATGGCAGAATGTTGTCTTTCTTTATTTGACGAACACGATTTAAAAACGGTTCTGTTTGGACCAGACTTAGATCGTGTTTAACAAGCTCTGCTGCATACATGTCAAGTATTTGTTGTTTTATGGTTAATCTCACTTTGACATTCTGTAGATTTGTGATCAATTTATCCACGTCTTTCCCTGAATTCTTCAGCTGACATATTTGGTCGTACAAAATCATTTCGACCTCACTACGCGTCGTTTGTGTATCGACAACAGTTTCTTCTGCAACTTGACAACACTGAATGTTTCGACATAACGCCTCTAAACCGCTAGCGTCACTCTGTGATTGAATCTCGGCCGTCGTCCATGTTATGGGCAGTGTTTGTTGTTTGTGACCATAGGACCGTTCGCTTACTGAGTGGAAACTAGAGCAGGTATTACAAAGGTAATGACGACAATCAAGGCACACGTGTGTCACTTTAGATTCATGACACAGGTCACATGGCTTTTTCCTATCTTGTCTCAGACGTTCATAGGCCATCTTTTCAATGACGGGATCTTTGCACATGTTATCAATTATGTCGCTGATTGTCTCCCCTTGGACTAGAGGTATTATTTGACGACATGAAGAACAATGTGCTGGTAAACCTTCTCTTACAATTAACTGTCTTACACATCTCCTACAAATCAGATGACCACAAGGGAAGATAACTGGTCCCAAACACAAATCACGACAATTGGAACAGTCAGTCAGATCAACAGGAAGTATGCAAGCTTCATCCATCTTTTTTCAAGTTTTAATTTAAGAGAAAACGAATTGGCTAAACTCTACTGGACTCTCACCATTCATGTCCTGAAAGACTGGAATGCATGCATTACATAAAATAATTACAGTAATTGTTGACGTCATTTATTGTACTGTAATAATAATAACCTCTCGTGATTTATATTAAGGTAAACAAATGTGATTATATTTGAGTGCACATATATTTTTATAATATATATATGTAAATAATTTAAGAAACTTTTATTTTACAGTAATTTGTTGAATTACTACGATTGTGAATATCATTTTCTAAAATAATAATAATCAGTATCTGCTTTTGTCTCCATTGTACAGAATATTAATATCATTAAAATAATTAAGGACGCTTTAACTGGAAGTAATAACATACTAATATTATTAAAATAATTAAGTGAGCTTTAATTGGAAAGAAATAATATTTTAAATTTATTCTCTGTGTAAATTATGTCATTGTCATTAGATTAAAGACTTTAATTTTAAGTATCAAATACAACCTGTATTAACTATTTTTAAGGAAATAAAAGGAAATAAATTTCAATTAATTAATATTATTTCAAATCTTATTTCAAAGTAGCACATATCATCACAATAATTAAGGAAACTTTTTCATGTAAATAAAAATTACCTTTATTGACTCTGTAATGATCAAAATTTAAATCTGCATTAAATTGAATCTTTTTAATCGTTTGTAATATTTTATTTTATATTAATGAATATAACATCCTATGGCAGCTATTGGAGTAAATAACGAAAATTAAATTTTTGTGCAAATTAATAATAACTACTTTGTTATTTTTAAGTAAATGCATATCATTTATTTTGTAGACGTTGTGTAGATTTCAAATGCAAAGTTGTTGTGAATGGTAATTGTTTTAGACGTTGTGTTAGATTTCAAACGCAAATTTATTATGAACGGTAATTGTTGTTTTCTGAATGAGGTCCTGCACACTCCAAACTGTCATTATAGTAACATATATGGGCTGGTTATTAACAACGTCATTAACTGATTCATTATTCATAATCTGATTAACTCTCTCATTAATAACAATTTCACCAACTGAGTGATTATAATTAGTAATAATTATTAATAATAATTAATATTATAATATAATAATTAATAATGGTGATATAAACTGATTCGTTATTAATAATGTCATAAAATGATTCATTATTAACAATGCCATTAAATGGCTCATTACTAACAATGTCACTAACTAACTCATTAATTATGTCATAAACTATCTTATTAATACTAATGTCTGTAACTGACTTATTCATTTTTTTCCTGAGCGATCTTTGTAGGGAGGGACAGACACACGGGACATGAGGTCATGACAGTGAAATTGTATAGTAACTGGAGAGTCAAAACTCATGTTCACAGAACACGAGATTTGATAATTATAAATGTCGTTACATACAAGATACTTCTGAGAAGGCTCTAGATTTGATTATTATAAATGTCGTTACATACAAGATACTTACTCGGAAGGCTCGAGATTTGATTATTATAAATGTCGTTACATACAAGATACTTACTCGGAAGGCTGGAGATGTGATTATTATAAATGTCGTTACAATCAAGATACTTACTGGGAAGACTGGAGATGTGATTATTATAAATGTCGTTAAATACAAGATACTTACTCGAAAGGCTCAAGATTTCAGTCGACATGTATAGACTTGTGAAAATGTATGTTGTGCATGAATGTCAACAGTTCTTTAAATACATATTCTTGTGTTCCCTAAGTGCGAAATAAAAGCAATAACATTCAATATGTGTATGATTGTTACTTACCATAAGTCAGTGAAGCATTCCAAGAAAATGCGTACAACACTCACTTATAAAACTATCTACTGATAATACATATTGATACCATCATGTGTTATACATGTCTATGGAAATATAGAATGAAAAGATTGTCAACGTCAACTTTACACAGTTACATGAGAATTCAAAATGGTCTGCTCAGTTCGCTTGGTCACAATAAGTTTTGATTTCAAGTAATGGATGTGAAATATCAGAATGTAACAAGCAAATCACCGAAAAATGGCTTACCTCTTGACGTTAAGCAGTAAGTAATCTCCATAGTTCCAAGCTAAAAAAAAAAGGGGGTCGTTCCTATTGACCTTGAGACGATAGCTGAAACGATTAACGCGATACGAGAAACAAAACACTAGCGTGTCATTGTGTGCAATGGTCTTGTGTGTGACGCTTGTTGCTTTTTTTGTCTGAGTACAATTGGCACTGAGGATCTAATATGAATGTCAGACTATTTTGTCTGAGTACAATTGGCACTGAGGATCTAATATGACTGTCAGACTATTTTGTCTGAGTACAATTGGCACTGAGGATCTAATATAAATGTCAGACTATTTTGTCTGAGTACAATTGGCACTGAGGATCCAATATGACTGTCAGACTATTTTGTCTGAGTACAATTGGCACTGAGGATCTAATATAAATGTCAGACTTTTTTGTCTGATACAATTGGCACTGAGGATCCAATATGACTGTCAGACTATTTTGTCTGAGTACAATTGGCACTGAGGATCTAATATAAATGTCAGACATTTTTGTCTGAGTACAATTGGCACTGAGGATCCAATATGACTGTCAGACTATTTTGTCTGAGTACAATTGGCACTGATGATCTAATATGACTGTCAGACTATTTTGCTGAATTCTGTACAATGTAGATGTTCCGACCATTTTGTCATAAGCCAAGAGTTATGTATCCTGTCATTTGTCATCCATATCTAATTAATGAAATACATTTTGCCAGCTTGAAAGGTATAAACAAAAATGTTCACATGAGGAAAATTAAATTACTTCCTAAACGACAGTTATGTAAATGCTCACGAGCACGTCACCTGGTACGTTATGATATTGTTGTCTTTGTATTAACTGATTGTAAGAGATATCTGAAATGGAGTGTATAATGACATGTTGTCTTTGTATTAACTGATTGTAAGAGATATCTGAAATGGAGTGTATAATGACATGTTGTCTTTGTATTAACTGATTGTAAGAGATATCAGAAATGGAGTGTATAATGACATGTTGTCTTTGTATTAACTGATTGTAAGAGATATCTGAAATGGAGTGCATAATGACATGTTGTCTTTGTATTAACTGATTGTAAGAGATATCTGAAATGGAGTGCATAATGACATGTTGTCTTTGTATTAACTGATTGTAAGAGATATCTGAAATGGAGTGCATAATGACATGTTGTCTTTGTATTAACTGATTGTAAGAGATATCTGAAATGTAGTGTATAATGACATGTTGTCTTTGTATTAACTGATTGTAAGAGATATCTGAAATGGAGTGTATAATGACATGTTTTAGACTTGTGTGACCTTCTTTCGTGTATGTGGCTTGACAGAAATAAAAGCAGCAAATTCACTAGGTAACCAGTTTATTACTTAGAGAATGTTCTCAAAATATTTCACAGTTTTAATAAATGTTTTAAGCAATTCCTTCTCGATTTTTTACTGGGTAAATGGGCTGCATACCTCTACTAAACCTAGACTATGGTGACCCAAGAGTTATACTTATTCAAGCTTCTCGCATACAAACGTCACAGTACACATGTCCTTACACCGCACCATGTAACAATGTGTAACAGCGTAACAAGTGAATCATGCAGCAAGGTGTAAGCTTGTAACGAAGTGCATTATGTAGCAAGATGTAAAGTGTGGAGAGTTGCATTATGTAACCTGATGTAACAGTATAGAGAAATGAACTATGTAGCAAGGTGTAACAGTGTAGAGAGCTGCACTATAAAGCAAGGGGTAACAGTATAGCGAAGTGCTCTATGTATCAATGTGTAACGAAATGTTCCATGCAGCAAGGTGTAACAGTATAGTGAGGTGCTGTATGTTGCAAGGTGAAACAAAACAGAATAGGGAAATGTTCCATTCAGCATGGTGTAACAGTGTAGCATAATGCTCTATGTAGCAAAGTGTAGCAGAGTAGGGAAATGTTCCATTCAGCATGGTGTAACAGTGTAGCATAATGCTCTATGTAGCAAGGTGTAGCAGAGTAGGGAAATGCTACAGTAGAACAAAATGCAACATCTATCACTGTGTAACAGTGCTCCATGCAACAATGTAACTAAGTGATCCAAGTAGCGAAATCAAAAAGACGAGGCGGTGTCACAGTGTAGGAAACAGAGCTGATCTGTAGTGTAGTGTATAACGAGTGAAACACTGAACGTAGTTTGACAATTGCTGACGTGACTATTGTTACTATACAAAGACATATAACTCTCAAGACACTAGTTACTACACTGTGTTATATTACAACACGAAGACAATAGTTACTGAACTGTGTCATAGTATGACACTGCATGTACTAGTTACTATATTGTATGTATCATATTATCACAAATGTAAATAGCTAGTTACTATAGTATAGAGCATTATCTATAAATCTATTGATCTAGCTACTACACTGTCATATTATACCTCGTATTGAGCACGACGTGATATTCAAAATCCACTAATAACTACACACATTCATATAATAACGTGTAAGGCAACAGTTAATTCATGGGGGAAATATTGGGTCAGCACACTTTGCAACTGTTCAATTGAGAATGCCAACGCGTCACGCTCTAATTGAATGAAATGCTTAGCTCAAACTGTTGTGCTCTTTCTCAAGCCTTAATGATGGGCCAGACTTTTATAAATATATGTGTGCTTGAATCTGTGATCATTATTATTTAATGATGTGCCAGACTTTTAAATATAAATATATGTATACTTGACCCTGTGATCATTATTACTGTGTGGATGGGCGCATGTGTGTTAAAGATTAATATACCTTAATTTAATATCAAGTGGATTTTCCTTTAACAGTTTTTCATGGCTTATTGAAAGTAGAACTATCTTATAATATATGTTTTAATTTATTTTATTTTAATTTAATTTTAATTTCATTTAATTTAATTGGTATTAAAAATATTTTTGAATGCAAGTGATTTAGGTTGGCGTATTGATGGGTGAACGTGATGTTTGATGTTGGTGTTGTGGGCCACACTCATTATATCGAGCCACGCACCACGTCCTGTCAGATAGATAGACTGGTGGATGGCTTTGCTCACAATCTCGCATTGACAGGTATAGACAGTTACTAGACTGAAGTGGAAGTAGGGTGTAGACAGGTATAGACAATTACTAGACTGAAGTGGAAGTCGGGTTTTGACAGGTATAGACAATTACTAGACTGAAGTGGAAGTCGGGTGTAGACTGGTATATACAGTTACTAGACTGAAGTGGAAGGCGGGTGTAGACAGGTATAGACAGTTACTAGACTGAAGTGGAAGTCGGGTGTAGACAGGTATAGTCAGTTACTAGACTGAAGTGGAAGTAGGGTGTGAACAGTTTTATAATGAACGATATTGCGACTTTAAGACTAAGAACATTTAAGACCGAGATCACTGCTGTTAGAAAGTTGAATACAACAGGACAAAAAATATTATTACAAAACAGATAACAAACATAAGGTTCAAATAAATAATGTTTGTCACGGTGGAAGGGAGATAATCCAACCAAACTTTATTTTTCATTAGTTATTTCCCTTAGTATGCTCACAGAGAAACGACATTTTCATTTTCTGTCGAAAGAGAGCTGTTTATTTATACGTTTGTATGTGTGAATGGATATACATTGATATGTATGTGAAAAATGTGAATAAATAATTATTGATTTATCCGTTGTTAAAAGTTTAGCTCAAAGGGTGGTTGTTTAGACGTGCCAAGGAATAGGATAGACAGTGCGCCATGAGTTCTCGAGCGAATTATGAAATTGTGACCTTGTGTGTGTCCACTTGTTTGTTGATGGTTCGAGTACTTTTTGTGTGTGTCCACGTGTTTGTTGAAGGTTCGAGTACTTTTTGTGTGTGTCCACGTGTTTGTTGATGGTTCGAGTACTTTTTGTGTGTGTCCACGTGTTTGTTGATAGTTCGAGTACTTTTTGTGTGTGTCCACGTGTTTGTTGAAGGTTCGAGTACTTTTTGTGTATGTCCACGTGTTTGTTGATAGTTCGAGTACTTTTTGGAAGCTTCCAGAAGCGTAATATTCCCTCCAAGAGTTCAACACAAAGAACAGCAGCCCATCAAAATCTATGCACTCTTGCCAGGACTCCTGTTTATTGCTGTTTTCAATATTTTTGAAGGAAAATCTCGAACCTGGATAATTGTGAATTCAATTTCTTCCCTGCGAAATTAATTTTCGTCAACGAGAAATTTGGTGTAGAGTGAGTTGAAATAATTTAATATTTATTTCTGGTCGGAAGTTCCTTGAATTCTATTTCCGCTTTCGTCCGAAAGCTACATGGACAGTGAAATGTGTCCACTTGGGCGAGCACGAATTGTCAGGGTATTGTCCAGGCAATCAGCGACACGGTCATATAAGAGACCAATTTTACCAAACAAAGGTTACAGGGACTCAGTCACTGTCTTAAAATTTACACTGCAAGAGGTCAACAATTCCAACAGAACAAAATATTCAAAACTGACCCTGGAAGAATATATCAAGAATTCATAGGAAATATCAGAATAGAACAACAAATTCCAAACATTAAGAGCATCAGAATAGAACAACAACAAATTCCAAACATTAAGAACATCAGAATATTCTGGGTGAACATTGGAGCAATTCATTTATGCATAACGTCTCAGCAAAATGGAATGAGGAACTGGAAAATGACAACAAACACACGCCTCAACAGTTCAACATAACGTCTCAGCAAAATGGAATGAGGAACTGGAAAATGACAACAAAGACACGCCGCAACACTACAACATCAAAGTCATTGAGGACAAGATTAAGAAAAAGTTAAGAAAGATGACAAACTGGAAAGCACTAGATTTAGACCAAATACAAATATTCTGGTTGAAACACCTTACCTCTTTACATGTTAGAATTGTTGACCAAACTGAAAGGAATACTAAACAAATCAGAAACCCTTCCAACCGGGATGATAAAAGGGAAAACATACCTGATTATGAAAGATCCAGAGAAAGACACAAAACCAAACAACTATCGGACAATTGCATGCTTATCAACTACCTGGAAATTATCTCCAATACTTTCAAGTTATTCCCCTTGACAATTCACAATTTCACTAATTTTGAATTTGTTGATTTATGTCTCGTCATTCCACAGGAAAAGTCTCACAGTATAAAAACAAAATTTTATTCAACCGCTATTATTCACACGTTTAACACTCCTTTATGTGAAACTTCATCCAGTATAAGCAAATTACATTTCACTTCATTTACACGCACGGTCTCTATGTCGACCACACTTGTCGCCATTTTGTTCCGAAATTATTACTATTATTGCCATTAATGTGCTGTCACGGTTACTGTCATTAGTACTAGTGACATTTTGTCGTATAATAATATTTTTTTACGTGCTTCATCTATTGTTGCTCTCTTTTATTTTATCTTGACTTTATAGTGCTTTTTATTAATAGTAATAATGATTAAATTTATTTTATCTTGACTTTATAGTGCTTCTTATTAATAGTAATAATGATTAAATTAATTCATCTCACTTTCCTTTATTTCAAAATAGAATGAGACTCAATTAACCCACTAACATCTTCATTTAATTGGATTCGCTCCCCTTGTGTCACAATGATGTATATTCTAGTCTTTTGTGCCTAGGGGAGTGAAAGCGAAATCGGCGGAAGCCGGAAGCGCCCCTACCCTAGCAAACAAGCGAGGGGAGCAATTATCAGCTTATTATTAATATAAGAAAGAAACAAATAACACTAGAAACAACTATCAGCGGCAGAACAAACATTATAGAGTAGGTTAATCCCCCACACGTCTCCTAAACACCTCTCATAAACAACCCCTCCCCTAATTCCTAGTGCGATATCAGCCTGGAAACATTCCACATAAATTAAGAAGTTTTATTCAAATGAACTCGTACACATTTCTGATGTGAACATGTAAACGCTTCAGTAATGCTTTCAATACTTGCTGCATTAATTCTTGCCTGTTTGGCTGATCATTTTTTTCTGATGGGCAGGGAATTTCCCCCCATTTTGTGTTGAAATTCTAATTGTCAATTGATGTGTTATTAGCAATAAACAGGGTTATATTTCACTTTACAAATTTACTACACAGTATGTACGTTAGTTGTGAAGATGACAAAGTGCTAAAAAAAATGAAAGTGTAACAAATCACAATATGTGGTTGCTATATAATCCTTCAACTGAATGTTTCCAGTCTCTACCACTAATACTACATAACTTATATAACTATCTGTAACGATGCAACATTCCACCCATGAATGAATGTAATTAATGTCTTTTCTAAGTATTATTTGATGGGTAAAATCATATTTTTTTGTTACTGTTACTGATGGATTAGTATTTGCTATTTTGGGGAATGTCCATCTATTTGTATTAACTGATAGAGGGAGAGGGGTGATCACCGCATGAGTATTTTGGCTGCAGTTCCCTAGAGTGATGAGTGCCTTGCATTAACTCATCACATTAGCATTGTTTATCCCACCCTTACTGTAATAAGACCTTGAACCTTGCCGATGGAAGGTTGTTGATGGTGTGTGTGCAAACCTGGTGATACCTTCTTCAATAATTTCCGCCAGCCCTCCCACTCTAAACCTGGAACACAAGTGTGAGGCTTTTGGTCCCACTGGGGCGCTCTAGATCAGATAACGTCTGATGATGAAATGATCACTGTAAGATCCACTGGTGACATAAAACTGCTATTGGAGAAAAATCACACACAATCACGGGTGACAGAATCTTGGGTAAACAAGCAAGTCCAAGGAAGTAGCAATGGAAGTAGCAATGAGTGAGAGGATAGCATCCAGAAATTCATTGGGTTGCATTTCAGAGATGATGGATATTTGTGTGCCCTCGAGGAAAAATTAACAGGAAGTGAAGTTTGTGTGTGGTTGGATTTCAGCACCCAGCCCTAAAATTCACTGGGAGTAAAGTTTTATGTTTATTATTGAGATAATGGTACTTGGCCTTTAATTCACTGGAAGTGAAGTTTGTATGTCTCATTTGTATATAGTAGTAGGCCATTAATTCACAGGAATTAATTTTGTGTGTATCATTGGGATACAGTACTAGGCCATTAACTCACTGGGAGTGATGTTTGTATGTATCATTGGGATATGGTACTAAGCTGTTAATTCATTGGGAGTAAAGTTTGTATGTATCATTGGGATATGGTAGTAGGCCATTAATTCACTGGGAGTGAAGTTGTGTGTAACTTTGAAATTCTGTCTCTAACCGTTAAATTCACTGGGAAGTGGATTTTAATATCTGTACAGAGCTGAACCAGATATGTCTGGAAGTGTTTCTTCATGAACCTGTGTTGCCTGTCCTGTGATCTAGAAATGATTATTTTGCTTGTGTGATAATAGTTATCTAGATATGCCTGGGACAGAGGGTTCATAACATTCCTTTCTATATTTTGTATGTTGTAATCAGTAACATTTATGAACTTGTACTAAGATTACAGAAAGGTGATTTAGAAAAAATGCAATAAATTAAATTTTAGTAGATACAATTATTACATTCTTATTCACTTTGACATACTATTTAAATTTTAGTAGATACAATTATTACATTCTTATTCACTTTGACATACTATTTTTGTCTTTTCTGTTTTTAATAAACTGTTGATTTTGTTCTCTCTTGTTGCTACACTCTTCCTTGGCCATGCTTCCTGTTTTGAAGTTCACATGACTTGTTCATGTGTTACATCACTAGGTTAGTCATAGCTTTACAACTTCCTGTTTTGAAGTTCACATGACTGGTTCATGTATTACATCACTAGGTTAGTCATAGTTTTCCAATCTTTATGTTTTAAAGTTCATATGACTTGTTCATGTTTTACATCACTAGGTCAGTCATAGTTTTCCAATCTTTATGTTTTAAAGTTCATATGACTTGTTCATGTGTTACATCACTAGGTTAGCAAAGCTTTCCAATCTTTCTAAGTGTCATTGCCTAATAAGAGGGGGTTGGGGGCCCGATCTACTGGAGACTTAGATATGCATAAAAAGATAGTGGCTGGCCTGTGAGTAAGGGATTTGGGGGATGTAATTATTAAATATATGAGTTAACTTTAGATCGGGAAAATCCCTTTGTGCTGGGGCTGGCATGGGGCTTACACTATCTTTTTACTATAATAGCTTCATTACCTACATCTCTTTTGACATATCTCTACAGTCCATTGAAATCTCTCCATGCTCCACTGACCTGTCTCTAGAGTCCACCTTGTTCACCTTGATGACAAAGAAAAAATAACATGAAAGATGAAGAAAATAAAGACGACATCAGCGATGTTACATTTACAGACTGTCTAAATCACACAACGCATTGAAACTTACACAAACACTACATGCAGTTCATTTTTAATACACGTTAATTCAATTAGAAAGGAAAACTGAATTATAAAAAAAAATTGCAGTTAATTCAGTGCACAACCATTACAATCATTGTCATCATGATGCTAAAAAATGATACGTGAATCAGTTAACTTTCAAAAGTATTCAGTTTAGAACATTTAACAATGTGACAGAGTAAATTTGCTTATCCCTATTTTAAAATTACTGTTATATAAATTGCTAAATTGTCAGAGTAACATGCTTTAGGCACTCCTGACAGTATTTTTGAAAGTGTCTTAGTGGGAAATAAACAGCTCGAGTCAAGAATATTTTAGAACTCCTGATGTAATGCAAGCCTATTAGTAGTTTTTATTATCCAATGATTATGATTTACAAGAATGAGATCAGTCAACGGCTGAGATAAAAAAATTTTACTTGAAATGTCTATTCTCTGATCACACATATATTTGACTAAGTTGGAAGAACAAACTATGGACATCATATAGCTATTCACTACACTTTTATTCCTTGTTTGCTGTAAATGAGCTTTACAACTATTTGTTACATCCAGTTTATTACATTTCGTAAATGAAATATATCCCTGCATATTATTATTCATCACACAATTACTGTCTTAATGACATTTCAGTCTGTTTAAGGAGTTTTCATGATTTGGGAATAACAGACTTTGACAGTTAATTTTATTTTCCGTTAGTACAATGTCGTTGTTAGAAGATGTCATGATTTGGGAATAGCACAGACTTTGACAGTTAAGTATTATGGTGACGTGGACTATGTGGAAATAAACAAAAAAATAAGTGAAGGATAGAGTAGACGAACAGATATGAGAAAAAGAAATGGAAATGAAAAATCTAAAAGTGAAAGTGAGAAAAGTAAAATAATAAAAACGAGAAAGAGAGGGAAGAAATAACAGACAATGAACACAACGGACAAAAGAAAGAAAGAATACAAACACATTAAAAGAATTCTGACACGCGCTTTGATTGACGTCACTTTGATGTTTACGTCATAAGTATGACGCACGTCGTCATGACAACAGGACATTTCTTTGTTCACCTTGACGACAAAGTAGAAAAAATAACACAGAGAGAAATATGAGGAAAATGAAGACGACATCAGCGATGTAACATTTACATACTTACAGACAGTGTAAATCAAACAACGCATTGAAAAGTACACGAACACACTACACGCAGTTTTATTCATGACACGTTTATTTCATTAGAAAGGAAAACTGAACATTAAAGTAATTTCTGCAGTTAATGTAGTGTATAACCGTTACAATCATCGCCATTATCGTCGTAGTCATCACGATGTTACACAATGATTCGGGAATCGGTTAACTGTCAAAAGTCTTCAGTTTAAAGCGTTTATCGGTTATCCTTATTCTCATCCGTGTTGACGTAATCATCGTTGTAGTGAAAACATCAGACAGGTCTTAACCAGTAAATCAACACCAGTTGTGACGTACAGCGTGACGTGGCGAGAAGTCTTTCATGACCGCCAAATTTTTTCTCCACAACGACGACCTTTCTCTCCAGACCTTGAACGTCATGCCAGTTTGCCACCGTCACTCGATCACCGACACCAAGCGCCGTGTCACGAATGGCGGCTTCATCACCTTTCTCCACCACGCGCACAGGCACGTGACTGTCACGCAGACCCCGGACCAGACCGCTAGCCGTTGTAGCCTTAAGACCAAAGCCCTTTACCCGGTCATCAGTCGGGTAGTCCTCACACAACACCAGGACGTCGCGGTATTGCAGAGGTGGAGGGCCGTTACTGTCACCTGACATTTGATGGAAAAATATTTTGTACAACTGACATTTTGTATCCGCACATCCACCCGTCCACTTACTCTCCCACTCGTCTATCTATTCTTGCAATCTGTCATCAGTCCACCCGTTTGTATTTGTCAGTAATGTTTTCACTCACGCACTGTCGGACACACCACACCCATACCTGTCCGGCCGACGTCCAGTTCTGTCAGGACACGGACGACTTGATGTCCACACTCTACACAGTCACGTGGCCTGAACCCTGTGTGACCTGACTGACCGTTACGGTGTTCGATTCGCATGACTGGCGGGCCGTCTGTTGGAACAGGGACGTCACTGACCGTGTAGTCATGGACTTGTTTATCTTCTATTTCCCCTGACTCCATCACCTCCCTGACGACGACTGGCGGTGACCTTAGAGGCGTTGTTAGCTTGACCTCTTCCAGACATAAAGGCCTGACGTCATGATACACAGATGCACCCCATATGAACACGGGTACTTGTACAATGAGCTGATCACAAAACTTCGTGAATGGTTTCCTGTTACACAGAATGAATACATGAGGACTTTACGTCAGTGTGATGACGTCAGACAATTAGGAGTTATGACGTCATGACGTTTATTTAATGTCGTCATTAGATTTTAACGTAATTTTCAACGTCGCCATTCAAGTCAAGATTTTTCTTTCCATTATTAACGGCTGTTTGTTTACGTGCAAATCATTTGTTGTCTTTCTGTTTGTCTGTCTGGTTACTACCAAGGTACGTACGTTACAACAAATACTTGTACTGGCGAGATTCTTAATCAGTTAGCCGTTAGATAAAACTGTCCGTTAGTGAGTGTCTTTGTATTTGTCAGTGTTTTAAGTTAACAAACCTTTTGTAATGACGCACGACCTCGTCTGCAATCACACACAGTTGTCTCCCTTCACTCAAAGATTTCAGATGTCTGACTGCAGTCTCCATTTCTCTTTCTTTCAAAAAGTCAAACTGATGTCGGTGTACACGTGACCTGGCCGTTGATGTCTTCGCTGTTTCCTGAAGTTGATGTTCGATTACGATTGTCGCTGCACGGCTTTTACGCCACGTACTGACAACATGGACGTCGTGTCCACGCTGTAACCAGGTGAGACCCTGCATTATCAGGACAATGGTTTTACCTGTCCCGGGTGGACCACTGAGAAAAGCCCTGCGTGGTGACTGATTCAAAATGTCCACTTGTTGTGGAAATAGCACGAGTTTGGCCCCTGTCTCTCCAGTCTCAGACACCGCCTCCCCCAGTGTCCTTATGTTCAGACATTGGGCTGTAACACTGTTAACTTCCACTCTTGTCGCTGGACCACAAAACCTGAAATGGCGAATTGTGAGAATTTTAAGAGATTCTGAGAGAAATAAGACTGGACAATTTATTCATCGATGTTGATGTAAAATCCAACTGCTTAGGTATCGGTGTATTATAAAGCGGTGCCTACTATACTGTTTATATGTCATCAATGTCTTCATGCAATGGCTCATCAGCCAGGTGGTTACATGGCAAAGCATCAAAATAGTCAGGATTAGAAGTGAACCTTTTAAGCACTTGCAAATCATTATATTTAGCCTTTGAGATGCACAATTTCTCTTTGTATAAGTTTAACGGTTCTTTGTTTACAGTGATTTTACTCTTGTGTCTCACTGTAGAGCTGATGATTGTTTTTAACAACTAGCCATTCCATGAGTCCCTATGAGTAATTGCGTTAGGAAAGTCCTTAGAAAATGAAATTTCCCTTAGAGTCCTAGTTGGAACTGGACAAACATTCTTGTAAAGCGGCTTTAAAAAAGCAGTCATGTTTTTAACCATGTTTTGTTTCAATTCAACAACGTTGTAAGGAGAAGGATTTTTACGAGCACTTCGGAAAATCTCGAACCAGTCTGATGGAACACTTACAGGTGCTTTACAATTAATGAGTCCCATGTCTCTATCACACTCCAAGTAGGAATGTCCACATTCAGATGCTAAGTAAATAAAATAGAGTTTGAGACACGAATTCATTCAAATGATAAGATTAATTAAGGTCATTGTAATTTAAGAACATTTAATATACTGCTATATCCAAATAACACTGTAACACTTGTTATTCTCGATTATATTCCATTAGTAGTACAGGAAGAGTGACATTTCTGGTTGAAATGTGGGAGGCGAAAGATGGGTAGGAAAATATTTGTTTCCATGCGTTTGTGTGTGAGAGGTCAGTAAATGAAATATCTGTGTTCATGTGTAAGAGTTCAGTTAATTAGAAATCTGTGAAAGGTACTTTACTTAAGATGTGGTGTTGTAGAGATCAGATAATTATAAAGGTACTGTACTTATGATATGGTGTTGCTGAAATTAGATATTAAAATCTGGCGTAGTTAGAATTTAGTTGAATTATACTTGTGCTTGTAAGAGTGTAAAGAATCAGATATTAAAATGTGACGTATTTAGATTTTAGTTGATATGTACGTGTGTGTGTAAGAGTGAAGATAATGAAATAATACACATAGAAGACAACATGTGGGAATGAAAGAAAAAATACCAGAGATTTGCGTTCATTCATTCATTCTTTTACCTAGCCAGTAATTGCTCATATAATTCTGACGTCATTAGTGACTCATTTCCAGATGGCCTGACAACATGCTCCCACCACAGTCTGAGAGCTTGAAAAAATCTCTCATTGATTTCTGAAGATATGTGTTTGTCTGAGAGTGGGTCTGAAAGCAGACACAGTTTCACGGCATCATCAACACTCTGGACGCCAAGACATTGACATAAGACCTGAAAGGTTATTTAAACATATTAAAACGTCAATATTAATGTAAACACATATACATCACAACATATATATATATATATATATATATCATTTTGTAATGATAAGTTATTCCTTTTTTAATTAATTTATTTTAACAGCGAAAACATAGGAAAATAAATATGTGGCAACAGTTCACAGACAATTGTTCATTTTACAGATTCCATCTGAACACACTGAGAAATTTAGATAAAATAGCAGTATACACATGTCGTTTTCCTGAAATGCATGAAAACATTGGATCATTATAAAAATATTGAAGTATTTTTATTGTTGTCTAACACACACACACACACACACGCACACACACACACACACACACACACAAACACACACACACACACACACACACACACACACACACACACACACACACACACACACACACACACTTTCTATTATTTAACAAGAGGAGTCCATAATGTTCAGTTTAGAATGTTGATATTTCTATTCCTTCAAACCTCTCACAACACTTACAAAGTGAAGATCAATCTTACATGTGTTTGTATTCCCTCAAACCACTCACAACACTTACAAAGTGAAGATCAATCTTTACACAACTTGAATGGCAGTACGACTTCAGCATGAGACAAAGAGTAACACAAGTCACTTTCTTCCTGAAGGCAGTCGACAATTTGAACTGTTGTTTTACTAATGACGTAATTTCAACGTGACGCAAGAGGAAGTTAACGTCATTGAGTTTGTTTACGTAAGAATTAGTACAGCGATTACATATTTTCATGTTTGATTTAAGGGAACAAAGTCTTCAGTGAAATAAAAATAATAGCTGTATTATCAAACTGACTAATTATATGTGGTGCCTACGTTAATGTAAAATAACACTATGTAACAAATTTTCACTTTTGTTCTGTTCCTGGGTTGAAAGTGTGTTTTCCTAATCCGTTAGGTCTAGAACAGAAAGGAAATCGCTGTTATTCCAGAAAAACTTTGCTTCTGTGACCGGGAATGAAATTTGGAAAATCGCGTGTGTTCGAGAAAATTCTCGATTTGCTTTCAATGCCGAGCTTCCTCCCTGAACTGCTAGAGTTGTCCACATGTTTCTACAATTCTCCTGAACACTCTAGAACGTTCAAGAAACTTCCAGAACTTTCGAGAAACTCTCAGAACTTTCTAGAACGTTCTTGAACGTTCCAAAAGTAGCTGTACAAGTATAAAAGCACAGGTGTCTCGAACCAAGATTCCAATTCGTGTTATTGCAGACTGAAAGGATAACGATTCGTAGTTGAAGAGAAGTTATTTATTTGATATGGCATCAAGAGATTGTTTGCATCCAGCTGATTCAGTCTTCGGCCATCTTCAGGAGACAGCAGCAAGTCAGATAGCGAGGCAGATACTAGAGATATGGACTACGATTCCGCAGATGAAGTTGGGGATAGAAAGCCGTACTTCCCTGACCAGAAAGACGTGAACTATTTAATTAGGGACCTCGGGCTTACGAAATCGAATGCTGAGCTCCAGGCTTGTCCAGACAAATCCAGGCTCAAACAGTGGAACTTGGTTGATGATAGCGTACAAGTCATGGATCAGAAGAAGCGGCATCTAAGATTCTCCAACTTCTTCAGTCAGCGTGATGGGCTGTGCTTCTGCAACGATGTTGCCGGTCTATTCCAGGCTATAGGTATCGCATGTAATCCTATTGAATGGCGCCTATTCATAGACAGTTCATCCCGGAGCCTCAAAACCGTGTTGCTTCACAATGGAAACAACTACCCGTCTCTCCCGATGGCCCACTCTGTGCATCCCAAAGAGGACTACACCAGTGTCAAAATGTTGCTGAGTGCATTAAAGTATGACGACTACGGATGGGAGGTCATCGGTGACTTCAAAATGGTATAATTCCTCATGGGTATTCAAGGAGGTTTCACGAAATTTCCTTGTTTCCTCTGTCTCTGGGACAGCCGTGACACTAAGGCGCATTATCGCACAAAGGACTGGCCACAACGGACCGAGTTTTCTGTTGGGAAGAGCAATGTGAAGTGGGCACCGCTGATAGAACCTCATAAAGTGCTTATGCCACCGCTGCACATCAAGTTAGGCCTCATTAAGCAATTTGTCACTGCTCTTGACAAGGAGTCAGCAGCATTTCAATACCTCCAAGATCTTTTTCCAAAGCTGTCCGAGGCTAAGGTCAGGGCTGGTATATTCGTCGGACCACAGATCAAGAAGATCATAGAATGTGAGGATTTCGCAAAGCTGAGGAAACAGGACGGAGAGAGCGGCTTGGAGCAGTTTCGTTGCAGTTGTTCAGGGCTTCCTAGGTAATCACAAAGCTAAAAACTATGTGGAGTTGGTGTGCAGACTCTCATAAAGAATTACGCCACAATGGGATGCAGAATGTCTCTGAAAGTCCATATCCTTGATTCGCATCTCGACAAATTCAAGGAGAACATGGGCGCTTACTCGGAGGAGCAAGGCGAGCGCTTTCATCAAGATATTGAACTTTGAACGTCGTTACCAAGGACAGTATAACGAAAACATGATGGGTGACTACATTTGGGGGCTACTTCGAGAGAGTGATTCACAGTACAATCGTAAATCTAGAAAATCTACACATTTCTGAACCTTGTTGAGTGGTTTCCGACTGTATTTGTCTATTCCTTGTGCAATTTTTGTTTTTACCTGATCATAATGACGAAAATGAAAAAAAATCGTTCTATTTTCACAAAAAACGAGTTTTCTTCGTGCTGTTGTCGTGTAAGCAAAGTTTGTGCTTAATGAAGTCATTTTTTCACGTACTTTAGACATAAGCAATTGAAATATAACACTTAGAAGCCAGGAACAAAAATTGTGTTACATAGTGTAATCTTTAACAAAATTATAGCCAGTAAATTCAATGCCGGTTTAGGAAAAAATCTATGAATATTTATGTAGTACTGATAACTAAGTCCTGTACGAACAGACAAGTGTTTCATATAGAGCAGACAACTCCTGTTTAGGGTATTGATTAATTATAATTATAATCGTACTAGATTTCCTTCTCCGTTAAGCATCCATTCAGAACGAAATGTCACTGTAGCATTATTATGATCAAAATAATGTATATACAAAAAAACCTGCAAATTGTGGAAGTTGCCAGTAAATTTGAGATTTTGCTTGTCGCATTGATGAACTGTTACATATTTTACTTGTTCTCTATATTTATCATCGTCGTCGTCGTTATTATTATCATTATTATTATTATGCCTCTTTCCACGACTTCTGTTTGACTGTCGATTGTGATCTAAGGTCTCGGAATCTTACCAAGTTTCTCGGAGATCCAAGGTTTTACGGAGGATGTGGGCACTTTCGAGGAGTGCTGAAAGAGACAATGATTTGTATGTTTTCCTCTCTGGTCAATTTCCTCCGAGTTTTTGCTTGCGTTTCAGTAGCCCATTTTTCACTAGAACACCCCAAAACATCAGTGCCTAGCGCAGACCTTGTTAACCCGGGCGAAGTCTGATCCGGTATGGAATCAAAGTTTGTTTTCTCCATCATGAATGGGACGGGCAAGCGTGCAGTTTGGAGGGAGCCGCTTTTCCCTCCCTCGATAGTCCAGAGTTGGAATTTGAAGCTGTCACCCATCCATGTTTGTCGACACAGCTCAGGCTGCTTAAATTTCTGAGTGAGGTTTTTCTGCTCTAACCACTATCGAGACACCTCGATATTATTATTATTATTCAGCCTATTTCCAAGACTTCTGTTTGACTGTCGGTTGTGATCCAAGGTCTCGGAATCTTACCAAGATTCTGGGAGATCCAAAGTTTTACGGAGGATGTGGGCACTTCCGAGGAGCGCTGCTTTGAGTAGTGGAGCGATTCTGTGGTTTCCAGGGAGTTTATTCAGGTAGCCTTCCAATTCTGATGTTATGTTCCCCAAGGCTCCTATCACTATTGGTATCACTTCTGCTTTTACATTCCACAGTCTCTGGATTTCTAATCTGAGGTCTTGGTATTTTGCTATTTTTTCTCTTTCTTTTGTTTTTATGTTTCTATCACTTGGAACAGCGACATCAATAATTGTTACTGTTCTGTTGGTCTTATTGAGAACTACAATGTCTGGTCGTCTTGCAGGAATCACCCGGTCTGTTCTTATCTCGAAGTCCCACAGTATTTTGACTTCTTCTGTTTCGATGACTGCTTCTGGTTGATGCATCCATGTTCTTTCTGGGGTTTTTATGCCATAGTTCTCACACAGATTTCTATGTATGTGTTTTGCCACTTCATTGTGTCGTTTGGTGTATTCTGTTCCAGCCAGAACCTGACATCCAGATAGTATGTGTTCTGTTGTCTCATCCATGGATTTGCAAAGTCTACATTTGGAATCATTTGAAATTTTCATGATTTTCGTTTTGTGTGCTTTGGTGTTGAGTGCTTGATCTTGTGCAGCTGTTATGAGTGCTTCTGTTTCTGCTTTCAATCCTGCCTCTTTCAACCATTTGTACGTTGATTGCTTTGTTGATATTTCGTCTGCTTGTCGTACATATTGGCCATGTAGAGGTTTCTGTCTCCAGGTATGTGCTAGTTCTTGCTTCGTTGTTTTCTTCCATGTTTCTTTGTCTGTTTCTGGTGGTTGGAATAGTCCACTCCTTTTTACTAATTCTATCAGTGGATCATCTTTATTGTTATTCCAGATGTAGTCCACAAGGCCAATGACTTCTCCTTCAATGACATGTTTAATTTTCTTGAGACCTCGGCCTCCCATTTTTCGAGATACATAGAGTCTGTCTACGTCTGCTTTTGGGTGTAAGGCTTTATGTATTGTGAGTAGTTTTCTTGTTTTCCATTATTATTATTATTATTATTATTATTATTATTATTATTATTATTATTATTATTATTATTATTATTATTATTATTATTATTATTATGCCTCTTTCCACGACTTCTGTTTGACTGTCGGTTGTGATCCAAGGTCTCGGAATCTTATCAAGATTCTGGGAGATCCATGGTTTTACGGAGGATGTGGGCACTTCCGAGGAGCACTATTTTAAATAGTGGGGCGAGTCTGTGTTTTCCAGGTGGTTTATTCAGGTAGCCTTCCGACTCATGTTATGTTCCCCAAGGTTTTCTAATCACTATTGCTACCATTTCTTCTTTTACATTCTATACTTTCTGGATTTCTAAACTGATATCTTGATATTTTTTCTATTTTTCTCTTTAGTTTCTGTTATGTTTCTATCACTTGGAACAACAACATGAATGATTGGTACTGTTCTGTTGGACTTCCTGAGAACTACAATGTCTGGTCTTCGTGCAGGAATCACCCGATCTGTTCTTATCTCGAAGTCCCACAGTATTTTGACTTCTTCTGTTTCGGTGACTGCTTCTTGTTGGTGAATCCATGCTCTTTCTGTTATTTTTTACTCAATAGTTCTTTCTTATTATTATTACATTTTTTATTATTGTTATTGATTTTTTTACGACCTCTGTTGTCTGTCGTTTATGAAACAAGGCTTCGGAATCTTATCAAAATTCTTGTACATCCAAAGTTTTAGAGAGGATGTGAGCACTTCCAAGGATTTCAGCTTTTAACAGTGGGCCAATTTTGTGTTGTCCGGGCACTTCAATAAGATATCCTTCCAAATCAGGTGTTCCTTGAAGATCCTATTACTATAGCACTTCTGCTTTTACATTACACAATCTCTTAATTTCTAACCTAAGTTTCTGGTATTTTTATATTTTTATCTCTCTTTGTTTTCTGTCACTTGTAACAGCAACATCGTTGTTCTATTGGACTTATTGACTACTACAATATCGAAATTCGAAATTGATTTACTTTCGTGACTATGAAATTCTTTGACATTTATAATAAACGCTGCTTTTGGTGTGTAAGTAAAGAGAATATTTGGCTAAGCCCAGATATATTTCACAACTTCTCGCTCCATCTGTGTGTGTGTGTATGTGTGTGTGTGTGTGTGTGTGTGTGTGTGTGTGTGTGTGTGTGTGTGTGTGACAAATATTTGCACCTCTACCTATTTCGTCAATTGTTCCCATATACATTTTTACTTATGATATATTTTTGTGATAAAATCGTAGAGCACTTTATTCACTTTGCTGATATTTATGCAGTAAAATTTTTAAAGTAGACCTCATGCACTGCACGTTAATTGAACGCACAAGGAAACTTGCAACAGTTCATCCTAAATGGGTGGCTAGACACTCCCTTAAGTAATATTCTAATTAAATGGACGAATATATACTGTCTTAGTTAATAATGTAATTAAATGGATGACTAGACACTGCCTTAAGTAATATTTTAATTAAATAGATCTTAAGTAATATTATAATTAAATGGATGACTAGACATTGCCTTAAATAATATTATAATTAAATAGATGACTAGACACTGCCTTAATTTAAGTAATATTATAATTAAATAGATGACTACACTGCCTTAAGTAATATTATAATTAAATGACACTGGTGTCATTCCTGTTGGAATTCAATAGTTTAAATTTCAATGAATGCGTCAATCCACCTCTAAAATCTTATTATATATATAAACAACATAATGAAAGACGTAAGCATTTCTGAGAAGCTAGCCAATAATGGCTAACCAATGGCCATCTACTGACCAGCAGTGGCTGACAAGTGGACGCTAATGACACTCAGTGTGTGTGTGTGTTTGTGTGTGTGTGTGTGTGTGTGTGTGTGTGTGTGTGTGTGTGTGTGTGTGTGTGTGTGTGTGTGTGTGTGTGTGTGATGTGGAAAATGATCCCTTGCCGTGAAATTATGCACGCAATACGACATATTCCTCTCGTCGGTATCTGATTTTGGGAGTCACATGGTTAATGCTGCATAACACAGAGTTGTAAATTTTCTAACTTGTAATTTTATATTTTCTTTGCAGCTAAGTGGAAATGAAATTTTATTACTTTCTTTCAGCTGAGAAATAATGTATTTTAAATTTCACAAAAAAACAATTTGTTGTTTCATAAGTCTAAACTATTTTTCTTTTTTTATACAGTAGAAATGTCAGCATTAATGTTGATTTATTTGTAACTAACATATGTAACCATTAATGTGGATTTATTTGTAACATATGTAGGCTTTGTTGGAACCACGTAGCAAGTCTGAAGCAAGAAATTTAGATCTTGGTAAAATATCATTTATGATTCAGAGACTTCTTTTATCTCAACCATAATCTGTAAAATATTGCCTGCAACTTTGATTTTTCTATTTCCATTTTGATCTATTAATAGTAAATCTGTATAACTGCATTTAGAAGAGTATATAGCTTTTAAAAGGGCAGATAGCCTTAATTATTTGTGTTGAACCAAATAGTTGTATTCAGTGATTGTAAAAATATAGTCTGAAGAGTTATTAAGGAGAAAGGTAGTTAAAATCTGTCCAGCCTGAATTTCTACACAAGAACATTGTGTTTTTCCACAACCGAGGTCAGTTCTCCCAAACATATCATCTCAAATATCTCCTTTTAAAGTGGACTACTGGCTCTAATCCTGAGGTTGACAACCAGTGTGCTAAGAGTCCCAAATATCTCCTTTTAAAGTGGACTACTGGCTCTAATGCTGAGGTTGAACATTAGTGTGCTAAGAGTCCCAAATATCTCCTTTTAAAGTGGACTACTGGCTCTAATCCTGAAGTTGAACATTAGTGTGCTAAGAGTCCCAAATATCTCCTTTTAAAGTGGACTACTGGCTCTAATCCTGAGGTTGACAACCAGTGTGCTAAGAGTCGCAAATATCTCCTTTTAAACTTGATTACTGGCTCTAATCCTGAGTTTGACAACCAGTGTGCTAAGAGTCCCAAATATCTCCTTTTAAAGTGGACTACTGGCTCTAATGCTGAGGTTGAACATTAGTGTGCTAAGAGTCCCAAATATCTCCTTTTAAAGTGGACTACTGGCTCTAATCCTGAGGTTGAACATTAGTGTGCTAAGAGTCCCAAATATCTCCTTTTAAAGTGGACTACTGGCTCTAATCCTGAGGTTGACAACCAGTGTGCTAAGAGTCGCAAATATCTCCTTTTAAACTTGATTACTGGCTCTAATCCTGAGTTTGACAACCAGTGCGCTAAGAGTCGCAAATATCTCCTTTTAAACTTGATTACTGGCTCTAACCCTGAGGTTGAACATTAGTGCGCTAAGAGACCCATGAGAAAAGTGGTAAAGAACAGAGTAGTTGGAAAAGGCAGAGAGGCAAAACTTCGATTCAGGACATCTTGACATTTTATGAAACAAATTTTGTCCTTACTTCAAGCTGTACATATTTGTGTTGTCTAAAATTCATTGACTGAAGTAATTTTGTTGGAGAAAACTGTTCACTCCAGGAGCCTCTTAGCCAGTCTAAGGGAAGGCTAGAGAAAATTTAGAACTTTCACAGGCAATGACTAAGAAAGCATTAGATGTGAACTGTTAATGTATATTTATCTTGTTTTATTCTGTGTATCTCTATATGTATTTGTTGTATTTGTCATTATTTTGTACTTGATCAATGTTGAATTGTTGTGTAGTGTGAGGTTAATTTATGTTGTTAATAAATTATATTTCTTTGTTCATCAGCACCCTCAATCTCATGTTTTAACTGGTTTAAAAGGTCATAAGTAGGGGGTAGGTGGGGATAATATTTAAGTTTGGTGTAGTTCTTTAAAGAGGGTGTCCACTACTCTGTTGGATGTTTGTAGATCATAATTATTCTTTGGTGTTTATTTACAATCAATACTGTGGATTCATCTTGATATTGTCTGTGTATGTGTGTGTGTGTTGTGTGTGTGTGTGTGTGTGTGTGTGTGTGTGTGTGTGTGTGTGTGTGTGTGTGTGTGTGTGTGTGTGTGTGTGTGTGTGTGTGTGAGTTTAACGTAACCACTGGAGTTTGCAATGATCATTTCATCAGACGTTCTCTGATGTGGTGCCCCTTTTGGGACCCATGAGTTAAAAAGATCTCCCCAGTTTGGTGCACACCCTCAATGCCTTCCGTCGGTGGGTTCTGGAAATTTCCCCCACCCACAACCGCTGACATTTACCCTCCAGAAGCTGCTTTAGATATTTTATCGTAAGATATTCTGTCTTGGGTTGCTTCAGGGCAACCCCACAGCCTGATATTGCATCCCGAGGTGGCGGGCTGGAGAGTTGGCGGAAGGGATGAAAAAGGTTGCACCAGTTTGGCGCACCCCTAACCTGCCCTCCATTGGTGGGTTCTTGGCTCTGGAAAGGGTATGATACGTTACTCTTTCAGTGCGTTGCCTGCAAATTGAGAGGTGTGTATTTATCATAGGCATAGAGAGATAATTATCTCACAATTAAAGAAACCCTCTTTTCATTTAAAATAACCTGTGTTACCTTATAGATAGACTTCTTTGTATTCTGCTATCTAAGCATTAAAATTGCCTCCCTTTGAACACAGCTTATATTGTATTCTCCTATCTAATAATTTAACTTATCTCCCTTTGAACACAGCTTACTTTGTATTCTCTTATCTTATAATTTAACTTGTTTAAACATACCTTTCTTTGTATTTTCTTGTCTAGCATTTAATTTGTCTTCCTTGAACATAGCTTACTTTGTATTCTCTGATCTAAACATTTAACTTGTCTCCCTTTGAATATAGCTTAGTTTGTATTCTCTTATCTAAACATTTGACTTGTCTCCCTTTGAATATAGCTTACTTCGTATTCTCTTATCTAAACATTTGACTTATCTTCATTTAAACTCTGTCACAGTGATGAGAAAATATTATTATTTTTTTCTCTCTCTCTAAGTGGCCTCATATTCTAAACTATTAATAAACAGGTAAGTTAATTAAAACAGGGACAGGGGCAAAAATGACCATTTTGTCAACAACTTGGAAACACTAGCCTTAAGTTCATGCCTGAGAATGGGAAAGGCATCATTAAATTTCGAGGAACGAACCAGTTTGCTCCTTCTGCCCCTCTGTGGTCAGGACCCATATATCTATTGTGTCAGTGTACGGAGTACGCAGATAGGCCAGAGACAATTTTGTCTGTGAGAAGGCAGGCTTTGAGTTTTGAAATGTAACATCTTTTAAGAATCACCACTATACAAAAGTTTGGTAGTTTAAGTTCATATTGTATTGTCAAATTATTTGCTGAAACAGAATTTGAGTTATTGGAAAGTTAATATTTATATTACTATAGTTAAATGTGTTGGTTTATGTGTACAACCCTTTCTTGTTATGACTAGTGTACAGCTTGCCAGGTGGCCATGAGTCGCCATAGTAACTGTAGTTTAAAAACAAAATAATAATGTGCACTCTTAGATTGCGCTCTGAGCTAAGTAGGGCAAATTGAATATGTCAATTAAAGGTGTCAGACTTGGCACTAATAGAAAGTGGACAGTCAGAATGGTCAGAATATTCGTCAGCACGTACAGTGCTGGTGCTGATTGTATGGTGCGGTGCTGGATGGGGGTACCAAGTATGCTGGAGGGGGTGTGTTCTAATCAGCTCAGTGAAAGTGATGTACAAGAACTTTGTGTATAAAATGGGATATGGAGACAGAAACGAACGAGAAACCTTGAGAATGTAGCAGTGTTTGGTAGAGAGGGTGGGAAAGACCCTCAGATAGAGTTTCTCCCTGCTTTTTTGTACCAGAAAACTCTTTTTAAACTGGGAGGCAATCAGCTAGAGAATTCTTGGACACTGCAATAGTGTACCAGGTGTCTACCCAGCTGTATTTGAAGGCACGCTGTGTCAGGGCCATCACAGATCAAGATGGACCAATCATACAAGATAGTCATCTCTGGGTTTTCAAAGACTGTGCATAGACCGCAGGCAATCGATTATTTTCCAATAGAAGTGATTAATTGGATGTATAATGTTGCAGCGCATGGGATATATTGCAGAGTGGTATACTGCAGAGAAGCAGTATGTTGCTAGAAGCAGTCAGCAATGATGTGTGGCATGTCACAGAAAAAACGGCAAGGTTGGCCATTAAGTAATGTGAAGATAAGAGATGATAGACATGAGAGAAGAGGAGAAATGAAGATAAGAGAAGACAAGAAACCTAAGAGGAGAGGAGAAATGGGAAAAGGGAAGAGGACAGATGTTGGTGAGGGGAGGAGAGAACGTAACAAGAATTGAAAAATAGGCCTAACAAAGAGTGCAGCGAGAGCGTGAAATTGTAGCAGCCATTGTAGCAACAAGGATGGCTGTGGGAGCGAGCCATAATGTCGAAGGTGTTTTGTGTATCATCAAAACCCCC
Organism: Sinotaia quadrata; assembly: GCA_028829895.1. Taxonomy (NCBI): domain Eukaryota; kingdom Metazoa; phylum Mollusca; class Gastropoda; order Architaenioglossa; family Viviparidae; genus Sinotaia; species Sinotaia quadrata. Next base: position 138,446,796 of record CM054180.1, on the reverse strand, counting down.
CAGCACAAGGAGAAAGTGACAATAACTATGTGAGTAGGAAAATACTAATTAGTGTAGGAATCTCAGAGCACATAAATTAAACTTTAAACTAAAGCTTGGAATCTTAATTAAGCATTAAACATAAAATTAAATATAAACCTTAAGTTTAAATTATTTTTATAAGTAAAGGATGGCTTTAAGATTAATATAAGAAAATATTGATGGAACTGATTGAAGAAGACTTGCAAGTCAAATGACATTGTTTATTGTTGAACTATTGAACTTTTATATAAGAATAGAACTTATAAATAATGACTTTTATTTTATGATAAATAATTCTTGACATATTTAACCAACCAACGTGTGAGAGGAAACCCATAGACCAATAAATTTGAAGTTATACTCTGACATTGAGGCTTTCTCCTGTCTATGGTTTTGAAAGAGTGGTTGTTGTCGTTGTTACACGTTGTGTCGTCTGTGCCGTCTACTCTTCACCCTTACCCGTATGCAAGCACACATGCAAATTTGTCGGCAATACATAACCTACACGCAGAATAAAATTCGAGCCAAATAATCATCTTGGTATTCTGTGTGTGGATTTGTAATAATATTTATGCAAGTCCTACATGGCGTCGACTAGCTACCACCCTCCCCTCATCAGAGAGAAGGTGGGCCGACGACAAACTCCATTCAGCTTATTTTTGGTAAAGCATAGTCTCTTGAAAAGATGTCAAAAAGATGAAAGATTGGTTTTAAGCAAACCATACTGATGAAATGAAATACTTATAAAAAGGAAGAAAGATCGGTTTTCGGAAAACAATACTTCATCTAAAATTGTGTGGCTTATTAAATTTGCTTATCCCTATTCCTAGACTTTATTGTAATATATATATATTTTTAAAATGTCAAAGTAACTCTACCTTGCATACTTATTATGATTGTATGTTTCTATGTATCAGAGCTGGAGTAAACAACTCGAGTTCAGAATATGCTAGAAACAGCTGATTCAATCCAAACCAGTTCCAACCAGATGAGTAGTTTTTATTATTCAATGGTTAATATTTATGGGAATGAGACAAGCCAATGGGCTGAGATCTAAAGTTTAAATGCTGTAAAGAATTTTATTGTCTAATCACTTGAATTTTTAAGTGGCAAGAAGTCCAATCACGGTAGGCAGCCATTAGCATAATGGTGAGTTTAAATGATTTATTGACAGAGAAAATATTTCATGCATTTTTTGCTATTGATATGTTATACTTGCATTTATGTAGGTATGTATTATGTAACTAGACTATTATTTCTAGAAATTGTGAACTATAATGCTTACATGTAGTATGCTAAACACTTGACATTGTTTCTATTCAACATGTTCATAAACTGCAGATAAAGATGAATAAAGTGGAAACATAGCATTGTTCTCTGATTATATTTTACAGGGGATAAGCATCCTTTCATTGTTTTATCAGAATCTCATGGTTTACCAATTATAAACCACACTAGACTTCAGAAGTATCTACTGCATTGTGTAAAGTGTAAGGAATAAACTGCAATATGTTGATGTATGGTGGCAAAGTATGCAACTACATCAAAGAAATTCTGCTACAAGAAAGTTACTAGAAATTGCTACAATTGTAGTTCTGCTTGAGGGCGAAGAAGTGCCGAGGTTAGCCTCGAGAGAATAGCAGCTAATCAGTTCTCTACAACGTGAGAAGGGTAACGCATGGACTTGTCAGTAATAATGTGAACAATAAACTTGTGAATTTCTTACAAATGGCGCAAACAGAAGGTTGCAGCTTCACCTATACAAGGTTATGTAGAAAATATTATCGCTTATCTCTAATAACTCCATTTCTTTTCTCTGATAGAACTATCCTCTGATTTGTATTGACACTAATCTGTTTAGTAGTATTTTATGATATAAGAATGTTTAGGTACTAAAATTATTCAAATGTGGTTTCATGGAAATATTTCTATCAAGGTAATCATTTCACTGTACTTGTTATATGTATATTTGATTGTTGATTTTATAAATTTATTGACTTATTCATAACATTATGTTGGAGAAGAAAGAGACTGGGGGGGGGGGCTGCTAAATATAGATTAAAGGCGGGTTTGTCTTCTTCTTTAGTAAGAGGTTTTCCACGTATAGAAGTATTGTGTGATGGTAAATGCTTGTCTTTAATGTTGTGGAAGAGAAAAAAAATTAAAGCAGCCGCATATCCGCCAAGTGATAGAGTCGAGAATTCTAGATAATTATTAATAAAATAAATTAAGATTATCATTACTTGTAATTAGTTAAACATAATTAATTATTAATAATAACTATTAAGGAGGTGGTGTTGGTGGCACAAGATGAAAGAATAGTTTTCAGCAAACCATATTCCGACGAAAAGCTGTTAAAAGCATTAAGCTATCTATCAGCCTTAAAAGTTTGGCTTAGCTCTGTGTACCTGAATGATTTCTAGGGGAGATCAATTAGTATCCCTTTAGAAGTGGAACTCAAGATTGAACAGAACAGATATAATGTGACACAAATTATGTGGCCAGTCATGATTGTCCAGAACGGATGTATTGTTATATAAATTATGTGGCCAGTCATGAATGAACAAAACGGATGTATGTTTATATAAATTATGTGGCTAGTGGGCCGTGTCACGGGACTATGTAGAGAGTGGTCGAGATGTTTATTTCTTCAAGCCTTATGAACCGTACTGAAAGTAAAACTACAATTAAAACATGCTATTTGAATTAATTGCTATTTATAATTTTTGATTATGTTTACTTTCACTACTTATATATAAAAAATAAGTATTTATTTTGCAAATTACCTGTCGAGCAGAAGGATACCTGTTGATGGCTCGTTGTAACTGACTCGATTTGATGTTTGGCATTACAAGACTTTTAGTGATATTTATCTTGGGCTTAAAGTCTGACGTTAAATGTCTTAAGACAACTTCCGCCTTGTTCAACTGTTGTGTCACTTCTTCTACCTTCTTAATCAACAAATCATCTTCCTGTTTTTCAGTCATTTTCCACAGACTGAAGTCTTCTCCCACGCTGTTAATTTCTACGATGAACAGCCCGTGTTGTCTATGTATGATGAGAACATCAAAGTCACCTTTATCATAGTGTTGTTCACGGAAGTGATCAGGCAGTGTGCTAGGGCGCGGTAGAAGGGCGGCAGTGGGCGCAAAGCTAGATTCACCAAGGTAGTTGTCGAATTGTAAATGAGAAACAACAAACATCACCTCTTTCTGCTGACCGTTATCCACCAGTGATCGCATACCGTGCAACACACGTTGTAGGGCTCTGTCGTCTTGTAAATCACTGTAACTCACGGGTGGAAGGGTTAGGTTGCCATGGTTATGATGCCCCGCTGACATAGACTAAAGGGGAAATATTACTTTATATGTTTATTATTACTAATTTCATAAACAAGCAAATATATAAATTATACTAACAAAATATAATTTATAAATTGTACTAAATTTATACATATACACCATCCATTTGTAATACATACATATGTAAATATTATTTTTCTCTAACAAAAATATAATACAAACAATATATTAGTAATACTTTGTGAACAATATTTGTCAGTAAAACTGTACGTGTACCAAAGGTCGAAAAATATAAGTAATATTGTACATGTAGTACTCTAGTATAATTGTATAATAATAATAATAATAATAATAATAATAATAATAATAATAATAATAATAATAATAATAATAATAATAATAATAATCAACGTACAGATGGTTGAAAGAGGCAGGATTGAAAGCACTCATAACAGCTGCACAAGATCAAGCACTCAACACCAAAGCACACAAAGCGAAAATCATGAAAATTTCAAATGATTCCAAATGTCGACTCTGCAAATCCATGGATGAGACAACAGAGCACATACTATCTGGATGTCAAGTTCTGGCTGGAACGGAATACACCAAACGACACAATGAAGTGGCAAAACACATACATAGAAATCTGTGTGAGAACTATGGCATACAAACCCCAGAAAGAGCATGGATGCATCAACCAGAAGCAGTCACCGAAACGAAGTCAAAATACTGTGGGACTTCGAGATAAGAACAGATCGGGTGATTCCTGCACGAAGACCAGACATTGTAGTTCTCAATAAGGCCAACAGAACAGTATCAATCATTGACGTCGCTGTTCCAAGTGATAGAAACATAAAAACAAAAGAAAGAGAAAAAATAGAAAAATACCAAGACCTCAGATTAGAAATCCAGAGACTGTGGAATGTAAAAGCAGAAGTGATACCTATAGTGATAGGAGCCTTGGGGAACATAACATCTGAATTGGAAGGCTACCTGAATAAACTCCTAGGAAACCACAGAATCGCTCCACTACTCAAAGCAGCGCTCCTCGGAAGTGCCCACATCCTCCGTAAAACCTTGGATCTCCCAGAATCTTGGTAAGATTCCGAGACCTTGGATCACAACCGACAGTCAAAACAGAAGTCGTGGAAAGAGGCTGAATAATAATAATAATAAAGAAAATTTCAAATGATTCCAAATGTAGACTTTGCAAATCCATGGATGAGACAACAGAACACATACTATCTGGATGTCAGGTTCTGGCTGGAACAGAATACACCAAACGACACAATGAAGTGGCAAAACACATACATAGAAATCTGTGTGAGAACTATGGCATAAAAACTCCAGAAAGAGCATGGATGCACCAACCAGAAGCAGTCACCGAAACAGAAGAAGTCAAAATACTATGGGACTTCGAGATAAGAACAGACCGGGTGATTCCTGCAAGACGACCAGACATTGTAGTTCTCAATAAGTCCAACAGAACAGTAACAATTATTGATGTCGCTGTTCCAAGTGATAGAAACATAAAAACAAAAGAAAGAGAAAAAATAGAAAAATACCAAGACCTCAGATTAGAAATCCAGAGACTGTGGAATGTAAAAGCAGAAGTGATACCAATAGTGATAGGAGCCTTGGGGAACATAACATCAGAATTGGAAGGCTACCTGAATAAACTCCCTGGAAACCACAGAATCGCTCCACTACTCAAAGCAGCGCTCCTCGGAAGTGCCCACATCCTCCGTAAAACCTTGGATCTCCCAGAATCTTGGTAAGATTCCGAGACCTTGGATCACAGCCGACAATCAAACAGAAGTCGTGGAAAGAGACTGAATAATAAAGAAAAGATGGCGACTATCATGGCGACCGCCTATACCAGCGACCAGCGGCGTTGGAGGTTCAGTGTTTGCTTTGGAACGAAATAACATCACTGACAGATCAAAACCTGTTGGTTCATCTGCTGTGTTAAAGATGCAACATCTGTTTGAAAACTACACATCATCAATTGTATCAACCTAGAAATAATTACTAAGAAGATTCCGAGACCTTGGATCATAACCGACAGTCAAACAGAAGTCGTGGAAATAGGTATAATAATGAAGTGAAATTTGAAAGGAGTACTAATGAAGTGATGTTCGATTTGTGTTAAGTTAAAATTTGGTACAGTGAAATTGATGGGTAGGACGGCAAGAGAGGTATTGACGAAAAGACATAAAGATATCGGTGTGATGTAATTGTTCGGGTTACGTCAGAGGAGGATTTACGTCAAGTTGGCTTACGTGGTATCTTTTGCCCTTGAAAACTCAACACTTCAGGACAAATTTGCTAAATTAACCAATATAAGGAAAAGATAAACATACAAAACAAGATAAGTAAAGAAGAAGAAGAATATAAAATAACGTTAATGTCAAGAGATAAACATGACTGTAATATTAATTAGGCAAACATAATCACATAACTGAATGCCATAATAATAATAACAATAGTAATAGTGGTAATAGGGGTAACATCCAGAGTCCAACTCTGGAATATCGTGGGAGGGAAAAGCGGATCCCTCCAAAATACACGCTTGCCCATCCCATTCATGATGGAGAAAACAAACTTTGATTCCATACCAGATCAGACTTCGCCCGGGTTAACAAGTTCTGCACTAGGCACTGATTTTTCAGGGTGTTTTAGTGAAAAATGGGCTACTGAAACACATGGAAAAACACGGAGGAAATGGACCAGAGAGGAAAACATAAAAATCATGGTTTCTTACTATCAAAGCCAGCCAACAACAAGAGGATATAGAAAACGCATGTATGAACATTGGAAAAAAAACATCCAGATGATATGATTAGAGAACAACGGCTCCTAGATCAGAAGAGAGTGATAATACAAAATAGGCTTCTTACAGCTCTTGAAATACAAGAGATAGAACAACAACAAGAGAACACTACAACCCGATACAATGACACTGAAGACATTGAAAATTTCACAATATCACAACAGTCAATTCTAGTTGATAACTTCGTTGGGGAAATCCCATGCGACTTCACTGGAGAACAGCAACGCTTGTTTGAAGACATAAAATGCTTCATGGACAAAAATAAGTCATATGAAGACAGAACACCAACAAGAAGGCTGCAAAACAGCAAAGATCTAAGGATAGCAATTGAGAATGCAAATGAAGTTTTAAAACATATCCCCACAAAAGATATTACAGAAACCAACAGTCTAATATACGCCACCGCAAAGGTAATTGAAAGATATATAAGGCCAGACACAGTACAAACACAGAAACCATCAGTACCACCATGGAAGAAAAGAATAGAAAAGAAAATAGAGTGTACTAGAAGAGAAATAAGCCAAATGATAGCAACAGAACAAAATAAGGGAAAAATGAAGGCAAGCTTGGTCACCAAATACTATCTTAACTGCAGAAGCACTAAGACGGCAATAGAAGATGCAAAGCAAAGACTTCAAGGACTTAGTCACCGTCTGAAGAGATACATTGCAAGAGGTCAGCAATTCCAACAGAACAAAATATTCCGAACTGACCCTGGAAGACTATACCAAGAATTTAAAGGAAATTTCAAAACAGAACAACAGATACCAAACATTCATGATACTAAGACCTTCTGGGAAAACATTTGGAGCAATACAAATACGCATAACACTTCCGCCAAATGGATTCAAGAACTGAAAGTTGATCATAAAGAAACACCTGAACAATGCACCGTAACAATCAGTGAGAAAGACATTAAGAAGAAGATTCGAAATATGGCAAACTGGAAAGCCCCAGGACCAGATCAAATACAAATATTCTGGCTGAAACAGTTTACCTCCTTACATGGCAGACTTGGTGAACAACTGCAAGACATACTAATCAAACCAGGAACCTTACCAGCATGGATGGTAAAGGGAAAAACAAGTCTGATTATGAAAGATCCACAGAAAGGCGCAACGCCAAACAACTATCGACCAATCACATGTCTATCAACCACCTGGAAGTTACTATCAGGAATTATAGCTAACAAAATCATGACTCATCTTGAAACAAACAAAATTCTAAACTGTGAACAAAAGGGTGCTAGACCAGGCAGCAGAGGAACGAAGGACCAATTGGCAATTGATAAGGCAATAGTGACTGACAGCAAGAAACGAAGAACAAATCTTGCAATGGCATGGATTGACTATCAAAAGGCCTATGACTCAGTCCCACATTCATGGATAATTGAAACATTAAAATTGTACAAAGTAGCGCCATCAATACAGAACCTAATTCAGGAGTCAATGAAAAACTGGAAAACCACCCTCACATGCAACAACACAAATATTGCAGACATAGCAATAAATTGTGGAATCTTCCAAGGTGATTCACTATCGCCATTGCTGTTCTGCATTGCCCTGAATCCTCTAAGTCAAATGATCCAGAAAACAGGGTTAGGATACAAAATGAAAGCAGGACAGGTTATTAGCCATCTACTGTACATGGATGATCTCAAGTTATACGGTAAAAATGAACGTGACATCACATCACTGATCAATACTGTCAAGATCTGCAGTGAAGACATCAACATGAAATTTGGCCTTGAGAAATGTGGACGAATTGTCATCCAGAAAGGCAAGGTCAAAAGAACAGAGGGCCTGCAATTCGACATCGGAAAAATCAATGAAGTTTCAATAGAAAATGGATATAAGTATCTTGGGATACTACAACATCAAGAAAATATGCAGAGAGAAGTGAAGTCCAAAGATAAGAGAGAATATGAAAAACGTGTTAGACAAGTCCTGAAATCCAAGCTAAATGGGGCGAACAAAATACAAGCCCTTAATGCATACGCAATACCTGTAGTAAGCTACACTGGAGGTATCATAGACTGGACAGCAAATGAAATAAATGAACTGGACAGGAAAACAAGAAAACTACTCACAATACATAAAGCCTTACCCCCCAAAGCAGATGTAGACAGACTCTATGTATCTCGAAATATGGGAGGCAGTGGTCTGAAGAAAATTAAATATGTCATTGAAGGAGAAGTCATTGGCCTTGTGGACTACATCTGGAATAACAATAAAGATGATCCACTGATAGAATTAGTAAAAATGAGTGGACTATTACAACCACCAGAAACAGACAAAGAAACATGGAAGAAAACAACGAAGCAAGAACTAGCACATACCTGGAGCCAGAAACCTCTACATGGCCAATATGTACGACAAGCAGACGAAATATCAACAAAGCAATCAACGTACAAATGGTTGAAAGAGGCAGGATTGAAAGCAGAAACAGAAGCACTCATAACAGCTGCACAAGATCAAGCACTCAACACCAAAGCACACAAAACGAAAATCATGAAAATTTCAAATGATTCCAAATGTAGACTTTGCAAATCCATGGATGAGACAACAGAACACATACTATCTGGATGTCAGGTTCTGGCTGGAACAGAATACACCAAACGACACAATGAAGTGGCAAAACACATACATAGAAATCTGTGTGAGAACTATGGCATAAAAACACCAGAAAGAGCATGGATGCATCAACCAGAAGCAGTCACCGAAACAGAAGAAGTCAAAATACTATGGGACTTTGAGATAAGAACAGACCGGGTGATTCCTGCAAGACGACCAGACATTGTAGTTCTCAATAAGTCCAACAGAACAGTAACAATTATTGATGTCGCTGTTCCAAGTGATAGAAACATAAAAACAAAAGAAAGAGAAAAAATAGAAAAATACCAAGACCTCAGATTAGAAATCCAGAGACTGTGGAATGTAAAAGCAGAAGTGATACCAATAGTGATAGGAGCCTTGGGGAACATAACATCAGAATTGGAAGGCTACCTGAATAAACTCCCTGGAAACCACAGAATCGCTCCACTACTCAAAGCAGCGCTCCTCGGAAGTGCCCACATCCTCCGTAAAACCTTGGATCTCCCAGAATCTTGGTAAGATTCCGAGACCTTGGATCACAGCCGACAGTCAAACAGAAGTCGTGGAAAGAGACTGAATAATAATAATAATAATAATAATAATAATAATAATTCCCTAAAAACCACAGACTCGCTCCACTACTCAAAGCAGCACTCCTCGGAAGTGCCCACATCCTCCGTAAAACCTTGGATCTCCCAGAATCTTGGTAAGATTCCGAGACCTTGGATCACAACCGACAGTCAAACAGAAGTCGTGGAAAGAGGCTGGATAATAATAATAATAATAATGATGATGATGATGATGATGTTGTGCATGTACTACTCAATTTCAATTATGCAATAATAATACTGATATTGTACATGTACTACTCCAAATGTAAATAAATAAATTTTGTAAATGCCCTACACGTATTATGTAATTAATATTACATATGTACTGCTGAAACTATAAGTGTGTAACTAATATTGTACATGTACTATTCTAATATAACATAACTAATATTAAATATGTACTACTCAAACTATAACTATGTAACTAACATAAAACAGTTTTTCTAATTTTGTATGCTTACTACTGCATAATGTAAGTGTTACTAGCATTATGTAGTGTAGCATGGAAAATGCAAATTAATACATTAATTAATGAAAACTTTTTCTAAATATTTTTAATTTAATTTTCTTTTTATGACAAAAATTCCATTTATAAAATTGCTGTGTAAAATTCCTGTAAACAATATCGGACAGCCGACTTTGGTCTGGGTTAGGGGATTAAAGGAACAAGCAGTTAAATTGAATAGCTACCATCGGCATATCCAGCGTGCTAGAGAGACGCTCACCAAAGAATGGCTGGATTGCGTAATCACCCGCACATCACAGGGCATACAGAGACTACCTAATGCACCTGCGGTCAGGTTCCAAGGGACGAGGCTTACCCCAGGAATGGCAGTCTATAGAGTATGGCAAGACAACCATGACTATTTAACAAAGACAGAAACAATGGGAGGATTATACCCCGAGGTTAAAAATCAGTGCGACCATGGACGAAAAACCAACCCACTTAAATACCGTGTTCCGTGCAGAAAATAATTCACTCGATGAATTTGCAGTTCCGTATGTCTTCCTATGGAGAGTGAGGGAGAAATAGCACGTCTGAGATGGTAAAACACTATTTTGTAAATAATGTTTTTGTTAAATCTATTCTGTACACATTTTCTGAATTTGTATTTTATTTTGCAAATGTTGTATTTTTAAATGACTTAAACTTGTAATATTTTTCTTGGTGATAGAAGGAAATCAAACAAACGAGTGTAAAGAAATTGAACATGAGAAACAAGAATGAAATTGCTGGCTTAAAACCATAATATAACACGAGCTGATGTATGCAATTCCTTGATATATGTTCACAGCCTCGGAAGACTGAAGCTCCACCTATCAACTGAAGTTCCAACTATAATCTGAAGTTCCATCTTCGAATTTAATTCATTTTTTGGCGGAGAGATCTTGGTACTGATTTTGCCTGGGTCTAAAGTCAATAGTCACTTGGGTACTACCAGTTTGCAGCAAAGATCCTAGTTAATCATGGAGACAACGGAACAGATAGCCGAATATGAGATTTGCAAGAGCCAGAACCAAGGAGACATAGAATGCCACATTGGTGTTACATGTGACGCAAGCAGGAGTTTTGTGACTTAATGGTATTCTTGACCTGGAGAGTGCTATCTGGGAGATAGGAACTAATACGTGAATTCATGGGTGACAAGGTGTTTTCTGTTAAATGGGGAAGCTAATGAATAGTCCTATTTGTATTGTTTTGTTCATTCGTCTGTTCATCCATCACCCCTCTCACAAAAAAAAAAGAATAACAAGTTTGTTTAGGGGTGAAGAATTAGATTGTTTATTATCTAATTTGGGGCACTACTCTTTCACACAATTATTAGTCTTACATTCAACTTTCCAAAGTCATACACTCTGTGGGAAATAAAGGGGAGATAAAAAATGATGAATTTAAAAAATGTAAAATAAAAATTAATCATATTATCATGCAGTAAATGCCACCGCTATCATCAACAATAACTCAATGTACAAAATAGGCCTACATTAGCCATCATATCAAAGTTATATTACATGAAAATGATATTACATTAACAATAGTGAATTTCTATCCAAAAAATGATAACAATAATAATAATTTCCTGATCAATCAAAAGTATGATTTTAAAGTTCCTATTCTTAACAGTTCTAGGTACACTAAGGTTTAAATGTTCTTATTCTGAACAGTTCTAGGTGCGCTAAGATTTTTAATGTTCTTATACCTAATAGTTCTAGGTGCGCTTTTGCCTTCTAATTTTAACTACTCACAATACTGTCAAAGTTCAAAGGTCAGTGATGTAATCTCACGTGTCACTCATAAGGGATGTTTTGAAGAAAAGATGACACATCGTAGCCCATCTCACAAGGGATGGTTTTGAAGAGAGGTGATGTAATCTGTCATATCACTCATAAGGGATGCTTGAGAAGATGGCAGACCACATGTCACATCATAGCGTTGCTCATAAGAATGCTCTGAAGAGAGGTGACCAATCTATTGTGTCACTCATAGAGGTGTTGCGAAGAGAAGATGATGCAATGCTTTGTTGGATGCTTTGTCAATAAGATATGATGCAATGGTTGTGTCCACATGACAATGATGACTGTAGATAAAGGCACTGTCTTAGATTTCCATACTTGGGTATATCTGTGCTTTGTTGATATGTCGCCAACCTTGGTAATTGTCGTAACTGCTTGGATGCCGTGACAATGGAAAACCAAACAACATTTACCATTACTGGATGATTTGTCTAGTGAAGTGTGTCCTCATGTCCTATCGAGTGCAGAATCATCATGTCTAGAAGGAAACGTAGGTGCTGTCCCCTTGACCATGGAATAGATCATTCAGATGAAGCTGAGACAGGGAGACAAAAATGGATCTCCTATCATTAACTGCATGTAACCCTGTAGCATACATAGGCTGTCTAGAAGACTGAACTGATCACCCTGCCAAGTGGTATGTAAGCAAGTTACCTCGATGCTTAATACTAGGTGGTAGACGAGATGAAAGATGGGTGGAGAGAGATTTTTCCAACTCTCCTCAGTAAGTCTCTGTTTTTATGTTTCTATCACTTGGAACAGCGACATCAATGATTGATACTGTTCTGTTGGTCTTATTGAGAACTACAATGTCTGGTCTTCGTGCAGGAATCACCCGATCTGTTCTTATCTCAAAGTCCCATAGTATTTTGACCTGTTTCGGTGACTGCTTCTGGTTGATGCATCCATGCGCTTTCTGAGGTTTTTATGCCATAGTTCTCACACAGATTTCTATGTATGTGTTTTGCCACTTCATTATGTCGTTTGGTGTATTCTGTTCCAGCCAGAACCTGACATCCAGATAGTATGTGCTCTGTTGTCTCATCCATGGATTTGCAGAGTCGACATTTGGAATCATTTGAAATTTTCATGATTTTCGCTTTGTGTGCTTTGGTGTTGAGTGCTTGATCTTGTGCAGCTGTTATGAGTGCTTCTGTTTCTGCTTTCAATCCTGCCTCTTTCAACCATTTGTACGTTGATTGCTTTGTTGATATTTCGTCTGCTTGTCGTATATACTGACCATGCAGAGGTTTCTGGCTCCATGTATGTGCTAGTTCTTGCTTCGTTGTTTTCTTCCATGTTTCTTTGTCTGTTTCTGGGGGTTGGAATAGTCCACTCATCTTCATTGCTTCTATCAGTGGATTATCTTTGTTGTTATTCCAGATGTAGTCCACAAGGCCAATGACTTCTCCTTCAATGACATGTTTGATTTTCTTCAGACCTCTGCCTCCCATTTTTCGAGATACATAGAGCCTGTCTACGTCTGCTTTGGGGTGTAAGGCTTTTATGTATTGTGAGTAGTTTTCTTGTTTTCCTGTCCAGTTCATTTATTTCATTTGCTGTCCAATCTATGATACCTCCAGTGTAGCTTACCACAGGTATTGCGTGTGCATTAAGGGCTTGTATTTTGTTCGCCCCATTTAGCTTGGACTTCAGGACTTGTCTAACACGTTTTTCATATTCTCTCTTAACTTTGGACTTCACTTCTCTCTGCATATTTTCTTGATGTTGTAGTATCCCAAGATACTTATATCCATTTTCCATTGAAACATTGTTGATTTTTCCGATGTCAAATTGCAGGCCCTCTGTTGTTTAGACCTTGCCTTTGGATGACAATTCGTCCACATTTCTCAAGGCCGAATTTCATGTTGATGTCCTCACTTCAGATCTTGACAGTATTGATCAGGGATGTGATGTCACGTTCATTTTTTTCGTACAGCTTGAGATCGTCCATGTACAGTACAGGCTGATGACCTGTCCTGCTTTCATTTTGTATCCTAACCTTGTTTTCTGGATCACATGACTGAGAGGATTCAGGGCAATGCAGAAACAGCAGTGGCAATAGGGAATTCACCTTGGAAGATTCTACAATTTATTGCTATGTCTGCAATATTTGTGTTGTTGCATGTGAGGGTGGTTTTCCAATTTTTCATTGACTCCTGAATTAGGTTCTATATTGATGGCACTACTTTGTACAATTTTAATGTTTCAATTATCCATGAATGTGGGACTGAGTCATAGGCCTTTTGATAATCAATCCATGCCATTGCAAGATTTGTTCTTCGTTTCTTGCTGTCAGTCACTATTGCCTTATCAATTGCCAATTGGTCCTTCGTTCCTCTGCTGCCTGGTCTAGCACCCTTTTGTTCATTGTTTAGAAGTTTGTTTGTTTCAAGGTGAGTCATGATTTTGTCAGCTATAATTCCTGATAGTAACTTCTAGGTGGTTGATGGGCAAGTGATTGGACGATAGATGTTTGGTGTTGTACCTTTCTGTGGATCTTTCATAATCAGACTTGTTTTTCCTTTTACCATCCATGCTGGTAGAGTTCCTGGTTTGTTTAGTATGTCTTGCAGTTGTTCACCAAGTCTGCCATGTAAGGAGGTAAGATGTTTCAGCCAGAATATTTGTACTTGATCTGGTCCTGGGGCTTTCCATTTTGCCATCTTTCGTACCTTCTTCTTAATGTCTTTCTCACTGATTGTGACGGTGCATTGTTCAGGTGTGTCTTTATGATCATATTTCAGTTCCTGAATCCATCTGGCGGAGGTGTTATGCGTATTTGGATTGCTCCAAATGTTTTCCCAGAAGGTCTTGGTATCATGAATGTTTGGTATTTGTTGTTCTGTTCTGGAATTTCCTTTGAATCCTTGGTATAGTCTTCCGGGGTCAGTTCGGAATATTTTGTTCTGTTGGAATTGCTGACCTCTATCTCTTTAGATGGTGACTGAGTCCTTGAAGTCTTTGCTTTGCATCTTCTATTGCAGTCTTAGTGCTTCTGCAGTTGAGATGGTATTTGGCGACCAATCTTGCCTTCAGTTTTCCGATGTTTTGTTCTGCTGCTGTCATTTGGCTTATTTCTCTTCTAGTACACTCTATTTTCTTTTCTATTCTCTTCTTCCAGGGTGGTACTGATGGTTTCTGTGTTTGTACTGTGTCTGGCCTTATATATCTTTCAATTACCTTTGCAGTGGCGTATATTAGACTGTTGGTTTCTGTGATATCTTTTGTGGGGATACGTTTTAGTACTTCATTTGCATTCTCAATTGCTGTCCTTAGAGCTTTACTGTTTTGCAGCCTTCTTGTTGGGGTTCTGCCTTCACGTGACTTATTTTTGTCCATGAAGCTTTTTATGTCTTCAAACAAGCGTTGCTGTTCTTCAGTGAAGTCGCATGGAATTTCCCGAGCGAGGTTGTCAAGTGGAATTGACTGTTGTGAGGCTGTGAATTTTTCATTGTCTTCAGTGTCAGTGTATCGGATTGTAGTGTTCGCTTGTTGCTGTTCTGTCTCTTGAATTTCTAGGACTGTAAGAAGCCTATTTTGTAGTATCGCTCTCTTCTGGTCCAGGAGTCGCTGTTCACTGATAATATCATCTGGATGGTGTTTGAGCCAGTGTTCATACATTCGTTTTCTATATCCTCTTGTTGTTGGTTGGCTTTGATAGTAAGATACCATGATTTGTACGTTTTCCTCTCTGGTCCATTTCCTCCTAGTTTTTGCTTGCGTTTCAGTAGCCCGTTTTTCACTAGAACACCCCGAAACATCAGTGTCTAGCGCAGAACTTGTTAACCCGGGTGAAGTCTGATCCGGTATGGACTCAAAGTTTGTTTTCTCCATCATGAATGGGATGGGCAAGCGTGTATTTTTGAAGGAGCCGCTTTTCCCTCCCTCGATAGTCCAGAGTTGGGATTGAATCCGTAACCTTCATGTTTGTCGACTTTCTGGGTGAGGTTTTTTTCTGCTCTAACCACTGGACTATCGAGACACCTTATTATTATTATTATTATTATTATTATTATTATTATTATTATTATTATTATTATTCAGTCTCTTTCCACGACTTCTGTTTGACTGTCGGCTGTGATCCAAGGTCTCGGAATCTTACCAAGATTCTGGGAGATCCAAGGTTTTACGGAGGATGTAGGCACTTCCGAGGAGCGCTGCTTTGAGTAGTGGAGTGATTCTGTGGTTTCCAGGGAGTTTATTCAGGTAGCCTTCCAATTCTGATGTTATGTTCCCCAAGGCTCCTATCACTATTGGTATCACTTCTGCTTTTACATTCCACAGTCTCTGGATTTCTAATCTGAGGTCTTGGTATTTTTCTATTTTTTCTCTTTCTTTTGTTTTTATGTTTCTATCACTTGGAACAGCGACATCAATAATTGTTACTGTTCTGTTGGACTTATTGAGAACTACAATGTCTGGTCGTCTTGCAGGAATCACCCGGTCTGTTCTTATCTCGAAGTCCCATAGTATTTTGACTTCTTCTGTTTCGGTGACTGCTTCTGGTTGATGCATCCATGCTCTTTCTGGGGTTTTTATGCCATAGTTCTCACACAGATTTCTATGTATGTGTTTTGCCACTTCATTGTGTCGTTTGGTGTATTCTTTTCCAGCCAGAATCTGACATCCAGATAGTATGTGTTCTGTTGTCTCATCCATGGATTTGCAAAATCTACATTTGGAATCATTTGAAATTTTCATGATTTTCGTTTTGTGTGCTTTGGTGTTGAGTGCTTGATCTTGTGCAGCTGTTATGAGTGCTTCTGTTTCTGCTTTCAATCCTGCCTCTTTCATCCATTTGTACGTTGATTGCTTTGTTGATATTTCGTCTGCTTGTCGTACATATTGGCCATGTAGAGGTTTCTGTCTCCAGGTATGTGCTAGTTCTTGCTTCGTTGTTTTCTTCCATGTTTCTTTGTCTGTTTCTGGTGGTTGTAATAGTCCACTCATTTTTACTAATTCTTTCAGTGGATCATCTTTATTGTTATTCCAGATGTAGTCCACAAGGCCAGTGACTTCTCCTTCAATGACATTTTTAATTTTCTTGAGACCTCTGCCTCCCATTTTTCGAGATACATAGAGTCTGTCTACGTCTGCTTTGGGGTGTAAGGCTTTATGTATTGTGAGTAGTTTTCTTGTTTTCCTGTCCAGTTCATTTATTTCATTTGCTGTCCAATCTATGATACCTCCAGTGTAGCTTACTACAGGTATTGCGTATGCATTAAGGGCTTGTATTTTGTTCGCCCCATTTAGCTTGGATTTCAGGACTTGTCTAACACGTTTTTCATATTCTCTCTTAACTTTGGACTTCACTTCTCTCTGCATATTTTCTTGATGTTGTAGTATCCCAAGATACTTATATCCAATTTCTATTGAAACATCATTGATTTTTCCGATATCGAATTGCAGGCCCTCTGTTGTTTTGACCTTGCCTTTCTGGATGACAATTCGTCCACATTTCTCAAGGCCGAATTTCATGTTGATGTCTTCACTGCAGATCTTGACAGTATTGATCAGTGATGTGATGTCACGTTCATTTTTACCGTATAACTTGAGATCATCCATGTACAGTAGATGGCTGATAACCTGTCCTGCTTTCATTTTGTATCCTAACCCTGTTTTCTGGATCATTTGACTTAGAGGATTCAGGGCAATGCAGAACAGCAATGGCGATAGTGAATCACCTTGGAAGATTCCACAATTTATTGCTATGTCTGCAATATTTGTGTTGTTGCATGTGAGGGTGGTTTTCCAGTTTTTCATTGACTCCTGAATTAGGTTCTGTATTGATGGCGCTACTTTGTACAATTTTAATGTTTCAATTATCCATGAATGTGTGACTGAGTCATAGGCCTTTTGATAGTCAATCCATGCCATTGCAAGATTTGTTCTTCGTTTCTTGCTGTCAGTCACTATTGCCTTATCAATTGCCAATTGGTCATTTGTTCCTCTGCTGCCTGGTCTAGCACCCTTTTGTTCACAGTTTAGAATTTTGTTTGTTTCAAGATGAGTCATGATTTTGTTAGCTATAATTCCTGATAGTAACTTCCAGGTGGTTGATAGGCATGTGATTGGTCGATAGTTGTTTGGCGTTGCGCCTTTCTATGGATCTTTCATAATCAGACTTGTTTTTCCCTTTACCATCCATGCTGGTAAGGTTCCTGGTTTGATTAGTATGTCTTGCAGTTGTTCACCAAGTCTGCCATGTAAGGAGGTAAACTGTTTCAGCCAGAATATTTGTATTTGATCTGGTCCTGGGGCTTTCCAGTTTGCCATCTTTCGAACCTTCTTCTTAATGTCATTCTCACTGATTGTTACGGTGCATTGTTCAGGTGTTTCTTTAGGATCAACTTTCAGTTCTTGAATCCATTTGGCGGAAGTGCTATGTGTATTTGTATTGCTCCAAATGTTTTCCCAGAAGGTCTTAGTATCATGAATGTTTGGTATTTGTTGTTCTGTTCTGAAATTTCCTTTAAATTCTTGGTATAGTCTTCCAGGGTCAGTTCGGAATATTTTGTTCTGTTGGAATTGCTGACCTCTTGCAATGTATCTCTTCAGACGGTGACTAAGTCCTTGAAGTCTTTGCTTTGCATCTTCTATTGCCGTCTTAGTGCTTCTGCAATTAAGATAGTATTTGGTGACCAAGCTTGCCTTCATTTTTCCCTTATTTTGTTCTGTTGCTATCATTTGGCTTATTTCTCTTCTAGTACACTCTATTTTCTTTTCTATTCTTTTCTTCCATGGTGGTACTGATGGTTTCTGTGTTTGTACTGTGTCTGGCCTTATATATCTTTCAATTACCTTTGCGGTGGCGTATATTAGACTGTTGGTTTCTGTAATATCTTTTGTGGGGATATGTTTTAAAACTTCACTTGCATTCTCAATTGCTATCCTTAGATCTTTGCTGTTTTGCAGCCTTCTTGTTGGTGTTCTGTCTTCATATGACTTATTTTTGTCCATGAAACATTTTATGTCTTCAAACAAGCGTTGCTGTTCTCCAGTGAAGTCGCATGGGATTTCCCCAACGAAGTTATCAACTAGAATTGACTGTTGTGATATTGTGAAATTTTCAATGTCTTCAGTGTCATTGTATCGGGTTGTAGTGTTCTCTTGTTGTTGTTCTATCTCTTGTATTTCAAGAGCTGTAAGAAGCCTATTTTGTATTATGACTCTCTTCTGATCTAGGAGCCGTTGTTCACTAATCATATCATCTGGATGGTTTTTTAGCCAATTTATTATTATTATTATTATTATTATTATTATTATTATTATTATTATTATTATTATTATTATTATTATTATTATTATTATTATTAAAACTTTCATAACTAATTTCAAGTAATAAGAAATATTAATTTTATTTTATTAATGATCCTCCAACAGACATAACTTACTTGGGATATATTTTGGCATTGTAAAAGTTTACACAATTCCACAATATAAAAACATTTACAGTCACATACGGTTTCTGCAAGTTGAAAACTTCTTACTAAAGGAGAAGACAAATCTGACTTTAATTTATATTTAGCCAGATCCTATCTACACACTTTCGTCTCCAGCATAAGATTATCAATATTGATATGCATAAGAAGGTCAATAAATTTAATAAATTTAATAAAAGAAAAAATCAAATATGCATATGAAAATTACAATGGAATATATAACTTGACATCAACATTCCATGAACCCACATTTGGATACCTAGGTTACAGTCTCTCACTACACACACACACACACACACACACACACACACACACACACACACACAATATATATATATATATATATATATATATAATAAAATTACAACTCAACAGTAATCAATACAAATTGCAGGTTAATCCTATTAGAGAACAGAAATGGAGTTATTAGAGTTAAATGTGTAAATTTATGTGACCGGGATTACGCACTGCTTGACAGTCTTTCACTTACTTTTGTAACAGTCACGATGTCCATGTGAACATGTACTTCTCACCACATGCATAGAAAACTGATGATTCTGGTTTCCTTTTATCCAACCTGGCATTCCCCTTGCCATCACTTTCTTGAGGAGAACACAATTACAATGGTTCTGGTAACTTCACTATACTGATGTACTTTACCACCCTAGCTTTAAGTACATCATAGTAGGGGTGTAGCATACTACCTTATGCTTACACTGCAACAAATTTTCCTGCACTTCTCAGTTATATGGCTTAATTGACTAATACATAGAGGGTAACTGTAAACTTGAGGCTTGAAGCTTGACTTAACCATAAGAAGTGCCTAAAGTCGGGTCACACTGACAATTTAGCAGTTTATATAACAATTAAAATTAAAAGTAGGAAGGGTCCAATTTACTCTGTCACATTACCCTTATATTTATTTATACTACTAATATATTTACATATACTTCACTTATATTTACACTATTAATATATATTATATGTTACCCTAATAGTCATTACACTATTAATATATTTCCATATTGTCATGAAATGAGTTTTCATCTTTGTTTGAACAATTTAAATTGGAAGTAAGAAATTAAATTAGTATTCAATGTGATTGTGTCCTTAGTGGGAAGTTCGAACTTCCGGGAAGAGTAGAGACGGATGGGGGTTGTTGGGCATTTGCGTGGGCGTAAAACGAAACATCTGGGTACAGGGCGGAAATCATACTTAAAGAACATAACACACAACAGAGCAATATATAGATTAAAATACAACTCCACAAGATTTACACATAACCTGAACAATGAACCAAAATCATGCACTCACTGACGAACATACAACACATTAGAACACTTTCTACTACATTGTTACAAATACAAAGAAGAAAGAAAATGCTTGACTGACACAATGAGACTATTACATTTACCAGTTACCACACAAACACTACTCTTTCGAAATAAATATCACCAAAATCATATACACCAAGCCATCATCACATATCTCATACACACAAACACATTTCACCTTCTATAAAAATAAATATTAATAAAACCCACCACACACACACACCATTACACAATAAGTAATAAAAAAGAAAACCACAAACTTAAAGGAAGTTACAAATAGCTTCCTCACATTAAAAAAAATTCTATACATCTATTAACACAATTCCTAGGAAAAACAATGCATACAATAACTGACACACTAATAAAGCATGTAAGTAAACTGTAAACGACGACAGGCAAGTGGAAAACTAATTCCATAACTTCCATATAACTTTCACATTTTAAAAAAACATTACTACCCTCCTAGAACAGAGTAAAGAGGAAGGCCCCATAGGAACGTAAAGAAGAAGAAAGAGAAAACCCGTTTGCATTCGAAACAAGGTAACACATCGAATTCTTAGTATTATAAACTGTATTTTATTAAGAACATTGTTGTGTGATTTTTTGCATATCTATTGTGAATGAGTTGTATTATTGCTATTTTTCCTGATGTGTGGCCAGAGAATAGAGTGACTAGACTAATATGTATTTGTAACTCTACAATGTGATTATAGACAAGGATGGTACAGTAGTATGTATGCATTGTTTACAATATACATTTATTTTAACTGGTATTACATTTTAATAGTAAGTAAAGTAATGTGTTAAAAGAAAATGTAAACGCCATATTAGCAGCATATCCTAGAGATGTATATACTAAGTCAGAAATATAAATTTTGGGACAGAAGTACAGAGAAAATATTAGCAACAAAAGTTATCTGTTAAGGTAACAAATTTTTCAAAATTAATTTTATTAATAATTTTAGAAACAATCCCGGATGTTGTGGTAGTAGTATATAGATAATGTCAATAATACAAGATATGTTAGACTTAGAGGATAGTATATCAACAATGTCAATAACACAGTAATATAATACTTAGACAATAAAATTATACATGACATAGCAGATCAGACAAAGCACCTAGCTTTGATGTTAAGGAGAACATTAATTTAGATTTAGTTAATTCTTGAGACTCAGCGACCCCCAAGTTTAAACTACAACAGAGTAGGTCAGCGTACTCCCCCACCCCACCCCACCTCTTGGACGTAACAACAGTATGTATATATAAATGAAACTTGAAAGAATGGGTGAAAGAGTTGGATTGTGAATAATTGACTAGATTCATGACTGAAGCTTGAAATAATGGGTGAAAGAGTGGGATTATGAATGATTTGCTAGATTCATGAATGAAGCTTGAAAAAATGGTTGAAAGAGTGGGATTATGAATGATTGGCTAGATTCATAGCGGGCTAGACTTTACCCAGACTGTCACGTCACGGAGTTCGTTAGCTGTACTTAGGCAGATCTAAAACCACAGTTTGTCTTTCCCACCAGTTCACCAATATAGTGTCCCCGTAACTGTTCCTTTCTAATGAGAAAGTTATGTTCTATGTGAGTATACTTTTTCTGACATGTTGATGTGAGTTCAAATTTTGTTTTTAGATTGGAATTGGTGTCCTTTTTATACTTTGAAAATTGTGTACATTTTTCTCAAATATATAACGTGAATGAACCCTTACAGGTTGGTTATTATTAAGTGATGATATCGACAAGTTTTAAATTGTTCCCTCGATATACAGAAAGATAGATAACCTTTAAGTTGTTTCTGGATAGAACCTAAAATAGATAAGGATTAAATTATTCTTTTCTGTATAGAACCTAAATATAAATAAGTTTTAAATTGTTTTCTGGGTATAGTTTTAATATAGATAACCTTTAAATTGTTTTATGGATAACATAAATATAGATAAGATTTTAATTGTTTTCTCGATAAAAACTAAAAATAGATAACCTTTAAATTGTTTTCTCTATAGAACTTAAGAACAGATATTGTTTTTAATTGTTTTCTGGATAGAACCTAACAATAGATACGTTTTAAATTGTTTCCTGGATAGAACTAAAATAGATAAGCTTTAAATTGTTTTCTAGTTAAAACCTAAATATAGATAAGCATTAAATTATTTTCTGCATAGAACTGTTTTCTAGTTAGAACCTAAATATAGATAAGCATTAATTTTTTTTCTACATAGCACCTAAATACAGATAAGTTATATATTGTTTCCTGGATAGAACCTAAATATAGATAAGTTTATATTGTGTGACGCCTACGCCACTTAGATAATTAAAACGATTGTTATTATAATTAATTATTCCTTCATAACCGATTACAAATGATGAGAATCTTTATTTATGATCCATTAACAGACACCACGTGTTTCTCATTTGGTGGATATTTTGGCGCTGTAAACGTATTTTCTTCTATTCCACGGCATAAAACAACATTTATGGTAACATAATCATAATATTTCCTTGAGTGGACAACTTCGTACTAAAGGAGAAGACAAATCCCACTTTAACTTATATTTAGCGAGCCCCCATCCACCCACGTTCTTCTCCAACATAAGATTATCACTATGCATAAGAAGGTCAATAAATTTAACAATAAATTTATTAAATACATATGACAATTACAATGAAATACATCATTTGACGAACTCATGTTCGAATAATGGGGTGAATGTTGATGAAAAAAAAATGTATCAATTAAACTTTTATCATAATGAGGAAAATCCCACAGTCAATCATTAACCATGAAATTATGTTAATAATGATATACTTTAAAAGTTTCTTGAATCAATAGTTCCACAAATAAAGTTTAACAGACACCACGTGTTTCTCATTTGGTGGATATTTTGGCGCTGTAAACGTATTTTCTTCTATTCCACGGCATAAAACAACATTTATGGTAACATAATCATAATATTTCCTTGAGTGGACAACTTCGTACTAAAGGAGAAGACAAATCCCACTTTAACTTATATTTAGCGAGCCCCCATCCACCCACGTTCTTCTCCAACATAAGATTATCACTATGCATAAGAAGGTCAATAAATTTAACAATAAATTTATTAAATACATATGACAATTACAATGAAATACATCATTTTACGAACTCATGTTCGAATAATGGGGTGAATGTTGATGAAAAAAAAATGTATCAATTAAACTTTTATCATAATGAGGAAAATCCCACAGTCAATCATTAACCATGAAATTATGTTAATAATGATATACTTTAAAAGTTTCTTGAATCAATAGTTCCACAAATAAAGTTTCTCAAAACAATCAAAATAAAGTTCCAGATAAAAGTATCTCAAACTTCCTACCTACCTGTGTGCACTGAGGTTTTAATTATATAATGAGTTTCTCAATTAAAAAAAGTGATACTTTCTGGGGCTGTACTGTTACACAAATTGTTCCTTTACACAGTTCTTTAGTGTTAAAGAACTCATGGCCTCCCTGCCAGTCTCCATTGCAATGGATTATTGCTGTACTCTGTTCCACAGAGTTGGCCTGCCTCTCGGTTGGTTAGGCCAAAACAAAAGCCTGATTCAGCATGGAATCAACACTCATTCACGTGCTTCACTGCAATGTCACAAATTATATTTCAGTTCAATTTCACTTGTTTCCCTCCGTACATTGAAATAGATTCACTGTATGTTTTCTTGAAGTCAACCTGGACTTATTTTCTGAAGCACCTGTTCATTCATTCAAACAGAACAGTAATTGTAGTAAATTCTAATACCTCCCTGTACTAGAAATATTCTCAATATAGTGAACATACTTTGCCATCATACATCAAATAGAGTGTAGTGTATCCTCTACACTCTTACATATAACATGGCAGACGATTCCCATGTCTCACCTGTCACAGTCGCCCACAGCCAGTAAATCAGTAGATGCAAAAGCACAAGTAAATAAGCAACTGAAAAGGTTGCTTGCTCACTGAAAAATATAATTATAGAGCAAACCTAAGTTTCAATTTATCACTTTATAACTCCATTCTTTCTTACATTCCAGTCTCAACTTACAATTTCCTGCAACGGTATTTATTAGCCAGATACACGTGTACAACATATGAAAACAATGTAAAGTGTTAGCACACTAAATACGAGCAGCATAGTTCAAATATTTATAGAAATATGAGTCTACTCATAATACATCTTATTAAAACACAAGTATAACATCAATAGCAAAAATGCATGAAATATTTCTAAGTGCATTCTCTCTCAACCAGTCAGTAAACTCACCATCAAGCTAACATCTACCTTTCAATACTGGATTTCTTCTTGCCACTCCATATTCAAAGTGATCAGAGAATATATATTTTTACAGCAAGTAAAAGATTTTTTTTTTATCTCATCCCATTGACTTGTCTCGTTCTCGTGAATCATAACCTTTGGATAATAAAAACTGCTCACTGGTTTACATTACATCAACAATCCTACCATATTATTGCCTCGAGTGTTTACTTGAACTCAGAAACTTTCAAACTACCATATAAGGATTCCCAAAGGTCAGGTTACTCAGAAACTTTCAGACTACCATAATAAAGATTCCCCAGGGTCTGGTTACTCTGACAATTAAACAAATTACATTTGAAAATAAAAAGAGAGGCAAAAATTTACTCTGCCACAAAAACAAAATAATTAAACTATCTGATAATTAAATGGTTTTGTTTCATGAGTTATATTAGAAACAAATAATTAAATTATCTGATAATTAAAAAGTGTTGTTTCATTATAGAGATGAAAAGAGTGGATACTAAAAGCCAGACCACCAACTGTAACAAATTATTGTTCTGGCCTAAAGGACCATTGGCTACTGAAAGCAGGTCAAACTATTTATAAATTAGTGTGTTTCATTTGAAAGATTGGCTACTAAAAGCGGGTAAACCTATTATAAATTAGTGTATTTCATTTGAGAAAAAGATTGACTAATAAAGCAGGTAAAACTATATTAAATTAGTGTGTTTAATTTGTGAAATACTTGCTAATAAAAGCGGGACAAAGTATAATAAATTTGTGCGTTGTGTTTGAAAAACTACCATATAAGGTAGTTTGCTAAATGTAGGTAAAAAAAAAACTAATAAATAAGTGTGTGTTTCATTTGTGACATATTATCCACTAAATTAATAAATTGTTGTTTCATTCTGAAAAATGGCTACTAAATATAGGAAAAACTATAATAACTTAGTGTGTTTCATTAGTGAAATACTGGCTACTGAAAGCAGAGCACACATTAATGAATTACTGGTCACTGAAGGCAGAACTAACTAAAATAAATTAGTATGTTTCATAGGTGAAACACTGGCCACTGAAATCAGGACTAAATTATAAGAGAAAATGACGTCATGAAATACAATTTTAACAGCCTTTGAGCACCGGAACTATTCTGCTCCCCTGCGGAGTCACCAATGTCAGACAACCCCCAAGTATGTCGCCAATAGAAATGATGTCAGAAAACCCCCAAGTATGTCACCAATAGAAACGATGTCAGAAACCCCCCAAGGGTGTCACCTAGCTATTTTTTAATGTAACACAAAATATCATTTTACTCAGGCCGATGTAACCGGCAAGGTGATTTTAATCAAGTCTATGTAACTGTCACGAAGATCAAGAAATATTAATAAATTTTTTTTCTCTCCCTCTAAATATTTTCCAACTCTAAACTATGTACGAAACAGCTAAGTTAATTAAAAGAGGGACAGGGTGAAAATGACCATTTTTCAACAATGGGGAAAACTAAGTGTCGGGAACACTAGCTTAAGTTCGTGCGGAGAATAGGAAAACGATAATTAACTTGCTGGCTGACCAGGAACCCACGCCCATAAATCTGTGTCAGAGTAGAAGTACAAGGCAGGCCAGTGTACCAAGTTCGTGAGAAGATGCTAGGACGCCAATTATGTCCGTGACGGAGGCAGACTAAGTTTTTGAAATGTAAACATCTTTTTTTTTAAGAATCACCACTATAAATGTTTAGTAGTAGGTTGATATTGATTGTTATTGAGAAGTACTATTGTTTTGTGAAAGTACTAGTGAAATAGAAGTTGAGTTATTGGAAAGTTAATCATTGTATGTTAAGTTAAAAGGGTTGGTTTGAGTGACAACCATCGCTTACTGTGAATTAATGTACGGTTAGCCAGGTGGCCATGAGCTGCCAGTAAATGTAGTTTTTAAAATAAAATAGGAGTAGGACAGCTTGCTCTGAGATTTTAGTGTGTGCTCTGAGAGTTAGCTAGAGGTTAAATGGATACGTAAATCACAGTGTCAACTGGGAACTTGATACTTTGGCACTGATAGAACTGGACGCCAGAGGTAGCCAGGATGGGCAGAGAATATTCCTAAGCACACAGTGCTGGTTGTAAATGGGCAGTGTTGGATGGGGGATAGTGTCTGTGCTGGAAGGAGGGGTGTGTTCGAGTCATCTCATAGAAAGTGACGTACAAGAGTTTGTGTATAAAAGAGGAGACAGAGCCAGGGGCGGATGAGAAACGTGGAAGAGAAACGTGGAAGAGAAACGTGGAAGAGAAACGTGGAAAATGTAGCGTGTTGTAGGAGAGCGGAACATGCTCTCTGTTTCTCCCTGCTTTGTTGGTACCAAGAAAACTCTTCGAAGTTGGGAGGCAAGCAACTAGAGGGTTCTTGGATCCTGTAACAGTGTGACACATGTCTACCTGGACTGCGTATGAGACACGTCGTAACGACCGTTGCAGTTTTTAGATGGGCCGAATCAAATCAGATAGCCATCTCAGGTTTTCAAAGACTCTGTCAAAGACCGCGGGTGATCGATTATTTTCCAGGCAGAGGCAAATTCCTGGTGGAAGTTTAATGTCACGGCGCTGGGAGATGTTACAGAACGAGATGTTACATAGCGGTAGTAACTATCGTTGGAAGCAGTAGCGGTCATGCATGAGGCATACCGCCGAGAACGGCAAAGGTTGGCCGTTGTGAAGAAGAGAAGAGAAGATGAGAAACGAAGTTAAGAGAAGAGAAGATGAGAAACGAAGTTATGATGAAGAGAAGAGATGAGAAACGAAGTTAAGAGATGAGATGAAATGAGCAGAAATTGAAGAGAAGAAGAGGGAAGAGAGAACGCAAGGAGAGTTGAGAAATTAGGCCTAACTAGAGAAGCGCACGGGAGCGTGAAGTGTAGCAGCCGTCGTAACAGTGAGAGCGGCCAGGTCGAGACGTCGACGATGTTTTTGTTGTATCATCAAAACCCCCCAGCACAAGAAGAAAGTGTAACGATGTGAGCCCAGCACATGGAGAAAGAGCCGATAACGATGTGAGCCCAGCACAAGAGAAAGTAACGAACCATACGAGCAGAGAACAAGAGAGAGTAACGAATTATATGAGCAGAGAACAAGGAGAACGTGACAATACCTATGTGAGTAAAAGAAAATTCTAACTAATTAGGGAAATCTCAGAGCACATAAACATAAGTATAAACTAGAACCTAAAACTAAAACTAGAATCTTAATTAAGCATTAAACTAAAATTAGAACTAAATCTTGAAGTAAAAAGATATTGATGGAACCATTGAAAAGACTTGCAAGTTAAATGACATTTGTTTTGAACTTTGTGTATTATTATTGAACATTGATGTGTGGCGCCAGAACTCTGAAATAATGACTGTTCTATTATGTTGTAAAATGCCTAAGCAATGTTAGAAGTAGTACTGCATGAAGAAATTGAGTTTTGTATTTCTTTGATTTTAATTCATCATTTATCATGTTTCTTTCTTCTTTCTTCCCCCTTTCCCATGGGTGCGAGTGTGGATGGCTGACTGACTAACCAACGTGTGAGAGGAACCCATAGACCAATAAATGTGAAAATGTACTCTGACATTGGGCCTTTCTCCTGTCTATGGTTCCGAAAGAGTGATTGTTGTCGTTGTTATACGTTGTGTCGTCTGTGCCGTCTACACTTCACCCCTACCCGTATGCAAGCACACATGCAAACATGTCGGCAATACGTAACCTACACGCAGAATTAAATTCGAGCCAAACAAACATCTTGGTATTCTGTGTGTGGATTTGTCATTCTCTTTATGCAAGTCCTACGTGGAGCCGGCAAGCCACCATCCCTCTCCCCTCTGGTCGGAGAAGGGAGGGTGGGTGGTGACAGTAACACAAGATTATTTTACTCAGACTGATGTAACTGGCAAGGTGATTTTACTCAGGCCGATGTTACAGGTAAAATTATTTTACTTATGTACAAGATATCCACAATGGGTACCATTTAAGTCTAGCTTTTATATTTCAGCAATTCAAAGATATGTACAGAGGATACTATTTAAATTTAACTTTTATATTTCAATAATTCAAAGATGAAATTGCTTTTGTTATTTTGCCAACACCTTTATTTAATAATCTTAACGTCAACTGGTGGTTGAATTGAGTTAATAACTGATTTCCTTTTATTTTAATTTTTAATGCAAATTGCTACAGAAGTCCTAAATAAAATCATTCCTAAACGATGTTAACATTTGTGATTTTGATTTAGTGCAATAGTCTGCTCACATTAATTCAGTACAATGGAACATTTAGACCTCAAGTGTGTAAGTGATAAGACACAGGAATACACTGAGATATAGTGTATGGATAGATTTAGAAAGATGTATATTTGATAAAATACTGGAATACACTGAGATATAGTGTATGGATAGATTTAGAAAGATGTATATTTGATAAAATACTGGAATACACTGAGATATAGTGTATGGATAGATTTAGAAAGATGTATATATTTGATAAAATACTGGAATACATTTCCATAAATGTTTACTTGACAAAACACAGGAATACATTTCCATAAATGTTTACTTGACAAAACACAGGAATACATTTCCATAAATATTTACTTGACAAAACGCAGAAATACATTTCCATAAATGTTTACTTGACAAAACGCAGGAATACATTTCCATAAATGTTTACTTGAGAAAACACAGGAATACATTCAGATAAAAACAATGATCCACTCAAACGAAAACATCCTGCTGTTGCGTTTTAGTTTATTAAAATGTCAAATAATGTTTATATCAGTCATCTCTTATTCCAATGAATAAACTGTGTCAAAGTATACCAGTAAACAAACATCATTGCGACTTTGTGCATTCAGTAGATATATATTTAAAATATAAAGGACTTTTAATTTTGTAAAGCCATTATTTAAAATAATTTAAATCTGTTCGGACACATGATTCCACTTAAATATCGTGGGATTAGTAACATTTATTATTTATAATTCCTGTCTGGCTTTAGCAAAGTTACGATGTATGATGCCAGTTTCGTTTCTTACCTGTGGAAGTTGAGGAACCAACACCTGCTTGCCAGCAATGTTCTCCACACAGTACGGCACACGGTTGAAATGAAGAGGAGGTAAGAAATATGTCTGCGAGTGAAGGTGTGGGTACCATTTCTGTACACTCTGAAGCCAGTTGTTTTCTACCGACTGCTGATATCCTTGACCTTGGACGTCAGTGGATGTCTACAGAAATCAGATGAAAACTGTGTCAAAATAATGTTTTCATCGAAACAGTCCTTTGTTCACTTAATTCTACAGAAATCAGATGAAAACAGTGTCAAAATAATGTTTTCATAGAAACAGTCCTTTGTTCACTTAATTCTACAGAAATCAGATGAAAACAGTGCCAAAAGAATGTTTTCATAGAAACAGTCCTTATCTCACTTAATTCTACTCACAGGTCAGGTGGTGAGTGATAAATCTAACATATACATCATTGCATGATTGACTTCCTTATGTGTCTGTACGTTCGACTTTAATGTGTCTGCATGTTTGACTTTAATATGTGTCTGCATGTTTGACTTTAATATGTGTCTGCATGTTTGACTTCTATATGCGTCTGCATGTTTGACTTCTATATGCGTCTGCATGTCTGACCTTAATATGTGTCTGCATGTTTGACTTCTATATGTGTCTGCATGTTTGACCTTAATATGTGTCTGCATATTTGACTTCTATATTTGTCTGCATGTTTGACTTTTGTATGTGTCTGCATGGAAGTTCATACCCTTAATTTTGTAAATGATGACCTAATATTTATTTTATATGTACTTACCTTTATCAATGACACTATTCAATGTACATTAATCAACTTTTGTAACATTTAATAAACAATTTTGCTAGAAAACGATGTTTTAAATTTAATTTATTTTTTAGTATTAAAACCTATTTTGGAAGAGAAATATTGACAAAACAACAATTGCCTAATAATGTTACAAACATTTAATCGATTTAGTTATGATATCAGATTTTTAAAATCGAATTAGCACAAAACATTACCTGATAACAAAAAACAGAGGTCATTTTCAAATTTAGTGGTACAAAATTGTTCTAAATAATTTGAAAGAAACTTAGACAACTTAAAATGTTTTCGTGATTCAGTGAGCAACTGGCCTTTTCAGTTTCATACTTTAACGTGTTTATTGAATCTACTGATTCACTGATTATAAACCTGAATGTCAAGGAAGTTGCAGGAAACATTCTGTTTTGGTGTGTTAACATAAGGGAGTATGCTATACACGTTTGAAATGTTTTGGTGTGTGTCAGCATAAGGGAGTATGCTATACACGTTCGATGTGTTTTTGGTGTGTGTCAACATAAGGGAGTATGCTATACACGTTTGATGTGTTGTGGCAAAGTATGCTATACACGTTTGATGTGTTGTGGCAAAGTATGCTATACACGTTTGATGTGTTGTGGCAAAGTATGCTATACACGTTTGATGTGTTGTGGCAAAGTATGCTGAGTACATCAGGAAAATTCTAGTAAAATGCACTTACCAGAATTTCTGTAATTATGTTCTGCTTGAAGGAACTGTCACAGCAAAGATGGTGCTCAAACTGGTTTCAAGAGAAAAATAGAACATCAGTTTTTTTCACGTTTGGAGGGAGACACTTATTGAAGCAGACATTATGACATTGCTACAAAAGCAATTGAAAAACTGTTGAAGCAGCATTTAATCCAAGTTATGTATATTTAATTATTGATTTAATAAATATATTGACCTTCTTATATTGATAATCTTATGATGGAGAAGAGAGTGTGTGGATGGGGGTTCATTAAATATAGATTAATGATAGATTTGAATTCTCCTTTAGTAAGAAGTTTTCCACATACGGAAGATTGTGTTATAGTAAATGTTTGTCTTGATATTGTGGAAGAGGAAAAACGTTTAAAGCGCTCGCATATTCACCAAGTGAGAGATGAGTGGTGTGTGTTGGAAGATCATTAATAAAATAATTAAGATTCTCATCATTTGTAATTAGTTGCAGCTAATTAATTAATTTAATAATATTTATTATGCTGCCTTCACAAAATATTCACCCAGTTGAACTAGTTTCCATTACATCAGCAATTTCTATTTTCTTCACAACTCAGGTTGTTTACTTCTGTCACAACCCCCTCCTCTGTCTGCTTAAAGGGGAGGTGGAAGATGACATCTGTCAGCAACAGCGTAAAACGATGTTGATGTTTATTACAAATGTCCACATACAGATACACCATGGATGTTTATTACAAATGTCCACATACAGATACACCATGGATGTTTATTACAAATGTCCACATACAGATACACCATGGATGTTTATTACAAATGTCCACATACAGATACACCATGGATGTTTGCTGGCTCTTTAATCTGTATTCTGAATGCAAGCGTTACACTTTGTTGTTGTGCTTGTGTTTGAGAATATGAGTGGAAATGGTAATATGTGTGTGTGTGTCTGTGTGTGTGTATGTGTGTGTGTGTCTGTGTGTGTATGTGTGTGTGTGCGTGCGTGCGTGTGTGTGTGTGTGTGTGTGTGTGTGTGTGTGTGTGTGTGTGTGTGTGTGTGTGTGTGTCTAGCTATACTTTTGAAGACATTTGTGTAAGTACACACCTTCAATCTGCCGACCCACCGACTTCTGCAGGTCTCTGCAGAAAAAATAACGTTAAAATCACGCTGCCACAACCCTAGTTGGTTTCCCCCATGTACTTATACATACCTTGTGTGTGCGAGAAACAGCTAGAATTTTTTATGTGCGCAGTTTTGCGTTGTAGGGTCAAGGGATTTAGGGTCTTAGGGTCAAGCTATTTTTGGATGTCTGCACATAGGCGATGTAAATTTCTTTGACACACTCAAGCGAAGATGAAAACATCCAGATTAATTAAATTTACTACTGTTGTTTGAACAGTGACTTCTACACTTTATTCCTTGTATAAATACAGAAAATATATTTGGCCACTATGAACTATGAAGGCATTAAAATTGATTGAAATTTAAAAGGACTGCTGTGAATTATGAAGAATGAGGTTGTAGTTTCATTATAATTATCTCAATGGAATAAATTTATCGCAACCATCGATTGCATGTATAGGAGGTCGAGTGGATTTTTTTAAAAGCAACGAAATTTTGGCGCCAAATCGCGTTTTCTACTAAAGTCGCTGAAATTTTGATAGACTTTGCAGGATGCTACAGAAATATGTGCGGCTTATTTTGAAACGATAATATTTCATATTTCTCGAATTATGAATTATTTTGTGAAAATTTGATTTTTCTAATTATGCGCATATCTCCCAAAGTACAAGGCATTTTTTAAAACTGACTTCGAATTCGTGTTCACCGCACAAGAAATCATTTAATTTGCTCAAAGGAACATTTACAATTTTGCACGGATTGGTCAGAATGGAAGTTTGAAGTTTTCGCATTTTGGGCAGGACTGCAAAAATGGGTCACCTCTCTTACCTGGCATCCCTGTACTCAAACTATTGGGCATAGAAGCGTACAGTAAGCGCTCAGAAATAGCTAGTGGATGACTATTTCGAAAGCATCCCAGAGATAGGAACCGATGCGTACACTTGCAGCTGACTTTGGCCTTCCCAAACTTCTAAAGTAGATCGTCTTCGATTTTTAGTAGTTCCAACATGATTATTTCCGAAAGTATGTAATCACAAGTTGTTTTTTTTTAAAATAGGGCCTGTATTTCAAATAGATATGCACGAGATGGTAGAAATTCGTGTACCTCAGAGAAAATGTTCAAGAGATATAAATTCAAACGCGTCAAAAAATATGAATTCTATTTTGTGGTGGGTGGGGGTACAAGGATGTTGATCCGTCCGGAAGTTCTAAAGATATGTGAATTTCGACATTTCCTTATGACTCAGGAATTATTTCTCCTGCGATTCACCAAGTGTGTCCTTTTTCTGATTTGCAGTTATTTAAATATGAATTCAAAAGTTGCAAATATCCATCCAGAGTACAATTTCCTTCATTGCCATGTGTATATTTCACTCTGCTGTAACCTTTTTGTTTTCTGATAGATTCAAGCCATCTTTCACCAATATATTCAGCCTTTGACTATAAAAAGGGTGTTTAATTTTGAAGGGGAAATATTCGATACGCCTCTAGTTATTAATTTAGGGGTAAAACATATTTATTTGCGAAATTGGTTCGTCATGTTGTGACAGTCGGAAATCACCTAGTTAAGTTCTAGGTGTTAATAGGTATTTAATTTTTCACACTCTTTGCTAACGGAAGGGGGTAGTTCCGAGCCAGGTTATTGGAATGATCGCACCTATGACAGAGTATTTCCGCCCAGACCGATTAAATGGGATCGAGTGTAGCGACAGTCAGACAACGGAGAGGGGGTGCCCTGGCTACTTTCTTTGTAGTAATGAAAGTTCCGGGAGCGGAATCATTTAGAGGACCGCACAGATGAGAGCAAATGTTAAAAGAGAGGTGTAAATGAACGATTCCGGTCAAATGAGGCGTGAGTTAATAAATACTCGATCAAGCCTTGTTACAAACACTTTCGACAGAATATTCTCGGAGTCCAGGTACCAGTCACTTACTTTTTGAAATGAATGACAGACTGAATTGCTATATTGCTATACAAATATGTTGCCATTAAATCAATTTACGTTTTAAATTATAGTTATACTAAAGCAGGGGGGAGGGGGAGTTTAATATATTTATAATCATGTCACTTGATCATGTCATAATAATTAATACCAGAATTTTGAAACAAAAAATCATTAACCAAAGAATGGCACATACATTTTTTTTTTAAATCTTGGATGCACTTGCTTTTAGGAATAGCTACGTATTATTATAGGGATGAGGACAAACTGATTTATTGCATACTACGTATCAGAAAGTTTAGAAAATATTGTTCATTTTACATATTTAACAAATCTTGCTTTTTATTGGGCATAGAAATGTAAACTTATATTTATGTATTGTTTTGCACACACATTCACACTCACACAGATATATATATATATATATATATATATATATATATATATATATATATATATATATATATATATATATATATATATATATACTAGTACTAGTACTACTACATTTATGTGTTTTGTTTTTTTAATTATTTAGCAAGAAAGTGACTGTGAGGATACATTTGAAAGAGATAACAGGACCTGATATTGAATACTTTCCTGAAATAAGCTCACAAGAAGTTTCTTCCGGCAGTGGTGAAGACAGTAAATTTAATTCCTTGAGCATGCTTGATAGTAATATGGTGGTAGATCGTGACTCTTCATCATCAACTGTCTTTCCAAAGCTGATATTAGATTCATCTCTAATTTTGATTATTTCAAATGCTAGTACCAACACATCATCTTTAAATTTAACTATTTCTAACAAAACCAGAGATTTTGATAAGCAAGAGAGTGGTGTTGTACAAGATTCAGGATTACAAAAGGTTTTATTGTTTATTTTGTAAAATATCTCAGAAGAAGCTTCCTAGACACCTTACAACAAGGCACAGCACAGAAAAGGAAGTTACTGAGTACATGGACGAGAAATACCATCTCATAAAGAGTAATATTTTGACAAAAATCAGGAATCTAGGAAACCAAATGCACAACATTCAAGTCCTTCAGAAAAATGAAGGTAATTTAATTGTTGTTCACCGACCTAGAAAAAAAGATAAAACATCTTACAAGAGGTGTGTGCCATGTTCTTTTTGTTATGGCTATTTCTTAAAGACAGATTTATGGAAACATAAATGTACATTACAAGAAAAATCGTTATTGCACATCAAAGGAAGAAAACAAGTAGCCCCTGGTATGCTTTTACTGCCGAATTCTGACATTTCTGTGAGCGATGAAATGCACGTTTTTTTTTTCATACTTTCTGCACTGATGCACTGCTCCTTGTTGCAAGGAATGATTCTTTAATTGTTAAACTTTTGCAGAAAGAATGGACATGACAGTGAACAACACACTTACATTACAACCGAACTGAGAGACAACTAGACTACTGATTAAGATGAGTGAGATAAGCAACAGACCCTCAGCCAGACTTGAAGATTTTCTTACACTATCAATGTATGAAACTGTCACTGAGGGAGTAAAGTCACTTTGTGGTTTTAAACCAGTCGCACAGGAATTTGGAATTCCGTCTCTTGCACTTAAGTTAGGACACGATTTAAAAAATGTGCATTGCTTTTAAAAGCCAGCAAAATTCAGAATAATTTATTGAAGATGAAAAAGAGACCGAACGGTTCATTAACTCTATAAATATCAAATGGACTGAAGAAGAAGTGTCTCGCCATGCTTTGAGAACAATTCATAAAGTCAAACAGAACAAACCTAAACTTCTTCCTCTCACAGAAGATGTAGTCAAGATGTATACCTATCTATATCCAGGAAACAGCTTCCAATTGTATAAAAGTCCTTAGGACAGAATCAACAGATGAAAATGAGAAAAGGTCAGCATGGGATGAATTAATGTTTGTTGGTACAGACTATAATGTTTAATCGCAGAAGACTGGGAGAAGTATCAAAAATGACAATCGCAGACTTTCAGTCTAGAAACATTGTGCATGATAACGATATACTACAGTCACTCTCTGTATTTGAACAAAAGTTGTGTAGAACACTAACTGGAATTGAAATTTGTGGGAAAAGAGGGTAAACTGTACCTGTTCTGCTGACAAAAGAAATGAATGAATCTCTTGAAACGTTAATTAGTCATAGACAGATTATGAATGTTTCCTATGACAACAATTTTCTATTCCCAGTAACAAACATTTCACTGAGACATTTAAGAGGTGATAAATGCCTGTGTTTATTTGCAAATAAAAGCAATGTGAACAATCCTGACCAGATGAAGTCAACTGGATTACGAAAGCATATTGCTACAATTTCACAATATACCTAAAAGACGAGTTGGGTGTTTTGGCAGATTTTATGGGGCATGATATCCGGGTTCATGAGAATTTTTACAGACTACCAGAAGCTACCTTCCAGGCAACCAAAATAGCAAAACTGCTAATAGGAATGGAAACTGGGACACTAACTGCAGCTCAGGGATTGACTCTAGATACCATCACTGTCAATGCAGATGAAGGTATTGAAATTTCTTTTCTTCTATATTTTTAATATAGTTTTATTTAGTACAAATAAAGTTTGCCTTGTACTTATTATAGTATCGAAA
Source organism: Sinotaia quadrata (assembly GCA_028829895.1). Classification (NCBI taxonomy): domain Eukaryota; kingdom Metazoa; phylum Mollusca; class Gastropoda; order Architaenioglossa; family Viviparidae; genus Sinotaia; species Sinotaia quadrata. Next base: position 138,409,843 of record CM054180.1, on the reverse strand, counting down.
GAGATTTCTCACACTTTATCGTAATGTGACGGGGTGTGGTGTTAAGTTGTTATTATGGGTCACCCCAGGATGCGAGGAGTTGAAACGATGAAGATGATGAGCCAATAGGACAACACGGCTACGGCAACCACAGCAGAAGAGTCAGAGCACGCAACACGTGTTTACATTTCCATCTGATCTTTATTTAGGCGACACACCGCCAACCACGCTCTTCTCTTGACCACTCTCAGACCACTCTCCAAAAGACCACCAAAAGACCGACCAAATACGACCCTCTCACTCTCTCTCACACACAATATAACTAAAAAGTCCGGGCGGCAAAGGGGACTCCACTAGTCAATTCTGGAACTGAGACTAAAACTAATGCTAAACGGGTACTTCTGTGCTAACGTACTTTCGTTCTAACACAAATTCCTTCTAAACTACCTAGAGTTATATAATACTTTAACTATCAAAAAATAGTACACTAAATACTCTTTAAATATAATACTTCCTTACAATATAATTCACAAAATAAATTATAAAATAAAATAAATAACTATATTCATGTGCCAGGGGAAAGCCATGTACATATACATAAATCATAGAATATATTTATAAAACAATATAAACTAACTTACAAAATTAAATAAATATAAACTACATCCCACTAACTATTAGAATATCTAAACATCAACTTTATTAAATAAATATATAATATGATAAGTGGCGGTTAAACACGTACACAATGGCACAGCCATACACATTATATAGCAGACCGCGCCGCGTGATTCAAACTAGCGGCCGATGACCTACTTTGCTGCCCGGCAAAACAAGCGCTACGCACACACTGCTCTATACACAAGTACATCCACCCTTCCACAGTAAGAAATAACATTTTTTTAATAAAAGAAATAGAAAAACTATTTAATGTTATTAGTAATGAGCAACCATTTTCAGTCTTGCACATTAAAGATGTTTCTTGGAATATAACTTGATCCTCAAGTGAGAAATATTAGTTATCTTGACTAATAGAAAATTATAGGGCAGAACTGTACGTATACTCAATGCACACATTATATCCTATATAAACTCCTGAAAAAGTTTGTGAAAAATATCATATTTAAATTCTGCATGATTTTTTACTCAAAATAATTAACTACTAGTGTTTTTAACTTGCCAATTCAGAGCCAATTACATATTACTTTCAGTTCTAGAAGAAGTCAGCGAAGATGATAGTGTAGAGTAGACACTTCTGAGGATGAATCTAAGGAAGGAACCAGTGAGTAACATTTCATGTTTTAAAAAGCTTTCACTCTTTTAACAAAAAACTGTAAAGTAATGCCAATTTATTATCAGTGTCTTAGTTACTTGGAGACTATTTTGTGTTGTTGTAATATAGTATACCATAATAGTAATTGGGGGTGGGGTTGATTTGGGTATTTACTGATTAATAACTCTTAGTATTATCATTATTTGAAATAAAGCTCTAATAAACTTTAAAACACATTTTGCAATCATGCATTGCCAGATTTATAAAATAAGCATCAGACTATTGGTTAAGTTTTAATGGGAGTAATTCTCTTTGGGTATTTTGCTATTGAATGAAAATCTTCAAAAGCAGAATATCAGTGTATTAAAATTCAGTATGACTATTGTATTTTGTTGACAGTATTAATATATTTAATTAATATTTTATTTATTTTTTTTATTCATGCAAAATTAAATTCTAAAATTTGTTATCTCTGTGAGACGAGTTTAAACAAACAACTCTGACCCAGATTAAGAATATGAAGCGTCATTGATATGGGTCACCAATTGTTGCGTAAGTCGAGCATATTTTTGGAATCAAACTCACACTGTCTATAGAACATGGTCAGTCAACTATGACTATTAAACAAAGCTGGAAAACAACTGAGTTCCTAGCTTGAGGGCCCACACATTATTTTCGCGCCCTAGAATTTTCAGTGCGACTACCACACGAACCCTAAGAATGTATAAATATCCAGGTCTTAGACAGACCCATCACTCTGTTTAAGACCACTAGAGGCCTGTGAATCGGTTTGTCATGGAGAGAGGCTAGAGAGGTATGTTTGAGATAGAAAATTGTTGTTGTAAATTGATTTTCTAAACACTTGCTTCAAAATCTGTTGAATTATGTTTTATTCTTGCAAAATGTTATAATGATGTTGAAACTATGTAATTTTTATTCTCGTTTGACAAAGAATCAGATAAACGAATGTTAAAGGAATTTTAAAATGAAAAACGAAAATAAAAGTACAGATTAGAATTTATTGGAACATGAACTGATGCACACAATTTAATGTTTATGCTGTAGCTTCAAAAGCTGTTGTAATGTTCAATGTGAACTGTTTAAGTTCAAGGTGCTATGTTCAAGAAATAGATGAGTAGTGTGATGTTAATGTCTATGTTGGCACCTGTAAACTGCCATTGGAATTCTGTTGAAGATAACAAGAGACAATTTCCTGAGAAGTGTGGAACACCATGAGAGACGCTGTGACACAACGGGAGAGGAGGAGTATTTCCTAAACTTGGAAGGGAATTCATATGCATGTGGTGGCGCTTGCTCAAGGAATTGGGTCTGTCAAGAAAGTACTGGAAGTTACAAGGAGAGCAGTAGTGAGTTATGTGAATCTGTCTGCCAAGTAACGGCGTGAAAATGCAAGAGATGAACAATAAGACAAGTGTTTGTAAAAAGCATAACTATACGATAACAGTAAACTGGACTTGTGCATAGTTATATCTGCAGTGAACTCATTCATTGACTGTGCAAAGGAACTGTGATTTGTGTATTGTGTTGTGCATTCAAATTTGGACTATTCAAGAATATGTTCATGTGATGATATACTAAACTGTTACCAGGCATGGCCATTCTAACAAGACTTTCTGCCACCAGCCATCTAATACAAGAACAAGACTACCACTTACAAGCCACATCAGGTGAATCATAATTATGAATTGTGTAATCTATACATGTTTCTTTGATTTTTGTAAATTCCTAATCTATTTTCTGATTCTTCTTATAATCTCTTTCTATTGACTGAAATAGTATCGTTATCTAATTTTGGCTACAGAGTTTCTGTAATGTGTTAGTAAGCTAAATTAGAGACTGACCTGATAATGTATATTAACATAAAATTCCTAGTAATTGTTCTATGGAATTAGCATGTATTATTTTTCCTAATTATCTGAGCTTGATTGTATAAGCATTAGAGAGATTTGCGATCTCTGATTAGTTGCCATGTGTGATTTTTATTTGAGAACATTAATTGCAAATTTATATTAATTGTTATTTATTATTTTCTTTAATAAATGTGTTGAATTTTAACCATCCACTCTCGTCACCATGGAAGAGAGGTACATGTGATGATGATGGGTGGGGGCTGCCAAATGATATAATGACATGATAAGACGTCAAACACATGCTTCAGGATAGTTCTGTCATCGATAAGGAGAGATTTTTGGGGCTGGAATAGAGACAGTGTGACTGATAAGATAGTTTAATAATGTCTGTTATTCTAGACAAGTAACACTTGTTAGTTAGTTAGTTAGTTAGCAGATTTCCAGGGATTGACTTAGTCGCTCTCGTGACCACAATGACAAAGTCCCCATCGGATAATTGTGGTTAATTGCGAGGAAAAATTATTGTTTGTTAATTATTTATAAATAAAATTTGATAAATTAATAATTAAGCAATTGACAGACAACAACCTCACCACAAGTAGCTCGCAGTACATGTAGAAATATAACATAGAAATGATATAAAAAGAAGTGTAAAAATAATTAAAAGTTACTGACTGAATACACAAATGAAGTCTAAAAATTAATGTTTGAGATAAGACGAGTAAATATGACACTTCATCATACAGTATTCATTTATCTATAGTCGTGGAATTTACCAGTCCTTCTCTCAAATGAGTTTTTGGTGAATAATTATCAACTGCATCATTAATTTAAAATTCATGTAAAACTAGTAAAATTTCTTTGAAAATATTAAAATGATTATTTTCATTTCCCATTTCATATTACTAATATTATAATGAATACCGTATACTTGATGAGTCTACTTCTAAAAATAGTAATATTATAATTAATACCATATACCTGATGAGTCTACTTCTAAAGATAGTAAAATTACAATAAGCACCGTATACTTGATGAGTCTACTTCTAAAAATAGTTATATTTCCTGTTTAGGAAAAGAATGAAATACATGTAATAAAAATTACCGTGTGATAAAGATATGGATTATATAATTGCAATCGACTTAAAATTTGATAACTGCGCTTTATATTTTAATATGTAAGATGGAGTTTTGTCGGTTTGTATCTGTGTTAGTTTTAACTGTATTTAATATCATTTCTGCTCGATGTGCTTTAAGGCAAACATAACTGTTCTTTTGATGAAGTGTTAAATTCTCCTGACATATTGCTTTACCATAACCGGGTACAGAACTACAGTGTTTAATTCTCCTGAAACATTGTTCTACATTACTGGACACAGTAATTCTTTATTGTTTTTATTCTGAAGCATGACTTCTAAGAAGTTCTTTATTTATTCTCGAGCATGACTTTTAAGAAATTATTTATTTATTTATTCTCGAGCGTGACTTCAAAGAAGTTCTTTATTTATTCTCGAGCTTGACTTCAAAGAAGTTATTAATTTATTTATTTATTCTAGGGTATGACTTCGAAGAAGTTATTTATTTATTTTCGAGCATGACTTCAAAGAAGTTCTTTATTGACTTATTCTCGAGCATGAATTCAAATAAGTTAATTATTTATTTATTCTCGAGCACTGCTATCTTTCAATCTTGGATTTGCTACCAATCTCCTGTGTTCGGCAAATGATTGTGAAAATGTGTATGTCTACTGAAATATGAAAACCACTTTAATGAAATGAAACATAACATATGTATGTCTACTAAAGATGAAAATCACTCTAAAGAAATGAAACATAAAATATGTACGTTTAACGAAAGATGAAAACCACTTTAAAGAAATGAATCATAAAATATGTATGTCTACTGAAAGATGAAATCTACTCTAAAGAAATGAAAGACAAAACGTGAGCAAGAATTCACACAGCTTTCTTGTCACTCTCTCTTCTGACGTCATTCAGCTGTCGAACATAAACTTGAATAGCTGGTTTATTTTAATGTTTTAATAGATACATCTATTTTAGTTGGATTTGTTTAATTGTTTGCTTTTCTTTGGTTACAGGGATTAGTATAAAATGGTATCAAAAGGGTTTTAAGGAAACAATACTCTTACTCTTTACATTTCTTTTAGACGTAATAGGAAAATATCAAAAGTACTTGTTTATAAACTAGTATTTTAGACGTAATAGGAAAATATCAAAAGTACATGTTTATAAACTAGTATTTTTGACGTAATAGAAAAATATCAAAAGTACATGTTTATAAACTAGTATTTTTGACGTAATAGGAAAATATGAAAAGTACTTGTTTATAAACTAGTATTTTAGACGTAATAGGAAAATATCAAAAGTACATGTTTATAAACTAGTATGTTTCAAATCATAAAGGTCTTTTATAATAAATATTAAAAACATTCCATTTTATAAGGATTGGGCAGGACTTCAGCCTTCTATTTTTAGACTGAGATCATCTATATCGGCAATGTGAAATAGAATTATTTTTAAAAAAACAAAACAATTGTTTACATACCCGGTTTATAACAGTTTCTGGAGTCTGTAATGGTTGGCCTAGTCTGAGATCCAAATCTTGAGAGCTGTCTAATTGCATGACTCTAGACCACGTCACTTCCTGTCTGTCGGTCTCTGGCACGAGATCACACAGCACTCCTTGCAACTGTTCCTGGACAACCTCTCCCCACAGAGATGCCGGAACTTCCATAAGAAAGTTTAGTCCAGAGTCCACACCCAGCAGTCGGATGTGAAAGTCGTGAAGTAATTGACGTACAACTTGTGACAGATGTCCGTCCTCTACACGTCCTAGAACATCGGATAAAAGTCTGTCTCTTCCTTCCAAACGCATGACAAACCGGATGACGTTCTTTCTCTCTTTCTTCATTTCTTCTTTGTATTTCTCATTTATGACCTTGAGATCTTCTCTTCTTTTTCTTTCTTCGTCTAGTTGTGAAGTTAATCTACTCCTCTCTTCCTCTAGTCTTCTTTTTTCTTTTTCTAATTGTTTTATTGCTCTGTTCTTTACGTCTTCTAACTTTTTCAATTTAATTTCCTTTTCTCCCACCTGTTCTGTTGTTCTACTTCTCTCTTCCTCTATTCGTTGTGTGCACCTCCTCCTCTCGTCTTCTAGTTGTCTCGTCACTCTAATAATGTCTTTCTCTAATTTCACCATTTTTGTTTTGTTTTTCTCTTCAAATGCCTTCATCTCTCTCCTCTCTGATTCCAATTTCTGAATCCGATCATTGCTCCAGTCAGTCTTAGCCACCACGATGTTTTCAGCTTCAGAATTAATATCAAACAACAAGAAAATATGAAACCATGTAATACAGACCTGACGTGCCGACATTGATAATTAAGTGATAATATAAAACTATTCATATGAAGTCATGTATTTGAAACAAACTGATTAGACATTAGAGAAATTAAAATTTAATATAAAATGGAACAACAAATGAATCTGAATTTCAAAAAATGTATTCTTGTTGAATTGAGTAAAGGCCTATCAGTTGTAATTGTTCAATACAAAGTTTTAAAATATAACAAAATTAATTTGTAAAACATATGTAATAATATTATTCAAACAATGATATAGTTGCTTTCTATAAGAAAATACGCATGATTTCAAAGATCAAGAATATTAACAAATATAACCACGTAATCCTTGATTATTATCAATAAATTGTACATACCTGCTTGCAAAACTCTGCGGTCTCTTATTGTTTCTACACGGACAGTCCCCGAGTGTGTGTTGACAGCAGTACAACGACCGGCAATCTTGATGCAATCCACCCCTTTAAGTGTTGAAGGGTTTTGTTCTGCACTTTGAGAAGTAACTGTAAAACCAGTGTTTATATGAAAACAGACAAGACTGTATTTAAGAAAATATTACTAAATAATTAATTATTTACACGGACACTAAATACTGAATAATTCGTCATGTTATTCAACGGAAATGTTTGGGGGGGAACATATTGCTATATTATAAATGAAATTATTTTGCAAAATGTTTAAAATGTCTTGGAATTGTAAGAAGGTTTAGATATTTATTTGTTGTACGAAAGTTTAGATATTTATTTGTTGTACGAAAGTTTAGATATTTATTTGTTGTACGAAAGTTTAGATATTTATTTGTTGTACGAAAGTTTAGATATTTATTTGTTGTACGAAAGTTTAGATATTTATTAGTTGTACGAAAGTGCAGATATTTATTTGCTGTACGAAAGTTTAGATATTTATTTGTTGTATGAAAGTTTAGATATTTATTATTTGTTGTACGAAAGTTTAGATATTTATTTGCTGTACGAAAGTTTAGATATTTATTTGTTGTACGAAAGTTTAGATATTTATTAGTTGTACGAAAGTTTAGATATTTATTTGCTGTACGAAAGTTTAGATATTTATTTGCTGTACGAAAGTTTAGATATTTATTTGTTGTACGAAAGTTTAGATATTTATTTGCTGTACGAAAGTTTAGATATTTATTTGTTGTATGAAAGTTTACATATTTATTTGCTAACGGCGTATTTCTTCAAAACATTGTACGTTACGATATTTAATTGTTTTGTTTCCAGAACGAGAAAGGAAGATAGTGTTAATTAGACAGACAGGCAGGTTTAATTAAACAGACAGGTATGTTTAATTAGACAGACAATTAGGTTTAATTAGACAGACAGGAGGATTTAACTTTTAATTGGAAAAGATGCACTGTAGATGAACCAAGTAATGCTTTAAAATGAATATTATAATTACAATTAATGCTAAATTGCTAATGTTAGAAGTATTAACTGAAATTTCAAGTGTAACTGTTAATGATCTGAACAGACTGAGTGCTAAGTAGTCAATTTTAAAATATTACTGACATTTAAAAATTAAAGGGGTTGCCCAGTATGTCAGTCTAAACATAACAAATGTAACACTACTGATCTTACCCTGAGTGCTAAGTAGTCTGAACGTAACAAATGTAACATTAGTGATATAATCTGAGTGCTAAGTAGTCTGAACGTAACAAATGTAACATTACTGATATGACCTGAGTGCTAAGTAGGATTTTCGTTACTAGAGCACGATCAAGCCTAAGCATGTCTTTGGTTTCCCCTACCAACTCAGGCAGGTTTTATGACAGTGGTCATTATGTAAACATCTTTATTTGCCGCTGTAATGTTCTGTCCAGTAGTGGTTGTCCAGTGAGTAAAACAACCATTGATATATTACATATTTTCCCAAAAGTGATTGTCTAGTTAGTTATATAGTCATTGATATATCCTGCCCAATAGTCATTTAGTCAGTGAAATTGTGGCAGAGTAAATTTGCTTGTCCCTATTTTAAAATTAATTATATTTATTGTAAAATGTTAACATGACATGTCCTTCGGGTACTGTGCATGACGATATTTTTGTAAGTACCAGAGTTAAATAACAACTCGGGTAAAGAATAAGCTAGAACTTGCTGATGTAAGTACCAGAGTTAAATAACAACTCGGGTAAAGAATAAGCTAGAACTTGCTGATGTAAGTACCAGAGTTAAATAACAACTCGGGTAAAGAATAAGTTAGAACTTGCTGATATAATCCAAACCAGTCTGGAGTGGACGAATAATTTTTGTTATCCAATAGTTTAAGGTTTACAAATAAGAACTAGCCATTGAGTACAGACCGATACTTACCTGTTGAAGAAAGTACTATATACTTATCACTTTGATTTTGACTTCACTCAAAGTACTGTATTCTTATCACTTTGAATTTGACTTAAAGTACTATATTCTTATCACTTTGATTTTGACTTCACTCAAAGTACTATATTCTTATCACTTTGATTTTGACTTAAAGTACTATATTCTTATCACTTTGATTTTGACTTAAAGTACTATATTCTTATCACTTTGATTTTGACTTAAAGTACTATATTCTTATCACTTTGATTTTGACTTAAAGTACTATATTCTTATCACTTTGATTTTGACTCAAAGTACTATATTCTTATCACTTTGATTTTGACTTAAAATACTATATACTTATCACTTTGATTTTGACTCAAAGTACTATATTCTTATCACTTTGATTTTGACTCAAAGTACTATATTCTTATCACTTTGATTTTGACTTAAAGTACTATATTCTTATCACTTTGATTTTGACTTCACTCAAAGTACTATATTCTTATCACTTTGATTTTGACTTCACTCAAGTCCGGTCATGAAAATGTGATAATTAGCTTATGATGAGTTAAATGATTGATCGAGGGAGGATGGTCTTAGAAATAGTTCTTACACTTCGCAAAAGTAATATGACTTGTTGATTTGATGTAATGTTGTATTTACTTGTTGATTTGATGTAAAGATATATTTACTTGTTGATTTGACGTAAACATGTATTTACTTGTTGATTTGACGTAAACATGTATTTACTTGTTGATTTGATGTAAACATGTATTTACTTGTTCATTTGATGTAATGATGTATTATGTGAATAGACTATGTGGAGGATTAATTTGCCTATTCCTATTTTAAAACTAAATTGCTATATCAATTGTTAAATGTCGAAGTGACCCGATCTTAGGCAATGCTAATGGTAATATTTTTAAGTGCCATGAGTTGGAGTAAACAACTTAGAGAATATGCTAGAAATCATTGATTTTATCTATACCAATTTTGGGTGGATGAGTAGATTTTTTTATTATGCAGTGGTTGAGATTTACAAAGAAAGAGACCAGCTAGTGCGCTGAGATAAAATTTTACCTGTTGAAAGAAAATTTATTTTTCCTAATCACTTTGAATTTTGTGTGGAAGAAACCAGGGCCCGGTTTCACGACAGCCGCCCAACTTAGAGCGGAGCTTTCCCGAAAAGCGCGCTAGTTCCAAACTACTTAGTTGTCACTTTTAGGTAGCGTTTCACGACTGCCAACTAGAAACGATCTAAGTAGTTGCCAACTCGAAGCGTCACTTGACTTGTTTATAAATAGATCTATCCCACAATTCAATTTTAACAATGGAAGCCGAGCATGAAAATCGTCGCGCAAATAAAGATAATTTCACGCATTCAGAGGTCGTTGCTTTAATAGAGGCATACGAATGCAGAAAAAAACACCCTACAATCACGACTAAAGAGCTCACTCACAAACAAAGACAAAAAGAATGCGTGGGCTGCTGTGCTTATGTTATGAATGCGGTTTCTACCTTTCATCGGTTAGCACCCGAACTTCGCTGTAAGTGTAAATGGTCTAATCTACGCTAAACAAACAAGCGAAGCAAAAAGTTACCTTGCTAAAAGAAAATACCCTAAGACTGGTGGAGAACTCATGTATATTTTTATTCACATTATCAAAATAAAAGTGCTATATTCTATTCTCAAAACTATAAACACTAAATCAGTTGTTTGAGGAATAAACTATAATAATTTGTTTAATATTGGATAACCTGTCATTTGACATAAATATTCCTTGTACAAGAAATGAATTAAACATTTATATAGAAATTATATACAAATTGCAGTTTTAGTCATAAATTATATTTTCTATTTTTTTTATTAACTGTTTCAATACTTATTTTTTTTAGTTCTCATGTTCATAAAACAATAACTATCATATCTCAAAAATACCTTTGAATGTATGTGATAAATACAACACTAAATAAACATGCAAACTGAAAACAATGGATAAAGATTCTGTTTGTATAATTTATTTTTTTCTTAATAATTATTTTAATCAATTCACATTTAGGCATAAGTCACCATCATGATAATATTTAAATGTCTATAAAAATTATGTGTTTAATATGACATGAGTCACCATCATATTAATATTTAAATGCCTAGATCTTTTTGTAAATACTAACTGAAGTAGCAATTTATTTCTCTATCCAACAGTTGCCAGTGTTAAGTCACATTTTATATTCATCTATATGAATTTTTCCCATCAGGCAGTGTATACATACACTGTTAATGTAAAAGTTAAATATATTTGTAACAACAATGAAATAAATGTAAATACTTTGAAAATACAAAAACTGTATTTTTCAGAAAACCAAAACAAAGCTGTTCACCTTTTGAAGATTTACACATAATTCTACTTCTAATTATATTAACTTATACAAATGCATTATTACTATGTAATGTATACATAATATATGGCCATTCTTTTTTTAAATTAAAAAATAATCATTAGTTTAATGTTACAGCTAGATACACATATGTCAGTTTGACAGATGATGAGTAGCACTGAAAATTTACTGTATTTAATAAAAAAAACACAATGAAACTTTAAAAAAAAATTAAAATGCCACCACATTTTTAGCCTTTATATTTTAACAATATAATAGAATATATATTTTACTTTTATTTTCAAAACTCTAACAGTATAATTATGAAATAACTGTACATTTTATTATAATATTATATATGATCAAATATTACTATCACTAATATAATTTGGTTTAAAATAAACTTAATGCCAATTAAAATTGATATATTATTATTAATTTTTAATAGTCCACTAATGAAAATTTCCATTTATATGATAAAACAATTATTTTTTGTTTTTATCTGTGGCTTTAGAGAGTTTTAAGTTGCATTATAATGAATATACAGATAAATAAAATTAAGGAAAGATATAATTCATTCTTGAGATTAATGGATTTAGTGGAAACAGAATTGCAAAATTAATTAACTGCTTTCCTTTCACACATGATTGCATAAAAACTACATACATTTACATTAAAATAAAATATTTAGAAATGGGTGGTAGAAATAAAATATATGCTCATAGTGATTCATAAATGTTTCTGTGGATTATTTCTGAGAATATTAAACTATATACGATCCCGTGACGGACGATTTCTTCTTTGCCTACGTCTGTGATAGAATTGATGCACGCGTGACGCTGTTTGTTTGTACCTTAGGTCGCTGCTAGCGAAAGTTAGAGCTGGTCGGTAGGTGCTCCAGTAGTTCTGACCTAATTTAGGCCGCGCGCGCCCAAGTTTGCAGTCGTGAAACACTACCTAGCGCTTAGAAGGAAACTAAGCTGGCCGTTAGCTTAAAGGGGATTTAACTGATTGATTGAGAGAGAAGGGATTTGGAAATATTTCGTGCATTTTGCTATTGATACTTTTGCATTTTATGTAGAGATGTATACTGTGAGTGGATATTGATATACTTGTATTTTATGTAGAGATGTATACTGTGAGTGGATATTGATATACTTGTATTTTATGTAGAGATGTATACTGTGAGTGGATATTGATATACTTGTATTTTATGTAGAGATGTTTAATGTGAGTAGTTATTATTTCTATAAATTGTGAATTACAATGCTTGCATGTAGTACACTAAACCCTTGTCATTGTTTCTAGTGAACACATTCATAAACCAATAAGATGAATTTATTATGCTGTATGCATGTATCGGGCTAATAAATACTGTTGTAGGAAACTGTAAGTTGTTATTTGAATGTAAGAAAGAAATGAGTTAGAGTTGAATAAACTGGAAAACTCAGCATTTGTTCCCTGATTATATTTTACAGGGAAGAAGCAACCTGTCTTCATTTTTCTAGAATTTCCGAGTTTATTGATTTGTAAACTGCTACAACTGTGGTAGTTTTGAGAAGTATCTACCCCCAGCGTGTAAGTGTAATGATACACTGCACTCTGTCATTGTATGAAGGCAAGGAATGCTTTACTACTTCATAGAATTTCTGGTATAAGGAAGTTGCTGGATATTGCTAAATTGTTGTTGTGATTGGGGTAACTAATATGGCAAAGGAGTGCCCAGATTAGTCTCAAAGAACGCCAGCTCATGAAACATATGGAGAAATGAAAATTCTATTGTGAACAATAACTTGTGACATTGTTACAAAAGCACATGAAAGACTATTGCAGCAGCATCTAGACAAGGTTATGTACAAACTATTATCACTTATCTTAATGTAACTCCATTTTTGTTCTCTGATAGGAATTATCCTGTGATTTATATCAACACTAATCTGATGACTTATGTGTTAGGGTAAGACTCTATATGCCTTGGAATTATTTCATAGAAATACTGATGTCAAATAATCTTTTTAATTGTATTTTATATGAATATTTGATTGTTGATTTAATACATTTATTAAACTTCTTACACATCTGTGTTAACCATATATTGGAGAGATAGTGGATGGAGGGGGGATCGCTAAATATATATTACAGATGGATTTATCTTTTCCTTTTCCGAAGCTTCCACATTCAGAAATATTGTGTGATGGTAAATATTTGTCTTTAATGTTGTGGAAGAGACAACACGATTACAGCGCCCACATATCAGCCAAGTGAGAGAGACGAGTGGTATCTTCCGGAGAATTATTAATAATATAAATTAATATTCTCATCACTTGTAATAAGTTATGGGTGATTAAATAAGAAGAAGAACAAGAATCATAACCAGTAACTAGTGTGGTGTAAGCGTCACCTGAGTGACAACAAATCCACTCAACTGTTTTCTTCTGTCCAGCCACAGAGCTAGATGAGAACAAAAAATAAAAGCAATGTGTGGAGCTGAAAATGCAGACACACAGATAAAATTCCTTTAATTAAAGTTGAACATATGTAGAATTCCTTTGATGCTTTAACTTTAATTGTGAGCCACTGCAAAGCCAGTCAGAGATTTTGCGGTGTAGAAAATCGTATTCAACCTTTCAGGCAGTCAGACTTTGATCTCACAGTAGGAGCATTCAAAGTCAAGCCAAGCTACCATAGCAATTATACAACCAGGTGCTCAAGCAGACACACCAAGGGAAGACGCATGCATTACGTAATAGTATGCACTGGCAAAGGGGGATAGATGCTATTGAAACTCAGTGTCGGGCAGCTTCTAAGGGACACCAGCCTTGCACTAGCAGAGCAGTCTTTGAGTAGAGTCACTCAACCAAGACTAATACAATACGTGAAACAAGGGATGGATTATGTCCAGAAGGGGGTGGTGGTTTAGAAGTAGAACCCAACTCGAGCTTAAATAGAGCACTCATTCAAATGGTCATTTCCCGTATCTCATCCCTCTATGGTTAAAAGCATAGACAGAGCAGATGAAGGATTGTCTGAGATGGTAAATTTACGATTTTTTATAGATTTAATTATTTTCTTTACTTATTGCAAATTGTAGATTTTTTCTTGCTAAGATTGTAACTTTAAATGATTTTTCTGTAACTGCATTCTTGGACTAAGAAAGGAAGTAAATTGTGAAAGAATTTACGATGAGAATCAAGAATGGAATTACAGGTTTACTTTAGTCATAACATGAGACTGATGTGCAGAAATTCACTTTGTATTTTCACAGCTTTGAGGGACGCTGGTCTAAGGATGATGGTCTAAGGAACACTGGCCTGAAGGATGAAAGGCAGAAATGTCTAATTGGAAAGGGGCAAGAGTACACATGATGAGCAAGACAAGGTAAATTCACTGTGACTGGAGATACAGAGTGACGGGGTGGGTCAGAGGTCAGTGTCACGGAAGGTACCGCATACCATTAATGGAAAGGATATGTCAGAGGTATCAACTCTAAGGTTATGTGACTGACAGTGAGTTACTAGTCTGTGTTCAAGGACTTAAATTTCACTGGATTGTGATTTCAGGGATGTGTAAATTCTAATGAAATTGTGAATCTTATGGACCTAACCATTATCTCAAGAACTGTTCCAAGTGAAGCTGTAACAAGTGGCTACGATAACTGGCTGGGAACAACGCGCACAAACACCAGGTGATCATAACCCATATTTGTCTCATTGTAAACCTGTATGTTCAATGATTGTGTAAATTCTTGTGTTTATTTCTTCCTATTTCCTTATTCTGATACCTTTCTTTTGAGTGGAATTATTAATACTGAATATATGCACCTAGTAATTGTTCTAGGCAGAGTATTAATATTAATTGTGAGCATTTCTAATAATTATTTTGAGATAAATTTGTGAAGGACAAATATCTTGTTTTTTCTAATTACTGATTTTTTTAGAACTGTTAAACTCTTAAAATTTTCATCTCTAATTATTGATTTGTGAACAGTTAAATTCTTAAAATTTTCATCTCTATTTATTGATTTGAGAACAGTTAAATTTTTAATTCCTTATTCTTCTAAATATTGACTTTGAGAGAGGAACATTGAATCTTGAATCTTGTATTATTTTCTGGCGTGGTTTAACATTGAATAATTTGAAATTTATTATTTCTTTTCTTTAATAAAATTTGTTATCTTTTAACTATATACTCTCTTATCATTGGAGGAGAGGCACATGTGACACCGATAATGGGTGGGGGCTGCCAAATGACGTAATAACAATTAGTAGAAGGTCTGTGCACATGTCTTAAGATAGTTCCCATTATCGACGATGAGAGATTTGTGGAGGGCTGGGATAGTGAAAGAACGACTGCTAAGATAAAGGCCGTATAGTTCGCTATTCTGAGACAGGTAACACTTGAGGAGAGGGTCACTGACTGATGGACTACTCAAGGCTTGACCTAGTCACTCTCAGACCGCATGACAAGACCCTTGAGGAGATTGTGAGCGATTGGTATAAAAGTGAATTAATTAATATATATTGTTTATGAGTATAATGTTGTTTATTAATTAATAGCCAAAGGGCGTGCACAGAGAATCTCCTTTCTGCCACACAATATAAAAAAATACTTCTTTCCACTAACCTCTTACTTAAAGAACAGAGTTAAATACTTATAAATAAATAGACGTAAATATATAATCTATTTTATGTTTACATTGTAAATTGTAAAGGGATATAGAATGCAAAGCCAGTAACATCCAATTCTGACTAATCAAAATAATAGACACATAAATCAGTCAATAAGAATTATTTCAAGAGAGAAATAAATTAGCCTATATAATGATTTTCCATAGAAACAAATCAGTCTGTTACAATGTATTTCCATAGAAATATATCAGTCTGTTACAATGTATTCCAGTAGAAATAAACTTATATTGTCATTCTGTATGACCTCTATACACTGTAAGCACAAATCTTTTCCATACGAGAAACTACCTGTATACTGACGTCACAATATATGTATTATGAGAGCTATACTAACCTTGGTTTCCACTTTCAGTTTTCTTTATATTTATTTTCACCATTTGTTCCACAATGATAACATCTTTTGCTTCATCTCCATTCACTAGTGGTGTGCTAAGGCGTTCTGACGGCATGTATCCACACTGCAGACAAATAAGACCCTTTGTTTATTGTTAATGTGTGTTTACCCTCCATCCATCCATCTATCCATCCATCTATCTACCTCTCTCTCTCTCTCTCTCTCTCTCTCTCTCTCTCTCTCTCTCTCTCTCTCTCTCTCTCTCTCTCTCTCTGTCTGGTTGTTTATCTATCTGTGACAGTAAATTTGTCGCTCCATATTTTAAAATTTAATTGTTATATAAACTGCTAAATTGTCAGAGAAATCCGATCTAGGGCACTGTGGTGTTACATTTGAAAGTGAGTTGAAGTAAACAGCCTTAGGCAACACTACTCAAGATTTGATTATCTAATGGTAACTGAGCAGTATTCTATTATCCAATGATTATGATTAATGAGAACGAGACTAACCAGTGGGTTGAGGTTAAGTAGTTCACTTGCAGTAGAGAATTCTTCTCTGATCACATTTGAATTCAGAGTGGAAGAAGAAGGTCTGTCTTGAAGGCAGTCATTAGCTTGATGGTGAATTGGGCTGACTGATGGTGAGAAAATGGACTTAGGAATATTTCTTACATTTACCATTGATATGTGTGACAAAGTAAATGTAGGCCCTACCTATTTTTAATTATAATTGTTATTTAAGTTGCTAAATTGTCAGAGTGACCTTACCTTGGGCACTCCTTATGGTGTTATTTTGAAAATGTTTGAGTTGAAGTAAGCAGCCTAAGACAAGATTTGCTGACCTAGTGGAAACTGAGTGAGTAGTTTTTATTATCCACTGATTATGATGTATGAGATCGAGACAAGCCAGTGGGCTGAGTTTAAGGAGTTTACAAGGCGGGAACACTCACTGAGTGTGGACATTTTGACATTGTAAAATTATGTGACATGAGTGAAAGGGACAATGAAGAAAATGTGGAACCTGCATTTAATCAAGGTTATGTGAAGTTTGTAATAACCTATTCTAATAACTACTTTTATATTCTCTAATAGGACTAACCTGCAATTTGTTTTGACTATACTGTTGAACCTTCATTAGTTGTAATATATATATATATATATATATATATATATATATAGAGAGAGAGAGAGAGAGAGAGAGAGAGAGAGAGAGAGAGAGAGAGAGAGAGAGAGAGAGAGTGTGTAAACTATAATTACCTGAACGTGTATTTGTGGAATATATTGATCAAATTATCCGTCTCATTGTTATTGTCATTTGTATAGTTGATTTTTCTTTTATTTATTGTTAAATTTATTACGCATATTGATATTGATATTCTTATGTTGGAGAAGAAAATGGGTGGATGGGGGTTTACTAAGATTAAAGTTGGATTTGTCTTCTCCTTTGTAAGAAGTTTTCACCTGCAGAAAACATTATGTGACTGTAAACGTTTTATGTTGTGGAACTGTGAAAATGTTTATACAATTCTAAGATATCCACCAAGTGAGAGACGAGTGGTGTTTGTTGGAAAATCATTAATAAAATAAAATTATTTTTTTCATCACTTGAAATTAGTTATGAAAGATTAATTAAAAATAATAATTATCTTCATTATCTAAGTGGCACACATGTCACAATATGCTTTACATGTACTATGTGAGTTAACTTGTATTACTATAAATCAGTGGTGCACAAACTTTTTGAGTCAGGGGCAACAATCTGACTTGTCGAAACCGTCTGAGGCCACAAAAAAGTGAAGATCAAAATCGTCCCACACAAGACAGATATCACATCTAAGAACACACAAATAACGATTAAGACTATAATTACGACAAAGAAGTTGCATACTAAGACTCATTCTAAAAATGTTATGATACGTCAACTTTCACAAAGTCAGTGTGAAGGATGGTGCTGCATGTCATCTGCAAGCTTCGAAATGTCTGGCTTGATATTTGACATTGAAAGATGCAAAATTGCTTACAGATTATCATCAGTCAGCTGACTGCGGGTATTGCTTTTGTTCAGTTTCATCTGTGAGAAAGTCTGTTCACAGCAGTATGTGCTGCCAAACATGCTAGTGTGGACAAGTGCATTATCTTTCAGATTAGCAAATGTATCAGGCAATGTTCTATAGAAGTCAAGCAAACTGTTTTCTCGGTAAGTAGCACGCAGTTCATCGGATGCCTGGAGATCAGCAAATTCGAGCTGGTATTCTGCGGACATGTCATCCACTGACACACTGAACGAATCAGCAAAAAGTTTCATTAACAATCTACATTGGTCAAAGTCATGAAACCGTAAATTGAAAGACTGAACCAATGCATCTAGCTTTCCAACATAAACATTTGTGTCAATGTCCTGACTCTTCTGTAGCTGTGACTGAAAAGTAGGAAAGTGCACAAAGTTTCCCGATGCTGATTGCTGCTGGAACAACTGCAACTTTGTCCTGAATGCCGAGATGTGATTTGCAAGTTGACAAACAAGCTGATTTTTGATTTGCAACTTTTTTGCAACAATTCAGATCATTCAAGTGTTGTGTCATGTCGACCAGAAAGGTCAAATCAGCTTGCCATGCTGGATTAGTTATGGAAGCAACTTCTTTGTCTTTGTTCTTGCTTCTGAGGAATTCTATGACCTCTTCAATTCACTCCCATAATCTTTTGAGCATCTTCCCTCGACTCAGCCAGCGTACCTCACAGCAATAAACAAGGTCACCATAATCTGCATCAATTTCTTCAAGAAGATTTCGAAATTGGCGGTGATTGAGTCCTCGTGATTTGATTAAATTGATTGTTTTCGTCACTAATGCCATCAGTGCCTGAAAACCAAGTTCTTTACTGCACAGGTTCTGTTGGTGAATAATACAGTGCAACTTCACCAACTGTCTGTTGCTTTCCTCGATGCTTCATCAACAGTGGTACCAGCCCGTTACTTTCTCCAGTCATGGCTGGTGCTCCATCAGTTGTCACACTTACCAGTTTCGTGAAATCCAGTGAAACACTACTACACAGTCGCACTGTCTCTTCAAACAGAGCAGATGCAGTTGTCTGACCCTTCATCGAACCCATGCCGATAAGTTCTTCTGTGATATCAAATGATGACGACACACTGCGAACAAAAACTAGCAGCTGTGCAGTTGAAATGATGTCAGTTTACTCGTCTGCAGCCAAAGAGAAGTAGATAAAGTTGGCTGCTTTGTTTGCAAGCTGTCTTGTCACGTCTGAGGTGTGAAATTCTTCATTGAACTGTCATACGATTCAAAGACACTGCCTGCAGTTTGTGAACAGCTTCCGGACACAACTTTTCTGATGCAGTAATCATACATTGCTTGACAAAATCACCGTCACTGAAAGGGCGGCCAGATTTTACTATCATCAACGAAATCTCGTAACTGACCTCACAGGCTGCACTAAAATCTGCTGACTGCTTTAAGAAAATGTTCTGTTGGCAATTCAGCGAACGCCTCAGATTCAATTTGAGCTGTTTGTTCATCACCGACAACGTTGTGGAAATCTTGATGCTTCGTATGATAATGACACTTTATATTAGAAAACTTCGCCACTGCTACTGTTGAATGACACAGCAGACAAATAATGTTTGTCTGTTGTTGAACAAAACAGTATTGTAGAGTCCAGTCAACATTAAATTGCCAGTTTTCGTTGTCAACTTTTCTTTTACAATTAGCTGCCTTTTTATCACAAAAATATAATCAAAATAAACAATGGAATGTGGTAGGTCCAACACTAACGCTTAACAACTACTGACCCTCCCTATCACAGGAAGGGGCAAGCACGTATGTGTGGGGTTTGCTGCCCGCCCATCCTGGTATAGCTTTTTTTCTCTTGCCTCAGTGAGTGTTATGTCAGCGGGCAGACATCATCTGCAAGGAGCGCCTGGACAAATGGGTCAGGAGGTGCTGCTTTGTTTCAAATCCTTAACAACTACCGACCCACCCTATCACAGGAAGGGGCGAGCACGTATGTGTGGGGTTTGCCGCCCACCCATCCCGGTATAGCTTTTTCCTCTTGTCTCTGTGAGTGTTATATCAGCAGGCAGATATCATCTGCATGGAGCGCCTGGACAAATGGGTCAGGAGGTGCTGCTTTGTTTCAAATCGTGCGCAGTGTATGAGTAAACAATTGACTTTTTCATTAGACATTGGAGGGCCACTCAGCAGCTCTTCGTGGGCCGGAGTTTGTGTACCCCTGCTATAAATGTTTGGTTCCACCAGTCTTATTTTGCCTGGAAAATGGCTGATCACCCGCGGTCTTTGCACAGTCTTTTGAAAACCTGAGATGACTGTCCATGTGACTGGTCCCTCTTAACACTGAGGGCGGCTCTTACAGCACGCCATAAAAAGTTCAGCTGAGTAGACATCTGGCACTCTATTGCAGTGTCCAAAAGTTCTCTTAACTGCTTGCCAGCCGGTTTTCATAGTGTCCCTTGGTACGAGGCAGGGAGAAACTCGAGGGTCTTCCCACCCCTCTACCAAACACTACATTCTTTTTAGTCAATGTTTCTGTCTCTGTCATCCCCTTGTACAACATTTTTGCTAAGCTGGCTGGAAAACACACCCCCTCTCAGCACACAAAATCCCCCATCCAGTATGCATATAGTCTCCAATTTTGCGTTAGTGCTTGATATCAAATTCAAGTTTACACTTTTAGTGTTGACATAAATTTCATGTTTTACCTACCTACTCAGAGCATATAACTGACCTCAGAGCACCCCTTATTTTTATTTTATTTTTAAAACTTCATTACCTCAATGACTCATCACCACCTGGCAAGAGTACACTGTAGACACAGGATGACATTTAGCTATAACAATATAAATCTCAACTTTCAAATAACTCAAAATTCTGCTTCAGCAAACAATTTCACAATAACAATATATATCTAACCTTAAACAATACTACTATCAACATTTTATAGTGGTGATAATTATTTAAAACAAGTTACATCTCAAAACTCAGATCTGGGTTTTCTACAGAGAAATTAAGTATCTCTGTGGTCTATCAAGTTCTCCATACAAGACACAAATTATTGTTTTGGCATCACTGACAACAGAGGTAAATGTTAGTATCTCTGTGGTCTATCACGTTTCCCATACAAGACACAAATTATTGTTTTGGTATTGCTGACAACAGAGAGGTAAATGCATAAGTCCTCGAAAAATTAATCACGTTTATCCATTCATGGTCACGAACTAATATCAACAAAATTTATCTTTTTCTCAACTAACAGTTTCACACTCATATTTTACATCATTGACAAATAGTTAGTTTAGCACTTTGCTATGTTTAAACTGGTTTTGCTGTTTCATTAACCATTTAGAGTATGATGACACTAAAGGAAAAAAATAAATAATATTCCCCCATATTCGTGACAAATATAAATGTTTGAAATAAGCTGCACACATGTACTGTGCTAATATTTAGCATTGTTTGATATGCTGTATTTATTTTACCATGTGTGCATGGAGTTAATAAATAGTGTTGCAGGAAACTGTAAGTTGGAGATAGAGTGTGAGATAGAATGGAGTCATATTGTGCTAAATGTGAAATTTATGTTTGCTCCTTAATATTATGATACAGTGAGCAAGTGGCCTTTTGACATTTGAGGTTAAGTGTTGAGTTTCAAGTTCAAGTTTACAGTTACCAGACTTGTTCACCAGTTAAGTGTACTGGAGGTGTGGGAAATGTCTGTTGTGGAGTGCAAAAGTGTGAGGGAGTACACTGCACACTTTTGATGTTTCAGAGCAAAGTACACTGGGTTCATTCTGGAAATTCTGGTACATTGAAGGTACTGGGATTGTTGTGATCATGTTCTGCTTGAGGGAGTAGACACAATTACAGAGTGCTCAAATGGTTCCAGAGGAAGAGCAGGTCAGAGTTTTCCATGTGTGGTAGAAGATATGTGTTGACACGGACATTGTAACATTGTTGCAAAAGCAAGTAAAGACTATCTATCTATCTACCTATATATCTATCTATCTAACCCTTAGTCTTGTTGACCTCAGAACGAATACACAACATACTTATGTGGCCCAAAGCATGAATACACAATATGCTTACGTGACCCAAAGCACGAATACACAACATACTTACGTGACCCAAAGCACGAATACACAACATACTTACGTGACCCAAAGCACGAATACATCCCTCAAGTGCAGCAAGATGAGGAAATGGTGGAATGCTGTCTTCCTTTATTTGACGAACACGATTTAAAAACGTTTCTGTTTGGACCAGACTTTGATCGTGTTTAGCAAGCTCTGCTGCATACATGCCAAGTATTTGTTGTTTTATGGTTAATCTCACTTTGACATTCTGTAGATTTGTGATCAATTTATCCACGTCTTTCTTTGAATTCTTCATCTGACATATTTGGTCGTACAAAATCATTTCGACCTCACTACGAGTCTTTTGTGTATCGACAACAGTTACTTCTGGAACTTGACAACACTTAATGTTTCGACATAACGCCTCTAAACTGCTAGCGTCACTCTGTGACTGAATCTCGACTGTCGTCCATGTTGTGGGCAGTGTTTGTTGTTTGTGACCATAGGACTGTTCGCTTACTGAGTGGACACTAGAACAGGTGTTACAAAGGTAATGACGACAATCAAGACAAACGTGTGTCACTTTAGTTTCATGACACAGGTCACATGATATTTTCCTATCTTGCCTCAGACGTTCACAGACCATCTTTTCAGTGACGAGATCTTTGCACATGTTATCAATTATGTCACTGATTGTCTCCCCTTGGACTAGAGGTATTATTTGATGACATGAAGAACAATGTGCTGGCAAACCTTCTTCCACAATTAACTGTCTTACACATTTCCTACAAATCAGATGACCACAAGGGAAGATAACTGGTCCCAAACACAAATCACGACAATTGGAGCAGTCAGTAAGATCAACAGAGAATATGCAAGCTGCAACCATCTTTTTTTAAAGTTTTTATTTTAACAGTAAACGAATTGGCAAAACTCTACTGAATTCTCACCATCCATGTCCTGAAAAACTGGAATGTATGCATTACATAAATAATCACAGTAACCTTTGACAACTTTTATTGTATTGTCATAAAAATATTACATTGTAATAATAAACATCTCATGATTTATATTAGGGTAAATAAATGTAATTCTATTTGATTTCTCATATCTTTTTATGATGTATATAAATAAGTTAAAAACTTGTATTTTACAGGAATTTGTTGAATTACTACGATTGTGATTATCTTTTGTTTTAAATAATAATTATTATCCGCTATTGTCTCCATTATAGAGATACTAATGTAAAAAAAAGACTTTTTTAACTGAAAAGCAATAACATTTTTAATTTACTCTCTCTGTAAATTATGCCAATTTTATTAAATAAAACACTTTAATTTTAAATTTTCAAATATAACACATGTAAACTCTTTTGAGGGAAATGAAAGGTTATTTTGAATTAATTAATTATATTTCAATTTTTATTTCATAGTAGTAATATCATACAATAATTAAGGAAACTTGATTTTCAAATAATAAAAAATACTTTTATTGATTCTGTAATGATCAAAATTTTACTCTAATTTATACTCTAATTTAATTTGAATTTTATAATGGCTTGTATTATTTTATTTTATATTAATGAATATAACATCCGTTGTCAGTTATTGAAGTAATTAACGAAAATTAAAATTGTTGTGCTAATTAATAAAATAGTAATAACTTCGTTTTTATTTTTAAGTACATTTCATTTTATTTTGTGGACGTTGTGTAGATTGCAGACGCAAAGTTATTGTGAACGCTAATTCTTGATTTCCGAGTAAAGTCCTGCCGCACTACATACTGTCGTAGTGATATATACAACAATGTAAATATCTTTAACAATGATATAAACGGATTCTTTATTAATAATTACATAAAATAATTCATTATTAATAATGACATAAAATAATTCATTATTAATAATGACATAAAATAATTCATTATTAATAATGACAAATAAATCATTTTTATCTATGCCATTAACTGACTCATCACTAACAATGTCACTAACTGATGCATTATTAATGTCTTACACTATTATATATTTTATTATTAAGGTCAGTAAGTGACTTATTCATTTTCTTTCTGAGCGATCTTTGTAGAGAGGTAAACGGCGCACAAGACGTGACGTCATGACAGTGAAATTGTACAGCGACCCGAGTGTCCAAAGATAGTTTCACACAACACGAGACTTTATTATTACAAATGTTGTTACATACATGCTATTTACTCAGAAAGGTCGAGATTTCAGTCGCCATATACAGACTTGTAAAAGGGAAGAAGTATGCTGTGCATGAATGTCAACAATTCTTTAAAATAATATTCTTGTGTTCTCTAAGCAAGATATCTACCCGTAAAAGAAATGATCATTAAATTCAAGTGTAAGACACTCATGTATTTCTCATCCGTATCTCATATTTAAATTGTCACGATTAGTGTTTCACGCACATCTTCTATGAAATGTTAATTTGTCCTAGCAGAAACATGAAATCTCGTATATTTCCTTTGCCTTTTTGTACTTCAGTGAGAAATGTATTAATAATGAGAACAACCCGGATACTATTTTGTACTTGAGTGAAAATGTATTAATAGAACCCGGATACTATTTTGTACTTCAGTGAGAAATGTATTAATACAACACGGATCTATTTTGACGTGGTTACACAGGAGTGCTTTTTATGTCTCAGCCCTCAAAAAGCACTTTGCTAGAAGGAAACGCAAAACAAAAGCAGTAGCATTCAATGATTGTTACCCGTTAAGTCAGTGAAGCATTCCAAGAAAATGAATTTAACACACACTTATAAAACTGCATAATTTTTATTTGACATTCTACTGATAACACATATTGATACCATCACGTTTTATATATGTCTATGGAAATCAGGAATGAAAAGACTGTCAAACGTTAACTTTATAGCTACATGAGAATTCAAAACGGCTGCTCAAATCTCTTAGTCAAACGTTAACTTTACAGCTACATGAGAATTCAAAAACGGCCTGCTCAAATCTCTTAGTCAGTAAGATTTGATTTCAAATAATGGATATGAAATATCAAAATAATATAAGCGAAGCACCCGAGAAAATGGCTTACCTCTCGTCGTTAAACAGTATGTAATCTCCATAGCTACAAGCTAAAAATAGGTTTTGGTAAAGAAAGAATCATTCCTACTGACCTAGATAAATTAGAACAGTGGTTTGTATACTTTGTGAATCACGGACCCTCTTGAAAATCTATTAACTCCCTCCCTCTAAAATGCACATAAATGGAATATAACAATATAGTGAATGTTCTACTTTCACCGACCCCCTAAAGCCCATTCATGTTGGGAGTACGTGGACCCCTGGTTAAGAACCTCTGGATCATAAAATATTTAACGTGTACGAGAAACCAAACACTAGCGTACGTGTCCTTGTGTGAAGTGGTTTTGTATGTGACATGTGTTGTGACAATTGGCACTGAGGATCTAACATGACTGTCAGACTATTTTGCTGAATTCTGTAAAATGTAGATGTCTGGCCATTTCGTAAGCCGAGAGTTATGTGTCCTGTCATTTTAACACAAAACCATATCTAATTAACGAAATACATTTTGTCATTTTGAACAAAATAATGTGAGGAAAATTAAATTCATTCCTAAACAATAATTATGTAAATGCTCACGAGCAAGTCACTTGCCACGTATTAATTATGTTGTCTTTGTATTAACTGATAAGATATATATTATGTAATGTATAATGACATTTTGTCTTTGTATTAACTGATAATAAGATATATATTATGTAATGTATAATGACATTTTGTCTTTGTATTAACTGATAAAAAGATATATATTATGTAGTGTGTAATGACTTTTTGTCTTTGTATTAGCTGTTTGTAAGAGATATATTATGTAATGTGTAATGAGTTTTTGTCTTTGTATTAGCTGTTTGTAAGAGGTATTTTAAATGTAATGTGTAATGACATGGTGTCTAAAAAATTAACTATTTGTAAGAGGTATAGTATGTAGTGTGTAATGACATGTTTTAGATCGGTGCAACCTTCTTGTATGTGACTTGACAGAAGTATAAACAGTAATTTCAGTTTATAACTTAGCCAGACAACATTTGTCTTAAATAAAGCGAATGTTCTCAAAGAACGTCACAGATTTCATAATTTTTTAAGTAATTCCTTCTCGATTGTTTACTGGGTAAATGTGCTGAATACCTCTACTATACCTAGAGTATGGCGACCCAAGAGTTATCTTTGTTTAAACAACTTCTCGCACACAAACGAATCTCACAGTACACACGCTCTTACAGCGCACCATGTAGCAAGATGTAACATTAGAGAAATACACCATGTAGCAATGGGTAAATGTCGTAAAAAACAATATCTAGTAAGGTGTAAACATGCAGAGAAGTGCAGTATGTAGCAAGATGTAGCAATGTAAAAAATGCACCATATAGCAAGGTGTAACAGTGTAGCGAAGTACTCTATGTAGCAAGGAATAACAGTAGGAAAATGCTGCATGCAGCAAGGTGTAACAGTGGAGCAAATGCTCCACACACCAATGTGTAACAGGGTAGCTAAGTGCATTATGTAACAATGCAATTAGGTGATCTAAGTAGTGAAATGAAAAAAGACGAGTCAGTATAACAGTATATAAAATAAAGCTGATATTTAGTGTAGCCTTTGTGCAACAAGTAAAACACTAAACGTAATTTGACCGTGTAAAAGAGATTTTAACGTCATTAATTAAGTTGCTATCTCTACTTCTACGCTTGAAATTGCACGTTTTTAGGTGTACTGTGTAATATATGCACTAATTAGGTTTGCCCATTTTCTTCCAACTGAAGACCGTTCAAACGACTGATAAGAAGCTCGATGAATAACAACAGTAATTTCATCACCATAAGTTATATCAGTGTGGTCTCTAGTTGATAATTTTGTTTCTAAAAGTGTAACTTGAGAGTAAAAACATATATTCCGTAAGGCATAAAGTTGAGGATTAAAAATAGTATTAAAAGATAGTGGGCACCGAAAAGCCTGTGTAACAAAACGTATAATTACTGTTATTGCGACAGAAAGTGATATCTGAAGGGGAACACGAGTCGGTAACGCCCAAAACATTTCATGTAAAATAACTTCCTCGTTGCTCGGTCTTGACAGTTTTTGGCATTAGACGTGTTGGGTTTCATTACAATTAAGTACTTATATTATGCAGTGTCAAATTGTTACATCTCAAGACTAGTTACTGCAGAATAGCACATTATACATCTCAAGACTAGTTACTGCAGAATAGCACATTATACATCTCAAGACTAATTACTACAGAATAGCACATTATAATCTCTAGACAACTTTCTACACACGGTATATTGTTTTTACTAAGATATTAGTTATTGCACAATCAGATACATCCTGCCACACTAGTTACTAAAAAATGCCACATTATGTATAACACTTTACCACTGGTTACTAAAAAATGCCATATTATGTATAACTCTTTAACAATGCCATATTATTGTCAGGTCCATGTGTCTTTTAATTGACTGTCTTACTTGCCTATCAACTTTATGTGATGTTCTTGACCTGCATGATTGTTTTGTTCATTATATACATTTACCCTGGTAGACCTTGCCATACTATGCACATTATATCAGTTGAATATCGCCATATTCTGATACTTAATACTTGAGAAATAAATTACGAGTAAATAAAAAGCAACATTCTTATGTTGTTAAAACCTCACGACTCGATTCTTGCCCTGACGTAACTCACTGACCTACGTATGACATGACTAACTGTCAGCAATGACCT
The DNA here is from genome assembly GCA_028829895.1 of Sinotaia quadrata. Taxonomy (NCBI): domain Eukaryota; kingdom Metazoa; phylum Mollusca; class Gastropoda; order Architaenioglossa; family Viviparidae; genus Sinotaia; species Sinotaia quadrata. The sequence continues at coordinate 138,381,737 of CM054180.1, read as the reverse complement.
ACCTATGACATGACTGTCAGCACTGACATACGTATATAACGACTAACTGTCAACACTGACCTACGTATGACGTGACACTTTCACCCAACGTGTGCTTAGTCATTTAGGAAATAGGTACTCGGGTTCAAAAGGATTCCACCCCTTTCTGTTTCATTACATTGCGGTTGGGTTTGGAAACGATGCTCTTAGGAGTGACTAATGTGTAGCCTTCTAATGCCCTCAGTGATTCATGTCTAGCCTTCCAATGCCCTCAGTGATTCATGTCTAGCCTTCCAATGCCCTCAGTGACTCATATCTAGCCTTCTAGTGCCATCAGTAACTCACGTCTAGCCTCACAGTATCGTCCGTTACTCACGTCTAGACTTCCAATGTCCTCAGTGACTCATGTCTAACTTTCCAAATGCTATCAATGAAAGTGAATTTATGAAAAGTGTTTTTATCAATCCGGGCAGACCATTTCTATCGTCCCATGAGAATACAGGACGGTGTGACGTCACTACTTAAGATGATTTCCTCTACTTTAGAAATTGCACGTTTTTCTGTCTGTCTTATACACTACCAGGAGAAAGTAATCAAAATACTAGTTATTCACATTTTCCCGCCCAAATTCCTAAGACTGTTCCAAGGATTGCTAAAATACTTGATTACAGCACGCCATGTTACTGTCGGTTGCGTATGCTTACCATCATAATTATAGTGAGTGACGTAAAATTACCACGATAAATTATACTCAGTGACGTAACATTACCATTAAAAGTTTTCATCAGTCAGGTAAGCCTTCCATCATAAACTATAATTAATCAATGCTGTAAGCTTATCACATTAAGTCAGAGTCAGAAACGTAATATTACCACAATAAATTATGCTCTGTGAGTACTTTTACCGTAATAATTAAAACTCAGTTACGTAAGCGTACTATCATAAGTTATTTTCTGTTACGTAAGTTTAGCACCATAAGTTATAACCAGTTAAGTTAGCTTACTACCATACGTTAGAGATAGTGAAATGAGCTTTCCATTATGTTATAGTCAGTTACCTACGCATAACATCATAATTTATAGTCAGTGACCTAAGCATACCATCAGAATTTATAGCGAGTCACCTAAGTTTACTATTATGAGTTATAGTCAATGACGTATAAATTATGATTGTAAACTTACTATTATGAGTTATAGTCAGTGACGTAAGCTTACCAAAATGAGTTTAGTACAGTACGTTATTATCAGTGGTGTAAGCTTTCAAACTTGCTTTATTGTATGTGATGTAAGTTTACCACAAGTTATAGTTAGTGAAGTATGTGTACCGCCCTAAGTTAGGGTCAGTGATGTAAATTTGCCATAATAATATTACAGTCAGTGCCGTAAGTTATAGTCAGTGATGTAAGAATTCCGCTATAAGTTATAGTCAGTGAAGTACCACTACAAATTATATTTAGTGACATAAGTCCACCACAGTAAGTTATAGCCAATGATGTGCCTTGTGTGCAATTATGTTTCTAAATGGTGTCATATAAAATGAAAATGAGAATAAAAATATATGGTATGACATAGTAGATAATAAAAGTAAAATATTAGTCTGTTATTTTGACAAAATTAAAAGCTCTGAAGAAACACACACACACACACACACACACACACACACACACACACACACACACACACACACACACACACACACACACACACACACCTAGGAAAATAGATAGATAGATAGATAGATAGATAGATAGATAGATAGATAGATAGATAGATAGATAGATAGTTAACACTGATGTCATCAGTTCGGGAGCGGGTGGTAGTACTGCCCGTGCTGGTGTTGGATTTGTAGTGGTGTCACGGTGAAAGGGAGATAATCAAAACCAAAATTTACTTTTCATTAGTTAGTTCCCTTAGTATGATCACTGAGAAACGACATTTTTATGTCGAAAGAGAGCTTTTTATAATGCGTTTGTATACGTGCGCATATTATACTGATATATCATGAGATTGTGAATAAATAAATATTGTTTTATCCGTTGTTAAAATTTAACTCAAAGCGTTGTTGTTAGATGCGCCAGTGTAGTGGGTACGCAGTGCGCCATGAATGATCTTGGATAGTTGTGAATTCAATTTCTTCCCTGCGAAATTAATTTTCATCAAAGAGAAATTTTTGAAGAGCGAGACGAATTAATTTGATAACTATTTCTGATCGGAAGTTTCTTGAATTCTAATTATTCCGCTTTTGTCCGTCAGCCACCTGGGCAGTGAAATTTGTCTACTTGGGCGAGCACGAGTTGTCGAGGGTATTGTCCAGATATACAGCGACACGGTCATATAAGACCAATTTTACACTTCAGTTTACAGCGGCACAGTCAAATAAGACCAATTTTACACTTCAGTTTATCAACTGGAAGTTCGACGCATACATTCACTCACGTCTGACGTTTTCATCAAGACAGCTCACGTCAACTGTGCTTGTTGTTTCCGTCTCCCTACGGTGGAGTAACGGCTAAATCGTCGATGCATCTCCTATGTGTTTTTCGTGTTCGATTACGTTTTGGATTATCGTATAATTCGCAATTGGATTATTGTGATGTTCGTTGTTGGATTTATGAGTTCGTAGTTGGATTTACTGTGAAATTTATTTGTTGGATATGGGATATTTCGTAACGGGATTACATGAACTTGATTTTTTCCATTGGATTTATGTGAAGTTTTTCTGTACATTTATTGTGTTATTCCTTGCACTGGAATCTTTCCTACATCTGAATTATTCATCTGAAACTCTTTGTATTTTCGTCATCGACATTCAACTCTGAGTAATTAGTGAGTCTGTCCCTTGTCTCTTCTTATCTCTGTAGTGTGTGTCCTTTGTTTCTTCTTATCTGTCCAGTGTTTGTCTCTTGTCTAGTCTTCTCTGTCTAGTGTCTGTTCTTTGTCTCGTATCAGTGGGGAAATCATTCCTCTGGGGGCTCATATGGGTTTCTGGAAATGATTACCTCAATTGTTGTCTCATCATAGATATTATTTAAATATGAGAGGTTAATACTACCCTTCTCTATAGCAGAATTTTGACTAATGGTAAACGGACTATAGTGATAGGTAAATGGATTGTAATTAAAGGTGGGCTATAGTGAAAGATGGATTCTAGTGGCAGAAAGATTTTCTGTAACAGTTGGTTGGAGCAAAGTGGTAAAGAGATTTTTGACAAAGATGGAAGAGCACACACAATGGACATTGTTACGTGTCCAGTATTTATTTAAAGACCCTGCTCAGAAACTTATAGAATTCTAATTTAACAATTTAAATTTAATTCTCTTCCTAACTCCAAACAGACTGCTCAAGCTTATCCTTCAGTCCCTACGAAAATGCATCTTGTAGTTAGAGACAGACAGATTCACAGACAGATAAACTTGCGTACAAAGCTCGGTTTGGGAACCGTTAAAACTCTCTTAAATAATTATGCATTAGAAATCTCATTCAGCTCATTCGCCCCCATCCAAACCGTAAATTTGGTCTATAAAATATGCATAAAAATTACTACAATAAGAGGTCTTAACAAGATAAAGAATTTAATAGGTTTAACATTTAAAACAATAACAAGTTAATTAAAGGTAGACGACATATGGTCTCCTAAACTATGATTCTATCAGGTGCGTGTAATTAATGATGTTAAAGTTCAAATGTTTTAAAGTTCAAATTTGCTGATATCAATAATTGATTGAAGAGCATCGAGCATTCACTTAGCTGCTCAAATGGTGTCGTTGTAGATCACGTGGTCCCCAGTCAATGGTTCAGGCCCACAGTTTACAACCGATACAACTCGTCAGGGTACTTTCTACCAGAATTCAGTTAGCCAGTTGTCCCCTCGACTGTTCAGATACACTGGTGTACTTGTGATGATGTATCAACAGATATGATGGCAAAGAACAGTACTTGTAACAGGCAAGTAGCCCAAGCCAAAGATAATGAAGGGGTAACAAAAGAACGTAGAACGTAGATCCCGCTCTAGAAATAAAATAATCCCTATGAGCAATTTGCTTTATGTTTCGCAAATCCAAACGCACACGGTAGACAATAATGTGCATAGTTTATTCCTCGACTATTGTGTCTTTATAGTTTATATATTTATGAGAACAGATACAATATTGTCCGCATGTGTGTTATTTTTAACATTCACATGAGCATATGAATTCCCAAACATTTACGTTATCAAAAATGGGATTTATATGAAAGAAAAATCAGATACAATTCAAATTAAGCATGAGCGCTTTACAAATTACAATAAAATTATACGCAGAAATGAATTTGAATTATCATGAAAATTTCGCAACGTGCACAGACATTCTGCAACACAAAGTCAATTAGGGTTTTATAAATTAAAATGTTTAAAGATTACAAATTAATTTATATACAATGTAACATTTGATTAGCCACATTCTTATCGAACCACATGTTTGGAGGAGATCAAAACAAGATATTTTTCCTGCACAAAACAAATATATCAATTCACACAACAATCATAAAAATAAGAATACAATTAATACTTTAAGAAGTGGATGTGTTTTTACCTTCTTATGTAGACAAATGCATCAAAGACAGTGGGTTTCTTACTTATACTTTCGTCTCGACTTCACGGAAATATCGGAGGCAATGATGTCGTGTTCTATTGGCCGTGTTTCTTTGTGGAGTGAAGAATTGCGCGTGTGTCAGTGTATTAATGAAAGTACATGAATTCATCACGTGACCAGTCACATGGTGACGCTACAGCTTCGACCTACAGTCGGTTATTGTCCAAAAGTTACATAATATGGAATGAGTCTCTCTGCCTATTGAATACAAGAGCATGTCGGGAATGCCCTAACAAAGGAACTACATTCGAAAATACAATTTAAAATTAAAAAACTGGGCCAAGATTTCACGACACTGAATTTTGTCTTGACTCTATCACAGACATCATATAGCAATTAGCTACACTTTTCTTGCTTGTTTGCAGTAAATGAGCTTTAAAACTATATGTTACATCCAGTTTATTACATTTGGTAAATGAGATTTACAACTATTTGTTACATCCAGTTTATTACATTTTGCAAATTAAGTATATTCCTGCATATTATTACTCATGACACAACAATTACTGTCTTAATGACATATCAATCTGTATAAGGAGTTGTCATGATTTGGGAATAGCACAGACTTTGATATTTAATTTAATTTACCGTTAGTACAATATCGTTGTGTTAGAAGTTGTCATGATTTGGGAATAGCACAGACTTTGACAGTTAAGTATTATGGTGACGTGGACTATGAGGAAAGGAACAAACAAGAAGGAGCAAAAAAAGTAAGTGAAGGATAGAGTAAACGAACAGATATGAGAAAAAGAAATGGAAATGAAAAATCTAAAAGTGAAAGTGAGAAAAATAAAATAATAAAAGCGAGAAAGAGAGGGAAGAAATAACAGACAATGAACACAATGGACTAAAGAAAAAATAAAAACATTGAAATAATTCTGACACGCGCTTTGACGTCACGTTGATGTTTACGTCATAAGTATGACGCACGTCGTCATGACAACAGGCCATTTCTTTGTTCACCTTGACGACAAAGAAGAAAAACTAACACAGAGAGAAATATGAGGAAAATTAAGACGATATCAGCGATGTTACATTTACAGACTTACAGACAGTGTAAATCACACAACACATTGAAAAGTACACGAACACACTACACCCAGCTTTATTCATGACACGTTTATTTCATTAGAAAGGAAAACTGAACATTAAAGTAAATTCTGCAGTTAATGTAGTGTATAACCGTAACTATTATCGTCATTATCGTCGTAGTCATCACGATGTTACACAATGATACGTGAATCGGTTAACTGTCAAAAGTCTTCAGTTTAAAGCGTTTATCGGTTATCGTTATTCTCATCCGTGTTGACGTAATGATCGTTATAGTGGAAACATCAGAGAGGTCTCCAGTCAATCAACACCAGTTGTGACGTACAGCGTGACATGGCGTGAAATCTGTCAAACAAGTCAAACCCGCCAATTCTTCTCTCGACAACGACGACCTTCCTCTCCAGACCTTGAACATCACGCCAGTTTGCCACCGTCACCAGATCACCGACACCAAGCGCCGTGTCACGAATGGCGGCTTCATCACCTTTCTCCACCACGCGCACAGGCACGTAACGGTCACGCAGACCCCGGACAAGACCGCTAGCCGTTGTAGCCACTTGACCGTTACTCTCTACACGGTCATCAGTCGGGTAGACATTACACAACACCAGGACGTCGCGGTATTGCAGAGGTGGAGGGCCGTCACTTTCACCTGACATTTGATGGAAAAATATTTCGTATAACTGACATTTTGTATCTGCACATCCACCCCTCCACTTATTCTCCCACCCGTCCATCTATTCTTGCAATCTGTCATCAGTCCACCCGTTTGTATTTGTCAGTAATGTTTTCACCCATGCACTGTCGGACACACCATACCCATACCTGTCCGGCCAACGTCCAGTTCTGTCAGGACACGGGCGACTTGATGTCCACACTCTACACAGTCACGTGGCCAGTCCACTGTGTGACCTGACTGACCGTGACGGTGTTTGATTCGCATGACTGGTGGGCCGTCTGTTGGAACAGGGACGTCACTGACCGTGTAGTTATGGACTTGTTTATTCTTTATTTGCCCTGACTTTATCACCACCTTGACGACGACTGGCGGTGACCTTAAAGGAGTTGTTGTCTTAACCTCTTCCAGCCATAATGGCCTAACGTCATGATACACAGATGCACCCCATATGAACACCCCGGGTACTTGTACAATGAGCTGATCACAAAACTCCGTGAATGATTTCCTGTTACACAGAATGAATACATGAGGACTTTACGTCAGTGTGATAACGTCAGACAAGTACGAGTTATGACGTCATGACGTGTATTTAATGTCGTCATTAGATTTTTACGTTATTTTCAACGTCGTCATTCAAGATTTTTCTTTCCATCATTCACGGCTGTTTGTTTTGTGCAAATCATTTGTTGTCTTTCTGTTTGTTTGTCTGGTCACCAAAGTACGTACAACAAATACATTTACTGGCGAGATTCTTAATCAGTTAGCCGTTAGTCTGTTGTTAGATAAAACTGTCCGTTAGTGAGTGTCTTTGTATTTGTCAGTGTTTTAAATTAACAAACCTGTAACGCACGACCTCGTCTGCAATCACACACAGTTGTCTCCCTTCACTCAAAGATTTCAGACATCTGACTGCAGTCTCCACTTCTCCATCTTTCCCAAGGTCAAACTGATGTCGGTGTACACGTGGTTTGGTCGTTGACGTTTTTACCGTTTCCTGAAGTTGATGTTGGATGACGATTGTCGCTGCACGGCTTTCATCCCACGTACTGACAACATGGACGTCGAGTCCACGCTGTAACCAGGTGAGACCCTGCATTATCAGGACAATGGTTTTACCTGTCCCGGGTGGGCCGCTGAGAAAAGTCCGGGATGGTGACCGATTCAAAATGTCCACTTGCTGTGGAAATAGCACGAGTCTGGCCACTCTCTCTCCAGTCTCAAACACCGCCTCCCCCAGTGTCCTTATGTTCAGACGTGGGGCTGTAACACTGTTAACTTCCACTGTTGTCGCTGGACCACAAAACCTGAAATGACAAATTATGAGAATTTTAAAGAAATTTGGAGAGAAATAAGACTTATCAAATTTTTATTCAATTTTGATGTATTTATACACAGTCACTACATGTCTCAAATAATTTGTATATAGTGTTTCAAAGTTTAAGAAAATACATAATTTTACTGTTTGGTAGAACATTACATACAGTGAAATGTCACGTGATATACAAAACAAATAATTTTACTGTTTGGTAAAGCATTAGATACAGTAAAAAGTCACGTGATATAGAAAACAAATGGTGACCCCTTAAAGCCCTCCAATAATTACAAACTGACCAAACTGAATGTTACAGGAAAATGTGATAATGATGAAAACCTTACTCATTCGAATAATATTGATGCTGGAGTAAAACGGACTTTATCCTGGAAAGACTCTAAAGTGAACAATGTTCATATTAGATATTCTTATGAATTAACAGGATACAAAACTTTAAAGTGTACAATGTTCATATTAGATATTCTTATGAATTAATAGGATACAGAGATGTGAGATATGAGTGTACATCTTGTAAGTGAAAGTGACATTTCTGGTTAAAGTGTGGGAGGCGAAAGATGGGAAGTAAAATAGGTGTTTCCATGCGTTTGTGTACGAGAGGTCAGTAAATGAAATATCTGTGTTCATGTGTAAGAGTTCAGGTAATTAGAAATCTGTGAAAGGTACTGTACTTAACATGTGGTGTTGTAGAGATCAGGTAATTAGAAATAAGTGAAATATACTGACTTAAGAATAAGATATGGTGTTGTAGAGACCAGGTAATTATGAAAGGTACTGTACTTATAATATGGTGTTGTAGAGATTAGATATTAAAATCTGTCTTAGTTAGAATTTAGTTGAAATGTACTTGCGTTTGTAAGAGTGTAGAGATCAGATATTAAAATGTGACGTATTTAGATTTTATTTGAAATGTACGTGTGTGTGTGTTAGAGTGAAGAGAATGAAATGATACATGGGAATGAAAGAAAAAATACCAGAGATTTGCGTTCATGCATTCATTCTTTTACCTAGCCAGTAATTGCTCATATAATGCTGACGTCATTAGTGACTCATTTCCAGATGGCCTGAATACATGTTGCCACCACAGTCTGAGAGCTTGAAGAAAACTCTTATTTATTTCCGAAAACATTTGTTTCTTTGAGAGTGGGTCTGACAGCAGACACAGTTTCACGGCATCATCAACACTGTGGACGCCAAGACATTGACATAAGACCTGAAAGGTAATGTAAACCTATTAAAACGTCAATATTAATGTAAACACATACATCACAACATATATTTCATTTTGTATTTATAAGGAATTTCTTTTTTAATTAATTTATTTTAACAGCGAAAACATAGGAAAATGAATATGTGGCAACAGTTCACAGGCAATTGTTCATTTTACATATTACTACTGAACACACTGAGAAATTTTGATAAAATAGCAGTATACACTTGTCGTTTTCATGAAATACATGAAAACATTGGATAATTATAAAAGTATTGAAGTATTTTTATTGTTGTCTAACACACACACTTACACAAACACAAACACACACACACACACACACACACAGACACACACACACACAGACACACACACACACACACACACACACACACACACACACACACACACACACACACTTTCTATTATTTAAGAAGAAGAGTCCATGATGTTCAGTTTAGAGAGTTAATATTTGTATTCCCTCTAACCTCTCACAACACTTACAAAGTGAAGATCAATCTTACATGTGTTTGTATTCCTTCAAACCTCTCACAACACTTACAAAGTGAAGATCAATTTAACATGTGTTTGTATTCCCTCAAACCTCTCACAACACTTACAAAGTGAAGATCAATCTTTACAGAACTTGAATGGCAGTACGACATCAGCAAGAGACAAAAAGTAACACGACACAAGTCGCTTTCTTCCTGAAGGCAGTCGACAATTCGAACTTGTTGCTTTACTAATGACGCAATTTCAACGTGACGCAAGAGAAAGTTAACGTCATTGAGTTTGTTTACGTTAGAATTAGTACAGAGATTTAATGTTTGATTTCAGGGAACAAGTCTTCAGTGAAATAAAAATAATAGCTGTATTATCAAACTAAGTAATTATATGTGGTGCCTGCGTTAATATAAAATTATCTTTAACAAAATTATAGGCAGTAGATTCAATGCCGGTTTAAAAAAAAGATCTATGTATATTTAAGTAAGGATGTAGTACTGATAAATAAGTCCTGTACGAACAGACAAATGTTACATATAGAGCAGACAACTCCTGTTTAGGTATTAATTAATTATAATTATAATCGTACTAGGTTTCCTTCTCCGTTAAATATCCATTCACAACCAAATGTCACTGTAGCAATAGTGTGATCAAAATAATGTATATACAAACAAAAAAAACCCTGTAAATTGTGAAAGTTGCCAGTAAATATGAGATTTCGCTTGTCGCATTGATGAACTGTTGCGAGACAGATTTACGTGTTCTTTATACTTATCGTCATTATTATTATTATTATTATTATTAATATTCAGCCTCTTTCCACGACTTCTGTTGACTGTCATGTGTGATCCAAGATTCGGAATCTTACCAAGATTCTGGGAGATCCAAGGTTTTAATGATGATGTGGGCACTTCCGAGGACCACTGCTTTAAATAGTGGGGCGAGTCTGTGGTTTCCAGGGAGTATATTTAGGTAGCCTTCAGACTAAGATGTTATGTTTCCCAAGGTTTTCCAATCACTATTACTACCATTTCTTCTTTTACATTCTACAGTTTTTGGATTTCTAAAGTGAGATCTTGATACTTTTTTTCTCTTTATTTTCTGTTAGTTTCTATCACTTGGAACATCGACATCAATGATTGTTGCTGTTCTGTTGGACTTCCTGAGTACTACAATGTCTGGTCTTCGTGCAGGAATCACCCGATCTGTTCTTATCTCGAAGTCCCACAGTATTTTGACTTCTGTTTCGGTGAAGGCTTCTGGTTGGTGAATCCATGCTCTTTCTGTTATTTTTTTTCTTATTTAGTTCTTTCTTATTATTATTACATTTGTTATTATTATTATTGATTTTTTTTACGACTTTTGTGGTCTGTCGGTTATGAAACAAGGCTTCGGAATCTTATCAAAATTCTGGTACATCCAAAGTTTTAGAGAGGATGTGAGCACTTCCAAGGATGGCAGCTTTTAGCAGTAGTCCAATTTTGTGTTGTCCGGGCACTTTAGTAATCAGGTGTTCCTTGAAGATCCTATTACTAGAGCTCTTCTGCTTTTACATTACACAATCTCTTAATTTCTAATCTAAGTTTCTGGTATTTTTATATTTTTATCTATCTTTTGTTTCTGTCATTTGGAACAGCAGCATCGTTGATTTGTGCTATTCTCTTGGACTACTACAATATCGAAATACGAAGTTGATTAAATTTCGTGAGAAATAAATTCTTTGACATTTATATAAAAACGCTGCTTTTGGTGTATAGGTAAAGAGAATATTTGGCTAAGCCTAGATATATTTCACAGATTCTCGCTCCATCTCTGTGTGTGTATGTGTGTGTGTGTGTGTGTGTGAGAGAGAGAGAGTGAGAGAGAGATTTGCACCCCTACCTATTTCGTCAAATTTTCCCATATACATATTGTGAAAAAAGTGTCTCTCTGCAAATTGCTAATTATTAATTCATGATATTTTATTTCATAATTAATACATAAACAATAATCCTCTCATGCAAACAGTATGCACAGTCACCCGACAGGGGTCTTTTGTCTTTGCAGTCACGAGAGCGACTAGGTCAATCCCTGGAACAGTCTGCTAACTAATTAACTCTCTGTCCAAGTGTTACCTGTCTAGATTAACAGACCTAAATTGAATTATCCTGTCAATCTTTGTCTTTAATCCAGCCCTTCACATATAAGCTCTCTATGACGACGGAAACTATCCAAAACTTTCACTTAACCGTCTTTCTATTGTCATTACGTCATTGGCAAGTAAAACTTAAACCTTCAACCGTCGACTCATACGAATGTCGACATAAGTAATGTCGAGATAAGTGAAGCTTGATGGCAGCAATGGATGAAGTTTACCAATGCTTGCACATCAGCCAAAACAAAACGGCTTGCTTGCAAGTAGAAAATGAATCTTGCATCTCAGCAAAGCATAAATATAATGGAAATATAATGGAAGACAACGGAATGGAACGGCTTGCTAACTGTCGACAGAAGAAATGTAATGGCGCGCATCAGTCTTGTGTTTCAAATATTTGTAATCTGTACTTTTATTCTCATTTCTTCATTTAAAATTACTTTTTACAATTCTTTCATCTGATTCTTTGTTTAAACGAGAATAAAATGACATAGTTTAAACTCGTTAAAAATATTTATAATGAAAAACATAATTTTAAGCAAATATTAAAAATTAGTTAAAGGGCAATTCACTATTTTGGATATACCTTTCTTTCAGCACTAACCATTAAGCCATTACACGCGGGACTCGATGATTTTAACAAGAGTGAGTGTTCAATTTCGAATCTGCACTTATATGTGATTCTAGGGGTCATCCAGAAGATTCGAGAATTCATCAGCCTTTGGGCTAGAACAGAGTTGTTCCTAAAGCTTTGTACGAATTAATAAGGTTGACTGCACAAACACTAAAGGTAGGGCGAACTTGTTTGCTAAAATTAATCTCAGTTGTGCAAGAAACACTGACCTTTAACAATAACTTACCTTTATTCTGGATATAGGTCAGAGTTGTTTGTTTCATAACTCATCACGCTGAGATTTGAATGGTGCAAATTTTAAATTTTAAATTACAAAAAATGAAGTATTAATTAAATATTAATTAATGCATTAATTTGCATTTTCCGCCAATAATATTTACCTATAATATATTTTTATGATAAAATTGTAAAGCACTTTATTCACATTGTTGATGTTTATGCAGTAATTTTTTTAAAGTATAACTCATGTATTGCACGTACTGTGAACACAAAAAGAAAACGTGCAACAGTTCATCCTAAATGGATAAATAAACACTGCCTTAAGTAATATTATAATTAAATAGATGACTAGACACTGCCTTAAGTAATACTATAATTAAATAGATGACTAGACACTTCCTTAAGTAATATTATAATTAAGTAGATGACTAGGCACTTCCTTAAGTAATATTATAATTAAATAGATGACTAGACACTTCCTTAAGTAATATTATAATTAAATAGATAACTAGACACTTCCTTAAGTAATATTATAATTAAATAGATGACTAGACACTGCCTTAAGTAACATTATAATTAAATGACACTGGTGTCATTCCAGTTGGAATTCAAAAGTTTCAATGAATGCGTCAATCCACCTCTAAAATCTTATTATAGATAAACGACTTATTGAAAGACTCGCACATTTTTGAGAAGCTAGCCAATAAGGTCTAACCAATGGCCATCTACTGACCAACATTAGCTGATAAGTGGATGCTAATAAAATACAGTGTGTGTGGGGTGTGTGTGGGGGGATGTGGAAAATGATTTCTTGCCCATCACTGTCCGTGAAATTCTGCACGCAGTAAATACATATTCCTCTCGTCGGTATCATATCTTGGGAGTCACGTGGTTAATGCTGCATAACACAGACATGTAAATTTTCTAAATTGTAATTTTATCTTTTCTTTGCAACTAAGTAGAAATTTTTTTTTACTTTCTTTCAGCAGAGAAATAATCTATTTTAAATTTCACAAATAACATTGTGTGATGTTTCATAAGTTAGTTACAAATAAATCTACATTAATGCATTAATGTATATTTATTTGTAACTAGCATATGTAACAATTAATGTGGATTTATTTGTAACTAACATATGTAGCCATTTTTGGAACCATGTAGCAGATCTAATGCAAGAAATTTAGATCTCGGTAAAATATCATTTATGACTCAGAGACTTCTTTTATCACAACCATGATCTGTATAATATTGCCTGCAACTTTGAGTTTTCTATTTCCATTTTGATATATTAATTGTATTTTGATTAAAACTATATAACTGTATTCAGAATTATATATAGCTTTTAAAAGGGTAGATAGCCTGAATTCATTTGTTGTGAACTAAATAATTATAATTGTATTCAGTAATTTTTAAATATAGTCTAATATGTTATTAAGGAGAGAGATAGTTAAAATCTGTCCAGCCTGAATTTCTACACAAGAACATTGTGTTTTTCCTCAACGGAGGTCAGTACTCCCAAACATATCATATCAAATACCTCCTTTTATAGTGGATTACTGGCTCTTATCCTGAGGTTGACAACCAGTGTGCTAAGAGTCTCAAATATCTCCTTTTAAACCTGACTACTGTCTCTAATCCTGAGGTTGAACATTAGTGCGCTAAGAGTCCCATGAGAAAACTGGTAAAGACATGAATAGTTGGAAAAGGCAGAGAGGCAAAACTTCAATTAAGGACATCTTGACATTTTATTATTAAATAAATTTTGTACTTACTTCAAGCTGTGCATATTTGTGTTGTCTAAAAGTCATTGACTGAAGTAATTTTGTTAGAGAAAATTTACTTCAAGCTGTGCATATTTGCATTGTCTAAAAGTCATTGACTAAAGTAATTTTGTTAGAGAAAACTTACTTCAAGCTATGCATATTTGTGTTGTCTAAAAGTCATTGACTGAAGTAATTTTCTTAGAGATAAAGTATTTCAAGCTGTGCATATTTGTGTTGTCTAAAAGTCATTGACTGAAGTAATTTTGTTAAAGTAAAAGTACTTCAGCTGTGCATATTTGTGTTGTCTTAAAGTTATTCACAAGTAATTTTGTTAGAGAAAACTTACTTCAAGCTGTGCATATTTGTGTTGTCTAAAAGTGATTGACTGAAGTACTTTTGTTGGAGAAAACGATTCACTCCAGGAGCAACTAAGGAGTCTAAGGGAATGCTAGAGAAAATTCAGAAGAGCTTTCACAGGCAATGACTAAGAAAGCATTAGATTTGAACTGTTAATGTATATTTATCTTGTTTTATACTGTGTATCTCTATATTTGTTGTATTTGTTGTATTTGTCATTATTTTGTACTTGGTCAATGTTGAATTGTTGTGTAGTGTGTAGTTAATTTATGTTGTTAATACATTCTATTTCTTAGTTCATCAACACCCTCAACCTCATGTTTTAACTGGGTTAAAAGGTCAGGAGTAGTGGGGTGGGTGGGCGTAATATTTAATAATTTTGGTGTAGGTCTTTGAAGAGGGTGTCCTCCACTCTGTTGGATGTTTGCTAGAACAGAATATTATTATCTTTTGGTGTTTATTTACAATACTGTGGATTACTCTGGACAATGTGTGTGTGCGCACGCGCGTGTATGTGTGAGTGTGTGTGTGTGTGTGTGTGTGTGTGTGTGTGTGTGTGTGTGTGTGTGTGTGTTTGTGTGTTTGTGTGTGTGTGTTTTACATAACTACTGGAACTTGCATTGATCATTTCATCAGACGTTCTCTGATGTGAAGTGCACTTTTGAGACCCAGGAGTTAAAAAACATCTCCCCAGTTGTTACGTTTCCAGTATTTATTTAGAGACCCTGCTTAGGAAATTATGGAACTTTAATTTACTAATTAAATTAATTCCCCTCCTTTAACCTAAACAGACTGGTTGCTCAAATTATCATCCGACTAAATTAAAAATGCGTCTTTGTAGTCTAGATCACAGATTTACGGAACTGATAATTTGCGTACATTAGCTGGCTTGGAGATCGTTAAAAACTCTCTTAGATTCATATGCATTCATTACGTCATTCGTTTAGCTCAAACAGCCCCCATCCAATCCACATTTTTTGGTCTATATGCATACAAAGTACTCCGAAAGAGGTTCTTAACAAGATGAAAAATGAATTTAATATTTAACAACTAACAGTAACAATTAATCACGAGCACGAAGTCTAGATTCAAAATAATCGTAATTTTCCACTCAATCGTTAGTGTCAATTGTTTTAAAGAGAATTGTTCTGCCACATATTCACTTGATCCTGGAGATAGTAGATATACTTATCTACACTCTCGGCTCCAGGTGGGGTTCACTCTGGTTAGAACTGGTCCACGTCACTTTGGCTCATCGTCAGTACTGCTCATAGCATAACAGTCAATCGTCCACTCAATTACTGCATCGCTAATGTACTTGCGACGATCGTTAACCGTAGTTAACACAATGTACTTCTACGTAGTTCACGTATGGGTCATGAAGATACCCGAGTCGGCGTACGACTCAAGAAGTACGAAGGTAGAGAGGAATAACATAAGAACCCGGCTGAAACAAAGGATTTGGGCTCTATAACTATTTGCGTCTATATTCGCAAAACCCAAGCACATGTTTCTTTGTTTAAAGGTTCTGAATTTAGAATCTTTGACTATCGTGTCGTTTACAATTCAAATATGGTTATATTTAAATATACATTGTGGTTCACGTGTGTGTTACAGGTAACATTACACGAACGTATGAATTCCCAAATATTTACAGCATTAAAATTGGAATTCACACAAAGGATTAATTCAAAATGAAGTATGAATGCTTTACAATTTTACATGAAAAATTATACGCAAGAACAATTTGAATTACAAAGAAGAATTCACAACGTGCACAGACATTCTGGCGGCACTAGGGAATTTAAGATTTATATAAATTAAAGATACGAAAGAGTTACAATAATTTATATACAATAACTTTTAGATTTGTCCTTTTACATCGAAACAGGTGCTTTGGCTAAAATAGCGATAAGCTGCACAAAATACATACATCAATTCAATTACAAAATACAATCAACAAATGCAATAAATATTGTAAGAAGTAGACGTGTTATTGTTACCTCTTAAAAGTAGATTTACTGCTTTAGCGCGGGTTCTTTCTTCTCTCTCACACTACTCGATATGCGGCGGACGGAGCTAATTTAGCTGACTTGTTGCGTCGGCCGATTCTGGGATGCGAGTACGGATTTCGCGCGCGTGTTCGTATTTTATTAAACTGCATTGAACGCATCACGTGACTACTCACGTGGTATGTTGTTGATCTCGAAGGTGCTGGACAATGGCCTAAAGTTATGCAACAAATCTGATCTTGCTAGAAGCTTCTCGATACTGATGTATCACGGGAGAATTTCAACAAAGGTCCCCTCAAAAATTTAATTTTTGAAAACGAGCAATTGGGTCACGAGGCCATGACACAGAATTTGTCAGACTCGTCACACCAGTTTGGTGCACAACCTCAACTGCCCTCCATCGGTGGGTTCTGTAAATTTCCCCCATCCACAACCGCTGACGTATCTTTCTTTGTATTTTCTTGTCTATCATTTAATTTGCCTCCCTTTGAACATAGCTTACTTTGTTTTCTCTTATCTAAACATTTAACTTATCTCCCTTTGAATAAAGCTTAGTTTGTATTCTCTTATCTAAACATTTGACTTGTCTTCCTTTAAACTCCATTCAGCTTATTTTCAGCAAAGCATAGTCTGATGAAATGCAGTCAAAAAGATGAAAGATCGGTTTTCGGCAAACCATATTCTGACGAAAAGCTGTTAAAAGCATTAAGCTATCTATCACCTTAAAAGTTTGGTTAGCTCTGTATACCCAAGTGATTTCTAAGGGAGATTAATCAGTATCCCTTTAGAAGTGGAACTCAAGATTGACCAGAACGGATGTAATGTGACATAAATGATGTGACCAGTCATGATTGTCCAGAACGAATGTATTGCTACATAAAATATGTGGCCAGTCAAGATTGACCAGAACGGATGTATTGTTACATAAATTATGTGACCAGTCATGATTGACCAGAACGGTTGTATGATTACATAAATTATGTGGCCAGTCGAGATGTTCATTTCTTCAAGCCTTATGAATCGTACTGAAAGTAAAACTTAACTGCAATTAAAACATGCTACTTGAATTAATTGTTATTTATAACTTTTGATTATGTTTAATTCACTACAAATATAAATATAGTTATTTATTTCTGCAAATTACCTGTCCAGCAGAAGGATACCTGTTGATGGCTCGTTGTAATTGACTCCATTTTATGTTTGGCAATACAAGACTTTTAGTGATATTTATCTTGGGCTTCAAGTCTGACGTTAAATGTCTTAAGACAACCTCCGCCTTGTTTAACTGTCGTGTCACTTCTTCTACCTTCTTAATCAACAAATCATCTTCCTGTTCTTCAGTCATTTTCCCCAGACCGAAGTCTTCTCCCACGCTGTTAATTTCTAAGATGAACAGTCCGTGTTGTCTATGTATGATGAGAACATCAAAGTCACCTTTATCATAGTGTTGTTGACGGAAGTGTTCAGGCAGTGTGCTAGGGCGCGGTAGAAGGGCGGCAGCGGGCGCAAAGCTAGGTTCACCAAGGTAGTTGTCAAATTGTAACTGAGAAACAACAAACATCACCTCTTTCTGCTGACCGTTATCCGCCAGTAATCGCATGCCGTGCAGCACACGTTGTAGGGCTCTGTCGTCACGCACGTCACTGTCACTCACGGGTGGAAGGGTTAGGTTGCCATGATTATGACGCCCCGCTGACACAGACTAAAGTGAAAATATTACTTTATATGCTTATTATTACTAATTTCATAAACACGCAACTATACATACGCAATATATAAATTATACTAACATAAAATAATTTATAAATTGTACTAAATTTATACATATACACCATCCATTTGTAATACATACACGTGTATAATATATTCTTTCTCTAACAAAAATATAATACAAACAATATATTAGTAATACTTTGTTAACAATTATTGTCAGTAAAACTGTACGTGTACCAATGATCGAACATATAAATAAATAAGTTAGTACATATACTACTCCAATTATACTTAAGTAATAATAATACTGATATTGTACTACTCCAAATTTAAATATGTAACAAATATTGTAAATGCACTATTCCAGTAATACGTAATTAATATTACATATGTACTGCTCAAACTATAAGTATGTAACTAATATTGTACATGTACTATTCCAAGTATAATTATGTAATAATTACTAATATTGCACATGTACTACTCCAGTATAATTAGGTAATAATTACTAATATTGTACATGTACTACTCCAAGAATAATTATGTAATAATTACTAATATTGTACATATACTACTTCAATTATAATTATGTACAAATACTGATATTGTTCATGTACTACTCTAATATAACATAATTAATTTTACATATGTACTGCTCAAACTATAAATATGTAACAAACATAAAACAGTTTTAATAATATCGTGCTGGTAGGGTTCCTGGTTTGTTTAGTATGTCTTGCAGTTGTTCAGCAAGTCTGCTATGTAAGGAGAAGATGTTTTAGCCAGAATATTTGTACTTGATCTAGGCCTGGTTTTCCAGTTTGCCATCTTTCATACCTTCTTCTTAATGTCTTTCTCACTGATTGTGACGGTGCATTGTTCAGGTGTCTCTTTATGATCATCTTTCAGTTCCTGAATCCATCTGACGGAGGTGTTATGCATATTTGGATTGCTCCAAATGTTTTCCCAGAAGGTCTTGGTATCATGAATGTTTGGTATTTGTTGTTCTGTTCTGGAATTTCCTTTAAATTCTTGGTATAGTCTTCCAGGGTCAGTTCGGAATATTTTGTTCTGTTGGAATTCCTGACCTCTTCAAGTGTATCTCTTCAGACGGTGAAGATGGTTATGTCTTCATATTTTGTTCTGCTGCTGTCATTTGGTTTATTTCTCTTCTAGTACACTCTATTTTCTTTTCTATTCTCTTCTTCCATTGTTTTACTGATGGTTTCTGTGTTTGTACTGTGTCTGGCCTTATATATCTTTCAATTACCTTTGCAGTTGCGTATATTAGACTGTTGGTTTCTGTGATATGTTTAGTGGGGATACGTTTTAGTACTTCATTTGCATTCTCAATTGCTGTCCTTAGAGCTTTGTTGTTTTGCACCCTTCTTGATGGGGTTCTGCCTTCACGTGACTTATTTTTGTCCATGAAGCATTTTATGTCTTCAAACAAACGTTGCCGTTCTTCAGTGAAGTCTGCATGGAATTTCCCCAGCTTGGTTGTCAACTGGAATTGACTGTTCTGGGACTGTGGAATTTTCATTTTCTTCAGTGTCAGTGTATCGGGTTGTGGTATTGGTTTTTTTGTTGCTGTTCTATCTCCTGTATCTCTAGGGCTGTAATAAGCCTATTTTATAGCATTGTTCTCTTCTGGTCCAGGAGCCGCTGTTCACTGATCATATCATCTGGATGGTGTTTGAGCCAGTGTTCATACATTCGTTTTCATATCCTCTTGTTGTTGGTTGGCTTTGATAGTAAGAGACCATGATTTGTATGTTTTCCTCTATCGTCCATTTCCTCCGAGTTTTTGCTTGCGTTTCAGTAGCCCATTTTTCACTAGAACACCCCGAAACATCAGTGCCTAGCACAGACCTTGTTAACCCGGGCAAAGTCTAATCCGGTATGGAATCAAAGTTTGGTTTCTCCATCATGAATGGGATGGGCAAGCATGTAGTTTGGAGGGAGCCGCTTTTCCCTCCCTTGATAGTCCAGTGTTGGGATTTGAAGCTGTCACCCTCCATGTTTGTCGACACAGCTCAGGCTGCTTAACTTTCTGGGTGAGGTTTTTTTCTGCTCTAATAGCTGGACTATCGAGACATATTGATACTACTACTACTACTACTACTATTACTACTACTACTACTAAATCTTTCAGTACTAATTTCAAGTGATAAAAATATTAATTTTATTTTATTAACGATCTTCCAACAGACAGCATTCATCTCTCAACTGGCATATATTTTGGCATTGTAAACGTTTAATCAATTCCACAATATAACTCAACATTTACAGTCACATAAGTTTTCTGCAGGTGGAAAACGTCTTACTAAAGGAGAATTTTAATTTATTTATTTAATTTATATTTAGCCAGACCCTATCTATATACTTTTGTCTCCAGCATAAGATTATCAATATTGATATGTGTTACATGTCCAGTATTTATTTAAAGACCCTGCTTAGGAATTTTACAGAAACTTTAATTTAATTAGATAAATTAATTTCTCCCTTTTCCCTAAACAGACTGGTTGCTCAAATTATCTTTCGTCTCATATGAAAATGCGCCTTTGTAGTACAGCCAAACAGATTCACGAACAGACAACTTGTGTACACTAGCCGGTTTGGAAACCGTTAACACTCTCTTAAATCTTTATGCATTCAAAAGGTTCATTTAGCTCAGTCGATCCCCCATCCAAACCACGAATTAGGTCTATATGCATAAAAATTCACTACGAAAGAGGTATTAACAAATAAAGAATTTAATAGTTAATATTTAACAATAACAATCAATTACGAAGACACAGCTTCAGATCTAAACTAAGGCGAGTATAATCGGCTTGACTTTTACTGTTAAAAGTTAGTTTTGCCAGCACTTTCGATTGAATCAGACTTCGGGTTTTAGTTACTCAACTTTCTCAATAGTCTTGATGCACACGTGGTCTAAAGACAGTTCGATCCTTCCACGTACCAAGCGATGCTTGCGTTGTACTCATCAGTAGTTTTCCTGTAACTCGTCCTCACTCGACAGTTACACTAGAGATGTGCTAGACGTGACATCATCAACAGTGGCGACACGGAATTGTACTTCGTTCGTCAGAGTTGCACAAGAACATGCCACGCACTCAATGTGATGCAAAGGTGGCAATAATACGTAGAATGTATTATAAGGCTGAGGATAAGAACCCGCGCTGAAAATACAAGTGTTGTTCTATAAGTGATTTGCGTTTTACATTCGCAAACCATCCAAGCACATGTGATTGATACAACGCTCTTACTGTACATGGACGATCTCAAGCTGTATGGAAAAAATGAACGTGACATCACATCCCTGATCAATACTGTCAAGATCTGCAGTGAGGACATTAACATGAAATTCGGCCTTGAGAAATGTGGACGAATTATCATCCAGAAAGGCAAGGTCAAAACAACAGAAGGCCTGCAATTCGACATCGGAAAAATCAACGATGTTTCAATAGAAAATGGATATAAGTATCTTGGGATACTACAACATCAAGAAAATATGCAGAGAGAAGTGAAGTCCAAAGTTAAGAGAGAATATGAAAAACGTGTTAGACAAGTCCTGAAGTCCAAGCTAAATGGGGCAAACAAAATACAAGCCCTTAATGCATACGCAATACCTGTAGTAAGCTACACTGGAGGTATCATAGATTGGACAGCAAATGAAATAAATGAACTGGACAGGAAAACAAGAAAACTACTCACAATACACAAAGCCTTACACCCCAAAGCAGACGTAGACAGACTCTATGTATCTCGAAAAATGGGAGGCAGAGGTCTCAAGAAAATCAAACATGTCATTGAAGCAGAAGTCATTGGCCTTGTGGACTACATCTGGTATAACAACAAAGATGATCCACTGATAGAAGCAGTAAAAATGAATGGACTATTCCAACCCCCAGAAACAGACAAAGAAACATGGAAGAAAACAACGAAGCAAGAACTAGCACATACATGGAGCCAGAAACCTCTGCATGGCCAGTATGTACGACAAGCCAACGAAATATCAACAAAACAATCAACGTACAAATGGTTGAAAGAGGCAGGATTGAAAGCAGAAACAGAAGCACTCATAACAGCTGCACAAGATCAAGCACTCAACACCAAAGCACACAAAGCGAAAATCATGAAAATTTCAAATGATTCCAAATGTCGACTCTGCAAATCCATGGATGAGACAACAGAGCACATACTATCTGGATGTCAAGTTCTGGCTGGAACGGAATACACCAAACGACACAATGAAGTGGCAAAACACATACATAGAAATCTGTGTGAGAACTATGGCATACAAACCCCAGAAAGAGCATGGATGCACCAACCAGAAGCAGTCACCAAAACAGAAGAATTCAAAATACTGTGGGACTTCGAGATAAGAACAGATAGGGTGATCCCTGCACGAAGACCAGACATTTTAGTTCTCAGTAAGTCCAACAGAACAGTAGCAATCATTGATGTCGCTGTTCCAAGTGATAGGAACATAAAAACAAAAGAAAGAGAAAAAATAGAAAAATACCAAGACCTCAGATTAGAAATTCAGAGACTGTGGAATGTAAAAGCAGAAGTGATACCTATAGTGATAGGAGCCTTGGGGAACATAACAGCTGAATTGGAAGGCTACCTGAATAAACTCCCTGGAAACCACAGAATCGCTCCACTACTCAAAGCAGCGCTCCTCAGAAGTGCCCACATCCTTTGTAAAACCTTGGATCTCCCAGAATCTTGGTAAGATTCTGAGACCTTTGAACACAACCGTCAGACAAACAGAAGTCGTGGAAAGAGGCATAATAATAATAATAATTAAATTACAACTCAGCAGTAGAGTCAATACAAATTGCAGGTTAATCCTATTAGAGAACAGAAATGGAGTTATTAGAGTTAAATGTGTAACTTTATGTGACTGGGATTAGGCACTGCTTGACAGTCTTTCACTTACTTTTGCAACAATGTCACAATGTCTATGTCAACATGTACCTCTCACTATAATGATTCTTGTTTCCCCTTATCCAACCTGGCATTTTCCTCGCCATCACTTTCTTGAAGAGAACACAATTACAATGGTTCTGGTAACTTCACTATACTGATGTACTTTACCACCCTTGCTTTAAGTACATCATAGTAGGGATGTAGCATACTACCTTATGCTTACACTGCAACATATTTTCCTGCACTTCCCAATCATATGACTTAACTGGCTAATGCATAGAGAGTAACTGTAGCCTTGAGGCTTGAAGCTTGATGACCTAACTGGTGAATGCATAGAGGTTAACTGGAATCTTGAGGCTTGAAGTTTGAAACTTGAATTAAACTCCACTCAAGACCCCAACTCAAGTCCAATCATATGTTCACTGTAACATATAATTAAGGAGCAAGCCTAAGTTTCCTGTTTAGCACAATATTACTTCATTCCATCTCACACTCTATTCTCTACTTACAATTCCTGCAACAGTAGTCATTATCCCCATTCACACACATGGTCAAATAAGCACAGTGTATCTAACAATGTCATATATTAATGCACTATATGGGTGCAGCTTACTTAAAGCACAAAAGTTAACTCGCAAAATACATCTCTACATAAATACAAGTATAACGTTATAGTAAAAAAGGCATGAAATGTTTCTAAGTCCATTCTCTCTCAATCAGTCAATTAAACTCACCAATCAAGCTAAGGAATGCCTTCAAGCCAGACTTCTCTCTTTGGCACTCGAATTCAAAGTGAATAGAGAGCAGAATTATCTATTGTAAATAACTCTTTACTCTTAACCCATTGGAGCATTAGTTCCCCGCATGCGACATTCCACTTCCGACACTGGACCAGGAAAGATGTACATGAATTTGCTCTCTGATGCAGGCACACACACACACACACACACACACACACACACACACACACACACACACACACACACACACACACATACACACACACCACACACACACACACACACACACACACACACACACACACACACACACACACACACATACACACACACCACACACACACACACACACACACACACACACACACACACACACACACCACACACACACACACACCAGTTCATGCTCAGAGGCATGCACGGGCAGCAGTACTTACAAGTGTATCCAGCTAAGCCATTCACACAGGCGACACATCTACAGCCTCAGGGTGAAGAATACACCCTCCCGCCCCAGCACACACCCCATTGACCGGCTGACCTAACCATCTCTGGCTTTGCGCCTGACGCTCTGGGGAGGTGGAAGGAAGAGCGTTACGTAATGGCGAGGAGCTCGCCATACAACACAAGACAGAGAGCAAGAAAAGGCGAGGCAGTGCATGAGCTCAATGGGTAGTACTAAAAAATAGAAACAAGAGCAGGAAAAGACAGCCCAAAGGAAGAAAACACAAAGGACAGAGGTAAGCCTCTCATTTTACCTTTACTCTCCAACCACACCCACCCACCCCTGCTGCAAACACTGAAACCCCCTCAAAGATCGCCAACTCTAAACATATGCAAGCACAGCCATGTACACGATTACTTACACCCCCCCACACACACACACACACCCCACCCCTTCCCCGTATTTGGACACTCACACAAACGTGACATAGCAAAACAACTAAACATACATGAAACCAAGGATCACACACTAGTCATAAATGCAACAGGCAAAATAATAATTACTACACCAAACATACAATCTGCACTTAATCTCGCCAACATAAAACAAATAAAAAACACAAAAGTTCACCCCATTCTCTACCAACCATCCAATCAGTCAATCTCGATTACACTCATGCCACACGCCAAACCA
The DNA here is from genome assembly GCA_028829895.1 of Sinotaia quadrata. Lineage (NCBI taxonomy): Eukaryota > Metazoa > Mollusca > Gastropoda > Architaenioglossa > Viviparidae > Sinotaia > Sinotaia quadrata. The sequence continues at coordinate 138,356,707 of CM054180.1, read as the reverse complement.
CCAGCCCCCCCCCCCCCCTAGAACCACCACACATCGAAGAAGCAACACTGAAGGGAATAGTAAGGGCGCTAGAAATACACAACCAAACAGTAACAATCACAAGTGTATACAGATTCAGCAACACAAATCTTTTTGCCATTCACACCACATCCGCCACCCCATCAAACACCCTCATATACAAGCACCAATATGAGTTCCAGTCCACAACACTAACACTCTGTGACAACTGTCTACAAATAGGACACAAATACCAAGAGTGCATGGAAGAAACAACCTGCCCCTACTGCCCCAACCCATACCACCACTCAGACTGCACCAACAAAAAAAAACGGCAAAGATGCCACTCACTAGGACACAACTCGCTAAGCATACACTGCACCGAAATCACGACTCACTACTACAACCTATTAAAACAACAAGCAATTAGAAAACAAGACACACCAACTAAATCCCCTTGGAAACAAAACAATTAACTGCCCCCCACCCCCCTCAGTAACAGAAAACCGCCAACCACTCTAACACCCCCTCCCCCCAAAACCCTACCAAGGAAAGTCCAAACTCGTGATATATATATATATATATATATATATATATATATATATATATATATATATATATATATATATCAACTAACAATAACGCCCCCACTCAACGACAGAAAACCGCCAAGCACCCTAACTCCCACCCACCCACACCCCTACAAAAAACCCCAATGCAGAGACTAGACCACCCTACACCCCCACCTCCACTAGACGACCTAAGGGACGAGACGCTCACCCTCACCCTCACCAAGACAAAGAAATAGACACTGAGCACACAAAACCAAACATCACCCAGCTAGACAAAACACCCTCAGCCAAAATCAACCCGCTAGCCCTCCCCCCCATATCCCACACTCCACACAAATAACAAAACAAACATCGAACCAACAAACAACCCAACACACCACACAAAACAAACACATCAAACCCCACCCCAACACTTAACCCACAATTTGGCCAAAACAAAACAAACATTGGAAACATTCAAACTCAACCTAGAACAAACAACAGACGAGAAATTAACACATGAAGGCGCAAACACATGGGCCTCCAACATAACAAACGTAATCACCCAAGCAGCCAATCTAGCCTTCCCAATACCATGGTGGAATCAAAAATTGGAAAAAAATTAAACAACTAAGAAAAAACGCACTACGACATTTAAGAAAACTACCTAAAAAACATATACCACAGAATCAACAAAAACTTCATAATGCAAATCAAACTAGCAAAACAGAAAGCCTGGCAAAAAACATGTAACAGCCTAAACAGAACCAATACAACCAAGCAAATATGGAGCACACTAAAACAAATGACGGGAAAGGGCAAGACAAAAAACACTATCCCCCCCCCCCCGATCATTATAGACCCACAAACAAAACACAAGAAGAAAAAGCAGAAACATTAGCAGATTCATTCCAAAACAAACAAAACAAACCCACAAAAACGTTAACACATCACGAAAGTAACAAAACAACTTTCAACAGCGGAAGAAAGTAAACTCAACGAAAGCAAGCAGCTCCAAAATTTAAACGCACCCATCACAGAAGCAGAAGTCAAACACATAATAAAGTCTAAAAAGAACACAGACCCAGGCGAAGATAAAATAATATATCAATTCCTCATACGACTACCAGACAACATAATATACAACATAACAAAACTATTCAACAAAATATGGCAAACAGGAGAAATTCCGAACCACTGGAAACAAGCAATCATAATACCAATACCTAAACCTGATAAAGATAACACCCACCCAAGCTCCTATAGACCAATATCCCTTTTGCCCACACTAGCAAAATCACTAGAAACAATAGTGAACAAGAGATTAACACACTACCTAGAAACAAACACCCTCCTCTCACCTGCACATCACGGATTCAGACCAAAACGCTCCACTATAGACGCAACAAATAGGCTAACAGACAACATAATGATAGACAGACTATATGGAAAACAATTGCAATATTCATAGACATTTCCAAAGCTTTCGATACAGTATGGCACCCAACAATACTGCTCAAAGCACTCCAACTAGGAATAAGGGGAAACATACAAATACATTAAAAACTTCCTCACAAACCGCACATTCAAAGTACAGATAGAAAATATATTTCCACTACAAGAAAAACAACACATGGCACCTCCAGGGGAGTGCACTCAGCCCCACCCTCTTCAATATAGCCACCTACAACGTAAACATAATCACCACAAACACCAACACACAATTAACACAATTCGCTGATGACTCATCACTCTACAGCGCACACAGAGACCACGGGAGACTGATAGGCAACTGACTTTAAAAAATCTAGAAGACTGGACAGACAAGTGGGGACTGGAGCTAGCACCTGACAAAACAACAGCCTTAGATTTCTCAGCTCGTAAAAATAAAACATTCCCTACACTACACCTAAAACAAACAAAAATAAAATACTCCAAACACACAAATTTTAGGAATCACGTTCGACGAAAACATCAGATTCAGCAAACACATAGAAAATACACTAACCAAAGTCAACAAAACACTTAACATTCTAAAAGCAACAAAGGGGAAAGAATAGGGTGCAGACACCCAAACACTACTAACATTCACCAGAGCTCTAATCTACTCCATCATAGATTACGGCAGCCATGGGCAACCCACAAATCAAAGCGTTAGAAACAGTACAAAACAAAGCCCTATGAATAAGCACACACGCACTACCAAACACAAAAAACGAAGACCTATGTCACCAAACAGAACACCTAACACTAAAAGAAAGAAGAGACAAACAAACCCTAAAACATTGGGCGAACAGAACACTCCATGGTAAAAATCTCCCCACAAACATTCACCTATCAAACAAAAGTTGGGATAAAAGAGGATACATATGACAGAAAACAAAGAAAAACAACCCCAACAGATGGACAAAACACAAGTTACCCTCCTACCAACTAACCAAACGACTGCTAGAAAAACACAAATTAAACACAATCAAAACTGAAAAAACGAACACAAAACCGCAACCCCCATGGACAATACCCTCCCAAACATAGACCTAACATTGCTTAAACAACCCAAAAAATACAGTAACCCACCAATAGCCAAGCAAAAAGCGCTCGAACACATAAACAAAAACTACCCCAACCACCACCACATATATACAGACGGCTCAATAAACAAAATAGGTACAGGGGCAGCAGCACACACACCCACAGGCACGCATACATACAAACTAGACCAAAACACTCAATACTAATAGCAGAACTTATAGCGATCAAACAAGCATTTACATTAGCAACCAACACCACAAACATGCAGATGCAACTACTCATACTAACAGACTCACTAACATCATCACAAAACATAGCAAACCCCTTCCAAACAACAAGAACAAACATAACAAATCAAATAACAAACCAATTAGTGGAAATGAAATAGCAGACAAGGGAGCTAAATACGGAAGCAAACAAGGCAAGCAACTATCCACACCAATACACACATCAGAAATACACACACAAATCAAAAGCATATACAAAAGTAAGACCCTCCATCCCCCCAACTCACAAACATAAGCCATAACAGAGCAATATACAAATTGCGATACAATAACACAAGATACACACACAAACCAAACAACGAAATAAAAGCATGCACGTACTGCATAACAGACAACACAATCGAACACTTCCTACTCCAGTGCAATAAATACACTGAGGAAAGGAAAATCATCAAAGAAACAACAGATCTATTAAACTTACCATTCTCCATCCAAGCACTCCTATACCCCAAAGAACAGACCTATTAGACTTACCATTCTCCATCCAAGCACTCCTATACCCCAAACAACAGACCTATTAGACTTACCATTCTCCATCCAAGCACTCCTATACCCCAAAGAACAGACCTATTAGACTTACCATTCTCCATCCAAGCACTCCTATACCCCAAACAACAGACCTATTAGACTTACCATTCTCCATCCAAGCACTCCTATACCCCAAACAACAGACCTATTAGACTTACCATTCTCCACCCAAGCACTCCTATACCCCAAAGAACACAATCAAAGCCACGTGCACTTATCACTTATCACATACCTCTTAGAGACAAACACACTCCACCGTAACAACGGGCAGACATGGAGATACAACACACAAACCATACAACGCACGAACACCCCGCCCCTTCCTTGAATACCAGAGAAGGGAGGAAGGCCCGACAGGAATCCCTCCAAAACCGAAAACATCGAAAAGATGAAAAGTTTTACAATTCCTGCGTGGCGTATAGATAGCGGAATCATCAATCATAATCAACCCAGAAGAACTTTTAATTTTTTAAAGCCATTATTTAAAAGAATTTAAATATGTTCGGACACATGATTCCACTTAAATTTCTTGGGATTAGTAACATTTATTACTTATAATGCCTGCCTGGCTTTAGCAAAGTTACCATGTATGATGCCAGTTTTGGTTCTTACCTGTGGAATCTGAGGAATCAGCACCTGCTTGCCAGCAATGTTCTCCACACAGTATGGCACACGGTTGAAATGAAGGGGAGGTAAGAAATATGTCTGCGAGTGAAGGTGTGGGTACCATTTCTGTACACACCGAAGCCAGTCGTTTTTTACCGACTGCTGATATCCTTGACCTTGGACGTCAGTGGATGTCTACAGAAATCAGATGAAAACAGTGTCAAAATAATGTTTTCATAGAAACAGTCCTTAGCTCACTTAATTCTACTCACAGGTCAGATGGTGAGTGATAAATCTTACATATACATCATTGCATGATTGACTTCCTTATGTGTCTGTACGTTCGACTTTAATATGTGTCTGCATGTTCGACTTCTATATGTGTCTGCATGGAAGTTCATGCCCTGACTTTTGAAAAATTATGACCTAATATTGAATTATATGTACTTAACTTTATCAATGACTACTATTCAATGTACATTAATCAACTTTTGTAACATTTAATAAACAATTTTGTTAGAAAACGATATTTTAAATTTAATTTATTTTTTTAGTATTGAAACCTATTTTGGAAGAGAAATATTAACAACAATTGCCTAATAATGTTACAAAAATTTAATCAATTTAGTTATGAGATCAGATTTTTAAAATCGAATTAGCACAAAACATGACCTGATAAAACAAAAACAGACGTCATTTTCAAATTTAGTGTTGCAAAATTGTTCTAAATAATTAGAAAGAAACTTAGACAACTTAAAATCTTTTCGTGATTCAGTGAGCAACTAGTATTTCCAGTTTCATACTTTCACGTGTTTATTGAATCTACTGATTCACTGATTATAAACCTGAATGACAAGGAAGTTGCAGGAAACATCTGTTTTGGTGTGTGTCAGCATAAGGGAGTATGCTATACACATTTGATGTGTTGTGGTGTGTGTCAGCATAAGGGAGTATACTATACACATTTGATGTGTTGTGGTGTGCGTCAACATAAGGGAATATGCTATACACGGTTGATGTGTTTTGGTGTGTGTCAGCATAAGGGAGTATGCTATACACGTTTGATGTGTTGTGGTAAAGTATGCCGAGTACATCGGGAAAATTCTAGTAAAATGCATTTACCAGAATTTCTGTATTCATGTTCTGCTTGAAGGAACTGACACAGTAAAGACAGGTGGAAAACACCGATGTGCTATTTTTCTCTTGAAACCAATTTATCAGTGTTTTCCACTGTGTGGATGGAGACACTTATTGATGCATACATTATGACATTGCTACAAAAGCAAGTGAAAAACTGTTGAAAGCATTTAATCCAGGTTATGTATATTTAATTGTTGATTTAATAAATTTATTGACCTTCTTATATTGATCATCTTATGTTGGAGAAGAGAGTGTGTGGATGGGGGTTCATTAAATATAGATTAATGATAGATTTGAATTCTCCTTTAGTAAGAAGTTTTCCACATACGGAAGATTGTGTTATAGTAAATGTTTGTCTTGATGTGCTTGTGTTTGAGAATATGAGTAGAAATGGTAATATGTGTATGTGTGTGTGTGCGCGCGCGCGCGCGCGTGCACACACACGCAATACAAAACAGTACAGTTCAATACAAAATAAGCAGGATGGGACAGAAGCAAAACAGCACTCACCTTTCAAAACAATAATAAACAAGTTTTAAAAGTTATGATTTAGGTTTTTTAACCTATATCAGGGTCTTTCATGTGGTGGTTAGATCAATCACTTAAATCATTCAAACATAAACTCATGGGGAGGTGACAATGATGACTGTTAAAATAAATAAAAATAGAGAATAAATAAGATTTTTTTCAAATTAGCGGTACAAACCGCTGGAAACATCTACCCTAGTAGCACAATAATCATAAGTCAATCTTAACAATTCTGTGGACTATCAATCCCATGACAAAGATAACAGTAACAGGTTCTTGAGTTCAATACCTTTAAATTAGCAACTACTACCACTACTAATAATAATAATATTCCAATAGAATAAATGTTTGGTGTATATTGAGCATAAATAGATAAACAGTTTTCTCTCAAAGTTAATTTAAGTGAATCTAAGTGCAATTTAAGTGCTCTGAGGTTTTTTAAAGTTATTTCAGAATTTTACTCACACATACTGTCATGACGGTTTGCTGACAAAAATCCTAGTGTCAAATCACATGATGATTTTTGTCGTCACTTCCTGTGTTCACAAAAGTTTACCTCCCTGTTCATGATCTGGGTCCCAATGGTCTCAAATGACATTATTGTTTGTGACAGAATTATTGTTGCCTCCTAAGGCCTGTCAGTGACGTGTCAATCAAAGCATGATATTTGCCCTCCGTCCATACTTTGGCACTGGAAGCAAACTCAATCACCTATGGAATAGGCTGGTTTAACACACTTCCCAGATGAAGAGTCTTGGTCGACCTCTCTATCTGTCTCTGTGAATGTTTTTCATTAATTATCAGACATACGAGGGCGGGGATCTGGTCCAGTGAACTTTCACTGTGTCAAAATGTATCCAAATGTTTTGCCTCACAATTTGACACATCAATGAGGTGAGGAGAGAAGAAGCAGGAAAAATACGTTTTTCCCCCTTGACTTCAACACTGTATTCACTTGAATAATTTTGGTGTCTCTCTCAGCGATCTAATTTCTCTCCCCATTTTATCAAGGTACACAAAGCTTTATAACAATTCTGCTGAGTTTGTATTACGAGCATTCAAAATGTGCCCTTGAAGGTCCACACACTTCTTGCTTTAATACCCATTACTGTCACAAGATTCACACCTCAGGCTAGAGTTTCATGCTATGTACCACAGTGCATTATCGAATTCTAACTACAATGTTTATCAAACTGTCTAAATAAATAAATGTTCCAATTGCAAGATTGCAAAGGTCTATCAACTTCTAATTGTAATTAAATAGTTTTACTTAATTCTCTCAAACTTAATAGTGAAATGAAATAAACCACAATCACACAATGCATAAACATTTAACTTCACAATCACACTACAACAATGCATTTTGCTGTTAAAAATAAAACTCAAATTTCAGTCTTGGAGCTAATGATTCAACTTCTTCAACAAGAAGCCTTTTAAAAACAAATACCAGCAATAAACACAAATACTGCCAGTAGCTATAAGTGGTCGGATGACCTTGACTGAACGACTGGAGTAATTATAAATACAAAAATAGGTATGGCGGTCTGTCTCCCGCCCTCCATGACAACTTCCAACTATGACACAAAAATGCCATCATAAGGATTGCCCAGCGTCGGATTACTCTGACAATTTAACAACTTATATAACAATTAAGTTTAGAAATAGGGATAGGTAAAACTATCTGTCCGTCTATCCATCCATCCATGTATCTCTCTCTCTCTCTCTCTCTCTCTCTCTCTCTCTCTCTCTCTCTCTCTCTCTCTCTCTCTCTCTCTCTCTCTCTCTCTCTCTCTCTCTCTCTCTCTCTCTCCAAGCCTGTACATCTTTTTTATTTCTCTGTCCACCTGATATGCTTTCCTACTGATTGTCCTCCATCTCTCCCTTTGATTATAATTTCAGTCTCCAATCTTGGGAAATTTATGTGTGAACCATTACAATGATAACTAATTATTGGATACATCGTTCTGAGGACAAAATAGACGTTTAAAATCACATCTTAGAATTTTTCTCTGTTTACTTCATTTAAGAATATTAATAAATGACTGTGTGATGTATTACATGCTTGAGAGCATATTAAGTTCCTTGCATTATAAATTATACCTTATATTTTTTTCTTTTTTCCACAATTGATATTGATAAAGAGGAACATTTAATTTGCTGATGAATAGAGAGGAATGTAGATTAATTAGGGACCGTTAGTCCACAAGTGGAGTGCATTGGAATGGGGGAGTGACTTGTGGAGTTGGGTGAAGTTATCCGGATTTACCGTATGAGGAGTTTAGTTCCACTCATGACGTACGTGAAACTGTGGGCAAACACAGATATATATTCACCATCTAAATTCACCATTCACACAGTACTATGTCATCTTGGAAAGGTCAGTAAGTGAACTCAAGAATTCAAGAGTTTAGGAAGATATGAATATTGTTCAGTGTGTCCATGATGACGTCACAATTATAATTAAAATTGTTATTAATTAGAGTGCTCTAGATTTCTTATTGATGATTATTTGTATTCATGAGCTATTGTGTATTTCTTTGTAGAGATATATTGTGTATTCCTTTGTAGAGAGCTATTGTGTATTTCTTTATAGAGATATAATGTGTATTTCTTTGTAGAGATCTATTGTGTATTTCTTTATAGAGATATAATGTGTATTTCTTTGTAGAGATCTATTGTGTATTTCTTTGTAGAGATCTATTGTGTATTTCCTTGTAGAGAGATAGTGTGTGTTATTAGCGGCAGTTTAATTGTAAACTTAGGATAATGACATTTTAAGGCAAACGAGTTGGGAAGGCCATTTTATTTATTCATTGTAAAGCTGATTAAAATGAGAGGAACTAAATTATAAATCACGTGTTTGTTAAATGTAATTAATTCATTAGGAGGACAATTATTAAATTTTATGATGACAAACTATGAGTGTGTACATTTTTGAAATGATTATTGTCATGTTTAATATATGAATTTATTAATGAAACAAATTCATGACATTTTAAGTTTGCATGTACGCTGATGTTTTCTCGATGAAGTAGCTTCATGTAAGAAACATTTGTGTTCATTGTCACCATAGTACCTAATATTTAACACAGTAATTATGTCACCACAATACCTAATATTGAACACAGTGATTATGTCACCACAATACCTAATATTTAACACAATAATTATGTCACCACAATACCTAATATTTAACATAGTAATTATGTCAGCTATAAAGAAGAATGTTATATTTACAGCTGGGTCCATTCATTCTTCCTTTATTTCTAAAATTGATTTGGTCTGAACCCCATCTCAGTGCAGGAAACCGTTTTGGAATGTGTCGTCTGCTACCCAGAGGAAAGAGTTTCGTCATATGTGGAGGTCGTGTGGAAACAGGTGGATAAAGTCGGACTGTTCGCCATCATTGTGAAACGAGCTATGTACTTGACCGCAAAAACCGCTCGCCAAAGACAATCTGTTTAATATCATTGTGATGTGAGCTATGTACTTTTATCTGAAAACCGCTCGCCAAAGACAATCTGTTTAATATCTTTGTGATGTGAGCTGACTACTTGATCTCAAGACCACTCACAAAGACAATCTCTGTCAGAATACGTTTTTGACTATAAGGGAATGTGTGGATGGTAAACACACTTATTTTCATTTATTGTAAATATAATATTTTTCCTTTATTGTTTTCATTATTAAATTTATGTTATCTTAATCCATATCTGAATTAATTCTTTTGAACGACTGTTAATGAGGATCGGCTGGGGTGGGGGTTGGGGAGGGGGAAACCATATATGAATGACTGATTGTTGATTAAGTAAGAGCGGGAGATAATGGTGCCGAATCCAGATGGTAATATCAGTAAATTTACTTTACAGTATATTGGATGATTAAACACAACATCAACAACTTGTCAAATATTAGTAGATTAATTGTCCCACAAACACAACATCAACAAGTTTTCTTGCCAATATATTGGATGATTAATTGCCCCATAAGGACAACATCAACAAATTGTCAACTTATTGGATGATTAATTGCCCAATAAACACAACATCAACTATTTTACTTGTCAATAAATTAGATGATTAATTGTCCAATCATCGCAAGTGGTAGGGTTTAATATTGTGGATGTGTACATAGATTAGGCTGTGATGCTGTTATCAACATTAACATTAAAATAATATTTAATAATTCATTTACTTAATGATGCGATATTGTCGTTAAAGTAACACCTTGTGTGACATATTTTGACTTATAGGTTTCTACTTAGAGAACAATTTTTAAATGATCAGTGAACTATGAAAGTACAAAGGTGAATTGTTCTCGTCCATTAATTTGTAGGTTTTTAGACGTTTAAGAAATTCAGTATAATTACATCAGGTTTAAATACATTATAGTTATGTTGACTTTTCTTATCTAATTTTTTTTTTGGTGGAAGTAATGGTACGATAACATTCATAAATGTTGTTGAGGAACAAATTTAAATTTCTGAAAAGAATTACAATCATGAAAAATACCCTCTCATTGTAGTTTTTCTTTGTGAAAATGTCTGGAGTCAGAATAGTTATTTTCTTTTTAAAAAAAAATATCGCGTTTGATATTCTATCATTTTTACAAGACTATCATTCTTTTAAACAGACACAAGGCATATAATTTAATTGATTTCAGAAAAACATAAATTTGTGAAAAAAGATAACGTACGTGGTATGCTGCAGTTTCTGGAACCAGAATAGTTCCACCAAGTCTCAAGTGTGAATCGTGCGAACTGTCTAATTTCATGACACTAGACCACGTCACTTCCTGTCTGTCAGTTTCTGGCACGAGATCAATCAGCACTTCTTGCAACTGTTCCTGGACAACCTCTCCCCACAAAGATGCTTGAACTTCCATCAGAAAGTTTAGTCCACAGTCCACACCCAGCAGTCGGATGTGAAAGTCGTGAAGTAACTGACGTACAACTTGTGACAGATGTCCGTCCGCTACACGTTCCAGAACATCGGATAAAAGTCTGTCTCTTCCTTCCAAACGCATGACAAACCGGATGACGTTCTTTCTCTCTTGTTTCGTTTCTTCTCTGTGTTCCGTATTCATGACCTTGAGATCTGCTTCTCTTCTTTTTCTCTCTTCCTCAAGTAATAATGTTAATCTCCTCCTCTCTTCCTCTAGTCTTAGTGTTAATCTACTTCGTTCTTGCTCTAACTGATTCAATACATTTTTCTTTTCTTCTTCTTGTTGTGTAAATCTATTTTCCATTTTCACCACCTGTTCTGTTGCTCTTCTCCTCTCTTCCTCTATTAATTGCATCCACCTCCTCCTCTCGTCTTCTAGTTGTCTCGTCACTCTAATAATGTCTTTTTCTACTTGCATAATTATTGTTTTGTTTTTCTTTTCAAATGCTTTCATCTCACTCTTTTCTTTTTTGTGTTTCGCTTTCATGACCTTGAGATCTGCCTCTCTTTTTGTCTTCTCTTCATCAAGCTGTGATGTTAATCTACTCCTTTCTTCCTCTAGTCTACTTCGTTCTTCTTCTAGTTGTTTTATTGCTCTGTTCTTTTCTTCTTCTAATTTTCTCAATCTAACTTCATTTTCCCCCCTCTGTTCTTTTGCTATACTCCTCTCTTCCTCTATTCGTTGTGTCCACCTCCTACTCTCGTCCTCTACTTGTCTCGTCACTCTAATAATGTCTTTCTCTAATTTCATTATTTTTGTTTTGTTTTTCTCTTCAAATGCCTTCATCTCCATCCTCTCTGACTCCAATTTCTGAATCCGATCATTGCTCCAGTCAATATTAGCCACCACGATGTTTTGAGCTTTAGAATGAAAAGAAAGAAACACACGAAGCCATCTATTTAAACAAACGTGTTCACACGTGCGAAATAGAAAATAAATAAAACAAAACGACATATGAAATCTTGCATTTCAAAAACAATTTTTGGACATATGAGAAACTTGAGTTCATTTATTATTGGTGTAATAAAAGTAGTTTTACAAATTTTTTTCATATTTTCTTCAAATGTGAAAAATGATCCATGTATTAGGTGATTGAACTCCACCACATCCAGGGCCATGAAGAAAATGTACATACCTGCTTGCATGATAATTTTGTGGTCTGGAATTGTTTCCAACCGGACTGTCCCCACGTCTGTCTCGATAGTAGTGCTTCGACTGGCAGTCTTGATGCAATTAAACATTAATGGGCTTTTATCGGTAGTCTGCGAAACAACTGTAAATCCAATCAAGAAATTAAAAACACAAGAGAGTGCATTAACTTTATTTATGTAAATATTATTTATTACTTACACTTTTAAAACCATTTCTAAATAGTCACTTGATTAGCACATCCATAGTGTAGACATTAATCAGTTAATACTTCCTGCAGGGAAACAGGAATTAATAGTTTACATAGTTAATGACAGTGCAAAGTATATATTTTTTATTGAATTAGCACTCTCAGTGAAAATCAGTGCCCTTGAACTGTTAGTGTCGTTGTCTGTGTGGAGACAACGAGATTGTAACGAAGTAAATTTTATCTGAATTAATAATAGTATTCGGGCGGATAACCAAAGCAGAAGTTAACATTTAAAATCCCAAATCTTGTGTTAGGCGTCACGTTTATCACAGACCTTTGGTACAAGGAAACTCGAGAGAGATTTTATTACATGTATTGATAAAGAAATAAAATGATGCCAGACATTTAAGCAGTGAATCGGCTGGATATTGACTTTGATAATTTATAAAAGTATGTCTCTCTCTCTCTCTCTCTCTCTCTCTCTCTCTCTCTCAATGTATCTGTCTATCTATCTATCTATCTATCTATCTGTCTATCTATCTATCTATCTATGTATCTGTCTGTCTATCTATCTATCTGTCTGTCTGTCTGTCTATCTATCTATCTATCTGTCTGTCTCTCTGTCTGTCTATCTATCTATCTACCTACGTGTGAATGGGGACGGATTAATTCGACACTTTAGATGTCTTGTATAAATAAATGTCTAATCACATTTTGTAGCGTGGAAAATGCAAAACAATGCATTTAAAATTTACTAAAAGTAATTTTAAAGTTTCTAAAATGTAACTTGTCGCTGGACAGGAAATGCCTGTCAGCCGCTCTAAGCGAACGTGGCTTATCGTAAAAGAGAGTCTTTGAAATGCCTATCGGTCGGACTAAACAATCGAAGGAGACGTGGCTTATCGTAAGAAGAGCGTCTTTGAAACACCGGTCAGTCGTTCCCACAATCGAAGGGAACGTGATGTATCGGCCAACGCGCCCATCTCAGACAGGGCTGAGAGGGGGGGGGGGCATAAATCAGCTGATCCCCGACTCCGGATCTTAACCGTATATATAGGCCATGCGGGCAGACAACTATTACTTTTATTATCTGAAGTCCTGCGCCCCCTCCGCAGTATAGAAAAAAGCTACAGAACCGTCTGATATGGTAAATACGATTTTTGTAAATAATGAATTTTTGAAACTTACTTATTACAAATTGTATTTTCTTTTGTTTGAAATTGTAATTAAAATACTTTGTAATTTTATTCTTGGTGGAAGAAGAGAAATTAAATAACTTTTGTAAAAGGAATTTAAGAATGAGAGCCAAGGATTAAAATTACAGGTTTAGATATGTTGTAACGTGAGGCTGATGCACAGATATCACTTATATGTTTCACAGCTTCGAGGGATACAATATAACAACGAACAGAAGGAAACATAATAACGTAGACAGAACAGCCATAAGTTCAAGGAGCACATATCTTACAACACCAGTTCAATTCTGACTTGGGAATCGTGGTCTGACGTCACTTTGGAGCCCATGTCTACAGTCTGTTCGTAGCGCTACGCCAGGAGTACGAGAATAGAACGTCGGAGTTGAATTATATGGACCGTAAGTTTGGCATTACGACAACGAGGTTGTTTCCCAAGGAGCGCGCTGTGCCGTGTTATCAGGTGCTATGGGAACGTCCATGTAATTAGGCGTATCTATCCGGTAGGAAGGCTACTTTTGGGGCGTACCGACAGTGGAAGTGACTGGTAATTGAATTTCTGTGTTCTAAGTGCATGTAAGTGAGAATTGCAGGCTGGAATTCGGATTCGGACATTTAGATAGGAAGAGTGCACCGGACCGTACGTGTTATGTTATAGCAGTGTTAGTAGAGCAATACTGTGTTAGTTAATAATTATACTTATGAATCATAGGACTGGATTCAATTAAACATTTCATCAGGGTGGAAAGCGAACTGTCGATCTAGGCAACCAGTGACTGACGCAACAACCACCACGCAAGCTAAAGGAACAAGACCTGTACATCATACACCAGGTGACTTTGTGTCCATATTCATGTCACGTAACCTGTAATTGTTCAATGATTAAATGTCAATTCCTATTCTAAATTTCTGATTCTTCTACATAGATTTTAGTTGACTAGAAATATTAATGTCTTTTATCTAGTAATTGTTCTAGGAAGGGCATTATATTAATTCGTCTACATTTACGGTCCTAGTACTTTTCTAAGGACTAATTGATAACAAAATTTAGTATTTTTCTTAATTAATAATAGCTGAGAGATCTGCAATCTCTACGTATTGCTTTGAGGGTGATTTTGAAATACCTATTAACTGTAAATTTGGATTTCTTATTTTTTCTTTTAATAAATTTATTAACTGTTCGCTTGTCTACTCTTGATCCTTGAAAAGAGGTAAATATGCAGGGGATGGGTGGGGGTTAGCCAATGACGTAATTAAGACAGAAAGCCGGTCGACGCACATTTTTTGAGACGTCCCATCCCCGACATAGGGAGCATTTGTGGAAGGGCTAGACAAGGGATAGACTGACAAGGTAGTTCAGTTGAGGGCCTTTGACTAGACGAGTAACACCTGAGAGGGAGGAACACAGATTCAATAGACTTTCAGGGCTTGACTTAGTCGCTCCAAGACCGCAAGGACAAGACCCTTTGGGTGATTGTGGTTGCTTGTGAAAAGATAATTATTGATATAAAGTAATTATGGGAAAAATGTCATATATTTAATTAAGAACGCAAGATGCCACATGAACCCTCGCCACATTAGATGTCTTGTATAAATAAATGTCTAATCACATTTATTGGGTCATAATAAATCATAGAGGAAATATAAAGTATTATTTAATATTATTTATTAATCTACCTTGTATAAAAATACTCTCTCATTATAAATCTGCCTTTCATTCTATAAATATATTTTTTAAAATATAATCTGCTATTTCTTGATCTTTCTTGCATACAATAAATACCCATTTGTACTTAATGGGTCATTTCTAATTTTGCCTTTCAAATAAAGGAATATCCAGTCGTATTTAATGAGTCATTTCTAAATCTGGTACGGAATGAATATCGAGTCGTATTTAATGTATTCCCTCGAAATTGATAATTGTCACGGAAAGAGGGAAGGGGTGTGACGGGGTAATCAGAAAATTTATTTTTCTCCCTGAATTGTCTCCACTTGCCCCATGCGCGACCCACACAGGACGTTCAGCGGGTTGATCTGTGGGCAGGGTGAAAGGTTAAATAAGGGGTGCTGAAAGCAGTTCGCTTTCCAATTAATGTCAGGACGCTTACTTATTTTGTTTAGGTAC
The DNA here is from genome assembly GCA_028829895.1 of Sinotaia quadrata. Taxonomy (NCBI): domain Eukaryota; kingdom Metazoa; phylum Mollusca; class Gastropoda; order Architaenioglossa; family Viviparidae; genus Sinotaia; species Sinotaia quadrata. Next base: position 138,340,937 of record CM054180.1, on the reverse strand, counting down.
ACGGCCAGCAAGTTTTACTAAGTCCATGCTTTAACATTTTTATAAAAATATATTTGGTAAATTATTAGTGTTAGATGTTTGATAACTATATTTACAATATATGGAAAATGTGTTGAGTTTTCACTAATAATTTTTATTACAAATTTTATTAGGGAAAATGTGTTTAGTTTTTTTATTAGTAATTTTATTACAACTTCATTAGGGACTATGTTTTAGGAAGTTTTGCACCTCTAGAGTAATGCACCTTTCTTAGCGTCTGTAGCGTAGGAATACAAGTATGTGTCTTGCTTGTGAGAACTGTTTATGTATGTATAAAAGGATCGAGGAGAACTATTTCAAGCCAGTGTGCGTCTGTCTGGACTACAGAGAGGTGTGGCCTTGGATTAAGTGCCTACACTGAGTCTGGACAATCTTTCCCTGTTCGTCATAATCGGGGAGGAAAGAAGTGAATATTCGCCATGTAGAGTATAGGATTAGACGTGTGTTTTGTCGCACTCAATTCGCCAGGCAACCGGTAAAGCATTGCCTGTATTATTCTACGTGGGTTCAAAACCTGGGCAGTTGTTGACCATCAGCGAAGTACTGAAGGGCCGAAACTGAGTCAGGACAAGGATATTCGACGCCATTCAATTTCGGAACTGTCACTGAAGACAGGCCTCTGTGAGCTACAATTTGGAACTGTCACTGAAGACAGGCCTCTGTGAGCTACAATTTGGAACTGTCACTGAAGACAGGCCTCTGTGAGCTACAATTTGGAACTGTCACTGAAGACAGGCCTCTGTGAGCTACAATTTGGAACTGTCACTGAAGACAGGCCTCTGTGAGCTACAATTTGGAACTGTCGCTGAAGACAGGCCTCCGTGAGCTACATCTTGGAACTGTCACTGTAGACAGGCCTCCATGAGCTACATCTTGGAACCGTCGTCGAAGACAGGTGTCCGTGAGCTATGATTTGTACTGTCGTTGAGGACAGCCACCCGGGTTCTACAGCCGAGAACTGAGTGTCCCAGCGTTAGACAGCGTGGGACAATCGTCGTGTTTCCGTCGTCATCAAGTATGTCATCCTTAAACGTCAGTAACTGTAACTTTTGTGTGTGTGTTCACCAGTGTGTCGACAGTCCAATATATTACAAAAACTAATAAGTGGGAAAACATTTCGTAGAGGTGCATTACTAGGTAGGATAGCTAGAATATAAACATTATCTTTATTGAACATTTTTTCTTTACAAACATTTATTGACATTACTATTAATGAGAACATTTCTTTTTAACGTGAGATAAATTTTTGCGGTCATTACCGCTAGTGTGTTTTGTATTGGGTTATGCCCAAAAATTGTGCCACTCTAATTTGGCAATAGTGGAGACAGTCATCACCGTTGATTACTTTATTTTATTTTATTGTTTATTTTTAGCTTATTCTTCACCATCATCTTTCTTTCAATTTTTCATCGCTTGTTTTCCCCATCCCATGAATGTCGGGTGTAGACGTTTCAGAGTGAGTGACTAACACCGTGTGAAAGTTAAGCCCGTTTTTCTTTTTTAACTAAATTCTTTGTAAACTCTTTTTCAAGAGTTGGGCTTCCTTTCTTGGTTTTGAAAGTGTGTGTTGGTGCGGTTGTTTGTCTGTTCATTCTGTGCGTCCCTCACACGACATTCACATGCATGCTCACACACACACGCCGGCTTTTCACATTTTACCCCACACTCGGAATAAAGTTATCCTATCCCCCACAAGATTATTCGTGGTGTCTGAGTGTGAGAATGGTCATCAACATCTGATCGTTCGATGTGATCCTGGCAAATCACGGTATCTGACCTACCACCACCCCCCTTTGACCGAGAAGGAGAGACAGGCCAGCGACTGTCAGACGACAACAACGACGGCGGCCATGACAATAATGCATAAAATAAATTTTCTTGCTTAATGTGTCCTTTCTAATGTGTCTTTCATAAATATCCACAATTATTTAATTTGGTACATTGAAATCTGTACTGCAACCAGGAAATATTCAGTGTTATTAAATGTGCCAATTCTAAATATGTAATTATTGCAAGAAGTATCCAATGATGTTTAATGCGATGTTTAAAAATGTATATTGCAAACAAGAAATATCCAGTGTTATTTAATGCGATGTTAAAAATTTATATTAGAAACAACAAATATCCAATATAGTTTTAATGTGCCATTTTAAAATATGTATGGCAAACAAGAAATAACCAATGTTGTTTGAAGTGCCACTTCTAAATCCGTATAGCAAACAAGAAATATCCAGTGTTATTTATTGTGTCCTGATGTGTGCTCATAGTGTCATGTCAAAATCTGTATTGCAAACAAGAAATAGCGAGTTTTATTTACTGTTTCCTGATGTGGGTCATATTGTCATATCAAAGCAAATGCCACTCTTGTCAATGTCCTACTCTAACAAAGGGAGATAACTAATTGCAGTTTGAAACGACAAATGGTTTTACACAAATTGTCGCACTATATGATACATATGTATGTCTATCCTGTGTTGAAGGTATCTGATACATATGTAGGTCTATCTAGTGCTGAAGGTAGCTGGTTGTTAGTTCTTTGGATTCCAAGACACTACTGTCATTGTATTTTCTCTTTGTCTTCAGAACTAAATGGTAAGTAAAATATTTTTTTACAATATTACAGAACTAAATGGTAAGTAAAATATTTCTTTACATCCTTACAAAACTAAATGGTAAGAAAACTACAAAAGAAAATTAAAATGCAAAGGCTAAATAAAGTACTTTTTCCAATAAATTCAATTCAGAACAGAGTTAAATGTACATTCGATAAGCAAAATACATCTTTCTGCCCTTATAGAACAGAGTTAAATGTAAATACTATAAGTAAAATACTTCTTTCCACACTTATCAGAACAGAGTTAAATGTACATGCAAGAAATAAAGTAATGCATAACTGATAATAAATAATATTTTTTCTCCTCAACGTCTTACAAAACAGACCTAATGCGGGAAGTGATTAATAAAATAAAGAATATATATCTATAAAATGTCAATTTTTTTTAACGTGAAATAAGAAATAATTTATATTTTAAGCGGATTACTTGCTATATGTGACTGATCATAATAATGACCCACATTAAAAATGTTTACTGTCATCACAATATGTGTTATCAGAATATGTGTCTTCCAACCTTTGTTCTCTCTCTCTCTTTTCTTTATATTTATTTCCACCATTTGTTCCATAATGATGACTTCCCTTGTTTCATCTCCATTCACTTGTGGTGTGTTAGGGCGTTCTGATGGCATGTATCCACACTGCAAAGGAACAATATTGTCAGTTATTACTCGGTCTATGTTTTTTGTCTCTCTCTCCTCCCCCTTCCATGATGATACCTTATTAATTTACAGGGCAGCCATTTCTTGTCACTAATTCCATGTGTATGGCCTTTGTAATTATTTGCATGTAGATAAGTATTGTTATTTTGATGTATTGTAGGGCCTTCATAATTATTTACATTTAGATAAGTGTAGATATATTTTGTCATATTGTGTGGCCTTTGTAATTATTTACATGTCGATAAGTATGGTTATTTTGACGTATTGCATCCACCTTTTCACAATTTTATGAAATTTAATAATAATAGTGTGATGCGGGGAGGTCACTCTTGTTTAATTAAGGCCCAAATTGTTCATTGTTCATATATTTTTTTAAAACTCTTCACAAGCTGAAACCAATAAAAGGGTGGTTTCCAATTTTTAAGTGTTTTAAAGTTAAAACATATAGTCACAGCATAGCTGACTGACTGACTGTGGGTGAGAGGAGTACTTCTGACTAGACTGTTAAGTTGCAATTAAGCATAAAGACTGCCTGGTGAGGGGAGTATGTCTGCTCCCAACGGACACCGGGGACAGCCACGTTGCAAAAGACAACATCACCAGTGAGGAGGCATGTAGGTGGAACAAACCGGGAAAAAATACCCACTATGTACATGCTTGGTGTGTTACTAGCCTGGGTCTGTCAGTAAAATATCCTCCGCAACTTTAGCCTACGGACCACCGTACTAAAGTCGGACTTTGCCAGCCAGACACGTTTATGCAGTGGGCGAGCAAGCTACAACACAAACCCCAACACTACTACACATGGAGATTTCAACAAACTTGTAAACTTGCAAAACCACTGGCTCAACAAAGTTTCAATTCTACAACTACACACAAGACACGCCATGCAACGACACTTGGGAAAAGTCCGACAACTACCGACATCACCAAGCAAGCACCAAAATTAAAGCTCAAGCTACAACACCACCACCAGCGCTCCCCGCATACTCGAGAGGGGAGCATGTCCCACTGGAGCACTACAGATCAGAAAAGGTCTAAAGATGAAATGATCCACAAACGCTCCAGTGGAGACGTAAAACTGTTAGCCACCACCACCGTGAGGGTGTCAAATTGCATGCAGAGCATCAGAGAACTATGTAGCTGTAAAGAGATAGTTTAGCAGTGTGTCACCATGAATAAAGGCCTTGTGTAAGCTGTAAAACACAGTGTTGTGTATTGTCATCTCTTGCTGTGGCTGTCATGAATGGTATGATGTATTGTCCTCTCCATTTTTGTTTTCATCTGGCATCCTGGGGTGACCCATAACACATTACACCAGAGACCACCCCACCAAACTATGTTCACTAATTTGATTATATTGTATATTATTCTTGTGGAATTTTATGGATGATAAATTTCGTATGCTGCTTGTGTATCAGGTTAAGAAATATCATTGTTGGATTTGTAAGTTGAGAATGTGTGTATGAGAAAAAGGAGTTTAGAGATGAAATATGCCTGAAATGTATCACTGCCTTAATTTGACTTTTGCAGAAAAGAGTTGCCGTTTTTGTTTTGTAAACTTGTATCCACTTCAGACTGCAATCTCATTCTCACACATTCTCAACTTACAAATCTTGCAACAATATTGGTTAGCACGATACACAAGCACCATGAGATAATTAGAACCAATTGAAATTCACACGTGTCTGTTAGAGGATAATTAATAAAATAAAATTAATATTCTCATCATTTGAAATTAGTTATTAAATAATAATATTAATCATTTTATTAATTACGTGGCATGCATGTGTCAAACTTCTAAAGTCAAGGATTCCGATTAAGAGTAAGAACTCATCAAACGTGAAATTTAGAAATTTACAGTAAATGTGTTTACTTTCTAATTACTGACAGTGAAGATAGTGTTATATATCATTGACAGTGAAGTTACTGTTATATATCATTGACAGTCAAGATAGTGTTATATATCAGGCGTATACACGTAAAGCATACCACTTATATCTAATGTGTTCCAGGACAGTATAAGCAACGCTATTACGTGAAGCCAAAACGAATATATACATTTATACATAAATACACAACATAATTACGTGACCCAAGTCGCGAATATACAATATATTTACATGACCCAAAGCATAAATACACAACATACTTACATGGCCAAAGCATAAATACACAACATATTTACATGACCAAAGCATAAATACACAACATACTTAAGTGACCCAAGTCACGAATATGCAACGTATTTACGTGACCCAAAACAAAATCCACGACACGCTTAAGTGACTTAAAGTATTAATACTCAACATATTTACGTGACCCATAAAGAACGAATACATAGTACCTTTACGTGACCCAAGTCATGAACACACACACACACACACACACACACACACACACACACACACACACACATACACAAACACACACACACGAATACACAACATCTTACGTGGCCCAAAGCACGAATATTTCCCTCAAGTGCAGCAAGATGAGGAAATGGCGGAATGTTGTCTTTGTTTATTTGACGAACACGATTTAAAAACGGTTCTGCTTGGACCAGACTTTGATCGTGTTTAGCAAGCTCTGCTGCATACATGCCAAGTATTTGTTGTTTTATGGTTAATCTCACTTTAACATTCTGTAGACTTGTGATCAATTTATCCACGTCTTTCTTTGAATTCTTTAGCTGACATATTTGGTCGTACAAAATCATTTCGACCTCACTACGCGTCGTTTGTGTATCGACAACAGTTACTTCTGCAACTTGACAGCACTGAATGCTTCGACATAACACCTCTAAACCGGTAGCGTCACTCTGTGATTGAATCTCGGTCGTCGTCCATATTGTGGGCAGTGTTTGCTGTTTGTGACCATAGGACCATTCGTTTACTGAGTGGACGTTAGAACATGTGATGCAAAGGTAATGATGACAGTCAAGACACGCGTGTGTCACTTTTGTTTCATGACACATTTCACATGACATTTTTCTGTTTTGTCTCTGACGTTCACAAACCATCTTTTCAATGACGAGATCTTTGCACATGTTATCAATGATGTCACTGATTGTCTCCCCTTGGACTAGAGGTACTATTTGATGACATGAAGAACAATATGCTGGCAAACCTTCTCTCACAATTAACTGCCTTACACATCTCCTACAAATCAGATGACCACAAGGGAAGATAACTGGTCCCAAACACAAATCACGACAATAGGAACAGTCAGTCAGATCAATAGCGGTCAAGCATGATACACCCATCTTTTTTTTTATGTAGTTTTAAATTTTATGAGATAATGGTTTGGTACAATTATTTCAGTTCTCGCCACCCATTTCATGAAAACTGGAATAAAGAATAAAATAAAATGTTTACAATAAATATGGAACTTTTTCTTTTTTAGTATCATTAATTCTCAAAACATCGGCAAGTGCCGGAACCTAACGCAAGAAGTAATCTATCTATCTATCTATCTATCTATCTATCTATCTATCTATCTATCTATCTATCTATCTATCTATCTATCTATCTATCTATCTATCTATCTATCTATCTATCTATCTATCTATCTATCTACCTACCTACCTACCTATCTATCTATCTATCTATTCATCTGAGTTTAAATTTTTGTTTATATTTTCATTTTCTGTCTGTACAGATCTCTCTGCGTGTATTGTTGGTACGAGAGACATTGATTAATGACGAGATGACGGGTGCTCGAAGTATGAGTGCATCTCGCTCTCACAGCAGTCTTTGTTAAACCTGCTTCAAATTCCCCTCCTTCTTCAAATAAACATTCCAACAACAAAATCCCCTTAGTAGTTTAAGAGTATATTACACATAAACCAAAGTAAGAAAGCGCAAAACAGACAAATTGATAATTTGTCTTTTGTATTTAATGGCCGGTGATAGAGGTCTGCTAAGACGGCCGCCCATTCAGAATATATGGGCATGCTAGTGGTGTGTGAAGCAGGCACATCATCATCAACATAACGACACGTCAGCACATTTTAGACTTTGCCTCGGAACACGAGAACGAACCACGCATGCTAAGCAGAGCGTAACCTTATTTACGTGAGGAAAGAAAATGACGTAACCTTATTTACGTGAGGAAAGAAATGGACGTAATCTTATTTACGTGAGGAAAGAAATGGACGTAATCTTATTTACGAGAGGAAAGAAATGGACGTAATCTTATTTACGAGAGGAAAGAAGCAGACGTAAATTTATTTACGAGAGGAAAGAAAATGAGAACATCAGCAACACATTATCTTTACAACTGCATCAAACTTAGATGCAAAACATGCGCCGAAATTCACCACTCCATCGACTGCACCATCCACACCATTCTATTAACACCAAAGCAACTTTACAAAGCTTTTCAAAACACATTGGACTGTTTAAAGGGCAACTTTACAAAGCACTTCAAAACACACTGGACTCTTTAAAGGACAACTTTACAAAGCACTTCAAAACACACTGGACTCTTTAAAGGGCAACTTTACAAAGCACTTCAAAACGCACTGGACTCAAGGACAACTTTACAAAGCACTTCAAAACACACTGGACTCTTTAAAGGACACCTACACCAACGACAATATAGCATCAGTGGACGCCAGAGCCGCAGCAAATGAAATGGCGCAATACTTCCATTACTCAACTCGACACACCAACTCCATTGCAAGTAACACCTCTACAAATCCAAAACTAAAATAACCAATCACGTACCACAAAGACAACGCGGCCACTGATGAAGCCAACAACACGGACACGAAATTCACCACACCAGGACAACCCACACAGAGACAATAGACTCACCACAGCTGACATAATCCACCGCCCCATAGTCGGAAAAAAATACAAAAACGTCAACCACAGACAGAGAGACAACACGAGAACAACTTCAAACATCACCCAAACCACTCCAATCAAAACAAATGACAGGTTTACAATCACGCCAAGTGCAATCCATAGCACAGCCAAAACAAAAACAATAAAACCCAAGACGAAAAACAAAACGTTTCAAACCACAACGACGACATCCACAAACACGTCAACAGTTACCGGTTCACCTACATCCACCATGGAAACCCAAACTGAAACAAAAACCGATGAAAACACAAGCGAAACGTCAACACCCATAACAGATATTACAACTGCAGGAACTAACACCAACGAAACAAGCACACAGACTACGAAGAAGAAAGCCATCCAAGTGGGTATGAGATCAACATAGACAGGCAGCAGCCAACAACAAAAAGAACAGCAGAACATGAATTCCAACGACAACACACACCTAGAACAGCCTAGAGTGCCACCAGCAGACTTCTTATGGTGGCTTTACAACACATACGAACGCCACTACACACCAGCAGACTACTTGTGGTGGCTTTACAACATATACGAATGCCACTACACGCCAGCAGACTTCCTATGGTGGCTTTACAACACATACGAACGCCACTACACATCAGCAGACTTCCTATGGTGGCTTTACAACACATACGAACGCCACTACACATCAGCAGACTTCCTATGGTGGCTTTACAACACATACGAACGCCACTACACATCAGCAGACTTCCTATGGTGGCTTTACAACACATTCGAATGCCACTACTCACCATCTCAACAAACGCCAACATGGTAACTGATGGTGGCCACAGCAATACGGAAGACGATGCTGTAAATCACCAAACTAAATGCTAGATACACGCCTGAAACCGAGGACAGTTGCAACACAAATGTAAGTACTGTCAAAGTCTCCAACTCGTCGGGAAATTGCCTGTAGCTTTGAAACTTTGTCCAAAACGGATAAAATAATAGTTTTAAAAATTAAACACACAAGAGGAACCACTACAGTCGCAGAGAAGCTAACACCACGAAAACGAAACACAACAAACGCAGAACACATCGCCATCCATCGTCTTCAGAATAATGTGAGAAGAGGAAGGCTCCAAAGGAGTCCACCATCATAACATCATAAGATGAAAAGTTTTAACGCAATTCCTGTGGAGCAAAAGAAGTTAACGGAACTACTACTAATGCTGTGTAAAAGCAAAAGGAGCCATATAAGTTTGAAGAGAGAGAGCTAGTTTGGCGGTGTGCCGCCATGAATGAAAACCTCAAGTAAGCTGTAAAAAGGGTGTTGCCTGTGGTCATCTCTTCCTCAGTTGTCATCAAGCATAATACGTTTTGTCTTCTCTATCATCATTGTTTTCATCTCGCATCATGTGGTGACCCATAACACAATACACCAGACAGCCCATCACAAATGAGTATGTCATTTATTGTTTCAATATTAACAATATCATTTATTGACTCACTATTATGAATATCATTATTAATAATGTCACGAGCTCACTCGCTCATTGTCTCTGAACGATTTACGTAGGGTGGACATTGGAAAATGCACAGCGACTCGTGAGTGCAAAGTTTGTGCTCACCACAAGATTTGGCTGTTGTAAAATTATGTCGTGACATACAGAACGTGTATTCTGAAGGCTCAAGATTTTACTGTTATACAAATATGTTAAACACGGAACATGGATTATGGAGGCTCAAGATTTTATTTACTATATTTAGACTTTTGTAACCATTTCCTTTTAAAGGGCGTCAGTTTACTGACATGATAATATACTAATACTATATTTAGACTTTTGTAACCATTTCCTTTAAAAGGACGTCACTTTACTGAAATGAAAATAAACTAATACTGTTGACACCTGGGATTCTGTTTTGAAGTGATTGCATAGTGGATTAGCCTGCATTGTCATATAACAAGAACAAAATGCATAGTGGATTAGCCTGCATAGTCATATAACTAGAACAAAATGCATAGTCGATTAGCCTGCATAGTCATATAACTAAACAAAATGCGAAATAAAGCAGTGTAATGACACTGAAGCATTACAAGAAAGTGCAAACAATACTCACTTATAAAACTGTATATTATACACATATCTGAGAAATATATTTAATAGCAGGTCGTCAAGCGGAAACAATATCCGTATACATGATAATTCAACGATGCCGAATTAATTATCTTGAGTTTTGCTTTAAAATGATGAACGTATAATGTCAGAATGAAAACACACAACACCCGAACAAAATGGCTGAACTGGCGTCGTTCTGCGCTATGTAGTCCCTATGGTTACGAGCTACTAATATGTTCTGACAAAGAAAGTGTCGTTCCGACTGACCTAGATTTGCTGTGAAATTACTGACGCGACTCAAGGAAAGAAAAAGAAAAAACACTAGCATGTCACTGTATGTCAAACGTTTTGTGTTACTTTTGCTTTTGACAGAATGCATTGGCACTGAGGATCTACTGTCGGACTATTTTAAGGAATTTTAGGACTTGTAGATGTTCAAGCCATTTTAACAAACCGACAAGTTAGGTATCCTGCCACGTTTAACACAAATGTCATAACTATATTAACGAGGCATATTTTGCTAATTTGTACAGTATAAACAAATGTTTTAAAAAGCTCAAAATATTGTTAAAATAATTTTAGAGTGAAAGGAAATACTTCTTTTTGGCTCAACAGTAGTACTAGTGGATGCATATGTACATTTGATTCACATTTGAGTTCATATTTTGTTTATTGGAAGTAATGGATATCTCAATTGTAGTTTTGCTAAGGTAAAACTAATTTATCTGCAGCATTAGGGAGTTGAAATAATGTGGGAATTTTTTAAATGTGCAAGTTATTTTTTAAAAATTAATAATATGTGAATGTTTTGTTTCAATTGTTTCAGTTCAGGTGTATAATTAGTTTGTTATATGATGTTCTACATAGGTATTGGAATTTAGGTTTTGTGGCAATACTTAGTTTGTTATAAGTAAGAGAAAATGTTATGTGTGTCAATACAGTTTGTAGTCTTATTTCTGTATTGTTGTTTACGAAAGTCTCGTTGTGCTCTGCCTGTGTGATAGTTATCTGAGAAGCATATACAGTCCATAACTGCTAACTAGTAGACAAGGCAGATTCGGGAATTTGGAATTTCTTGTCTAGCTTTGGTTCATCAGTGCGGTTGGCAAACGATAGGTTGGTCTTAGTGAGCCGGGTAGTATAGGCTGCTCTTAGTGGATGGGCCGGGTAGTATAGGTTGCTCTTAGTGGATGGGCCGTGTAGTATAGGTTGCTCTTAGTGGGTGGGCCGGGTAGTATAGGTTGCTCTTAGTGGGCCGGGTTTGTATAGGATGCTCTTATTGGGTGGGCCGGGTAGTATAGGTTGCTCTTAGTGGGCCGGGTTTGTATAGAATGCTCTTCTTAGTGGGTAGGCCGGTAGTACTAGTTTAGCCAAATCATGTAGAACACTGACTGGCAGCAAACGTGTCTCCTGTTTTAAATGACGTCACGTTTGATTATGTGTGTAACATATATTTATTGCCCGACAGTGAGCAGAATATTCAGTTTAAATTGATGTTTCATGTTTAGTTTGGTTATTATAGCAATTAAAATGTGGATTTTTAACAGGACTAGGTAAATCAGAACAATTATCTTTTATTTACTTTTTTGTAGTTGCTTTGAATATTAGTCCTGTTTTATTATTGTAATATTTATCGACGTTCTTTCTTTTCATAATGGGTATGATATGATTTTCATAGAATTGACACTAATTTGACAGGAATGATAATAAATTGCTTTATAAGATTGGTAGTCATTGATACACTTAGAAATGACCCTACCTAAATGTATTTGATTTCTCAACATAGCAGACTACTTTGATATGTCACAGTATAAATTCAAACTAGCCTTATGAGTAAGCAGACTGTTGGACTTCACTTTTCGACCCTGGTGTATACGTTTAATCGGATAGCTGGAAGGTGGTGTGATGATCACAGTGTTAGAGTGTGTGGTCACGTGTGCAGTCTTGATTGACAAGGAACGAAGCTGAGTAAACCACTCACTGCCAACTGACCTTTGAACTGTGTTCATAACCAAACCTCTAGACACTGTGTGGTGCATTAATACGTTCTGCCGCTGTTATGATTTTATTATGAATACCTTTATCAGTTAAATAAGCACAATCACTTATCAGTGGTTAAATCTTAATTTAGGATTTGCTTCCAATAGGAATTCCACATTCCTACACCACTATAAGTAACGTACTACTGACACATACTTTATCTGTTCGCAAGTGGAACATCTTAGGAATAATGTAATGTATCAGCTTACTAGCATTCATCCAATCCTTGACTCGTCTCGCCCACATCAATCCACTGACTACTCCAGACATGTATCAATTAACATATATATATAATTGTTCAAATTCATCTCATACACAAAAAATATTAACAATGACTACTTGGAGGAAACAATCTCTAATTAAGGTTTAGAGTTCTTTTCATAGAGCTGGAGTAAAGAAAGATAAGAGATGAGATAAATGACTAATTTCATGACCTGTTATGTTGGGCCACCATATGTCATGACCTAGACTCCTAGAGAGACACAAGAGCATTACAGCATACGGATATTTTTAAAACAGTCGATAAGACACCAGGGTTCTCTTTCAGTCATGTATGCAATCTGCTGAGTACTCTTGAATCTTCCTGGCAATAGAACAACAATGGTAGACGTCTCCAGTCTCACCACCCTTGGGATTCCATGGCAGATAGCCTGACGAGACGAATCGTGCGTTGATCACAGAAATCTCTCAAGACGAAAAGCAGCATCAAGGATTCCAACATCAAGATGAAGGGGGAAAGAGGACAACAAGAAATAGCATACCCACAGCTCATGGTTTGCTTTTAGAACTGGACTTTGAATATCGATCACAAGTACTGCAAGAGTGTTTGACTAGATATTTATTAACTTACCGTCAGTTAACCGGAATCACTCGTTCACCCTCCCAGCCACCATATTCATCAATCGCAACTGTGTACTTAAACTTCCGACTGGAACTCATCTCTTTAATCAGATGCCACCAGTGCCCCCCACTCCAGGCCTGTCCATCAGTCAGTCAGTTGTGCTTGGTAAATACATACTAATTTCCGAGTCAGAAATCGTCCTTTTTGTCGGACTTAAAGAAGAGTTAAAAATTAAATGGTTATCTACACCTATGTTGATCCTCTTATGTTATGCACCACACAGTGCTCATACGGATTAGGCAGTTTTGGAAGGCCATATGAACATTATTTCGTAAATCGATTGTTTCTGTATTATATTGTAAACTATTAAAATGTACTTTGTTATCTTAAATAATTACTTGTATACAGGGTTATATTTCACTTTACAAATTTACTACATAGTATGTAAAGTTAATTGTGAAGTTGACAAAGTGCTAAAAACATGTGTAGCAAATCACAATATGGTGGTTGCTATATAATCCTTCAACTGAATGTTTCCAATATATACCACTAATACTACGTAACTAATATAAATATATGTAACGATGCAAAATTCCACCTATTAATGAAAGTAATTAATGTCTTTTCTAATTATTATTTGATGGTTGATTCATAATTTTTTTGTTACTGATGGATTAGTATTTGCTATCATTAAAGAATGTAATTAATGTCTTTACTAATTATTATTTGATGGTTAATTCATAATTTTTTTTGTTACTGATGGATTAGTATTTGCTATTTTGGGGAATGTCCATCTACTGACAGAAGGAGAGGGGTGATCACCGCATGAGTATTTTGTCTGCAGTTGCCTAGAGTGATGAGTGCCTTGCATTATCTCATCACATTAGTATTATTTTCCCCACCCTTACTGTAATAAGACCTTGAACTTTGCCGATGGAAGGTTGTTGATGGTGTGTGTGCAAACCTGGTGCAACCTTCTTCACCAATTTCCGCCAGCCCTTCCACCCTAAACCTCGAACACAGTGTGAGGCTTTTGGTCCCACTGGGGCGCCCTAGATCAGATAACGTCTGATGATGAAATGATCACTGCAAGCTCCACTGGTGACATAAAACTGCTATTGGAAAAAAATCACACACAATCACCGATGACAGAATCTAGGGTAAACAAGCAAGTCCAACCATGGAAGTAGCAATGAGTGAGAGGATAGCATCCAGAAATTCATTGGGTTGCATTTCAGAGATGATGGATATTTGTGTGCCCCCGAGGAAAAATTAACAGGGAGTGATGTTTGTGTGTGGTTCGATTTCAGCACCCAGACCTAAAATTCACTGGGAGTAAAGTTCTATATGTATTATAATGGTGATGGTAATGGTACTTGGCCATTAATTAACTGAAAGTGAAGTTTGTATGTCTCATTTGTATATTGGTACTAGGGCATTAATACACTGGAAGTGAAGTTTGTATGTATCATTTGTATATGGTACTAGGCCATTAATTCACTGAAAGTGAAGTTTGTATGTCTCATTTGTATATGGTTCTAGGCCATTAATTCACTGGAAGTGAAGTTTGTATGTATCATTTGTATATGGTAGTAGGCCATTAATTCACAGGAGTTAATTTTGTGAGTATCATCGGGATACAGTACTAGGCCATTAACGCAATTCATTCACTGGGAGTGAAGTTGTGTGTAACTTTGAAATTCTGTCTCTGACCGTTAAATTCACTGGGAAGTAGATTTTAATATCTGTGCAGATCTGAACCAGATATGTCTGGAACTGTTTCTTCATGTACCTGTGATGCCTGTCCTGTGATCTAGAAATGATTATTTTGCTTGTGTGATAATAGTTATCTAGATATGCCTGGGATAGAGGGTTCATAACATCCCTTTCTATATTTTGTATGTTGTAATCAGTAACATTTGTGAACTTGTACTAAGGTTATAGAAAGGTGATTTAGAAAAAATGCAATAAATTTCATTTTAGTAGATACAATTATTACATTCTTATTCACTTTCACATACTATTTTTTTCTTTTGTGTATTTAATAAACTGTTGATTTTGTTCTCTCTTGTTGCTACACTCTTCCTTAGCCATGCTTCCTGTTTTGAAGTTCACGTGACTTGTTCATGTGTTACATCACTAGGTTAGTCATAGCTTTACAACTTCCTGTTTTGAAGTTCACGTGACTTGTTCATGTGTTACATCACTAGGTTAGTCATGGCTTTCCAATCTTTATAAGTGTCATTGCCTAATAAGAGGGGGTTGGGGGCCCGAACCACTGGAAACATGCATAAAAAGATAGTGGCTGGCCTGTGAGTAAGGGATTTGGGGGATGTAATTATTAAATATATGAGTTAACTTTAGATCGGGAAAATCCCTTTGTGCTGGGGCTGGCATGGGGCTTACACTATCTTTTTACTATAATAGCTTAATTACCTACATCTCTTTCGACCTATCTCTACAGTCCATTGAACTATCTCCATGCTCCACTGACCTGTCTCTACAGTCCACCTTGTTCACCTTGATGACATAAAAAATAACAGAGAGAAAGATGAAGAAAATAAAGACGACATCAGCGTGGACTGTTTGGAAAAGAACAAACAAGAAGGAGCAAAAAAAGTAAGTGAAGGATAGAGTAGACGAACAGATATGAGAAAAAGAAATGGAAATGAAAAATATAAAAGTGAAAGAGAGAAGTAAAATAATAAAAAAGTAAAAGAGAGGGAAGAAATAACAGACAATGAACAACACAACGGACAAAAGAAAGAAAGAATACAAACACATTGAAAGAATTCTGACACGCCCTTAGATTGACGTCACATTGATGTTTACGTCATAAGTATGACGCACGTCGTCATGACAACAGGACAATTATTTGTTCACCATGACGACAAAGAAGAAAATATAACACAGAGAAATATGAGGAAAATGAAGACGACGTCAGCGATGTTACATTTACAGACTTACAGACAGTGTAAATCACACAACACATTGAAAAGTACACGAACACACTTCACGCAGTTTTATTCATGACACGTTTATTTCATTAGAAAGGAAAACTGAACATTAAAGTAATTTCTGCAGTTAATGTAGTGTATAACCGTTACAATCATCACCATTATCGTCGTAGTCATCACGATGTTACACAATGATACGTGAATCTGTTAACTGTCAAAAGTCTTCAGGTTAAAGCGTTTATCGGTTATCGTTATTCTCATCCGTGTTGACGTAATCATCGTTGAATGAAAACATCAGACAGGTCAACAGTCAATCAACACCAGTTGTGACGTACAGCGTGACGTGGCGAGAAGTCTGTAATCCCATTCATACAACTCTCCACTTTTTTTCTCCACAACGACGACCTTTCTCTCCAGACCTTGAACATCACGCCAGTTTGCCACCGTCACCAGATCACTGACACCAAGCGCCGTGTCACGAATGGCGGCTTCACCACCTCTCTCCACAACGCGTACAGGCATTTGACGGTCACGTAGACCCCGGACCAGACCGCTAGCCGTTGTAGCCACTTGACCGTTACTCTCTACTCGGTCATCAGTCGGGTAGTCATAAAATAACACCAGGACGTCGCGGTATTGCAGAGGTGGAGGGCCGTTACTGTCACCTGACATTTGATGAAAAAATATTTTGTACAACTGACATTTTGCATCCGCACATCCACCCGTCCACTTTTTCTCCCACCCGTCCATATATTGCTGCAAACTGTCATCAGTCCACCCGTTTGTATTTGTCAGTAATGTTTTCACTCACGCACTGTCGGACACAACACACCTATACCTGTCCGGCCGACGTCCAGTTCTGTCAGGACACGGGCGACTTGATGTCCACACTCTACACAGTAAAGTGGCCATCGCCCTGTGTGACCTGACTGACCTTCAAGGTGTTTGATTCGCATGACTGGCGGGCCGTCTGTTGGAACAGGGACGTCACTGAACGTGTAGTCATGGACTTGTTCATTCTTTATTTCCCTTGACTCCATCACCTCCCTGACGACGACTGGCGGTGACCTTAGAGGCGTTGTTAGTTTGACCTCTTCCAGACATAACGGTCTGGAGTCATGATACACAGATGCACCCCATATGAACACCCCGGGTACTTGTTCAATGAGCTGATCACAAAACTCCGTGAATAATTTCCTGTTCCACAGAATGAATACATGAGGACTTTACGTCAGTGTGATGACGTCAGACAAGTACGAGTTATGACGTCATGACGTTTATTTAATGTCGTCATTAGATTTTTACGTAATTTTCAACGTTGCCATTCAAGTCAAGATTTTTCTTTCCATCATTCACGGTTGTTTGTTTACGTGCAAATCATTTGTTGTCTTTCTGTTTGTCTGTCTGGTTACCAAAGTACGTACATTACAACAAATACATTTACTGGCGAGATTCTTAATCAGTTAGCCGTTAGTGATTTTAGTCTGTTGTTAGATAAAACTGTCCGTTAGTGAGTATCTTTGTATTTGTCAGTGTTTTAAGTTAACAAACCTGAAATCCCAAACGACCTCGTCTGCAATCACACACAGTTGTCTCCCTTCACTCAAGGATTTCAGACGTCTGACTGCAGTCTCCACTTCTACACCTTTCCAAAAGTCAAACTGATGTCGGTGTACACGTGGTTTGGCTATTGACGTTTTCGCTGTTTCCTGAAGTTGATGTTCGATGACGGTTGTCGCTGCACGGCTTACATCCCACGTACTGACAACATGGACGTCGTGTCCACGCTGTAAGCAGGTGAGACCCTGCATTATCAGGACAATGGTTTTACTTGTCCCGGGTGGACCGCTGAGAAAAGCCAGGGGTGGTGACCAATTCAAAATGTCCACTTGTTGTGGAAATAGTACGAGTCTGGCCACTCTCTCTCCAGTCTCGGACACCGCCTCCCCCAGTGTCCTTATGTTCAGACGTGGGGCTGTAACACTGTTAACTTCCACTCTTGTCGCTGGACCACAGAACCTGAAATGGCGAATTGAGAGAATTTTAAGAGATTCTGAGAGAAATAAGACTGGACAATTTATTCATCAATATTGATTATTTATACACAGTCACTACATGTCTCACATAATTTGTACATAGTGTTTTACAGAATAAGAAAACAAATATTTCTACAGTTTGGTAGAACATTACATAGAGTGAAATGTCACGTGATATACAAAACAAATACTTTTACTGTTTGGTAAAGCATTAGATACAGTAGAAAGTCACGTGATATAGAAAACAAATGGTGACCCCATAACGCCCTCCAATAATTACAAACTGACCAAACTGAATGTTACAGGAAAATGTGATAATGATGAAAACTTTACTCATTCGAAAAACATCGATGCTGGAGTGAAACGAACTTTATCCTGGAAAGACTCTAAAGTGAACAATGTTCATATCAGATATTCTTATGAATTAACAGGATACAAAGACTTTAAAGTGAACAATGTTCATGTTTGATATTCTTATGATTTAACAAGATACAGAGATGTGAGGTGTGAGTGTACATCTTGTAAGTGAAAGTAACACGTATTGACTAAATGAAAATATGTCACCTTGTGTGTGTGATGTGAAATGTTTGTTTGTGATTGTGAGGCATCAAGTAAGTTAAATGAGTGTCGGAATGGTCACGTGATTAAAATGTGTGTATTTAAGATGTCAAAATAATAAATGTATACGTATAAGAGAGGTTAAGTAAATAATATCTGGGAGTTTGAGACACGAATTCCTTCAAATGTGAATATTAATTAAGGTCATTGTAATTTAAGAACACTTAATATACTGCTATATCCATACTCACTCTGTAACACTTAATATACTGCTATATCCAAACTCACACTGTAACACTTAATATACTGCTATATCCAAACTCACACTGTAACACTTGTTATTCTCGATTATATTCCATTAGCAGTACAGGAAGAGTGAAGTTTCTGGTTGAAGTGTGGGAGTCGAAAGATTTGTAGCAAAATAGGTGTTTCCGTGCGTTTGTGTACGAGAGGTCAGTAAATGAAATATATGTGTTCATGTGTAGGTGATCAGGTAATTAGAAATCTGTTAAAGGTACTGTACTTAAGATGTGGTGTTGTAGATATCAGGTAATATGAAAGGTAATGTACTTATGATATGGTGAGGTAGAGATCACGTAATTAGAAATATGTGAAAGGTACTGACAAGAATAACATTCATTCATTCTTTTACCTAGCCAGTAATTGCTCATATAATGCTGACGTTATTAGTGACTCATTTCCAGATGGCCTGACTACATGCTGCCACCACAGTCTGAGAGCATGAATAAAACTCTCATTGATTTCTGAAGACATTTGTTTCTCTGATAGTTGGTCTGACAGCAGACACTGTTTCACGGCATCATCAACACTCTGGACGCCAAGACATTGACATAAGACCTGAAAGGTAATGTAAAACTATTAAAACGTCAATATTAATGTAAACACACATACATCACAGCATATTTTGTATTTATAAGTAATTTCTTTTTTATTAATTTATTTTAACAGCGAAAACATAGGAAAATAAATATGTGGCAACAGTTCACAGACAATTGTTCACTTTACAGATTCCTACTGAACACACTGAGAAATTTAGATAAAATAGCAGTATACACATGTCCTTTTCATGAAATACATGAAAACATTGGATAATTATAAAAATATTGAAGTATTTTTATTGTTGTCTAACACACACACACACACACACACACACACACATACACACACACACATACACACACATACAAACACAAACATACACATACACCCAAACACAAACACAAACACACTCACACACACATACAAACACAAACACACACATACACACTTACACACATACACACTTTCTATTATTTAACAAGAGGAGTCCATAATGTTCAGTTTAAAATGTTATTTGTATTCCATCAAACCTCTCACAACACTTACAAAGTGAAGATCAATCTTACATGTGTTTGTATTCCCTCAAACCTCTCACAACACTTACAAAGTGAAGATCAATCTTACATGTGTTTGTATTCCCTCAAACCTCTCACAACACTTACAAAGTGAAGATCAATCTTACATGTATTTGTATTCCCTCAAACCTCTCACAACACTTACAAAGTGAAGATCAATCTTTACACAACTTAAATGGCAGTACGACATGAGACAAAGAGTAACACGGCACAAGTCGCTTTCTTCCTGAAGGCAGTCGACAATTCGAACTGTTTCTTTACTAATGACGTAATTTCAACGTGACGCAAGAGGAAGTTAACGTCATTGAGATCGTTTACGTTAGAATTACTAGAGAGATTTAATATTTTCATGTTTGATTTAAGGGAATAAAGTCTTCAGTGAAATAAAAATAATAGTTGTATTATCAAACTGATTAATTATATGTGGTGCCTACGTTAATGTAAAATAATCATTTAACAAAATTATAGCCAGTAGATTTAATGCCGGTTTAAAAAAAAATCTATGAATATTTACGTAAGAATGTAGTATTGATAACGAACAGACAAGTGTTTCATACAGAGCAGACAACTCCTGTTTAGGGTATTGATTAATTATAATTATAATCGTACTAGATTTCTTTCTCCGTTAAGCATCCATTCAGAACCAAATGTCACTGTAGCAATAGTGTGATCAAAATAATGTATATACATAAAAACCCTGCAAATTCTGAAAGTTGCCAGTAAATCTGAAATTTTGCTTGTCGCATTGATGAACTATTATGAGACATATTTTACTTGTTCGCATATTTATTATAATCGTCGTCGTCATCATCGTCGTTATTATTATTATTATTATTATTATTATTATTATTATTCAGCCTCTTTCCACGACTTCTGTTGACTGTCATATGTGATCCTAGATCTCGGGATGTATGGTGGCAAAGTATGCGACTACATCAAAGAATTTCTGTTACAAGAAAGTTACTAGAAATTGCTACAATTGTACTTTTGCTTGTGGGCGAAGGAGTGCCCAGGTTAGCCTCGAGAGAATAGCAGATAATCAGTGCTCTACAACGTGAGAAGGGTAACACATGGACTTGTCAGTAATAATGTGAACAATAAACTTGTGAATTTCTTACAAATGACGCAAACAGAAGGTTGCAGCTTCACCTATACAAGGTTTTGTAGAAAGTATTATCGCTTATCTCTAATAACTCCATTTCTGTTCTCTGATAACAACTATCCTCTGATTTGTATTGACACTAATCGGTTGAGAGGTATTTTATAAGAATGTATAGGTACTAAAATTATACAAATGTGGTTTCAAGGAAATATTGGTATCAAGTAATCTTTTCATTTTATTTGCTATATGTATATTTGATTGTTGATTTTATAAATTTATGACTTTCCTACGCATATTCATAATTTATGTTGGAGAATAAAATGAGTGGATGGGGGCTGCTAAATAGATTAAAACCGGGTTTGTCTTCTTCTTTAGTAAGAGGTTTTCCACCTATAGAAATTTTGTGTGATGGAAAATGTTTGTCTTTAATGTTGTGGAAGAGAAAATCTTTAAAGCACCGCATATCCGCCAAGTGATAGAGTCGAGAATTCTGGATAATTATTAATAAAATAAATTAAGTTTCTCATTACTTGTAATTAGTTATGGATGATTAATTAATTATTAATAATAAACATTAAGGAGGTGGTGTTGGAGTCACAAGATGAAAGAATAGTTTTCGGCAAACCATATTCTGACGAAAAGCTGTTAAAAGCATTAAGCTATCTATCAGCCTTAAAAGTTTGGTTTAGTTCTATGTACCCGAGTGATTTCTAAGGGAGATCAATCAGTATCCCTTTAGAAGTGGAACTCAAATTGACCAGAACAGATGTAATGTGATATAAATTATGAGGCCAGTCATGATTGACCAGAACGGATGTATGTTTACATAAATTATGAGGCCAGTCATGATTGACCAGAACGGATGTATGTTTATATAAATTATGTGGCCAGTGGGCCGTGTCACGGGGCTACGTAGAGAGTGTCCGAGATGTTCATTTCTTCAAGCCTCATGAATCGTACTGAAAGTAAAACTTAACTGCAATTAAAACATGCTACTTGAATTAATTGTTATTTAAAGTTTTTGATTATGTTTAATTTCAATACAAATATTTTAAAAAATAGTTATTTATTTTTGTAAATTACCTGTCCAGCAGAAGGATACCTGTTGATGGCTCGTTGTAACTGACTCGATTTGATGTTTGGCATTACAAGACTTTTAGTGATATTTATCTTGGGCTTCAAGTCTGACGTTAAATGTCTTAAGACAACCTCCGCCTTGTTCAACTGTTGTGTCACCTTTTCTACCTTCTTAATCAACAAATCATCTTCATGTTCTTCAGCCATTTTCCCCACACCGAAGTCTCCTCCCACGGGGTTAATTTCTAAGATGAACAGTCCGTGTTGTCTATGTATGATGAGAACATCAAAGTCACCTATATCATAGTTTTGTTGACGGAAGTGTTCAGGCAGTGTGCTAGGGCGCGGTAGAAGGGCGGCAGTGGGCGCAAAGCCAGGTTCACCAAGGTAGTTGTCGAATTGTAATTGAGAAACAACAAACATCACCTCTTTCTGCTGACCGATAGCCACCAGTGATCGCATACCGTGCAGCACACGCTGGAGGGCTCTGTCGTCACGCACGTCACTGTCACTCACGGGCGAAAGAGTTAGGTTGCCATAGTTACCATGCCCCGCTGACACAGACTAAAGAGAAAATATCTCTAAAGAGAATAATATATATAAATTATACTAACATAATATAATTTATAAATTGTACTAAATTTATACATATACACCATCCATTTGTAATACATACATAAGTATATATATTTTTTCTCTAACAAAAATATAATACAAACACTATATTAGTAATATTTTGTGAACAATTATTGTCAATAAAACTGTACGTGTACCAATGATCAAACATATAACTAATATTGTGCATGTACTACTCCAATTATAATTATGTAATAATAACTAATATTGTACATGTACTACTCCAATTATAATTATGTTATAATTACTGATATTGTTCATGTACTACTCTAATATAACGTAATTAATATTACATATGAACTGCTTAAACTATAAGTATGTAACTAACATAAAACAGTTTTACTAATATCGTATGCTTACTATTGCATAATGTGATTGTTACTAAATTATGTAAGACTAGTAACATTGAATTGACTTACTAATACTGACTGCAAATTACTACTCTGACATAGAGCAGTTTTACTAATATCGTATGCTTACTATTGCATAATGTAATTGTTACTAAATTATGTAATACTAATAACATTGAATAGACTTACTAATACTCAGTGCATACTACACACAACTTTGACATAGAACAGTTTTACTAATACTGACTACACATTACTACTCTGACATAGAACAGTTTTACTAATACTGACTGCATATTAATTATTTCTCTAACACAGAAAAGTTTTACTAATACTGTATGCTTACTGCTACATAACGTAATAGTTATACGTATTTTGCCCTAAGATATAAACATCTTACTAATATTGTTTTTGCAATGCTATTCTAATAGAATTATGTCACTAATTGTAATAGGTATTTTGCCCTAACATATAAAATCTTACTAACATTGTCTTTGCAATGCTATTCTATAATAACATTATGTTGTTAATGTACGTAACATAAATATGTTACTATCATTGTATATGATTCAGTGTGATAACATATGTATGACTATTTTATTTGTATAACATAATGCTATTATTCTGTAAGGCAAGTATGTTACTAATGTAGTCTGTGCTGTACTGTTTGACATATAATATTTTACAAGTGTCTTTTACATATTAATATAATAATAATATTATTAATAATAAGCCGAAGAAATGTCAACAAAGCAATCAACGTACAAATGGTTGAAAGAAGCAGGATTGAAAGCAGAAACAGAAGCACTCATAACAGCTGCACAAGATCAAACACTCAACACCAAATCACACAAAACGAAAATCATAAAAATTGAAAATTTCAAATGATTCCAATTGTTGGAAATCCATGCAAATCCATGGATGAGACAACAGAGCATATACTATCTGGATGTCAGGTTCTGGCTGGAACAGAATACACCAAACGACACAATGAAGTGGCAAAACACATACATAAAAATCTGTGTGAGAACTATGGCATAAAAATCCCAGAAAGAGCATGGATGCACCAACCAGAAGCAGTCACCGAAACAAAAGAAGTCAAAATACTATGGGACTTCGAGATAAGAACAGATCGGGTGGTTCCTGCACGAAGACCAGACATTGTAGTTCTCAATAAGTCCAACAGAACAGTATCAATCATTGATGTCGCTGTTCCAATTGATAGAAACATAAAAACAAAAGAAAGAGAAAAAATAGAAAAATACCAAGACCTCAAGACCAAGAAATCCAGAGACTGTGGAATGTAAAAGCAGAAGTGATACCTGTAGTGATAGGAGCCTTGGGGAATATAACATCTGAATTGGAAGGCTACCTGAATAAACTCCCTGGAAACCACAGAATCGTTCCACTACTCAAAGCAGCACTCCTCGGAAGTGCCCACATCCTCCGTAAAACCTTGGATCTCCCAGAATCTTGGTAAGATTCCGAGACTTGGATCATAACCGACAGTCGAACAGAAGTCGTGGAAAGAATCATAATAATAATAATAATAATAATAATAATAATAATAATAATAATAATAATAATAATAATACTGATCAATACTGTCAAGATCTGCAGTGAGGACATCAACATGAAATTCGGCCTTGAAAAATGTCGACGAATTATCATCCAGAAAGGCAAGGTCAAAACAACAGAAGGCCTGCAATTCGACATCGGAAAAATCAACGATGTTTCAATCGAAAATGGATATAAGTATCTTGGGATACTACAACATCAAGAAAATATGCAGAGAGAAGTGAAGTCCAAAGTTAAGAGAGAATATGAAAAACGTGTTAGACAAGTCCTGAAGTCCAAGCTAAATGGGGCAAACAAAATACAAGCCCTTAATGCATACGCAATACCTGTAGTAAGCTACACTGGAGGTATCATAGATTGGACAGCAAATGAAATAAATGAACTGGACAGGAAAACAAGAAAACTACTCACAATACATAAAGCCTTACACCCCAAAGCAGACGTAGACAGGCTCTATGTATCTCGAAAAATGGGAGGCAGAGGTCTCAAGAAAATCAAACATGTCATTGAAGCAGAAGTCATTGGCCTTGTGGACTACATCTGGAATAACAACAAAGATGATCCACTGATAGAAGCAGTAAAAATGAGTGGACTATTCCAACCCCCAGAAACAGACAAAGAAACATGGAAGAAAACAACGAAGCAAGAACTAGCACATACATGGAGCCAGAAACCTCTGCATGGCCAGTATGTACGACAAGCTGACGAAATATCAACAAAGCAATCAACGTACAAATGGTTGAAAGAGGCAGGATTGAAAGCAGAAACAGAAGCACTCATAACAGCTGCACAAGATCAAGCACTCAACACCAAAGCACACAAAGCGAAAATCATGAAAATTTCAAATGATTCCAAATGTCGACTCTGCAAATCCATGGATGAGACAACAGAGCACATACTATCTGGATGTCAAGTTCTGGCTGGAACGGAATACACCAAACGACACAATGAAGTGGCAAAACACATACATAGAAATCTGTGTGAGAACTATGGCATACAAACCCCAGAAAGAGCATGGATGCATCAACCAGAAGCAGTCACCGAAACAGAAGAAGTCAAAATACTGTGGGACTTCGAGATAAGAACAGATCGGGTGATTCCTGCACGAAGACCAGACATTGTAGTTCTCAATAAGGCCAACAGAACAGTAGCAATCATTGATGTCGCTGTTCCAAGTGATAGAAACATAAAAACAAAAGAAAGAGAAAAAATAGAAAAATACCAAGACCTCAGATTAGAAATCCAGAGACTGTGGAATGTAAAAGCAGAAGTGATACCTATAGTGATAGGAGCCTTGGGGAACATAACATCTGAATTGGAAGGCTACCTGAATAAACTCCCTGGAAACCACAGAATCGCTCCACTACTCAAAGCAGCGCTCCTCGGAAGTGCCCACATCCTCCGTAAAACCTTGGATCTCCCAGAATCTTGGTAAGATTCCGAGACCTTGGATCACAACCGACAGTCAAACAGAAGTCGTGGAAAGAGGCTGAATAATAATAATAATAATAATAATAATAAGGACAGCAATTGAGAATGCAAATGAAGTATTAAAACGTATCCCCACAAAAGATATCACAGAAACCAACAGTCTAATATACGCCACTGCAAAGGTAATTGAAAGAAATAGAAGGCCAGACACAGTACAAACACAGAAACCATCAGTACCACCATGGAAGAAGAGAATAGAAAAGAAAATAGAGTGTACTAGAAGAGAAATAAGCCAAATGACAGCAGCAGAACAAAATAATGGAAAACAAAAGGCAAGATTGGTCGCCAAATAACATCTCAACTGCTGAAGCACTAAGACTGCAATAGAAGATGCAAAGCAAAGACTTCAAGGACTCAGTCACCGTCTGAAGAGATACACTGCAAGAGGTCAGCAATTCCAACAGAACAAAATATTCCGAACTGACCCTGGAAGACTATACCAAGAATTCAAAGGAAATTCCAGAACAGAACAGCAAATACCAAACATTCATGATACCAAGACCTTCTGGGAAAACATTTGGAGCAATCCAAATACGCATAACACCTCCGCCAGATGTATTAAGGAACTGAAAGATGATCATAAAGAGAAACCTGAACAATGCACCGTCACAATCAGTGAGAAAGACATTAAGAAGAAGGTACGAAAGATGGCAAACTGGAAAGCCCCAGGCCCAGATCAAGTACAAATATTCTGGCTGAAACATCTTACCTCATTACATGGCAGACTTGGTGAACAACTGCAAGACATACTAAACAAACCAGGAACCCTACCAGCATGGATGGTAAAAGGAAAAACAAGTCTTATTATGAAAGATCCACAGAAAGGCACCACACCAAACAACTATCGTCCAATCACTTGCCTATCAACCACCTGGAAGTTACTATCAGGAATTATAGCTGATAAAATCATGACTCACCTTGAAACAAACAAACTTCTAAACAATGAACAAAAGGGTGCTAGACCAGGCAGCAGAGGAACAAAGGACCAATTGGCAATTGATAAGGCAATAGTGACTGACAGCAAGAAACGAAGAACAAATCTTGCAATGGCATGGATTGACTATCAAAAGGCATATGACTCAGTCCCACATTCATGGATAATTGAAACATTAAAATTGTACAAAGTAGCGCCATCATTATAGAACCTAATTCAGGAGTCAATGAAAAACTGGAAAACCACCCTCACATGCAACAACACAAATATTGCAGAAATAGCAATAAATTGTGGAATCTTCCAAGGTGATTCCTTATCGCCACTGCTGTTCTGCATTGCCCTGAATCCTCTCAGTCAAGTAATCCAGAAAACAGGGTTAGGATACAAAATGAAAGCAGGACAGGTCATCAGCCATCTACTGTACATGGACGATCTCAAGCTGTACGAAAAAAATGAACGTGACATCACATCCCTGATCAATACTGTCTAGATCTGCAGTGAGGACATCAACATGAAATTCGGCCTTGAGAAATGTGGACGAATTATCATCCAGAAAGGCAAGGTCAAAACAACAGAGGGCCTGCAATTCGACATCGGAAAAATCAACGATGTTTCAATGGAAAATGGATATAAGTATCTTGGGATACTACAACATCAAGAAAATATGCAGAGAGAAGTGAAGTCCAAAGTTAAGAGAGAATATGAAAAACGGTTAGACAAGTCCTGAAGTCCAAGCTAAATGGGGCGAACAAAATACAAGCCCTTAATGCATACGCAATACCTGTAGTAAGCTACACTGGAGGTATCATAGATTGGACATCAAATGAAATAAATGAACTGGACAGGAAAACAAGAAAACTACTCACAATACATAAAGCCTTACACCCCAAAGCAGACGTAGACAGGCTCTATGTATCTCGAAAAATGGGAGGCCGAGGTCTGAAGAAAATCAAACATGTCATTGAAGCAGAAGTCATTGGCCTTGTGGACTACATCTGGAATAAGAACAAAGATGATCCACTGATAGAAGCAGTAAAAATGAGTGGACTATTCCAACCACCAGAAACAGACAAAGAAACATGGAAGAAAACAACGAGGCAAGAACTAGCACATACATGGACCCAGAAACCTCTGCATGGCCAGTATGTACGACAAGCCGACGAAATATCAACAAAGCAATCAACGTACAAATGGTTGAAAGAGGCAGGATTGAAAGCAGATACAGAAGCACTCATAACAGCTGCACAAGATCAAGCACTCAACACCAAAGCACACAAAACGAAAATCATGAAAATTTCAAATGATTCCAAATGTCGACTCTGCAAATCCATGGATGAGACAACAGAGCACATACTATCTGGATGTCAGGTTCTGGCTGGAACGGAATACACCAAACGACACAATGAAGTGGCAAAACACATACATAGAAATCTGTGCGAGAACTATGGCATACAAACCCCAGAAAGAGCATGGATGCATCAACCAGAAGCAGTCACCGAAACAAAAGAAGTCAAAATACTATGGGACTTCGAGATAAGAACAGATCGGGTGGTTCCTGCACGAAGACCAGACATTGTAGTTCTCAATAAGTCCAACAGAACAGTATCAATCATTGATGTCGCTGTTCCAATTGATAGAAACATAAAAACAAAAGAAAGAGAAAAAATAGAAAAATACCAAGACCTCAAGACCAAGAAATCCAGAGACTGTGGAATGTAAAAGCAGAAGTGATACCTGTAGTGATAGGAGCCTTGGGGAATATAACATCTGAATTGGAAGGCTACCTGAATAAACTCCCTGGAAACCACAGAATCGTTCCACTACTCAAAGCAGCACTCCTCGGAAGTGCCCACATCCTCCGTAAAACCTTGGATCTCCCAGAATCTTGGTAAGATTCCGAGACTTGGATCATAACCGACAGTCGAACAGAAGTCGTGGAAAGAATCATAATAATAATAATAATAATAATAATAATAATAATAATAATAATAATAATAATAATACTGATCAATACTGTCAAGATCTGCAGTGAGGACATCAACATGAAATTCGGCCTTGAAAAATGTCGACGAATTATCATCCAGAAAGGCAAGGTCAAAACAACAGAAGGCCTGCAATTCGACATCGGAAAAATCAACGATGTTTCAATCGAAAATGGATATAAGTATCTTGGGATACTACAACATCAAGAAAATATGCAGAGAGAAGTGAAGTCCAAAGTTAAGAGAGAATATGAAAAACGTGTTAGACAAGTCCTGAAGTCCAAGCTAAATGGGGCAAACAAAATACAAGCCCTTAATGCATACGCAATACCTGTAGTAAGCTACACTGGAGGTATCATAGATTGGACAGCAAATGAAATAAATGAACTGGACAGGAAAACAAGAAAACTACTCACAATACATAAAGCCTTACACCCCAAAGCAGACGTAGACAGGCTCTATGTATCTCGAAAAATGGGAGGCAGAGGTCTCAAGAAAATCAAACATGTCATTGAAGCAGAAGTCATTGGCCTTGTGGACTACATCTGGAATAACAACAAAGATGATCCACTGATAGAAGCAGTAAAAATGAGTGGACTATTCCAACCCCCAGAAACAGACAAAGAAACATGGAAGAAAACAACGAAGCAAGAACTAGCACATACATGGAGCCAGAAACCTCTGCATGGCCAGTATGTACGACAAGCTGACGAAATATCAACAAAGCAATCAACGTACAAATGGTTGAAAGAGGCAGGATTGAAAGCAGAAACAGAAGCACTCATAACAGCTGCACAAGATCAAGCACTCAACACCAAAGCACACAAAGCGAAAATCATGAAAATTTCAAATGATTCCAAATGTCGACTCTGCAAATCCATGGATGAGACAACAGAGCACATACTATCTGGATGTCAAGTTCTGGCTGGAACGGAATACACCAAACGACACAATGAAGTGGCAAAACACATACATAGAAATCTGTGTGAGAACTATGGCATACAAACCCCAGAAAGAGCATGGATGCATCAACCAGAAGCAGTCACCGAAACAGAAGAAGTCAAAATACTGTGGGACTTCGAGATAAGAACAGATCGGGTGATTCCTGCACGAAGACCAGACATTGTAGTTCTCAATAAGGCCAACAGAACAGTAGCAATCATTGATGTCGCTGTTCCAAGTGATAGAAACATAAAAACAAAAGAAAGAGAAAAAATAGAAAAATACCAAGACCTCAGATTAGAAATCCAGAGACTGTGGAATGTAAAAGCAGAAGTGATACCTATAGTGATAGGAGCCTTGGGGAACATAACATCTGAATTGGAAGGCTACCTGAATAAACTCCCTGGAAACCACAGAATCGCTCCACTACTCAAAGCAGCGCTCCTCGGAAGTGCCCACATCCTCCGTAAAACCTTGGATCTCCCAGAATCTTGGTAAGATTCCGAGACCTTGGATCACAACCGACAGTCAAACAGAAGTCGTGGAAAGAGGCTGAATAATAATAATAATAATAATAATAATAAGGACAGCAATTGAGAATGCAAATGAAGTATTAAAACGTATCCCCACAAAAGATATCACAGAAACCAACAGTCTAATATACGCCACTGCAAAGGTAATTGAAAGAAATAGAAGGCCAGACACAGTACAAACACAGAAACCATCAGTACCACCATGGAAGAAGAGAATAGAAAAGAAAATAGAGTGTACTAGAAGAGAAATAAGCCAAATGACAGCAGCAGAACAAAATAATGGAAAACAAAAGGCAAGATTGGTCGCCAAATAACATCTCAACTGCTGAAGCACTAAGACTGCAATAGAAGATGCAAAGCAAAGACTTCAAGGACTCAGTCACCGTCTGAAGAGATACACTGCAAGAGGTCAGCAATTCCAACAGAACAAAATATTCCGAACTGACCCTGGAAGACTATACCAAGAATTCAAAGGAAATTCCAGAACAGAACAGCAAATACCAAACATTCATGATACCAAGACCTTCTGGGAAAACATTTGGAGCAATCCAAATACGCATAACACCTCCGCCAGATGTATTAAGGAACTGAAAGATGATCATAAAGAGAAACCTGAACAATGCACCGTCACAATCAGTGAGAAAGACATTAAGAAGAAGGTACGAAAGATGGCAAACTGGAAAGCCCCAGGCCCAGATCAAGTACAAATATTCTGGCTGAAACATCTTACCTCATTACATGGCAGACTTGGTGAACAACTGCAAGACATACTAAACAAACCAGGAACCCTACCAGCATGGATGGTAAAAGGAAAAACAAGTCTTATTATGAAAGATCCACAGAAAGGCACCACACCAAACAACTATCGTCCAATCACTTGCCTATCAACCACCTGGAAGTTACTATCAGGAATTATAGCTGATAAAATCATGACTCACCTTGAAACAAACAAACTTCTAAACAATGAACAAAAGGGTGCTAGACCAGGCAGCAGAGGAACAAAGGACCAATTGGCAATTGATAAGGCAATAGTGACTGACAGCAAGAAACGAAGAACAAATCTTGCAATGGCATGGATTGACTATCAAAAGGCATATGACTCAGTCCCACATTCATGGATAATTGAAACATTAAAATTGTACAAAGTAGCGCCATCATTATAGAACCTAATTCAGGAGTCAATGAAAAACTGGAAAACCACCCTCACATGCAACAACACAAATATTGCAGAAATAGCAATAAATTGTGGAATCTTCCAAGGTGATTCCTTATCGCCACTGCTGTTCTGCATTGCCCTGAATCCTCTCAGTCAAGTAATCCAGAAAACAGGGTTAGGATACAAAATGAAAGCAGGACAGGTCATCAGCCATCTACTGTACATGGACGATCTCAAGCTGTACGAAAAAAATGAACGTGACATCACATCCCTGATCAATACTGTCTAGATCTGCAGTGAGGACATCAACATGAAATTCGGCCTTGAGAAATGTGGACGAATTATCATCCAGAAAGGCAAGGTCAAAACAACAGAGGGCCTGCAATTCGACATCGGAAAAATCAACGATGTTTCAATGGAAAATGGATATAAGTATCTTGGGATACTACAACATCAAGAAAATATGCAGAGAGAAGTGAAGTCCAAAGTTAAGAGAGAATATGAAAAACGGTTAGACAAGTCCTGAAGTCCAAGCTAAATGGGGCGAACAAAATACAAGCCCTTAATGCATACGCAATACCTGTAGTAAGCTACACTGGAGGTATCATAGATTGGACATCAAATGAAATAAATGAACTGGACAGGAAAACAAGAAAACTACTCACAATACATAAAGCCTTACACCCCAAAGCAGACGTAGACAGGCTCTATGTATCTCGAAAAATGGGAGGCCGAGGTCTGAAGAAAATCAAACATGTCATTGAAGCAGAAGTCATTGGCCTTGTGGACTACATCTGGAATAAGAACAAAGATGATCCACTGATAGAAGCAGTAAAAATGAGTGGACTATTCCAACCACCAGAAACAGACAAAGAAACATGGAAGAAAACAACGAGGCAAGAACTAGCACATACATGGACCCAGAAACCTCTGCATGGCCAGTATGTACGACAAGCCGACGAAATATCAACAAAGCAATCAACGTACAAATGGTTGAAAGAGGCAGGATTGAAAGCAGATACAGAAGCACTCATAACAGCTGCACAAGATCAAGCACTCAACACCAAAGCACACAAAACGAAAATCATGAAAATTTCAAATGATTCCAAATGTCGACTCTGCAAATCCATGGATGAGACAACAGAGCACATACTATCTGGATGTCAGGTTCTGGCTGGAACGGAATACACCAAACGACACAATGAAGTGGCAAAACACATACATAGAAATCTGTGCGAGAACTATGGCATACAAACCCCAGAAAGAGCATGGATGCATCAACCAGAAGCAGTCACCAAAACAGAAGAAGTGAAAATACTGTGGGACTTCGAGATAAGAACAGATCGGGTGATTCCTGCACGAAGACCAGACATTGTAGTTCTCAATAAGGCCAACAGAACAGTATCAATCATTGATGTCGCTGTTCCAAGTGATAGAAACATAAAAACAAAAGAAAGAGAAAAAATAGAAAAATACCAAGACCTCAGATTAGAAATCCAGAGACTGTGGAATGTAAAAGCAGAAGTGATACCTATAGTGATAGGAGCCTTGGGGAACATAACATCTGAATTGGAAGGCTACCTGAATAAACTCCCTGGAAACCACAGAATCGCACCACTACTCAAAGCAGCGCTCCTCGGAAGTTCCCACATCCTCCGTAAAACCTTGGATCTCCCAGAATCTTGGTAAGATTCCGAGACCTTGGATCACAACCGACAGTCAAACAGAAGTCGTGGAAAGAGGCTGAATAATAATAATAATAATAATAATAATAATAATAATAATAATAATAATAATAATAATAATAATAATAAAATGTACGGTAAAAATGAAAGTGACATCACATCACTGATAAATACTGTCAAGATCTGCAGTGAAGACATCAACATGAAATTCGGCCTTGAGAAATGTGGACGAATTGTCATCCAGAAAGGCAAGGTCAAAACAACAGAGGGCCTGCAATTCGACATCGGAGAAATCAATGATGTTTCAATAGAAAATGGATATAAGTATCTTGGGATACTACAACATCAAGAAAATATGCAGAGAGAAGTGAAGTCCAAAGTTAAGAGAGAATATGAAAAACGTGTTAGACAAGTCCTGAAATCCAAGCTAAATGGGGCGAACAAAATACAAGCCCTTAATGCATACGCAATACCTGTAGTAAGCTACACTGGAGGTATCGTAGATTGGACAGCAAATGAAATAAATGAACTGGACAGGAAAACAAGAAAACTACTCACAATACATAAAGCCTTACACCCAAAAGCAGACGTAGACAGACTCTATGTATCTCGAAAAATGGGAGGCAGAGGTCTCAAGAAAATTAAACATGTCATTGAAGGAGAAGTCATTGGCCTTGTGGACTACATCTGGAATAACAATAAAGATGATCCACTGATAGAATTAGTAAAAAGGAGTGGACTATTCCAACCACCAGAAACAGACAAAGAAACATGGAAGAAAACAACGAAACAAGAACTAGCACATACCTGGAGACAGAAACCTCTACATGGCCAATATGTACGACAAGCAGACGAAATATCAACAAAGCAATCAACGTACAAATGGTTGAAAGAGGCAGGATTGAAAGCAGAAACAGAAGCACTCATAACAGCTGCACAAGATCAAGCACTCAACACCAAAGCACACAAAACGAAAATCATGAAAATTTCAAATGATTCCAAATGTAGACTTTGCAAATCCATGGATGAGACAACAGAACACATACTATCTGGATGTCAGGTTCTGGCTGGAACAGAATACACCAAACGACACAATGAAGTGGCAAAACACATACATAGAAATCTGTGTGAGAACTATGGCATAAAAACCCCAGAAAGAACATGGATGCATCAACCAGAAGCAGTCATCGAAACAGAAGAAGTCAAAATACTGTGGGACTTCGAGATAAGAACAGACCGGGTGATTCCTGCACGAAGACCAGACATTGTAGTTCTCAATAAGTCCAACAGAACAGTAACAATTATTGATGTCGCTGTTCCAAGTGATAGAAACATAAAAACAAAAGAAAGAGAAAAAATAGAAAAATACCAAGACCTCAGATTAGAAATCCAGAGACTGTGGAATGTAAAAGCAGAAGTGATACCAATAGTGATAGGAGCCTTGGGGAACATAACATCAGAATTGGAAGGCTACCTGAATAAACTCCCTGGAAACCACAGAATCGCTCCACTACTCAAAGCAGCGCTCCTCGGAAGTGCCCACATCCTCCGTAAAACCTTGGATCTCCCAGAATCTTGGTAAGATTCCGAGACCTTGGATCACAGCCGACAGTCAAACAGAAGTCGTGGAAAGAGACTGAATAATAATAATAATAATAATAATAATAATAATAATAATAATAATTACTAGAAATAATTACTAGAAATAATTACTAAAAAGATTCCGAGACCTTGGATCATAACCGACAGTCAAACAGAAGTCGTGGAAAGAGGTATAATAATGAAGTGAAATTTGAAAGGAGTATTAATGAAGTGATGTTCGATTTGTGTTAAGTTAAAATTTGGTACAATGAAATTGATGGGTAGGACGGCAAGAGAGGTATTGACGAAATGACATAAAGATATCAGTGTGATGTAATTGTTCGGGTTACGTCAGAGGAGGATTTACGTCAAGTTGGCTTGCGTGGTATCTTTTGCCCTTAAAAACTCATCACTTCAGGACAAATTTGCTAAATTAACCAATATAAGGAAAAGATAAACATACAAAACAAGATAAGTAAAGAAGAAGAAGAATATAAAACAACGTTAATGTCAAGAGATAAACATGACTGTAATATTAATTAGGAAAAAATAATCACATAACTGAATACCATAATAATAATAACAATAGTAATAGTGGTAATGGGGGTAACATCCAGAGTCCAACTCTGGAATATCGTGGGAGGGAAAAGCGGATCCCTCCAAAATACACGCTTGCCCATCCCATTCATGATGGAGAAAACAAACTTTGATTCCATACCGGATCAGACTTCGCCCGGGTTAACAAGGTCTGCGCTAGGCACTGATGTTTCGGGGTGTTCTAGTGAAAAATGGGCGACTGAAACACATGGAAAAACTCGGAGGAAATGGACCAGAGAGGAAAACATACAAATCATGGTTTCTTACTATCAAAGCCAGCCAGCAACAAGAGGATATAGAAAACGCATGTATGAACACTGGCTAAAAAACCATCCAGATGATATGATTAGAGAACAACGGCTCCTAGATCAGAAGAGAGTGATACTACAAAATAGGCTTCTTACAGCTCTAGAAATACAAGAGATAGAACAACAACAAGAGAACACTACAACCCGATACAATGACACTGAAGACATTGAAAAGTTCACAATATCACAACAGTCAATTCTAGTTGATAATTTTGTTGGGGAAATCCCATGCGACTTCACTGGAGAACAGCAACGCTTGTTTGAAGACATAAAAAGCTTCATGGACAAAAATAAGTCACGTGAAGGCAGAACCCCAACAAGAAGGCTGCAAAACAACAAAGCTCTAAGGACAGCAATTGAGAATGCAAATGAAGTACTAAAACGTATCCCCACAAAAGATATCACAGAAACCAACAGTCTAATATACGCCACTGCAAAGGTAATTGAAAGATATATAAGGCCAGACACAGTAGAAACACAGAAACCATCAGTACCATCATGGAAGAAGAGAATAGAAAAGAAAACAGAGTGTACTAGAAGAGAAATAAGCCAAATGACAGCAGCAGAACAAAATAAGGGAAAGCTGAAGGCAAGATTGGTCGCCAAATACCATCTCAACTGCAGAAGCACTAAGACTGCAATAGAAGATGCAAAGCAAAGACTTCAAGGACTCAGTCACCGTCTGAAGAGATACACTACAAGAGATCAGCAATTCCAACAGAACAAAATATTCCGAACTGACCCTGGAAGACTATACCAAGAATTCAAAGGGACTTAACTGGCTAATGCATAGAGGGTAACTGTAGCCTTGAGGTTTGAAGCTTGATGACCTAACTGGTGAATGCATAAAGGTTAACTGTAATCTTGAGGTTTGAAGCTTGAAACTTGAATTAAACTCGACTCAAGACCCCAACTCAAGTCCAATCATATGTTCACTGTAACATGTAATTAATGAGCAAGACTGAGTTTCCTGTTTAGCACAATATGACTCCATTCCACCTCACACTCTATTCTCAACTTACAATTCCTGCAACAGTAGTCATTATCCCTATTCACACACATGGTCAAATAAGCACAGTGTATCTAACAATGTCATATATTAAAACACTATATGGGTGCAGCTTACTTAAAGCATAAAAGTTAACTCATGTAATACATCTCTACATAAATACAAGTATAACGTTATAGTAAAAATGCACGAAATGTTCCTAAGTCCATTCTCTCTCAATCAGTCAATTAAACTCACTACTCAAGCTAACGACTGCCTTCAAGCCAGACTTCTCTCTTTGCCAATTGAATTCAAAGTGAATAGAGAGCAGAATTCTCTACTGTAAATAACTCCTTACTCTCAACACATTGACCAGTCTTGTTCTCATAAATCATAATCACTGAATAAAAGGAAACTGCTCACTCAGTTTAAATCAGGTCAGCAAATCTAGAATATTCTAGCCTCAGGATATTTATTTCAACTCACTTTCAACCTGAAATCGTATTTATTAGCCCGATACACATTTACAACATATGAAAACAATGTTAAATGTTAACACGCTAAATACGAGCAGCGTAGTTCATACATTTATAGAAATATGAGTGTACTCATAATACATCTTATTAAAATACAAGTATAAATCATCAATAGCAAAAATGCATGAAATATTTATAAGTGCATTTTCTCTCAACCAGTCAGTAAACTCACCATCAAGCTAACAGCTACCTTTCATAACTGGATTTCTTCTTGCCACTCCATATTCAAAGTGATCAGAGAATATATATATTTTTACAGCAAGTAAACGTTTTTTATCTCATCCATTGGTTTGTCTCATTCTCGTAAATCATAACCTTTGGATAATAAAAACTGCTCACTGGTCTGCATTACATCACAATCATAGCATATTCTTGCCTCGAGCGTTTACTTGAACTCAGAGACTTTCAAACTACCATAATAAAGATTCCCTAAGGTCTGGTTACTCTGACAATTAAACAAATTACATTTAAAAATAAAAAGATAGGTAAACATTTACTGTGCCACAAAAACAACCATAGAAA
The DNA here is from genome assembly GCA_028829895.1 of Sinotaia quadrata. Taxonomy (NCBI): domain Eukaryota; kingdom Metazoa; phylum Mollusca; class Gastropoda; order Architaenioglossa; family Viviparidae; genus Sinotaia; species Sinotaia quadrata. The sequence goes on along the minus strand of CM054180.1, from coordinate 138,302,840 downwards.
CGATATCAGAAAACCCCCAAGTATGCCACCTCACTCATTTTTAATGTAACACAAAATATCATTTTACTCAGACCGATGTAACCGGCAAGTCGATTTTACTCAGGTCGATGTAACACAAGATTATTTTACTCGGGCCGATGTAACACAAGATTATTTTACTCGGGCCGATGTAACACAAGATTATTTTACTCAGACTGATGTAACCGGCAAGGTGATTTTACTCATGTCGATGTAAAACACACGATTATTTTACTCAGACCGATGTAACACGTTTAATGTGTTATTTTACTTATGTACAAGATATCCACAAAGGATACCATTTAAGTCTAGCTTTTATATTTCAGTAATTCAAAGATATGTACAGAGGATACTATTTAAATTTAACTTTAATATTTCAATAATTCAAAGATATCTACAGAAAATACTATTTAAATTTAAATTTTATATTTCAGTAATTCAAAGATGAAATTGCTTTTGTTATTTTGCCAAAATCTTTATTTAATAAACTTAACGTCAACTGGTGGTTGAATTGAGTTAATAACGGATTTTCTTTTATTTTAATTTTTAATGCAAATTACTAAAGTAAGTTTTGAATAAAGTCATTCCTAAACGATGTTAACATTTGTGATTTTGATTTAGTGCACACATTAATTCAGTACAATGGAACATTTAGACCTCAAGTGTGAGATATAGTGTATGGATAGATTTAGAAAGATGTATATATGATAAAATACTGGAATACACTTGTATAAATTTATATTTGACAAAACGCAGGAATACATTTCCATAAATGTTTACTTGAAAAAACTCCTGAATACATTTCCATAAATGTTTATTTGACAAAACGCAGGAATACATTTCCATAAATGTTTATTTGACAAAACGCAGGAATACATTTCCATAAATGTTTACTTGAAAAAACTCCTGAATACATTTCCATAAATGTTTATTTGACAAAACGCAGGAATACATTTCCATAAATGTTTACTTGAAAAAACTCCTGAATACATTTCCATAAATGTTTATTTGACAAAACGCAGGAATACATTTCCATAAATGTTTACTTGAGAAAACACAAGAATACATTCCGATAAAAGCAAAGATCCACTCAAATGAAAACTTTCTGCTGTTGCGTTGTAGTTTATTAAAATGTCAAATAATGTTTCTATCAGTCATCTCTTATTCCAATAATTAAACTGTGTCAAGTATACAAGTAAACAAACATCATTGCGACTTTCTGCATTAAGTAAATATATATTTAAAATATAAAGAACAATTAAATTTTTTAAGCCATTATTTAAAAGAAATTAAATCTGTTCGGACACATGATTCCACTTAAATATCTGGGGATTAGTAACATTTAATATTTATAATTCCTGTCTGGCTTTAGCAAAGTTGCCATGTATGATACCAGTTTCGATTCTTACCTGTGGAAGTTGAGGAATCAGCACCTGCTTGCCAGCAATGTTCTCCACACAGTACGGCACACGGTTGAAATGAAGGGGAGGTAAGAAATATGTCTGCGAGTGAAGGTGTGGGTACCATTTCTGTACACACCGAAGCCAGTCGTTTTCTACAGACTGCGGATATCCTTGACCTTGGACGTCAGTGGATTTCTACAGAAATCAGATGAAAACATTGTCAAAATAATGTTTTCATAGAAACAGTCCTTTGTTCACTTAATTCTACTCACAGGTAAGGCGGTGAATGATAAATCTTACATATACATCATTGCATGATTGACTTCGTTATGTGTCTGTACGTTCGACTTTAATATGTGTCTGAATGCTTGACTTTTGTAGGTGTCTGCATGGAAGTTCATGCCGTGAATTTTGAAAAATAATGATCTAATATTGAATTTATATGTACTTACCTTTATCAATGACTACTATTCAATGTACATTAATCAACTTTTGTAACATTTAATAAACAATTTTGTTAGAAAAAGTTATTTTAAATTTAATTTATTTTTTAGTATTAAAACCTATTTTGGAAGAGAAATATTAACAACAATTGCCTAATAATGTTATAAACATTTAATCGATTTAGGTATGAGATCAGATTTTTAAAATCGAATTAGCACAAAATATGACCTGATAAAAAAAAATACTGACGTCATTTTCAAATTGAGTGGTGCAAAATTGTTCTAAATAATTTGAAAGAAACTTAGACAACTTAAAATCTTTTCGTGATTCAGTGAGCAACTAGCCTTTCCAGTTTCATACTTTCACGTGTTTATTGAGTCTACTGATTCACTGATTATAAACCTGAATGACAAGGAAGTTGCAGGAAACATTTTGTTTTGGTGTGTGTCAACATAAGGGTGTATGCTATACACGTTGATGTGTTGTGGCATGCTATACCCGTTTGATGTGTTGTGGCAAAGTAATTTGAGTACATCGGGAAAATTCTAGTAAAATGCACTAACCAGAATTTCTGTAATCATGTTCTGCTTGAAGGACTGACACAGCAAAGACATGTGGAAAACACTGATGTGCTATTTTTCTCTTGAAACCAATTTATCAGTGTTTTCCACATGTGTGGAGGGAGACACTTATTGATGCATACATTATGACATTGCTACAAAAGCAAGTGAAAAACTGTTGAAACAGCATTTAATCCAGGTTATGTATATTTAATTGTTAATTTAATAAATTTATTGACCTTCTTATATTGATAATCTTATGTTGGAGAAGAGAGTGTGTGGATGGCGGCTCATTAAATATAGATTAATGATAGATTTGAATTCTCCTTTAGTAAAGGTTTTCCACATACAGAAGATTGTGTTATAGTAAATGTTTGTATTGATGTTGTGGAAGAGGAAAAACGTTTACAGCGCTCGCATATTCACCGAGTGAGAGATGAGTGGTATTTGTTGGAGGATCATTAATAAAATAATTAAGATTCTCATTATTTGTAATTAGTTGCAGCTAATTAATTAATTTAATATTATTTATTTTGTTGCCATCACAAAATATTCACCCAGTTGAAGTAGTTTCCATTACATCAGCAATTTCTATTTTATTCACAACTCAGGTTTGTTTACTTCTGTCACAACCCCCTCCTCTGTCTGCTGAAAGAGGAGGTGGAAGATGACATCTGTCAGCAACAGCGTAGAGCGATGTTGATGTTTATTACAAATGTCCACATACAGATACACCATGGATGTTTATTACAAATGTCCACATACAGATACACCATGGATGTTTCTCTGGTCATTAATCTGTATTCTGCATGCAAGGGTTACACTTTGTTGATGTTCTTGTGTTTGAGAATATGAGTGGAAATGGTAATGTGTGTGTGTGTGTGTGTGTGTGTGTGTGTGTGTGTGTGTGTGTGTGTGTGTGTGTGTGTGTGTGTGTGTGTGTGTGTGTGTGTGTGTACAATACAAAACAGTGTGATACAAATTACGCAGGATGGGACAGAAGCAAAACAGCACTCACCCTTTCAAAACAATAATAAACAAGTTTTAAAAGGTTATGATTTAGGTTTTTTAACCTATGTAAGTGTCTTTCATGTGGTGGTTAGATCAATCACTCGAATTATTCAAACATAAACTTAAGGGAGGTGACAATAATGACTGATAAAATAAATAAAAATAGAGAATAAATAAGATATATTTTTTTTCCAAATTAGTGGTACTCCCACTAGTAACAGCTACCCTAGTAGCACAATAATCATAAGTCAATCTTAACAATTCTGGGGACTATCAATCCCATGACAAAGATAACAGTAACGGGTTCTTGAGTTCAATACCTTTAAATTAGCAATTGACTAATAATAATACTAATGTTCCAATAGAATAAATGTTTGGTGTATATTGAGTATAAATAAACAGCTTTCTCTCAAAGTTAATTTAAGTGAATCTAAATGCAATTTAGTGCTCTGAGGTTTTTAAAGTTATTTCAGAATTTTACTCACACACATTGTCATCATGGTTTATTGACACAAATCCTAGTGTCAAATCACATAATAATTTTTGTCATCACTTCCTGGATTCACAAATGTTTACCTCCCTGTTCATAATCTGGGTCCCAATGGTCTCAAATGACATTATTGTTTGTGACATAATTATTGTTGCCTCCTAAGGTCAGTAACGTGTCAATCGAAGCATGATATTTTCCTTCCGTCCATACTTTGGCACAGGAAGCAAACTCAATCACCTATGGAATAGGCTGGGTTAACACACTTCCCAGATGAAGAGTCTTGGTCGACCTCTCTATCTGTCTCTGTGAATGTTTTTCATTAATTACTAGACATACGAGGGGGGTGGGCGTCTGGTCCAGTGAACTTTCTCTGTGTCAAAATGTTTTGCCTCACAATTTGTCACATCAATGAGATGAGGAGAAAAGAAACAGGAAAAATATGTTTTTCCCTTTGAACACCACACTGTATTCTCTTGAATAATTTTGGTGTCTCAGCGATCTAATTTCTCTCCCCATTTTATCAAGGTACACAAAGCTTTATAAAATTTCTGCTGAGTTTTTATTGCGAGCATTCAAAATGTGCCCTTGAAGGTCCACAAACTTCTTACTTTAATACCCATTACTATCACAAGAGTCACACCTCAGGCTAGAGTTTCTTGCTTTAATACCCATTACTGTCACAAGAGTCACACCTCAGGCTAGGGTTTCTCGCTTTAATACCCATTACTATCACAAGAGTCACACCTCAGGTTAGAGTTTCATGCTAACCATAGTGCATTATCGAATTCTAACTACAATGTTTATCAAACTGTCTAAATAAATAAATGTTCCAATTGCAAGATTGCAAAAGTCTATCAACTTCTAATTCTAATTAATTAGTTTTACTTAATTCTCTCACAATTAATAGTGAAATAAAATAAACCACATTCACACAATGCATGAACATTTAACTTCACATGACACACTACAAAAATGCATTTTGTAGTTAAATATAAAACACAAATTTCAATCTTGGAGCTAATGATTCAACATTTTCAATAAGACGCCTTATAAAACACAAATTTCAATCTTGGAGCAAATGGTTCAACTTCTTCATCAAGACGTTTTATAGAAACATATACCATCAATAAACACAAATACTGCCAGTAGTTTTAAGTGGTCGGATGACCTTGACTGAACGACTGGAGTAAATATAAATAAAAAATAGGTATGGCGGTCAATTTCCCCGCCTTCCATAACAACTTCCAACTCTGACACTTACAAAAATACAATCATAAAGGGTGCTCAGGGTGGTGTTACTTTGACATTTTAACAATTTATATAACAATTAAGATTAGAAATAGGGATAGGTAAATCTGTCTATCTATCTGTCTATCTACGTGTCCATTTATCTATCCATGCATCTCTCTCTCTCCCTCCCTCTCTCTCTCTCTCTCTCTCTCTCTTTCTCTCTCTCTCTCTCTCTCTCTCTCTCTCTCTCTCTCTCTCTCTCTCTCTCTCTCTCTCTCTCTCTCTCTCTCTCTCTCTCTCCAAAGCCTGTACACACATTTTTATTTCTCTGTACATCTGATATGCTTTCCTACTGGTTGTCCTCCATCTCTCACTTTGATTATAATTTCAGTCTCCAATCTTGGGAAATTTATGTGTGAACCATTACAATGATAACTAATTATTGGGTACTTCGTTCTGAGGAGCCTTTTTAAAATCACACTTAGAATTTACCTTTGTTTACCTCATTTAAGAATATTAATCAAGGATTGTGTCATGTATTACAGTATTACATGCTTGAGAGCAAATTAAGTTCCTTGCATTTTCAAATGTACCTTAATTTTTTTCTATTTTCCACACTTGATATTGATAAAGGGCAACATTTAATGTGTTGCTGAATATGAGTGCAGTCAGTTGTCTAGTCAACCTTAATGACTATTTCATGCCATGTGTGTGGAGATAGGAATGTAGATTAATTAGGGACCGTTAGTCCACTGGTGGAGTGCAGATGATGTGGGGAGTGATTTGTGGAGTTGGGTGAAGTTATCCAATATACCCTAACAATATATGAGGAGTTTAGCTCCACTCATGACGTACGTGAAACTGTGGACAGACATAGATATATATATATATATTCACCATCGAAAATCACCATTCACACAGTACAAAGCCATCTTGGAAAGGTCAGTAAGTGAATGCAAGAATAAGAGTTTAGTAAGATATGAGGATTGTTCAGTATATCCATGATGACGTCACAATTATAATTAATTTTTTTTTAAAATTAGAGTTCTCTAGACTTCTTATTTCTTATTGATGATTATTTGTATTCATGATCTATTGTGTATTTATTCACAATTAGATATTGTGTATTTCTTTGTAGAGATCTATTGTGTATTTCTTTGTAGAGATCTATTGTGTATTTCTTTGTAGAGATCTATTGTGTATTTCTTTGTAGAGATCTATTGTGTATTTCTTTGTAGAGATCTATTGTGTATTTCTTTGTAGATATCTATTGTGTATTCCTTTGTAGAGAGCTATTGTGTATTTCTTTGTAGATATCTATTGTGTATTCCTTTGTAGAGATCTATTGTGTATTTCTTTGTAGATATCTATTGTGTATTCCTTTGTAGAGAGCTATTGTGTATTTCTTTGTAGAGAGCTATTGTGTATTTCTTTGTAGAGATCTATTGTGTATTCCTTTGTAGATATCTATTGTGCATTTCATTGTAGAGAGCTATTGTGTATGTCTTTGTAGAGAATTATTGTGTATTTTCTTTGTAGATACCTATTGTGTATTTCTTTGTAGAGATATAGTGTGCGTTTTTTTGTAGAGAGCTATTGTGTGTTTCTTTGTAGAGAGACAGTGTATGTCATTAGCGGCAGTTTAACTGTAAACGTGTGATAATGACATTTTAAGGCAAACGAGTTGGGAAGGCCATTTTATTTATTCATTGTAAATCTGATTAAAGTGAGAGGAACTAAATGATAAATCAAGTGTTAAATATAATTAATTCATTATGAGGACATTCATTATTAAAGTTTATGACGACAAACTATGAATGTGTAAATTTTTGAAATGATTATTGTCATGTTTAATATATGAATTTATTAATGAAACAAATTCTTGACATTTTAAGTTTGCATGTACGCTGATATTTTTTCGATGATGTAGCTTCATGTAAGACATTTCTGTTCACTGTCACCATAGTAACTAATATTTAACACAGTATTAATGTCATCACAATACCTAATATTTAACACAGTATTTATGTCATCACAATACTTAATACTTAACACAGTAAATATGTCATCACAATACCTAATATTTAACACAGTCATTATGTCATCACAATACCTAATATTTAACATATTAATTATGTCTTCACAATCTTCACCTAATATTTAACACAGTAATTATATCATCACAATACCTAATATTTAACACAGTAATTATGTCATCACAATACTTAATATTTAACACATTAATTATGTCATCACAATATTAATATTTAATGCCTTAATTATGTCATCACAATACCTAATATTTAATACATTAATTATGCCACCTACAAAGAAGAATGTTATCTTTACAGCTGGGCCCATTCATTCTTCCTTTATTTCTAATATGGATTTGGTCTGAACCTCAACTCAGTGCAGGAAACCGTTTTGGAATGCTTTCGTCATTTGTGGAGGTCGTGTGGAAACAAGTGGTTAAAGTCGGACTGTTCGCCATCAGTGTGAAACGAGCTATGTACTTTATCTGAAAACCGCTCGCCAAAGACAATCTGTTTAATATCATTGTGATGTGAGCTATGTACTTTATCTGAAAACCGCTCGCCAAAGACAATCTGTTTAATATCATTGTGATGTGAGCTATGTACTTTATCTGAAAACCGCTCGCCAAAGACAATCTGTTTAATGTCATTGTAAAGCGACCTGAGTACTTGATCTCAAAACCACTCACAAAGAAATATATGTCAGAATACGTTTTTGACTATAAGGGACTGTGTGGATGGTAAACACACTTATTTTCATTTAATGTAAATAGAATATTTTTTCTTTTATTGTTTTCATTATTAAATTTCTGTTATCTTAATGCATATCTTATAATTCTTTTGAACGACTGTTAATGAGGATCAGCTGGAGGGGGGAGCCATATATGAATGACTGATTGTTGATTAAGTAAGAGCGGGAAATAATGTTGCCGAATCTAGAAGGAAATATCAATAAGTTTACTTGTCAATATATTGGATGAATAAAAAACACAACATCAACAAATTGTCAACATATTGGATGATTAATTGTCCCATAAATAAAACATCAACTAATTTACTTGTCAATAAATTAAATAATTAATTGTCCCATCATCGCAAGTGGTAGGGTTTAATATAGTGGGTGTATGCATAGATTAGGCTGTTGTGCTGTTTGTGACGCCCAGAAATCGTCACTAATTGATAAGGGCCGAGATTAACTATTTCTTCTCTACACCAGCGGGAAAGGGGACCATCCGAATCAACAGTCAGTCCATTCACGCTGTTTCCTGACCAGTCCTGCTGAGTACAACCAGATGGGAGGCTTAAGATTGCCGAGCAACTGAGGAGGCAGGGTGAGGGTGAGACCGTAGATGGTCAAGTACAGAGCGGGTTCTGACCCATCTGGATGGATGGAGTGTAGGGGGGCGCTTCCGGCTTCCGCCGCTTTCTAAAGCCCTAACTCCCATAAATACCCTGGCCACGCTGTGTACCAGGCACGACACAGAGGACATTCACATCGCATGCACACGCGTCGCATGCGCGCCGCGTGCTCGCTTCCGGCCAGCAAAACCACGTTACGGTTTTCCCACGATGGAAGCAGCCTACCAGCGGGCACAGACGGAAAGCAACAACAACTTATACTTCGCAACGGACTACCGACGAAAGAAACATGCGACACAGAACACACACGCGCCGGGTGCTCACTTCACAGCCAGCAATTCCACGATACGGCTTACCGACGATGGGTGGCCTACTAGAGGGCACAGATGGATTGCAACAAAAATTCACTCTTCGCTACGGACCACCGACGAAAAATACGCACACACCGCGTGCTCGTTCCTGGCCAGCAAATCCATGCTACGGCTATCCGACGTGGGCAACAGTCTACGAGCGGGCATGAACGGAAAACGAAAACCCGCCAGCTCTACACATCGCCAGACGGGCCACCGATGGCGGACATAAGTGAAACATCATACACAGACAGAGCGACGGGATCCGCGGGCACAAAGGCTGGTAAGTCTCAAACTCGCTGGTCTAGTGCAAGCGGTACACATATCAACACACACAAGGCGGCTCTGAAAAAACCCTAAAGGAAACACACACACACACACACACACACACACACACAACACAATAACACACGCACAATCACACGGCCAGACACAAAGATACAACACAATGCACGAACACCACACCCCACCCTCCTTGAGTACAAGAGATAGGAGGAAGGCCCCACAGGAATCTACCAAGAACTGAAAACATCGAGAAGATGAAAAGTTCTAACGCAATCCCTGTGGGCGCACTGTTAGCGTAAAGAAGAAGAAGACGTGTACCAGGCACTGCGAAAATATTCTCCAAGACATTCGAGTCCGGTTTTGAAAGGCGGCCATTAGAACACGTGGTAAGCTGTCTGTTTGAAATGTTAAAATACTGTTCATATATTACTGAAGTATATTAGAATTCTTTGTTAATTAAGATGTATTAGAATTGGCTATTGATTCATTAATATATTTATGTTGGAATGTTATATTAATGAATGGTGGATGTATGGGGCTAAACAATCTTTCACAGATGAGATGTAAGTTGAATGGTTGATGAGGATACCAGAGAGAATCGAGAGTTATAAGTTTTTATAAAAGAGAGCTACATTCTTACATGTTTCAGCGATTGTGCCTTTTCTCTACGTTTTACACCTTTAGAAAGAATTACACCTAAGCCCAAAGGCAGGTTTTCTCTATGTTCTACACCTTTGGAAAGAATTACACCTAAGCCCAAAGGCAGTGTTTGGGTTCAACTCCGCTTCCATACTTCGGCCCTCATCACTTACAGTACGTAACTGTAATTCAATCCTTCGTCCAGCTACGACTCACTACGGAAAGACTGGGTAGTGGAAAGAATTGACATTGGCCGTTATCATTCTCAAGGAGCGCTCACCGGTATCGCGGGACAGGGAGGCAACTCGCCATCTCAGGTCAAGCCCATTGTTCATTGTTAACACTCTTTCTCTCTATTTAATCACGTGTAAAGAATTGGCAACTTTGTAGCACATTAAGTATTAACTGTTTAAGTAGAATATAAGATTTCGGACATTGATACAAAGACTGTTTTCTTTCTGAATTATTATTTGTTATTATAGATATTATTTTATAATAAATCTTTATTTTATGTTATATATTTCTTACGCGTGCCTTGACGCATGTCTGGAGTAGTTAGTGGGCGGATCGGGGTTCGGGAGCTAGACTAGTGAATGATAAGTTATGTACCGGTGGTGTGTAGACATATAACGAAAATTAAATCTTAATTCTAATCGTTGATAAGTAATTATGACAAACTGATTAATAAATATAATTATATTAATTAGTGTAAACACACCAGGCGTGTCACACTGTTATCAACATTAATATTAAAATAATATTTAATAATTCATTTACTTAATTATGGGATATTGTCGTTAAAGTAACCCCCTGTGTGACATATTTTGACTTATAGGTTTCTACTTAAAGAACAATTTTTAATGATCAGTGAACTATGAAAGTACAAAGGTGAATTGTTCTCGTCCATTAATTTTATAAAGATCTTTAGTCGTTTAAGAAATTCAGCCTAAGTACATCAGGTTGACATAGCTTAAAGACATATTGACTTTGATTATCACATGAATTACAATCATGAAAATACCCTCTCGTTGTGGTTTTTCTTTGTGGAAATTTCTGGAGCCAGAATAGTTATTTTTTAAAAAAGTATCGTGTTTGATTTCCTATCATTTTTACAAGACTATCATTCTTTTTAAACAAACATAAGGCATACAATTTCATCGATTTCAGAAAAACATAAATTTAAAGAAAGATAACGTACTTGGTATGCTGCAGTTTCTGGAGCCAGAATAGTTCCACCAAGTCTCAAGTCTGAATCGTGCGAACTGTCTAATTTCATGACACTAGACCACGTCACTTCCTGTCTGTCGGTCTCTGGCACGAGATCAATCAGCACTTCTTGCAACTGTTCCTGGACAACCTCTCCCCACAAAGATGCCTGAATTTCCATCAGAAAATTTAGTCCACAGTCCACACCCAGCAGTCGGATGTGAAAGTCGTGAAGTAATTGACGTACAACTTGTGACAGATGTCCGTCCTCTACACGTTCCAGAACATCAGATAAAAGTCTGTCTCTTCCTTCCAAACGCATGACAAACCGGATGACGTTCTTTCTCTCTTGTTTCGTTTCTTCTCTGTGTTTCGTATTCATGACCTTGAGATCTGCTTCTCTTCTTTTTCTCTCTTCCTCTAGTAATAATCTTAATCTCTTCCTCTCTTCCTCTAATTGTTGTGTTACTCTACTTCGTTCTTCCTCCAACGGATTCAATACATTTTTCATTTTTTCTTGTTGTTGTTTAAATCTATTTTCCATTTTCTCCACCTGTTCTGTTGCTCTCCTCCTCTCCTCCTCTATTAATTGTGTCCACCTCCCCCTCTCGCGTTCTAGTTTTCTCGTCACTCTAATAATGTCTTTCTCTCCTTGCATCATTTTTGTTTTGTTCTTCATTTCAAATGCCTTCATCTTTTTCCTTTCTTCTTTGTGTTTCTCATTCATGACCTTGAGATCTGCCTCTCTTCTTGTCTTCTCTTCCTCTAGCTGTGATTTTAATCTGTTCCTCTCTTCCTCTAGTCTACTTTGTTTTTCTTCTAGTTGTTTTATTACTCTGTTCCTTTTGTCTTCTAGCTGTCTCAATTTAACTTCCTTTTCTACCTTTTGTTCTGTTACTCTACTCCTCTCTTCCTCTATTCGTTGTGTCCACCTCCCCCTCTCGTCCTCTAACTGTCTCGTCACTTTAAAAATGTATTTCTCTAATTTCACCATTTTTGTTTTGTTCTTCTCTTCAAATGCCTTCAACTCCATCCTCTCTGATTCCAATTTCTGAATCCGATCAATGTTCCAGTCAATATTAGCCATCACGATGTTTTCAGCTTCAGAATGAAAAGAAAGAAACACATGAAGCCATCTATTTAAACAAACGTGTTCACACGTGCGAAATAGAAAATAAATAAAACAAAACGACATATGAAATCTTGCATTTCAAAACAATTTTGGACATATGAGAAACTTGTGTTCATTTATTATTGGTATAATAAAAATAGTTTTACCAAATTTGTTTTTATTTTTCTTCAAGTGAACAAATGTACACGCACTAAATGATCCATGTATTAGGTGATTGAACTCCATCACATCCAGGGCCATGAAGAAAATCTACATACCTGCTTGCAGGATAATTTTGTGATCTGGAATTATTTCCAACTGGACTGGCCCCAAGTCTGTCTTGATAGTAATGATTCTTCTGGCATTCTTGATGCAATCCACCCGTTTAAATGTTACTGGGCTTTTATCTGTAGTCTGCGAAGTAACTGTAAATCCTTTAAATAAATGGAAATACACAAGACAGTGCATTAACATTATTTATGTAAATATTATTTATTACTTACACATTTAAAACCATTTCTAAATAGTCATGTGATTTGCACATTCCTAGTGTAGGCGGTAAGCAGTTAATACTTCCTGCAGGGAAACAGGAATTAATAGTTCACATAGTTAATGACAGTGCAAAGTATATTTTCACTGAATTAGCACTCTAAGTGAAAATCAGCGCCCTTGAACTGTTAGTGACGTGCTTTGTGTGGAGACAACGAGATTGTCACGAAGTAAATTTTATCTGAATTAATAATAGTATTGGGGCGGATAACCACAGCAGGAGTTAACATTTAAAATCCCAATCCTTGTGTCAGGCGTCACGTTTCTCAAAGACCTTTGGTACAAGGAAACTCGAGAGTTTTTATTACCTGTACTGATGAAGAAATCAAACAATGCCAGACATTTAAGCAGTAAATCTGCTGGATATTGACTTTGATCATTTATAAAATTATCTATCTATCTATCTGTCTGTCTAACTATCTATCTATCTATCTATCTATCTATCTATCTATCTATCTATCTATCTATCTGTCTATCTATCTATCTATCTATCTATCTGTCTGTCTGTCTGTCTGTCTATCTATCTATCTATATATCTATCTGTCTGAGAAACTATCTATCTATTTATCTGTTTGTCTGTCTGTCTATCTATCTATCTACGTGTGTGAAGTGGACGGATTAATACGACGCTTTAGATGTCTTGTATAAATAAATGTCTAATCACATTTATTGGGTCATGATAAATCATAGAGGAAATATAAAATCTTATTTAATATTATTTCTTAATCTGACTTGTACAAAAATACTCGGTCATTATATATCTGCCTTTCATTCTATAAATATAAATACTTATTTAGTCTGCTATTTCTTGATCTTTCTTGCAAATGATAAATACCCATTTGTACTTAATGGGTCATTTCTAATTCTGCCTTTCAAGTAAAGGAGTATCCAGTTGTATTTAATGAGTTATTTCTACATTTGGTACAGACTGAATATCCAGTCGTATTTAATGAGTTATTTCTAAATTTGGTACAGAATGAATATCCAGACGTATTTAATGAGTCATTTCTAAATCTTAATATCGAGTCGTATTTAATGTATTCCTTCGAAATCGGTATTGCATAAAATAAATATTTTGTCTTGCTTAATGTGTCCTTTTTAATGTGTCTTTCATAAATATCAACAATTATTTATTTTGGTACATCTGTATTGCAACCAGGAAATATTCAGTGTTATTAAATGTGCCAATTCTAAATCTGTATTACTTGCAAGAAATATCCAATGTTATTTAATGCGTTATTTAAAATCTATATTGCAAACAACAAATATCCAATATAGTTTAAATGTGCCATTTTAAAATATGTATTGCAAACAAGAAATAACCATTGTTGTTTACTGTGTCCTGATGTGTATCAAATTGTCATGTCATTGCAAAACGCCACTCTTGTCAATGTCCTACTCTAACAAAGGGAAATAACTGATTGCAGTTTGAAAGGACAAATGGTTTTATACAAATTGTCGCGCTGTCTGATACATATTTAGGTCTATCCTGTTTTGAAGGTATCTGATACAAGTGTAGGCCTATCTAGTGCTGAAGGTATCTGATACATATGTAGGCCTATCTAGTGCTGAAGTTAGCTGATAAGTAAAATATATGTTTACAGTATTACAGAACTAAATGGTAAGTAAAATATTTCTTTACGATATTACAGAACTAAATGGTAAGTCATATATTTTTTATGATATTACAGAAAATAATTAATATACAAAGGGTAAATAAAGTCTTTCTTCCACTAAACTCCATTCAAAACAGATTTAAATGTACATTCGATAAGCAAAATACATCTTTCTGCCCTTATAGAACAGAGTTAAATGTACATACTATAAGTAAAATACTTCTTTCCACCATTATCAGACAGAGTTAAATGTACATGCGAAAAAAATGTAATACATAACTGATAAATAAGTAATATTTTTTCTCCTCAACTTCTTACACAACAGAGGTAGATATGGGAAGTGATTAATAAAATAAAGAATAAATATGGTGCAAAATGTCATCTATATTTTAAGAGGATTATTGCTATTTGTGACTGATCATAACAAGGACACACATTAAAAAAATGTTTACTGTCATCACAATATGTTATCAGAATATTTGTCTTCCAACCTTGGTTCTCTCTCTCTCTTTTCTTTATATTTATTTCCACCATTTGTTTCATAATGTTGACTTCACTTGCTTCAACTCCATTCAATTGTAGTGTGTTAGGGTGTTTTGACGTCATGTATCCACACTGCAAAGGAATGAGAACAATATTGTCAGTTATTACTCTGTCTGTTTTTATCTCTCTCTCCTCCCACTTCCATGTCGATACCTTATTAATTTACAGGGAAGCCATCTGTTGTCACCCAATTCCATTTGTATGGCATTTGTAATTATTTACATGTAGATAAGTATAGTTATTTTGACGTATTGAATTTTATATATATCACGATTTTATGAAATTTAATAATAATAGTGTGATGTGGGGAGGTCACCCTTGTTTAATTAAGGCCCAAACTGTTAATTTTCATTTATTTTTTTTCACACTCTTCACGAACTGAAACCGACAGAAGGGGTGGTTTCCAATTTCTAAGTGTTTTAAAGTTAAAAAGTAGCCACAGCACAGCTGACTGACTGACTTTGGGTGAGGGGAGTATGGTATGAGTACTTCCGACTAGACTGTTAAGTTGCAATTAAGCATAGTGACTGCCAGACGAGGGGGGGATGTCCTGGTGGCTCCTTTGAAATAGGAAGTTCCCTGATCAGAGTGTTGGGAGCACCATGTAGATGAGAGTGCAGGTGTGAATGATTCCAGTTAATTGACGTGTGAGTTAATAAATACCCGGTCAAGCCTTGTTACAATTACTTGTGACAAAATATTCTCTGAGTCCAGTAGGACGCATACCGATAGCCAGTGGTAAGATGTCTGAACAATAGTGCGAGAATGGACTTTAATGGAATAATTTTATGTTAAATTTATTGTTCATGCATTAATTTGATATATGTCAGACGGTTGAAGGTATATGATATATATATATACCAGTCATTTAACTTACATATTCTGCAAGAAAATTGATTAGCCCTCTTACATACTTCATTCACCAATACATATTTTGTAACATAAATTATATATATACACTCCCTATGTATAATTTATGTTACAAAATATGTATTGGTGAATGAAGTATGTAAGAGGGCTAATCAATTCTCTTGCAGAATATGTAAGTTGAATGACTGGAGACAGAGCAAGAGATAGACTAGAGAGTTATGAATTTGTATCTAAGCACTATGTTCCAAATATTGCAGGTGTGTGCCTTTTTTAGCTACAGTATATGACGTTCAGCTGATGGCTTTGTCTTTGGGTTCTGGTTGGAGTAGATACATGAAACCTGTGATGAGGTTACATCTTGAGAGGTTTCTATAATCATCAGACTACTATCTACCATGGAATTCCAGAGTGATGAAAATAGAGACTGTGAAAACCATTGCTGTCCTAATTTTCAGATGATCCTATTGTGATCAACAGAATGTATAAATGAGTGAAGGGGATGCTGGCATCATGTTGACTGATAAATCTCTTCATACATTTTCTTGATGCTGCTGCACATGCAGGTCAGGTCAAGAATTAAATTGAATACATCTAACTTTCTCTCTTTTCCAAACTTGTGATAAAATCATAACTCTGATTAGATATTGTTTCCCAGTTAGTTAGTGTAGAATATCGATTGCTATGATTAAATATGATCACAAAGACTTTTTTAAATCATTCTTCATGGCGTGTTTTAGTAGCGCACACGAAAATTCTAGAACACTGTGTGATGTGTTTTAGTAGTGCACACGAAAATTCTAGAACACTGTGTGATGTGCTTTAGTAGTGAACACGAAAATTCTAGAACACTGTGTGATGTGCTTTAGTAGTGAACACGAAAATTCTAGAAAACTGTGTGATGTGCTTTAGTAGTGCACACGAAAATTCTAGAACACTGTGTGATGTGATTTAGTAGTGCACACGAAAATTCTAGAACACTGTGTGATGTGCTTTGATAGGCATTTGAAGTTCTGGATGACTGATTCTCCATGTTGTGATTTGTGATCCTAGTGTAGACATTAGCAGTCAAATTAACAATCAGCTTCATAGATATAATTCATCATAAAAATGAGAGTGGAGGTTTAGAGAGATAATTATAGTCAATCTACATAATCTTTCAACGATGGCAGCTGTCACTAGCAGGTGTTCACAATCACACAATTTGCAACAAGTTACTTTCTTTCTTATCAGATGATGGTCCAACTAATCCGTTCTAGGCACGTTACACAACTGTTCCGGAAACTTTGATGCGCTCACAAATCACGGTTTGATGACAACATTGGATACACACAGCAGCATGATCCAGTAGAGGAAGGTAGTCACTGCAGTCTCCAGTGGATACAAGGATGAAACAAAAAAGGGCGCATTCCATTCTGCAAAGTCAAATTAAGGCAGCACTAAATTTCAGGCATATTTCATCGCTAAACTCCTTTCTCTCTCACACACATTCTCAACTTACAAATCCTGCAACAATATTGGTTAGCACGATACACAAGCAACATAATATATTTAAAATGAATTGAAATTCACAAGTGTCTGTTGGAGGATAATTAATAAAATAAAATTAATATTCTCATCATTGGAAATTAGTTATGAAAAATTAATTAATAATAATAATAATTTATTAACTAAGAGGCATGCACGTGTCCAACTTCCAAGGTCAAGGATTCTGATTAAGAGTAAGCGTCACTAGTGCAATCTGCAATAGAACTCATCAAACGTGAAATTCAGACATTTACACTAAACGTGTTTACTTTCTAAATACTGACAGTGAACATATTGTTATATATCATTGACAGTAAACATAGTGTTATATATCATTGACAGTAAACATAGTGTTATATATCATTGACAGTGAAAATGATGTTATATATGAGGCCTATACACGTAAAGCATACCACTTATATCTAATGTGTTCCAAGACAGTATAATCAGCGCTATTACGTGACCCCAAAACGAATGTATACATTTATACATAAATACACAACATACTTATGTGACCCAAGTCACGAATATACAGTATATTTACATGACCCAAAGCATAAATACACAACATACTTAAGTGACTCAAAACACGAATCCACAACACGTTTTTGTGACCTAAGGAATGAATACACAATATATTTGCGTGACCCATTGTTACGTTTCCAGTATTTCTTTATAGACCCTGCCTAGGATAATTAAGGACTTTAAAGATAATAGATTAAATTAATTCCTTCTCTCTATCATATACAGACTGGTTGCTCAACATATCATTTGACTAACTTAAAAATGTGTCTTGTAGTGCAGACAGCAGATTTACAAACTGATAAATTGCGTACGTTAGCTGGGTTGGAGTCGTTAAATTCCTCTAAATTAATATGCATTCGTTACGTCATTCAGCTCAATCGCCCCCATCCAATCCATGAAAATCATTAGGTCTATTATGCATAAAAATGAACTACGAAGAGGTTTAACAATTAAAAATAAGATTTAATAAAGTTTAACAATTTAACAATAATCAAATAAGAGCGCGAAGTCTATTTCTTAACTCGGCACGTACGTGCTTAATGTTCTTTGAGAAAGAGTGCCCAATTGTATCTTATGAATTTTAGTCATCTGAGTGGTACTCAGCTTTGTGTCTTTGTGTCGCCTGGTCCTTTGTTCCAGTCCGAACCGGGTCTATCTCACTGTAGTTGCATCAGCGGAAATGCACGTGGCATACAATGGAAAAACTGTCCTTTAGTTTCGCCGCTAGTGAACTTGAGATTAGACCAGCATACGCCTACACGTTGACGTTGCTTTACAATGGTGGTGGACTTTTAGAAGAGCTGAACTCTCTCAGCAGAGTTCAAAACCGGCTTGTACAGGATCTCAAAGACGAAGACAAGGACGAAGATGTCCAAGTTCAAAGACCGACCTATGGAAGCAAAATGTGTTCCATAATCGTCTGCTAGCACGTTTCGCTACTTAAGCACGATCAGTTCAAATGCTCGAATTAGAAATTCGACTAACGCGTCGTTCACAATTTAGATTAGAAAATATAATCTTCTCACGCATGTTACATTTAACAGTGCATGACGTATGAATTATCAAATATTTACAATGTTAAAATTAGACTTCATACAAAGGGATAATTCAAATCAAGCAAAGCGCTTCACAATTTACAATTAAAATTACACGCAATAATTTGAATTACATGAGAGATTCATATCGAGCGGAGACACTCCTGGCTCTAGTGAATTTAAAGTCAATATAAATTAAAGTTACAATGGAAAAGAGTTACAATGATTTATATTCCATAACTTATAGGTTTTCAGTCATTTCAACGAACCGTGCTCAAGTTATATAGCAATACATAGCAATACATAGCACAAGTACATACATAGTATAAATATACAGAATACAATCAAATAAAAGTGATACCTTATGAGAAGTTGAAGCGTTATCTCATCTATCGCGTCGGTCTGTCCGTTCCTATATGACTCGCGAGTAGCTGACGTACGGGTCGTAGCTTGTTGTGTCTCGGAGTACAAGACGGGTGCGTTTTAACCATATTTATAAGAAAGCATAGAGCATATCACGTGACGGATCGCGTGGCATGTAGTTGGTTCTAGAACCTAGACAATGGGCCTAAAGTTACATAACGTCCTGACCTCTTTGTTGGAAGTTTCTCGATACCGAAATATCACGAGAGAACTTAAACAAAGGGTTTTTAAATCTCGATATTTGAAAAATAAACAAGTGGGTCAAACAGTCAAGACATTTTAATCAGACTGTGACACCCATAAAGAACGAATACATAGTACCTTTACGTGACCCCAAGTCACGAATACACACGCACACACACACACACACACACACACACACACATGCAGTATACTTACATGAGCCAAAGCACGAATACATCCCTCAAGTGCAGCAAGATGAGGAAATGGCGGAATGTTGTCTTTGTTTATTTGACGAACACGATTTAAAAACGGTTCTGTTTGGACCAGACTTTGATCGTGTTTAGCAAGCTCTGCTGCATACATGCCAAGTATTTGTTGTTTTATGGTTAATCTCACTTTGACATTCTGTAGACTTGTAATTAATTTATCCACGTCTTTCTTTGAATTCTTCAGCTGACATATTTGGTCGTACAAAATCATTTCGACCTCACTACGCGTCGTTTGTGTATCGACAGCAGTTTCTTCTGCAACTTGACAACACTGAAGTCTTCGACATAACGCCTCTAAACCGTTAGCGTCACTCTGTGATTGAATCTCGGCCGTCGTCCATGTTGTGGGCAGTGTTTGCTGCTTGTGACCATATGACCGTTCGTTTACTGAGTGGACACTAGAACAGGTGTTACAAAGATAATGACGACAATCAAGACACACGTGTGTCACTTCAGTTTCATGACACAGGTTACATGACGCTTTCCTGTCTTGTTTTAGACGTTCACAGACCATCTTTTCAATGACCACATCTTTGCACATGTTATCAATTCTGTCACTGATTGTCTCCCCTTGGACTAGAGGTATTATTTGATGACATGAAGAACAATGTGCTGGCAAACCTTCTCTCTCAAACAACTGTCTTACACATTTCCTGCAAATCAGATGACCACAAGGGAAGATAACCGGACCCAAACACAAATCACGACAATTGGAACAGTCAGTCAGATCATCACGGGATATACAGGTTTCATCCATCTTTTTTTAAATGTAAGAGAAATCAAATTGGCACAACTCTGCTGGACTCTCACCATTCATGTCCTGAAAAATTGGAATGCATGCATTACAAAAAATATAATTATAGTAATTGTTGACAACATTTATTCTACTGTAGTAATAATAATAACCTCTCGTGATTTATATTAAAGTAAATAAATTTAATTATATTTAATTACTCATATCTTTATATATATATATATATATATATATATATATATATATATATATATATATATATATATATATATATATATATATATATATAACTTAAGAAACTTTTATTTTACAGTAATTTGTTGAACTACTTCGATTGTGAATATCTTTTCTTTTAAATAATAATCATTATCTCTCTTGTCTCCATTGTACAGCATGCTAATATCATTAAACTAATTAAGGAAACTTTAACTGGAAAGACATAATATACAAATATCATTAAAATAATTAAGGAAGCTTTAAATGGAAAGATTTTTAATTTATTCTCTCTGTAAATTATGCTAATGCCATTAGAGTAAAGACTTTAATATGTTAAATATTTTAAAGCATCATATGTAATCTGAGTTAAGTATTTTAAACCATCAAATACAAACTGTTTTAACAAATATAAAGGAAATAAAAAAAAAATTATTTCAAATTAATTAATGTAATTTCATTTTTTTTTTTATAGTAGTACATATCGTCACAATAATTTAGAAAACTTGTTTTGCAAGTATTAAATATTAAATATTGACTTTGAACCCTGTATTAATTTGAATTTTGTTAATAGCTGTTATTCTTTTATTTATATTAATGAATATAACATCCGTTGTCAATTAAGTAAATATCAAAAAGTAAAATTTATGTGCAAACTAATAATTAATAAGAATAACCTCTTTGTTAATTTTAAGTAAGTACATTTCATTTATTTTGTAGACTTAGTGTAGATTTCAAACACAAGTTTTTGTGAACAGTAATTGTTGTAGATTTCAAACACAGAGTTTTTGTGAACGGTAATTGTTGTAAACGTTGTGTAGATTTCGAACGCAAAGTTATTGTGAATGGTAACTCTTGTTTTCCGAATGAAGTCTGCCCTACTCCATACTGTCATCATAGCGACATATGCAGTCTGGTTATTAATGACGTCATTAACTGATCCTTTATTAATAGTGTTATTAACTTTCTCATTAAAAACAATTTCATCAACTTACTGATTAATGAAATAAACAGATTCATTATATTAATAAAGTCATAAAATTATTTATTTTATACATTGTCAATAAACTCATGATTTAAAATGTCACTAACTCACTCATTAATATGTCATAACTATTTTATTATTAACAATTTCAGTAACTGACTTTTTTTTTCCTGAGCGATCTTTGTAGGAAGATATGACAACAGGGCATGAAGTCATGACAGTTAAATTGCATAGCAACTCGAGAATCCAAAGATTGTGTTCACACAACACGAGATTTCATAATTTTAAATGTCGTTACATACAAGATACTTACTCGGAAGGCTCCAGATTTGATAATTAATTATAAATAATTATAAACAAATAATTAATGAACGATATATGAGAGGACTTTCTGCATTTCACTAAAACAATACAACAATGCACAGGTGTTAAAATTTATATTGAGTTAAAACTTTACTTCTGTCAGGGAATCCTAGGCAAATTGTGCCGAGTTATGGCAACATTTTCAGTTTATTAATTGTTCCCTATCTATTTAATTTATGAGAAGGTATTTCCGCTAGGAAACTTGCGTTCGGATGGTGCAATAACCTGTTCATGAGTTCGTTGTATGTAAGTCGCTCTAGAAGTGAGGGAAAGGCCATTAACCGGATATGAGATGCCCATATTTGGTCACTTGTGTTCCGTATCATGACGTAGCGTTAATCCGCCAGCTGACCTAGAGTCATTCATTTATATGCGTGAATAAATCGAAATTCCTCAGATGTATATTTCCTTCACAGTGACCATGTCCAAGGGTAGGCTATCACGCCCAGGTAGACCATGTACGAGCTAGTTTGGGAGTCTTCGGCTTGGAGTCTTGGAGTCTTAGGCTTGGAGTCTTGGAGTCCTAGGCTTGGAATCTTACGGTCCTGATACCAACAGTCTTTGAGGACTATGCCAGGGGTCGTGTCTGACGTTGGAGTGACCAGACGGAAGATAACTGCCACATAACATCAGGACTGCGCAAGTAGAACAGACAATGGCAACACTTCAAATACTTCATAAACTCCAGCTAAGTGGGATGAATCCCAATTATGAACAGAACGAACCGACACCAGTAGATCTATAGCAGTTCGGAATTGTTGTTATCTTACCCATTGTTATATAATTATTTGTAGCATGACTGGAGATTAGTTAGCTGGGGGCGAGCGAGGAATAATGAATCATTAATTCTAATTAATAAATAAAGCAGGAGATAACGTTGCTGGCTTGGGCAAGTCTACTGATTTATCTGGCGATGTGTCATTGGGTAATAGCATTAATCATTTTGCATACTCGTAATACATAGGTCAGGCCGTCCGGTTGTCGCTATTGTTAGAGATTAATCAATAACCCATATTGATACCTGAGAATCTAAAATAGGATAGAGATGTTAAAACTGAATGGACACGTGACAACTTCGTAATTCATATTTGTAAATACTGACAATAGAACTAAACTAACACACACACACACACACACACACACACACACACACACACACACACACACACACACACACATATATATATATATATATATATATATATATATATATATTTATAAACATACACACAACTCAACAATGAAAAGGTTGTGAAATGCTTGTATTTCGATGAAAATAAACTCTCTACTCACTTCTCTTGGTCAGAGTTAAAGTGAAAGGTAATGTTCGTGTGTCAGCATGTCAGAATGACACAATGACTACACGAGAAAGTGACTTCCCTGACACATTCAAGAGCTATTCAGTCTCAATATCAATATGCTAATAATGGTGTTCAAGTACAGAACCGGTTCTTAATGTTTTGATTTGCTTTTCTTTCAAACTCTTCGTTCAGTGTACCAGTGTCTTTCTCTGTGTGACGTCCTGCATGTGACGTCCTCTTTTCCTTTTGACTGAGTGCATTTACACTGCGGATACGGTGTGACTCTTTTGAATGAGTGTAATAAAACCGAGGGTATATTGTAGTTGTTGTTAATATTTTTTATTATAGGATGTGGAGTGTGTCTGTATGATGAATGTGATGTGTGCCTCGTGTAAGTTGTTTTGATTATGTTCTTTACGGTATGGTAGTATTTGGGTGGTGAATGGTAGTTGTAGTAGGTTTGTTGTTTAGGGTTTAGTAGTGTCTGGGTGGTGAATGGTAGTTGTAGTAGGTTTGTTGTTTCACTGAAGACTTTTATTTCTTCTATTGGTGGTTACATTGTAGCAGAATGTGATCTATTGTATTGTAGTTCCTAAAATTAGTGCATGGTTTTGGTTTATGGTTTGGTTTGTGTGTGAATCTTGTGGAACTGTACCTTAGTCTATAGATTGCTCTGTTGTATGATATGTTAGAGAGCTGTGGGGGAATCTTTTTTGTATATTTTTATTTGTGCCCGAATTTCTTGTTTGTGTGTATTGGCTTGTCTCTTTGCTGCCGTTTTTTACTCCTTTGTCTGCCGTTTTTTACTCCTTTGTCTGCCGTTTTTTACTTCTTTGTCTGCCGTTTTTTTACTTCTTTGTCTGCTGTTTCATTCTGTATAATGTTGGCGTGGCTAGAGATACCTATGTGTACAGCTTTGTGTTTGGATATTTAATTTGTGACTTATTAATTGGAAAACGTTTGCTAAATTTTGTAGTGATGTTAGTGAGTTTATGAATATGAGCGTAAGTGTGGGTGTGGGTGGGATGTTTATAGCTTATATAAGTGTTTTATTGCAGCTATTCTGCTGTTAGGATTGAGTGCTTTTGGTTCAATTTGTAAGTGTGGGTGCCTGCTGCTTCTATTCCTGTTTGGCATTTGAATCCGTCTGTATATATGTGGCAGTTGTTGGGGTAGTTGTTTCAGAGCATTTTGTCTGGCTATGGCTGTGTTACAATATTTTTCGAGTGTTTGAGTATGGTTAGGTCAATTGGTTTCATTGTGGTGGCTGAATGTCCAAGGAGGACAATCTGGGGCTTTATATTTGTGTCTTTTGTGTTGAGAGAGATCAGGTTGTGTTTCAAGTATTCTTTTAGTTAGTTGGTATCAGTCCACTTGTTTGGTTTTGTTTTCCTTGACTTTTGCATTGCGTCCCTATTTTGTCCCATTTCTTTTGTTCTGTAGGTGTGTGTGTGGAGGGAGGGGGTTGTTCCCATGTTGAATTCTATTGGCCCACTGCTTAAATGTTTGCTTGTCTCTTCTTTCCAATATTGTTGGTTGCCATGTGTTACAGGCACGCTCCTTTTGCCTCATTGTTATGAATCTTTGACGTTGTTCTTCGTCTTAAGAGATTTCCCTACGATCAACGTATGAGCCATCCATGTTAATATCTACCAGGACACCCCAGTGGTGGTGTGAATGGAGATGCAGACACATTGTCACTTCTAATACCAGCGGGTTTGAGAGTACTCATTCAAGGCTGCATATACAAGTTGAAAATGAACCCTGGTGCCCTATCGATTTTGTGAACTGTTCATGTGTTTTTCTACGTCACAACATATGGTGGCCCAACAGAACAGGTCATGTGCTCAGTCATTTCTCTTTTCCAGCTCTGTGACAAAACTCTAAACCTTAAGTAGAGATTGTACCCTCTAAGTAGACAGTGTTAATATTGATTGATAGATCTGAATATTTATTTAAGAGTATATACGTGACTGTTTCAAAACCTAGTTGTATTTATTTTATAATAAATCTTTATTTTTATTAATTCCTTCTTACGCATGTTAATATTACACATGACCACTCTAGTCAGTGGTTGGATGAAGGCATTATGAGTCAGTGATTGGATGAATGTTAGTAAGTTAATGAAACACATTATTCCTTAAGTAAGAAGTTCCACCTGTGAACAGATAATTATGTGTCGATAGTACGTTATTTATAGCAATGTATGAATGTGGAATTCATATAAGAAAACAGATACTAAATTAAGATTTAACCACTGATAAGTGATTATGAATTAATAAATGATAGGATATTCATAATATTAATCATAATAGAGGCAGAACCTATTATAGCGCCACAATGCATAAGAAGGATAATAAATGTAACAATACATTTATTAAAACAAAAAATCAAATATACATATGACAATTATAATGAAATAGATAACTAACACAATATTCCATGACCCATGTTTGGGCATTATTGTTTACACTCTCTCTCTCTCTCTCTCTCTCTCTCTCTCTCTCTCTCTCTCTCTCTCTCTCTCTCTCTCTCTCTCTCTCTCTCTCCATATATAATAATAAAATAAGTATACAATTACAGTTCAACAACAGAGTCAATACAATTTGCAGGTTAATCCTATCAGAGAATAGAAATGGAGTTAAATGTGTAAATTTACATGACCTGAATTTAGTAATGCTTGACATCATTCACTTGCTTTTGCAACATGTCATAGAGTCATCTCCATAGTCTTTCACTTACTCTTTACAACAATGTCACAATGTCAAAATGTCCATGTTCCTGCCACTGGAAACTCTGACATACTGCTATATTCTTGAATGTTGTCTCCTCCTGAGTTGTTCCTTCATGTAGGACACTATTTCAGTAATTCTGGTAACTTCATTCCAGAGTGTACCAGCTTATCTTGCTCCGATACATCAATAGTGCACAGCGTTATTCCTTAAGCTTACACACTTTGCAAGTTTCCCTGCGCTTTCCTGATCACTCAAGTCACAACCAGTGAACAAAGGGTAGCTGGGAACTTGAAAATTGAACTTTAGGCTTCACTTGAGACTCACAGCTCAAGGTTGAACTCACACTCATAAGGCGAGACTCAGACCAACAAAAAGGGCACTTGATCACTGCAACATATAATTAAGGAGCAAATCTAAGTTTCTCATTTATCCTTATATATAATTCCATTCTATCTTACACTCCATTCTCATACTTACAATTCCTGCAACAGTATTCATTATCCCCATGCATGATCATGGTAAAATAAACAGTGTGTCAAACAATGTCATTTATTAAAACACCACACGGGTGCAGCTTAGTTCAAACTTTTATAGTAATAAAAGTTAAAGCAAAATAGTAAATTTCTGCATGAAACAATTGCAACATATCATAGTAAAATGCATGAATTTTTTTTAAGTCCATTGTCTCTCAATCAGTCACTTAAACTCACCACTCAAGCTAATGACTGCCTTCAAGCCAGACTTCTCTCTTTGCCACTCAGATTCAAAGTGATAAAAGAATATGATTCTCTACAGCAAGTGAAATCATTAAACTAAACCCATTGGCTTATCTATTTCTCATAAATGATTAATTATCAATGGATAATAGAAAACTACTCACTCAGTTTTCATGAGGTCAGCAAAATCTAGAATATTCTTGCCACAGGCTGTTTACTTTAAAATCAGACACCATAAAGGGTGCCTAATGTCGGGTCATACTGACAATCTAGCAGTTTATATAACAATTATTTTTTTAAGGGAGGGACAAATTTACTTTGTCAAACCATGTGTGTATAATTCTTCTTTTTAGTGTTTGGGATGCGTGTATGCTTATTATGAATGCCTTGCTTTGTATTGATTGTAAATTTTGAATTTAAACTTGTTTGTGCTGATTACGTTTTGCTTCCATAGCCTAATACTGAATATATTAGGGATCTGGCGATTGTTATTATGTGTGTCTGCGCCCTGATCCTTCCCCTTTGTTGATGTAAGGATGTTTAGTGTTTAGTGTTTTGTTGGCTTTAGTGAGGGTATTTGCTATGAGTTTATTAAATTTTATGTTTTCATCGAAGGTGATTATTAGGAATTTATGCGTTTTAGAGTATAGTATGTTGGTCTGTTTTAGTGTGAGTGCGGGGAATCTTTTTTTGGGGGGGGCCAGAGAAGTCAATAGCTGTCATTTTGTCAGATGCTCGTACTAGGCCCCACTTGTCTGTCCTGTCTTCGAGGATTTTTTTTTAAGGTTTGTACATTTCTGATTAAGTGTCTTTGTTCTTGGTGCTCGTTGTAGAGTCATGAGTCGTCAACGAATTGTTTCAGTTGTGTGTTGGTGTCTTTGGTAATTGTGTCGAGGTCATGTGTGGTTATGTTGAAGAGGGCGGGGCTTAGGGCGCTACCCTGTGGGATGCCATGAGTTATTTGGCGAGTGGTGGAGTGTTTGTTTGTTTACTTGTATTCAGAATGTGTAGTTTGTAAGAAACTTTTTGATGCAATTCCATATGTTACCTGTTATTCCAAGTTTTTGATGTAATTGAATATGTTACCTGTTATTCCAAGTTTTTGATGTAATTGAATATATTACCTGTTATTCCAAGTTTTTGATGTAATTGAATATGTTACCTGTTATTCCAAGTTAGAGTGCTTTGATATTGTTGGATGCTATGTAGTGTTGAGTGCTTTGAGGAGTATTGTTGAATGCCATGAAAGTGTTGAGGGCTGTGAGGAGTATTGTAGGATGTCATGTAGTGTTGAGGGCTTTGGAAATGTCTAGGAAAATGCGACCGTGTGCTTTCCTCAGAGTTTGTCTATCATGAAGTTGTCAATTAGTCTGTTGGTGGGGTCTATGCTGGATCGTTTGGGTCTGAACCCATGTTGCATTGGGGCGGGTAGATTTTGGTTTCTAGGTATTGCGTCAGTCTCTTGTTTACTATTGTTTCTAGTGGTTTTCTCCTAGAGTTGGGTGTTGGGAGATTGATTTATGGAAGTTTGGTAGCGTGCAGCCTTTACCGGGTATTAGTATTATGGTAGCTTGTTTCCAAAGTGTTGGTATTTCGCTTGTTTGCCAGATTTGTTAGGAGAGTTGTATTAAATTGTTTACAATGTTGTCCGATAGTCGTGTGAGAAATTGGTATGGTATTTCATCTTTGTACTTGAGATGTTTTTTTATGTTTTATTGTGTTTGACTTCTGCTACTGTGAAAGTGAGTTTATTTTTCATGGGTCTTCTTGCTTGAGTTTTTTCTTTTTCTAATATTGTTTGTTTATGACTTCGTGAAGATTTGGGATTTTAGTGTTCATGTTTGTTTAAATATGTCTGCTAATGCTTCTGTCTTTTCCTTCTCTGAGGTGGTTTGTGTTTTGTTTGTGGTTGAGTTAAGATGGAGAGGGTTCGTGCTATTTTCCTTCCCTGTACCAATTATTTGTTTTATTTTGTCCAGATTTGTTTGAATGTGTTGTTTTGATTAATTTGCTGATTTTTCCCAAGAAGTTTTTCATGTCCATTTAAAATTGTTTTAAGTAGTGTTTGCTTATATTAGAGTAGTTTCTGTGAGAAGAACCACTCCTCACAGCCCTCAACACTTTCATGGAATTCAACAATACTCCTCAAATCACTCAACACTACATAGCATCCAACATTCATTATTAACATTTCATGTATATTAAATCATTGAAAGAGTTACGTCAGTGAAACTGCCCATTCAAAATAACTCTGTTACTCACATTAAAATTCAAAATGCTACATAATTTCTATACAAGCAAATTACTTCCCCTTCAATAAAATTGCCATCTTCTATGTACAATACAGAAACAGATCAAATTGGCCCGTACATATATAGAAATTCTTTTATGACTTACTATTTTATCTTCTTTACAATACACTATTTTTTGCTGGAATTTATAAGATGTACACAACAGGACCACAATGATACAGACTGAAGACAACAAGAATTTATGAATAGATGGAGCGGGTGCAGGGTGAGGAAAACAAAGTGTCAGAGCGAGAACACATATTTCATTTGTCAATACACCTGAAAGGAAACCAGTGTCCATATTAATTAGTTAGCCTTCAGGTAAAACTGAGGAAGAAGTAAACCAAATAGAATTTAGTAATTAAATTATAAACAGCTCATCTGTAATTGATTCTATTGATTATATTAAAAATAGACGTTGATCACGATAACTGAGGAAGAACATCATCATAAATGCTAACATTTAATTTAAAGCATTAAAAATACGTTCTTAAAACAAAGTTTACTTACCTTTCAATGGCCGAGACCCGTATCAATACATATTTACATGAATCTGATTAATTCAAAATTCTAATATATCGCGCTTTAACAGCATTCACGACAACCTTTGGACCTTTCTAGATTAGTTTTTGAAAAGTCAGAACCTTCTGACAAGATAGACATCAAGGAGTATAGCTCTCCATTCAGTCTGATTTACCTCTGTGCAATCACTATTGCTGAATATGTCTGAGTGTAAGCCTGCAATGCTACAAATCAGATTTACTTCTGTGAAATCACTATTACTGAACATGTCTGCTTGCGCGTTAAGCCTGCAATGCTAAAGATCAGACTCTTTGTGTCAACATTCGTTTTGAAACCCTTGCTGACTATAGCACCGGCACATACCTAAACCGACAAACAGATTGCCAGGTTACGCTCTATTATAATAACTGGGTGCAACAGAGACTTCACTGTCTGCACAGAGCTATTTCCAATTAAAT
The DNA here is from genome assembly GCA_028829895.1 of Sinotaia quadrata. Taxonomy (NCBI): domain Eukaryota; kingdom Metazoa; phylum Mollusca; class Gastropoda; order Architaenioglossa; family Viviparidae; genus Sinotaia; species Sinotaia quadrata. Next base: position 138,272,827 of record CM054180.1, on the reverse strand, counting down.
TTACTAAATCCAGCATGCCTTCCAGTCACCTTGAGAAACAAAAGTGTTATGACTCGTTGGTAACCACCATCTTAGGATGTTGTTAACATCATTCTCTGTAACAGTAACCAATATGCTGGCGTTCACCACACTTCTCACTAGTATTATTCTATTGACCTACTTAGATAAGACAATAACCCAGCCTGGCTTGAATACATATAGCAGAATAATGTACTTTCTCAAGGAATATTAGAATTGTCTCCATAAATTTGTTAACGTAGATGGCACGATGTTTATTTGGACCAAACGTTTTGATTGAGTATCAGTAACTTAAAGCAGACCTATTACTTTAATACTTGCTTCATTAACTAACACGTTTTGATTGGGTATCAGTAACTTAAAAGTTACCTATTACTTTCATACTTGCCTCATTAACTAACACTTTTGCATTGTATTTACCAGCCTATTTTCGCTAGTTAGTTACGTTTTCTATTTTTAGGAATATTCTCCAGTCTATATATCACAGTATGTTCTATTTGAACACATTCATCAACTGTTAGGGCCGAACTCTCCTCTTAAAAAGTACGAAATTTAAAAGCTTGAACATTTGTTAGTGCATCTATTAGTCTAATGTTGTACTTAAACGCTCTTTCAACAGTTAGTGTTTGCATTTTCCTTTTTAAAAAAAATACTTTCAATATTTCTAGGGCGGGTATACTGGCAGACTTAGCAGAAATAAGTTACAATAAATTAAGCAATGCAGGTGGTCATGTGGTCTTTCTGCAAGCAAAGAATAATTTATAATTGGAATGTATGCAATATGTATCAGCCTTGCTTATCATTTGTGACATGCTATCATATATTCATAGTATTGTGACCTGATGTCTTGTGTACACGGTATTTTATTTATTGTCTTAGATACATTACTGTAACCTTTCGTGCTGTTTATACTGTCACATAACGGCTTATGTAGCCCACACCCACCACTCCTCTAAAAATAGATTACACATAAACCTACGTTCTACGAAGGCTGTCCCTTGTACCCAGACTGGGAACATGGATGGATATTTCATATAGTGTGTACACTTTATTAAGATCTGCTATAGTATGTACACTTTATCAAGACCTGCTATAGTATGTACACTTTATTAAGACCTGCTATAGTATGTACACTTTATTAAGACCTGCTATAGTATTCACATGTTATTGTGACCGTTTTACAGGATCATTCAGCAGTATGTATTAATCACGCATCGTCAGACAAATAAATAACGCAAAACACGAAATACCAAGTATTCAATGAATGATGTATGAGAGTTCGTTCTGTATTTCACTGAAACATTAAAATAATGCACACGTGTTAAATGTTGAGTTAAAATTGTGTACTTCGTAATTCATTTTCTTAAATACTTACAATAGACACTGAACTAACACACAAACAAACATACAACTCATTTATAAGAAAGCTGTGAAATGCTATTATTTTAATGAAAATACAAAAATGTCTACTCACTTCTCTTGGTCAGAGTTGAAATGAAAGGTAATGTTCGTGTGTCAGCATGTCAGAATTACACCTGACTACACGAGAAAGTGATTTGACTGACACCTTCAAAAGCTATTCAGCCTAGGAAGTTAGGTGCTAAATAAAAGTATCCAAGTAAAGAACCGATTCTTAATAAGACTTGGTTTGCGTTGCTATTTACGCGACAGGAGAAGAAACACAAATTCGTATGTGCCAGTGGCTTTCTTTGTGTTGTGTCCTCTTTTCCTTTTGACCGAGTGCATTTACACTGCAGATACAGTGTGACTTTTGAATGAGTGTAATAAAGCCGAAGGTATGTGTTGTTGTTGTTGTATCGTTAACTACTTTTATTCCACATAACTTTTTAGTTTAGATGTTTCTGGTTTTGTGTGGATTCATATGGAGCCTTCCTCTTCTCACTACTTTTACGAAGAGGGTTTTTGTGTTGTGTGCTCCACAAGTTGGAATTCTTTTTTCGGGCGCTTGCTTCGCTGCGACTGTTGTAGGTCCTTTTTTTGGTTGTTGTAGGGCCTGGTCCTCTCTTTGTATTGATGATTTTTTAAAAAAACAATGAAGATTTTGCCTTTTTTTTTTAGAGGAGATAGAGTGAGTTTGTATGAGGATTGTGCTGGTAGGAGTGTGAGCTTTTGATTATGACCTTTGGGGTGTGGTAGTGTTTGTGTGGTGATTGGAGGCTGTAGTGGTTTGTTCTTTCTCAGCGAATTTTCTTTCTTCTCTTTGTTGGTTACAATGTCGCCGATATGATTTTTTGTATTTTCTTTCTTGCGATAAATGCATGATTTTGTTTGATGCTTTATTTGTGTGTAAATCTTTTGTTTTTGTGTCGTGGTGTATGGTTTGTTGTTATAGTATATGTTGGTGAGTTGATTACTTGTTGGTGGGTGTTGGGTCATTTAATATATTTTTAAAACTATATATATATTAATTATTGTTAATACATTTTTAATATTTTACTTCTTTTATTTACAGGAGGTGGTGTGTGTTTCAGGAATGTAATGAGTGCCTGGTGTAAGTGGTTTTGGTTATGTTCTTTAGGGTATAGTTGTGTTTGGGTGGTGAATGGTAGTTGTAGTAGGTTTGTTCTTTAGGGTATGGTTGTGTTTGGGTGGTGAATGGTAGTTGTAGTAGGTTTGTTCTTTAGGGTATGGTTGTGTTTGGGTGGGGAATGGTAGTTGTAGTAGGTTTGTTCTTTAGGGTATGGTAGTGTTTGGGTGGTGAATGGTAGTTGTAGTAGGTTTGTTGTTTAGTAGTGTTTGGGTGGTGAATGGTAGTTGTAGTAGGTTTGTTGTTTAGTAGTGTTTGGGTGGTGAATGGTAGTTGTAGTAGGTTTGTTGTTTAGTAGTGTTTGGGTGGTGAATGGTAGTTGTAGTAGGTTTGTTATTTAGTAGTGTTTGAATGGCGAATGGTAGTTGTAGTAGGTTTGTTGTTTAGTAGTGTTTGGGTGGTGAATGGTAGTTGTAGTAGGTTGGTTGTTCAGGGTATAGTAGTGTTTGGGTGGTGAATGGTAGTTGTAGTAGATTTGTTGTTTAGGGTATAGCAGTGTTTGTTTGGTGAATGGTAGTTGTAGTAGATTTGTTGTTTAGGGTATAGTAGTGTTTGGTTGGTGAGTGGTAGTTGTACTAGGTTGTTGTTTCGTAGTGTTTGGATGGTGAATGGTAGTTGTAGTAGGTTTGTTGTTTGGGAGGCAGGTGCGGAGCGTGGTTGTGGTAGATTCATGGAGCGGTTGTCGTGTGAGAGCAGTGGCTAGCTGGAGAGTGCTGAAGGGATTTTTCCTTTACTTTTTTTTTTTTTAGGAAAAGCCTGCATCTTATTGGGGGAGGGGGTTTTGGGGGAGGATGAATGTGGATTGAAATCAGACTGTTTTCCTGTATGTTTATGCGGCTGTATTTGTTCTTGTTTGAAGGTGTGATTGTCAATATTATATATATATATATATATATATACATAAAATGCAACTATCATATAGACTACAATGCAGACATCATGGCTAAAGGTTGGCTTTGTACATCAATTGATACAGACTATGATATAGACATCAAGGTTCTGACTGGCTAAGTACATCAAGTAACGAAGTGAAACCGTGAAACTTTGCTGCATTTTGACTACGATATCAAATTTATTTAACACAATATACATACATGACACAAAGCACGAATACACAACATACTTACGTGACCCAAAGCACGAATACACAACATACTTACGTGACCCAAAGCACGAATACACAACATACTTACGTGATCCAAAGCACGAATACACAACATACTTACGTGACCCAAAGCACGAATACACAACATACTTACGTGACCCAAAGCACAAATACACAACATACTTACATGACCCAAAGCACGAATACATCCCTCAAGTGCAGCAAGATGAGGAAATGGCGGAATGCTGTTTTCCTTTATTTGATGAACGCGATTTAAAAACGGTTCTGTTTGGACCAGACTTTGATCGCAAGCTCTGCTACACACATGCCAAGTATTTGTTGTTTTATGGTTAATCTCACTTTTAAATTTTGTAGACTTGTGATCAATTTATCCACGTCTTTCTCTGAATTCTTCAGCTGACATATTTGGTCATACAAAATCATTACGACCTCACAACGCGTCGCTTGTGTATCGACAACTGAAAGTTGACAACACTGAATGTTTCGACATAACGCCTCTAAACCGTTAGTGTCACTCGGTGATTGGATCTCAGCCGTCGTCCATGTTGTGGGCAGTGTTTGCTGTTTGTGACCATAGGACCATTCACTTGCTGAGTGGACACTAAAACAGGTGTTACAAAGGTAATGACGACAACCAAGACACACGTGTGTCACTTTAGTTTCATGACACAGGTCACATGACCTTTTTCTCTCTTGTCTCAGACGTTCATTGACCATCCTTTCAATGACGAGATCTTTGCACATGTTATCAATTATGTCGCTGATTGTCTCCCCTTGGACTAGAGGTACTATTTGATGACATGAAGAACAATGTGCTGGCAAACCTTCTCTCACAATTAACTGTCTTACACATCTCCTACAAAACAGATGACCACAAGGGAAGATAACCGGACCCAAACACAAATCACGACAATTGGAGCAGTCAGTCAGATCAACATGGAATATGCAAAATGCATCCATCATTTTTTTAAATTAAGTTTTAAATTTAACAGAAAACAAATTGGCAAAACTCCGCTAGACTCTCACCATACATGTCCTGAAGAAATGGAATGTTGCTTTAAATAAAATAATTACAGTAATTGTTGACAACGTTAATTATACTGTAATAATTATATCTCATGATTTATATTAGGGTAAACAAATTTAATTATATTTGATTTCACATATCTTTTATAATATAAATAAGTTAAGAAACTATTATTTTACAGTAATTTGTTGAATTACTACGATTATGAATATCTTTTGTTTTAAATAATAATTATTATCCGCTATTGTCACCATTAGAGAGATAGCAATGTACACATAGAAATCTTTAACTGGAAAGTATTAACATTTTTAATTTACTCTCTCTGTAAATTATGTCAATTTTATTAGATTAACTAAAGACTTTAATTTTAAAGTTTCAAATATAACCCATGTTAACTCTTTTGAGGGAAATAAAAGGTTATTTTAATTAATTAATAGGATTTCAATTTTTATTTCACATCAGTAATATCATAACAATAATTAAGGAAACTTGTTTTGTCAAGTAATAAAAATTACTTTTATTGACTCTGTAATTATCAAATTTTAACTCTGTATTAATTTGAATTTTATAATGGATTGTATTATTTTATTTTATATTAATGAATATAACATCCGTTATCAGTTACTGAAGTACGTAACGAAAATTAAATTGTTGTGCAAATTAATACTGTAATAGGAATAACCTCTTTTATAGTTTTTAAGTAAATACATATTTTATTTTGTGGACGTTGTGTAGATTTCAGACACAAGGTTATTGTGAACGGTGATGCTTGATTTCCGAATGAAGTCCTGTCGCACTACCTACTGTCATCGCGATATCTACAACAATATATATAGATTTATAACAATGATATAAACGGATTCATTATTAATAATGCCATAAAATAATTCATGATTATCAATGCCATTAATTGACTCATCACTAACAATGTCACTAACTGACTCATTATTAATGTCATAATGAAATTGTATAGCGACACGAGTGTCCAAAGATCGTTTCCACAACACGAGATTTCATTATTACAATTGTCGTTACATACATAATATTTACTCACAAAGCTCGAGATTTCAGTCGCCATATATAGACTTGTAAAAAGAAAAATGATTGTTGTGCAGGAATGTCAACAATTCTTTACAATACATATTCTTGTGTTCTCTAAGCAAGGTATCCATCCATAAAAGAAATTATCATTAAATTCTTTAAAATACATATTTTTGTGTTCACTAAGCAAGGTATCTACCCGTAAAAGAAATGATCATTAAATTCTTTAAAATACATATTTTTGTGTTCTCTAAGCAAGATATCTACCCGTAAAAGAAATTATCCTATCTTTAAGTGATAAGACACTCATTTATTTTTCATCCGTATCTCATATTTAAGTTGTCACGATTAGTGTTTCACGCGCATCTTCCACGAAATGTAAATTTGACCTTGCAGAAACATGAAATCTCGCATATTTCCTTTGTTTCTTTGTACTTCAGTGAGAAATGTATTAATACAACACGGATACTATTTTGTACTTCAGTTACACAGCAATGTGTTTGACATTTCAACCCTCAATATGCACTGAACTAGAACGAAACGCGAAATAAAAATGCACTTTACGTCAAACAAAACGCGAAATAAAAATGCATTTAGCTAAAATAAAACGCGAAATAAAAATGCATTTTAGGTCAAACAAAACGCGAAATAAAAATGCATTTAGCTAGAATAAAACGCGAAATAAAAATGCACTTTAGGTCAAAACAAAACTCGAAATAAAAATGCATTTAGCTAGAATAAAACGCGAAATAAAAATGCACTTTAGGTCAAACAAAACGCGAAATAAAAATGCACTTTAGGTGAAACAAAACACGAAATAAAAATGCATTTAGCTAGAATAAAACGCGAAATAAAAATGCACTTTAGGTCAAACAAAACGCGAAATAAAAATGCACTTTAGGTCAAACAAAACGCGAAATAAAAATGCACTTTAGGTCAAACAAAACGCGAAATAAAAATGCACTTAGAACGAAACTCGAAATAAAAATGCACTTAGAACGAAATGCGAAATAAAAGCAATAACATTCAATAGGTGTATGATTGTTACTTACCGTAAGTCAGTGAAGCATTCCAAGTAATTCCATATAACACTCACTTATAAAACTTAACACTTTTTAATTTGGCACTCTACTGATAACACATATTGATACCATCACGTTTTATATCTGTCTATATAAATCATGAATGAAAAGACTATCAAACGTTAACTTTACAGTTACATGAGAATTCAAAACGGCCTGCTTAAATATCTTAGTCAAACGTTAACTTTCAGTTTCATGAGAATTCAAAACGGCCTGCTTAAATATCTTAGTCAAACTTTAACTTTACAGTTACATGAGAATTCTAAACGACCTGCTCAAATCTCTTAGTCACAAAAGTTTTTATTTCAAGTAATGAATATGAAATATCAGAATGCAACAAGGAAAGCACCCGAACAAAATGGCTTACATCTCGTCGTTAAACAGTATGTACTTTCCATAGCTACAAGCTAAAAATAAGTTTTGATAAAGAAATAATCATTCTTACAGACCTAGATAGATTAGAACTGTGGTTCTTATCCTTTGTGAATCACGGACCCCTTTGAAAATCTGGTAAAATCGATGGACTCCCTCCCTCGAAAATGCACATAAAAACAGAATATAACAATAGAGTGAATAGTTGACCTTCACCGACCCCCTGAAGCATCCATGACCCCTTGGGAGTCCGTGGACCTCTGGATTATAAAATATTAACGTGTCACGAGAAACCAAACACTAGCTTACGTGTCCTTGTGTGAAGTGGTTTTGTGTGTGACATTTGTTGTGACAATTGGTATTTAGGATCTAATGTGACTGTAAGGCTATTTTGTCTGAGTACGATTGGCACTGAGGATCTAATATGACTGTCAGACTATTTTGCTGAATTATGTAAAATGTAGATGTTCTGGCCATTGTGTCATAAGCCGATAGTTATGTATCTGTCATTTTAACACAAAACCATATCTAATTAACGAAATACATTTTGCCAACTTAAAAAGTATAAACAAAAATGTTCACAATGTTGAGGAAAATTAAATTACTTCCTAAACGATAGTATAAACAAATATTTTCAAATGCTCACAAAAATTGTGAGAAAATTAAATTGATTCCTAAACGATAGTTATGTAATTACTCACGAGCAAGTCACCTGCTACATATTAATTATGTTGTCTTTGTATTAACAGTTTGTAAGAGATAAATTAAATGGAATGTGTAATGACTTGTTTTAGATCGGTGCAACCTTGTTTCTTGTATGTGACTTGCCAGTAGTATAAACAGTAATTTCACTAGGTAACCAGTTTATTACTTAGCCAATCAACCTTTGTCTTAAATAAAGCGAATGTTCTCAAAGAACGTCACAATTTTAATAATTTTTTAAAGTAAATGCTTCTCGATTGTTTACTGTGTAAATGTGCTGTATACCTGTACTATACCTAGAGTATGGCGACCCAAGAGTTATATTTGTTTACTGGGTAAATGTGCTGTATACCTGTACTATACCTAGAGTATGGCGACCCAAGAGTTATATTTGTTTACTGGGTAAATGTGCTGCATACCTCTACTATACCTAGAGTATGGCGACCCAAGAGTTATATTTGTTTACTGGGTAAATGTGCTGCATACCTCTACTATACCTAGAGTATGGCGACCCAAGAGTTATATTTGTTTACTGGGTAAATGTGCTGCATACCTCTACTATACCTAGAGTATGGTGACCCAAGTGTTATATTTGTTCAAACAACTTCTCGAACACAAATGAATCTGTCACAACCTTACAGTGCAACATGTTGCAAGATGTTACATTAGAGAAATACACCATGTAACAAGATGTAACATTAGAGAAGTACACCAAGTAGCAAAATGTAACATTATAGAAATACACCATGTAGCAAGATGTAACATTAGAGAAGTACACCATGTAACAAGATGTAACATTAGAAAAGTACACCATGTAGCAAGATGTAACATTAGAGAAGTACTCCCTGTAGCAAGATGTAATATTAGAGAAGCACACCATGTAGCAAGATGTAATATTAGAGAAGTACACCATGTAGCAATGGGTAAATGCAGAAAAGAGCAAGGTGTAAACGTGCAGCGAAGTGCAGTATGTAGCAAGATGTAGCAATGTAAAAAATGCAACATTTAGCAAAGTGTAACAGTGTAGCAAAGTGTTCTTGTAGCAAGGAATAACATAGTAGGAAACTGCCGTGCAGCAAGGTGTAACAGTGAAGCAAATGCTCCATACACCAATATGGAACAGGGTAGCTAAATGTACCATGTAACAATGTAACTAGGTGATAAAAGTAGCGAAATGAAAAAAGACGAGTCAGTGTTACAGTGTGTGAAACAGAGCTGATATGTAGCGTAGCCTTAGGTTTGCCCGTTTTCCCCAATTTAAGACCGTTCAAAGGACTGATAATAATAACAGCAGTAAGTTCATCACCATAAGTTATATCAGTGTGGTCTCTAGTTGATAATTTTGTTTCTAAGTGTCACTTGAGAGTAAAAACGTATAATCCATAAGGCATAAAGCTGAGTATTAAAATGTATTAAAAGATAGTGGACACTAAGACGCCTACAAAACGTATAATTACTGTTATCGCGATTGAAAGTGAGGTCTGAGGGGAATCGGATCGATAAAACCTGAAACATTTCATGCAAAATAACTTCCTCGTTGCTCGGCCTTGATCTATGTCGGCTTTGGGCATTAGACGTGTTGGGTTTCATTACAGGTATTTACATATTATGCAGTGTCAAATTATTACATCTCAAGACTAGTTACTACAGAATAACTCATTATACATCTCAAGACTAGTTACTACAAAATAGCACATTATACATCTCTTCACAACTTTCTACAAACGGTATATTGCTTTTACTAAGATATTAGCTATTGCACAAGGAGATACATCCTGCCACACTAGTTACTAAATAATACCATATTATATATATTTTTTAACAATGTCATTATATATAATTCTTTAACATTGCCAGATTATTCTCGGGTCCATGTGTTTCTTAACTGACTGTCTTACTTGTTCTACTTACTCTATGTGTTGTTCTTGGCCTGCATGATTGTTCTGTTCATTATATACACTTACACTGATAGACCTTGTTAGTGTATGCACATTATAGCAGTTAAATATCGCCATATTCTGATACTTAATACTTGAGAGATAAATTACAAGTAAATAAATGCAAATTTCTTAAAATGTTGTTAAAACCTCATTACTCGATTCTTGCCCTGACGTGATTATCTGTCAGCAGTGACCTACGTGTGACGTAGCTAACTGTCAGCACTGACCTAAGTATGTGGTGACATTTCACCCAACGTGTGCTTAGGAATTTAGGAAATAGGTACTCGGGTTCAAAAGGATTCCACCCTTTTCTGTTTCCTTACACGGCGGGTTGGTTTGCAAACGATGCTCTTAGGAGTAACTAATGTCTAGCTTTCAATGCCCTCAGTGACTCACGTTTGGCTTTGCAGTGCCCTCAATGACTCACGGTCTAGCCTTCCAATGCCCTCAGTGACTCATGTATAGCCTTCCAATGCCCTCAATGAAAGTGAATTTATGAAAAGTGCTTTCATCAATCCGGGCAGACCATTTGTATCGTCCTTTGAGAACAGAGGACGATGTGACGTCACTACTTAGATGATTTCCTCTACTTTTGAAATTGTACATTTTCCTGTCTGTCCTACACACTACCAGGAGAAAGTAATCAAAATACTAGGTATGAACATTTTCCCGCACAATTTCTTAAGACTGTTCAAAGGACTGCTAAAATACTTGATTACAGCACACCACGTTACTATCGGTTGCGTCCGCTTACCATCATAATTATAGTGAGTGGCGTAACATTACCACTATAAATTATACTCAGTGACGTAAAATTACCATTATAAGTTTTCATCAGTCAGGTAAGCCTACCATCATAAACTATAGTCAATGATGTAAACATACCACCATAAGTTAGAGTCAGTAACATAATATTATCACAATAAATTATGCTGTGTAAGTTTACCATAATAATTTGAACTCAGTTACGTAAGCGTACTATCATAAGTTATTTCCTGTTACGTAAGTTTAGTACCATAAGTTATAACCATTTAAGTTAGCTTACTTCCATAATTTAGAGATATTGAAATGAGCTTTCAAATATGTTATAGTCAGTGACCTAAGCTTACCATCATAATTTATAGCGAGTCACCTAAGTTTACTATTATGAGTTATAGTCAGTGACGTAAGCTTACCACTATGAGTTTAGCACAGTACATTATAATCAATGATGTAAGCTTTCCAACATCCATTATTGTCTGTAGTTTATCACAAGTTATAGTCATTGATGTAAATTTACCATAATAATGTTACAGTCAGTGTTGTAAGTTATGGTCAGTGATGTAAATTTACCACATTAATGTCACAGTCAGTGTTGTAAGTTATGGTCAGTAATGTAAATTTACCATAATAATGTAACAGTCAGTGTTGTAAGTTATGGTCAGTGATGTAAATTTACCACATTAATGTTACAGTCAGTGTTGTAAGTTTTAGTCAGTGGCGTAAGAGTTCCGCCATAAGTTATAGTAAGTGAAGTACCGCTACAAATTATATTCAGTGATGCAAGTCTACCACAATAAGTTATAGTAAGTGATGTGTCTTGTGGGGAATTATGCTTCTAAATGGTGTCATATAAAATGAAAATGAGAATAAAAATATATGGTGTGACATTAGTGGATAACAAAAGTAAAATATTAGTCTTTTAGTTTGACAAAATTAAAAAATCTGAAGAAACACACACTCACATAAACACACACACACACACACACACACACACACACACACGCACGCACACGCACATGCACACAGACAGATAGATAGCTAGATAACAGCTATGTCATCAGTTCGGGAGCGGCTGGTAGTATTGCCCGTGCTGGCGTTAGATTTGTGGTGGTCACGGTGAAAGGGAGATAATCCAACCAAAATATTTTCATTAGTTAATTCCCTAAGTATGATCAGAGAGAAACGACATTTTTATGTCGAAAGAGAGCTGTTTATTTTACATTTGTATGTTAATATATATATTGAAGGGAAATTTTGAATCTGGATAATTGTGAATTCAATTTCTTCCCTGCGAACTTAATTTTCGTAAACGAGATTTCCGGTCCGAAGTTCCTTGAACTCTATCTATTCCGTCAGCCATGTAAACAGTGAAATTTGTCCACTTGAGCGAGCAAGAGTTGTCGAGGGCATTGTCCAGGCATACAGCGACACGGTCATAGGCCAATTTTACATTTCAGTTTATCAATTGGCAAATCGACGCAAATTCGTCTGATGTTTTCATCAAGACAGCTAACATCAGTTTTATTATTGTTTCCATCTCCCTTTGGTGGAGTAACGGCTAAATCGTCTACGTATCTCCTACGTGTTTTTCGTGTTGGATTAGTGTAATTCGCAATTGGATTATTGTGATGGATTTTGGATTTATGAGTTCGTTATTGGATTTACTGTGAAATTCATTTGTTGGATATGTAATATTTCGCAACGGGATTATATGAATTTGATATTTTTCAATGGATTTATGTGAAGTTTTTCTGTACATTTATTGTGTTATTCCTTGCACTGGAATCTTTCCTACGTCTGAATTATTTACCTGAAACTCTTCATATTTTCGTCATCGACATTCAACTCTGAATAATTAGTGAGTACTGTATAAATTAAGATGGCGCATTTAGTGGGATTATATTTAGATTTTATAATTATTAGAACTCATTGAACACTGACTCTGAATATATTTCTTTAGGAGATTGAGAACATTTTGAAGAAGTACTTTTTTATTGCAATTGTTTGTATATTGTTTGAGTGGCATAGCTATCGCTTGAAATAATTGATTGCTTGTTAATTATTTGTTTATTTCATTTTTATTTTAATCCATCATCATTTCCCACCCAGAGTGTATGTTTGTGAATGTTTTTTGAAGTGATTGACTAACCACCGCACGCAAGAGAAAAATAAAAACCTTTGATAAATAAATATAAATTGTCACTTCAAATTTCAAGCTTGACGACATTGTTTTGAGAGAACAAGTGAGGTATTGTCCTGTATTTGTCTTTCATGTTGTATTGTCTGTACCATCTACACTCGAACAATCCCATTAGCGCACTTGCACACACACACACACACACACACACACACACACACACACACACACACACACACAAACACACACACACACACACACACACACACATCGACAAACGTATCAGGGCCATCAACAGATCAAAGTGGACCAGTTGTATGGACAGTCATCTTGGGTTCTTCAAAGACTGTGCAAAGACTGCGGGTGATCAGCTATTTTCAAGGCACTAAAAGAATAGGCTGATGTTTAGCATCACGGCGCTGGGAGATATCGCAGATGGGCAGTAGGTGACATGTGAGGCATGCCACAGTATATAACGGCAATGATGACCATTAAGAGAAGAAAAGAAATGAGAAACGTAATGAGATGAGAAGAGATGAGGAATGAAATGAGAAGTAATGAGAAAACGTAACAAGAGTTGAGAAATAGGCCTAACAAGAAGTGTAACGAGAGTAGCAGTGGGACGGCTGTACTTGGGTTTCAGGGAGTGAACCACGTAATCGAGACGTTGACGGTGTTTTGTGTATCTTCAACCCCCAAGGACGAGGAAAATGTTACAATGATTATGAGTAGAAAATTACTAATTAGGGAAAGAATCTCAGAGCACATTAAACTTAAAGCATAAAACATAAAATCTATAACCTAAAACTAAAAATTAGAATCTTAATTAAATTAAAAATAAACCTTAAACTTAAATCTACGTTTATCAGTGAAGAATCATTTTAAGATTAGTTTGGAAATGTTGATGTGACTATCTTGAAAAGGACTTGCAAGTTGAATGACATTGTTTTTCTTTTGAACTATTGAATTTTGATATAGGGGCAGTGGATCCAGAACTCTTAAATAATGACTGTTATTTTAATGCTTAGCCTATTTTAGAAGTAGTACTGCATGAAAAATCTTGAGTTTTGTATTTCTTTAGTTTTATTTCATCAGTCATCATTCTTTTCTTTCTTTTCTGTTCCCCTACCCCATTGTGTGAGTTGTGGATGGTTGACTAACCAATGTGTGAGAGGAAACCCATAGATCAATAAATCTGAATTTATATTTTGACATTGAGGCTTTATCCTGTCTATGGTTTTGAGAGAGTGGTTGTGGTCGTTGTTACACATTGTGTCATCTCATCTGTGCTGTCTACACTTCACCCTTACCCGTATGCAATAACACATGCAAAATGTTGGCAATATGTAACCTACATGCACAATAAAATTTGAGCCAAATAACCATCTTGGTATTCTGTGTGTGGATTTGTAATAACATCTATGCAAATCTTATGTGGCGTTGACTAGCCACCACCCACTTTCTTCGGAGAGAAGGGGACTGGTGACAATAACTCTAAATAATTGCTGGATTTTATAAAGACATTGTGGTACTTTAATTTATCTTCTTTGAAAAGATAACTAACTAAATGGATAATTGTGAAACACTGTGTGCATTGAAGTGCTTTTGTATGTAATAATTTAATCTACTTGACTGTGAAAGGTTGTATTATAATTGTAATATGCATATACATGATTTGAATTATATTTTTCATTTCTCATATTTTACTTTTCATTGTAAAATATTATTAAAAGGTCGACTTGTAAATAGGCTACTCTATTGTCTATGCCACATGTATGGTTCGGTGAGTAAATAGAATTGTTGCTCATGAAAATGAACACTTATTGTTTCAGAGTGGGTTTCACGTTTTGGAATTTCATTTTGGTGTTTCACGTTGGTGTTTTGTGCTTCATGTTTTCACGTTTGGAATTTCATGTGTTGAAATTTCATGTTGGGTTCAGCGTTTGAATCCTGAAGTTGTTTGATGTGCAAGACTTACTGAACACATGGCCTTATGACCACTAAGTTGAAGAGCCAACATTGACGCTATTTAAGTGACGGGTTATGCAACAATTTCCAACCATTCAACGACGTACAGTTGGGGTGTGAGCGCTGCCATAATAGATGATGATAAGAGATAAGTGGACTGTAGTAAACTCTTAAATCAGTTATGTGATTTTTCTCGTGTTATGACAAGAGCGCAAAATTATTTTTTTAAATTTAATTTATTTATGTGATACTCATACTTGCTTAGATGTGTAAATGGGTACTTGTTTAGTGATAACACGTCAGATTCATACACATTTTTTCTGTGACTTTTTTCTTGTGACATTTTTTCCTGTGACTTTCTTTAATGTGACTATTTTCCTAGCAAAACGTGTGACCTTTGGGCGGAAAAAAGTCACAGGAATAAAAGTAACGTGAAAGAAGTCACAGGAAAAAAGTCATAGGAAAAAAAGTCACAATATATGTTAAGTGGAAGTAAGCGACGGCTCATTAGGATCGTGGTTAAATGTGTGTGTGTGTGTGTGTGTGTGTGTGTGTGTGTGTGTGTGTGTGTGTGTGGGTGTGACTTGTATATCGTATTCATTTTATAATTCATATTATAATTCACACATTTAATTATATATTTTATTCATACTTAGATATGTTGTTATGATTGTGTCCATAAATACGTATATTATAGACTGAATAACAGTAAATGCAAGTAAGTGATTGTGCAAATTATTAATCTCTTCCACCAGAGGATCGTGGTGTGATTCTCGCTCGAAGTAAAGATGTCTTTATTTTTGTGAGGGGGAGAGAGAGAGAGAGAGAGAGAGAGAGAGAGTGTGTGTGTGTGTGTGTGTGTGTGTGTGTGTGTGTGATTGTAATTTAAAAGAATCTGCCTCTTATCTCTCCGATACAACTCTCATAGTAATGATAGTAAATAAGATTTAAACTACAGCTACGTATGACCCAATTCTATAAGTGTAATTCAAAGGAACGCCAAAGAACTACGCTAACATAATTTTGATTCAACGGAAAACAAGGTGCATTTCATTGTGGTACTAGTTTAGTGAAAACACTATTCAGACAAAGCATCAATGGGATCAGTGCGGTCAATTACAATAGCCGTAGCAGACCAGCAGCGTCGTATCCTTTCTATGTTGCTTTTTTTTTTTTTTTTAGAAACTTCAGTCTGACGTGCATTGTTCCACAACTCTTTACTTTTTTAATTCCTACAGCTGGTAACTGTACAATAAAATGTTCTTTAAAAAATCACCTAACATACATTACCAACAAATGTTTAGTGTGATGTGACTGCTTGAAACTTGATTTCATTGATGACTTTTATTTAGTTTCATTTTATGTCAATACGTCAGTTTCTTTTCACTTCTGGAAATTATTTCCCGATCGAGATTAAAACTTTGAACTGTATTACTGTAATATTAATAGTGTTCTATTGTTCTTGTACTAGTCGGCGATTATAAAGTTTAAATATGGTACTAATTGATCAAAACGGTTGACATATCTGTAGTTCTAATAAACTATAAATGAACGTTGGCATGCAATATTAATAAAACTCACCTACCATACAGCTATCTAAAAATGTTTATATTGCATTGAATGCTCTAACCATATGATTGCATTGGTATCTTATTTTATGTATGTTTAGGTCCCAAAATTATTGCATATAGTAAACATTTAAACTAATTTTAGTTTATTTTGTGAATTTTCTCGTGATATAAAAAGAACACAAAATTATTTTTTAAATTTAATTTATTTATGTGATACTCATACTTGCTTAGATGTGTAAATGCGTACTTGTTTAGTGATAACACGTCAGATTCATACACATTTTCTGTGACATTTTTCCTGTGACTTTTTGTGGCACGTTCCAAGTTCCTGATTAATTAATCGTCAATCTCTATCTGAATAATTATCCTTAAATTATACACAGATGAGGTTCTTCCACTCGCTCAATTAATCATTCACCGACAGGGTCTTGGTCTTGCAGTCGAGAGTGACTAAGTCAGGCCTTGAAAGGTCTACCCACTGGTTATCCCCCTCTCAAACGTTACTTGTCTTAGAATAACAGATTCGACACCACTATCTTGTCAGTCAATCTGTCTTCTAGCCCTCCACAATCTCTCATTCCGATGACAGGAACTACCCCAAGCATATGTGTAACCGACTTTCAGTACGTCATTACGTCATCTGGCTACGCCCCCACCTGTCATCTTTATATGCTCCCTCCCTACTCAATAAGAAGTGTGGATAGTTTAAAATTCAACAATTTTATTTTTAAAAAAAGGATAATAAAATTAACTAGTTCAGAATTTGATAAATTATAACCACACTAAGGCAATAATATAGATCTCAGAATTCACAATATTTTTTAAGTACATTCAATCAATTAAGAAAATATAAGAACATAGTCATTAATTATGATTCCCTAAAACAATTATTAGGAAGATACAAAAAATAATATTGATACCCTTCCTAGAACAATTACTAGGTTTTCCAAATCAAGCATCAATATTTCTAGGCTCTAAACAGAATACAAAAAAGAATGAGGATTAGAATTTACATACATCATAGAACAGATACAGGTTTACACTGGACTAAATATTGGTTATGGTTCACCTGATGTTTTGCGTGCATCATCCCCTGCCTGTTACGTCAGCCTCTTGTTATCAGCATCGGTCTGGAAACGGTTCTTATGAAGAAATGTTCAGTTCCGTAAAGTTCACAGTTTGTTCTTAACTAACACAGACACTTCCTGAATAAACAAAAAGTCCAGTGAAAATCCAGTTCTACAACATAGACTAGTAATCCTCTCTTGGAATTCTCCAAATTCAACGTTCAGTCACTTCACTTCCAAAGTTGGTACATCCGTCACAGCCTTCCCACTCGATAGTACACACAGTCATACGAACATCCTCATAGCGGCTAACACAGCATAATGCACTCCATAAAAAATAGGTTTGGCTGACACAATATCCAATTGTGATCCATACAACCTTCTCTGGCTTCCTATCCTCTTAGTGTTAGCTTGTCGTATCCTAGTGACAATAGACTTCAGACCACGGCGACATCAGCCAAGATCTCCAAGTCCAGATGAATTTGCATTGTCCTGTGTTTCATTGTCATGTGTTTCCTTTACTTGCAGACGTTTGCCCTTTTTAGACAGGTGTCTATCCCTTGTTTGTCCCTCGAAGCTGTGAAATACATAAAGGATTTTCTGCACACCAGCCTTATGTTTCAATATCGTTAAAACATGTAATTTCATTCTTGGATCTCATATTAAATTCTTTCACATTAGTTATTTAATTTCTTTCCTTAGTACCAAGAATAACATTACAGTTTTTCCAAATCATTTTAAAATACAATATTAACAAAAAGGAAAAGAATACAATTTGTAATAAGTATTAAAAAAGTTCAGTTTTTACAAAATCATGTTTTACCATCCCAGACATTCATAGTCTTTGCTCTTTCCTGCTTCTCTCACTGTAGAAGGATGATACGGGCCTATGAAAAATATCGAGTGAAATTAATTCCTGCCCAGTGGGGCATTTATGCACAAGTTGGGTTTTACATGCTAATCTTTCACTCTGGACATAATCTCCCTCTTGTCTCGCCCTTTGTGCAATAGTCTCGGTTGGGTGACCGTACTCAAACACTAGCCTGTTAGCACAGGTCTGGTGCCTGACTTTTGGTTTCAGGTACTGTCATGTCCCCTTGATGCACGCATTATTATGTAATCTACACATTTTCCTCAGAGTGTCCGCTTTCGAGCACCTGGCTATGCGACTGCTTCTGTCACCTTGCCTGCTTTGAGATCAAAGTTCACTGTCTGAAGTTTTGAACATGATTTTCTACATGGCAAAATTAAGAATGGCATTTTGCAGTGGCTTACAATTAAAGTTAAAGCATCAAAGAATTTAATCAATGATCCAACTTCATCCTTGAAAAATTATTCAGTGTGTCTGTTTGCATTTTCTGTCCCACACTTTTTTTCCTAGCAAAACGTGTTACTTTTTTCCCATGACTTTTTTCCTGTGACTTTTTTTTCCACCAAATGTTCATTTTGGTTGAGGGAAGGGTGTGTTTTTTGTTTGTTTGAATTTTTCTTGGGGGTGGAATTTTTGTTTGTTTTTCTTTCTTTGTAGTAATAGACTTCTTTTATCGACGTGTCAACATCATGATGGGATATAATTTGCATGTGACAAATTTAATGCAGTGTACAACATGAGTTGTGAAGACTATAAAAAACAATGTTGTGATGTTTGGGTGATTGTAACTATAGATGTTGGTTTTGTGTGCTGCATTCGATGAAGGCACATATACAATCACAAAACAAAGTGATTGGTCACTCACCAGAGAGACTGAGAGAGAGGTATTGTCACGCCCCCGGTCACACTGTCACTCCTAGACAGGTGTAGATAGTTGTTAAAATAAACAGAAACGTCTGATGGTTGAAATAAGACAATTTTAATATGTACATAAAGGGTACGTTGAAACCACTTGCTTCTTACAAATATAAAACAAATACACTGAAATGTTACAATGGCACAATAGACAATCAAAGTCTATGTAAATGATGTTCTAACAATAGCTTAAACATATGCATTATCCTAGAGAAGATATTTCTAAACTCATCCCTAGTCAAATAAAGACCGTCTTCCCAGACAGGATTGCGAACCGAGGATGGGTGACTGTCAGCTAGGTCTGGGACAAGATAGACTTGAGCCAATATAAATATTAGTACAATCCATTTATCTACCATAATGTTCCATTTGTCTACCACTACATTCCATTTACTTATCACTACAGTCCATTCACTATCCATTTACCCATGAGTATAGTCTATTTACATATCATACCAATCCAATTACATATCACTACAGTCCACTTACCTATCACTACTGCCCATTGACCCATGAGTATAGTCTATTTACATATCATACCAGTCCAATTACATATCACTACAGTGCATTTACCTATCATTTCATTCCACTTACCTATCACTACCGCCCATTTACCTATCTCTACAGTCCATTTATCTATCACTAAATTCCATTTACCTATCACTACATTCCATTTACCTATCACTACAGTCCATTTACCTATCTCTACAGGCCATTTATCTGTCAATATGGACGTTAGGTAGAACTTTAGACAATTAAAAGGGTACATCAGAATTGACAATAATTTGTGAGCAGTTTCGGTAGTGACTTGCATCTTAACCGTCAATTTTATTTTCTACCAACCTAAAGGGAGAGTATTACATAGCAAGGATATGGATCGTGCCATAATTAGCTGAAAACATTGCAAGTGTTTTCGGGAATAGCACAAACTTTGACAGTTAAGCAGTATGGAGGCATTGACTAAACTGAAAGAAAGAAAGAAAGAAAGTACGAAGAGGGGAAAGGAAGATGGAAAGGAAAATGCACGACTAGGTAGAATAAAAGAAAAACACAAAAAAGCAAAAGAAACAAGAATGAAAAATAATGAAAACTGCAGAAACGAAAGAAACATAATCAAACAACGAAAGGAAAAGAGAGAGAAAGGAAGGAAAGTATGTGAGAAAGAAAGAAAGAAAGAAAGAAAGAAAGAAAGAAAGAAAGAAAGAAAGAAAGAAAGAAAGAAAGAAAGAAAGAAAGAAAGAAAGAAAGAAAGAAAGAAAGAAAGAAAGAAAGAAAGAAAGAAAGATATTGAAAGATATTGAAAGAATTCTGACACGCACTTTGACGTCAGGTTGATGTTTACGTCATAAGTATGATGCACGTCGTCATGACAACAGGACATATCTTTGTTCACCTTGACGACAAAGAAAAAAAATAACACAGAGAGAAATATGAGGAAAATGAAGACGACATCAGCGATGTTACATTTACAGCCTTACGACAGTTTAAATCACACAACACATTGAAAAGTACACGAACACACTACACGCAGTTTTATTCATGACACGTTTATTTCATTCGAAAGGAAAACTTAACATTAAAGTAATTTCTGCAGTTAATGTAGTGTATAACTGTTACAATCATCGCCATTATTCTCGTAATTATGTTACACGATACGTGAATCGGTTAACTCTCAAACATCTTCAGTTTAAAGCTTTTATCGGTTATCATTATTCTCATCCGTGTTGATGTAATCATCGTTGTAGAGAAAACGTCAGACAGGCTAACTGTCAATCAACACCAGTTGTGACGTACAGCGTAACATGGCGTGAACTCTGTCAAACCAGTAAAACTCGCCAATTCCTCCCCCCACAACGACGACCTTTCTCTCCAGACCTTGAACATCACGCCAGTGTGCCACCGTCACCAGATCACTGACACCAAGCGCCGTGTCACGAATGGCGGCTTCATCACCTTCCTCCACCACGCGTACAGGCATGTGACGGTCACGCAGACCCCGGACGAGACCCCGAGTTGTACTCTCTTGACTGTTACTCTCCACCCGGTCATCAGTCGGGTACTTATAACACAACACCAGGACGTCGCGGTATTTCAGAGGTGGAGGGCCGTTACTGTCACCTGACATTTGATGGGAAAATATTTTGTACAACTGACATTTTGTATCCGCACATCCACCCGTTCACTTATTCTCCCACACGTCCATTCACTTATCCACCCGTCTATCTATTTTTCCAATTTGTCATCAGTCCACCCGTTTGTATTTGTCAGTAATGTTTTCACTCACGCACTGTCGGACACACCACACCCATACCTGTCCGGCCAACGTCCAGTTCTGTCAGGACACGGGCGACTTCATGTCCACACTCTACACATTGAAGTGACCTGTCCCCTGTATGACACAAATGACCGTCACGGTGTTCGATTCGCATGACTGGCGGGCCGTCTGTTGGAATAGGGACGTCACTGGCCGTGTATTCATGGACTAGATTATTCTTTATTTTCCATGACTCCATCACCTCCCTGACGACGACTGGCGGTGACCTTAGCGGCGTTGTTAGCTTGACCTCTTCCAGACATAACGGCCTGACGTCATGATACACAGATGCACCCCATATGAACACCCCGGGTACTTGTACAATGAGCTGATCACAAAACTCCGTGAATGATTTCCTGTTACACAGAATGAATACATGATGACTTTACGTCAGTGTGATGACGACAGACAAGTACGAGTTATGACATCATGACGTTTATTTAATGTCGTCATTAGATTTTAACGTAATTTTCAACGTCGCCATTTAAGTTAATATTTTTCTTTCCATCATTCACGGTTGTTTGTTTACGTGCAATTCATTTGTTGTCTTTCTGTTTGTCTGTCTGGTTACCAAAGTACGTACATTACAACAAATACATTTACTGGCGAGATTCTTAATCAGTTAGCCGTTAGTCTGTTGTTAGATAAAACTGTCCGTTAGTGAATGTCTTTGTATTTGTCAGTGTTTTAAGTTAACAAACCTGTAACGCACGACCTCGTCTGCAATCACACACAGTTGTCTCCCTTCACTCAAAGATTTCAGACGTCTGACTGCAGTCTCCACTTCTCCATCTTTCCAAAAGTCAAACTGATGTCGGTGTACACGTGGTTTGGCCGTTGATGTTTTCGCTGTTTCCTGAAGTTGATGTTCGATGACGATTGTCGCTGCACGGCTTTCATTCCACGTACTGACAACATGGACGTCGTGTCCACGCTGTAACCAGGTGAGACCCTGCATTATCAGGACAATGGTTTTACCTGTCCCGGGTGGACCGCTGAAAAAAGCCCGGGGTGGTGACCGATTCAAAATGTCCACTTGTTGTGGAAATAGTACGAGCCTGGCCACTCTCTCTCCAGTCTCGGACACCGCCTCCCCCAGTGTCCTTATGTTCAGACGTGGGGCTGTAACACAATGAACTTCCACTGTTGTCGGTGGACCACAGAACCTGAAATGGCGAATTGTGAGATTGTTAAGTGATTGACAGGAAAATAAGACTGGACAATTTATTCATCAAGTTTGATCTATTAATACTGTAAAACTAACACATTTTATACAGCATATATCTCAAACTAAGAAAACAAATACTTGTATTGCTTGGTACAACATTAGATATAGGTAAAAATCACGTGATATAGAAAAACAAGTGGTGATCCCATAAAGCCCCACAATATCTACAAATTGATCAAATTGAATATTACATGAAGTTAGGGAAATGATGATAACTCATACAGATAATACTGATGCTGGTGTCAAAAGCACTATTTTCTGGAGTGAACAATGTTCATGTTTGATATGCTTTTGGGGTAACACGATACACACATGGGGATGTGAATGTACTTCTTTTGAGAGAAAGTAACATGTACCGAATTAATGAATAGCAACCAACGACTATTTAAATATGCGCACCTGCGTGTGTATACCTGTATGTGAAAAGTCAGATGGTTAAATTTGCATGGAATTGTGACTGCGCGACACCAATTAAATTAATTGAATATATGAATGATTACGAGATTAAAATATGTGTATGTGAGAGGTCCAAATAGTAAATGTATACACGTAAGAGAGTTTAAGTAAATAAAATCTAATGGTTTGAAAGACGAATTCATTGAAATGTGAATGATAATTAAGGGCCATTTAATTTAAGAATACTTCATGTGCTGCTATATCCAAAATCACGCTGTAATGCTTGTTTATCTCGATTTTATTCGATTTAATTATCAGTACATGAAGAGTTACACTTGTTTACCTCGATTTTATTCCATATTAAGTTACAGGTAGAGTTACACTTGTTTACCTCGATTTTATTCCATATTAAGTTACAGGTAGAGTTACACTTGTTTACCTCGATTTTATTCGATTATATGTTCAGTACAGGAAGAGTTACACTTGTATTTCAGGAGTGGTAGGAGAGGGAAAACTAGCAAAATGAATATATCCACGAGTCTGAGGTCAGGTATTTCCAATGCATACGCGTTTGCTAAGAGATGTCAGTTTTATAAATATATATGTTCATGTATTAGAAATCAATTAATTAAAATATGTGAAAGATACTGTATGTTTTTTGGTGCTTTAGAGAACAGATAAAAAATGTGCATGTATTTACAAATAAAGTAGTTAAAGTTTATGTTGGCTAGAGAGATCAATTAGTTAAAAGTACCGCATTGTAGAGCTCAGTTAGTTGTAAGGGACAAGTATGCATCAAGTAGTTACAATGCACGTGTATTGAAGAGTTTATGTAGATGTAATCTATGTGTATTATAGATTTCCATTATATACAATGTTCATATGTTGTACAGTTCACACGTACTTTAAATGTACTCGTATTTTACAGAGCAAATAGTTAAAATGCTTGTATGTTGTAGAGTTCATATGCATTTAAAATGTACCTGAGTTATAGAGAGCAAGTAGTTAAAATGTACTTATAGATACCAATTAGTTAAAAAGTACTTATAGAGAGCAAGTATTTAAAATTTACTTATAGAGAGTAATTATTTAAAAAGTACTTATAGAGAGCAATTAGTTAAAGTGTACTTATAGAGAGCAAGTAGTTAAAATGTACTTGTGTTATAGAGAGCAATAGTTAAAATGTACTTATAGAAAATAAGTAGTTAAAATGTACTTATAAAGAGCAAGTAGTTAAAATGTACTTATAGAGAGCAAGTAGTTAAAATGTACTTATAGAAAATAAGTAGTTAAAATGTACTTATAGAAAATAAGTAATTAAAATGTACTTATAGAGAGCACATAGTTAAAATGTACTTATAGAGAGCACATAGTTAAAATGTACTTATAGAGAGCACATAGTTAAAATGTACTTATAGAGAGCAAGTAGTTAAAATGTACTTATTTTATCGAGAATAGCTAATTAAAATGTACTCGTGTTTGTAACAGGAGTCAAATTATACTTGAACTCCTAATCCGCATTCACTTAAAATTCGTTATTTTTGTTTCGTGGACACTGTTCTTACATAAGAGTGATGTAATCGTCATACTCTGAAGGGAGAGGGAACTCACCCCGTTATGTAATATTATGGACAATAGCTGATTGTAGGTCATACCCATAAACATCACGTGATTAATAGGTTCGCGCCTTAGATTCACACGTCTCTTTATATACCGCATGCCGCTGCCAGTACGTCTGGTTAAGTTTAAATTTTGATGGTAATAACGATTTTTGCTCAAAAGAATTGTTGCAGTGTATTTGTAAATTCATTTGTTAAATTTTGAACTTACTGTGAACTTATTGTAATTTTATTCTTGATAGAAGAAAGAATTTCTAAATTGTAAATTTTGTAAAGAAATTAACTATGAGAACGAGAGTAAGGTTACAGACATAAACACTTAGTGAAACCAAGCATTAATGCACAAACAATCCTGTATGTTACAGCTTTAGAATTCAGCATTCCAGATTCCAGATTCTACTACCACCAGTAGATATCCACATTCTGCTATCATTATGGCCACTGTTGTTACCTAGAAGCAGACAGTCAGCAGATTGTACTCTTCAGAAACTCTGGACTTCAACTCTGATAGAGGAGTACCTAACACAATGGTGGATACGATTGATGTAAGCTGTAGTGCTTGCAGTCAGGGATATTTG
The DNA here is from genome assembly GCA_028829895.1 of Sinotaia quadrata. Taxonomy (NCBI): domain Eukaryota; kingdom Metazoa; phylum Mollusca; class Gastropoda; order Architaenioglossa; family Viviparidae; genus Sinotaia; species Sinotaia quadrata. Next base: position 138,247,545 of record CM054180.1, on the reverse strand, counting down.
CAGAGCCAGGAATGTGTTTAGTCTTGATGAGATAGGCACAAGCGCCGGAGATTTATGAGTATCAGAGCCAGGTACTTGTTAGAGTGTTCAGGACAGTGTTGAATTCTGTGACGCGAAAATGCTAATTACTACACTTAAGTAATTAATTTAATTAATATTTAATTAATTTCGCTATTCTTGCAAATTTGAAAATCGAATTTGATTTGAATTTCACAATTCAAATCTGAGTAGAATTGGTTTGGCGTAAACAACGCTGACCCACAGTTAAAGGGAGTTATGACTATGGGTCACTAATTCTTATATAACAAGGGCATACTTCTGGCATCTAACTCACCCAGTCTATTATGTGCGTGCACTCAGCCATAACTATTTTGACAAGGCTCAGGAAAAAACAACTCATAGCCAGAGGCTAATAAATTCTAGAAACTTCCATGACCTTTAAAATCATATAAAAGAGCAGATTCAAAATTCTCTATGCTCTTTCCGTCTGCTTCCCCAGTGATGCCCCCTACTGCCCCACCATTGGTCGACTAAAGTAATGATTGGGAGTGTTACGTTTCCAGTATTTATTTATAGACCCTGCCTAGAATAATTAAGGACTTTAAAGATAATTAATTCCTTCTCTCATATCCTATGCAGACTGGTTGCTCAACTTATCATTTGACTAATTCAAAAGTGTGTCTTGTAGTGCAGACGACAAATTTACAAACTGATAAATTGCGAAGGTTAGCTAGATTGAAATCGTTAAGTTCCTCTAAATTAATATGCATTCGTTATTATCATTCAGCTCATCCGCCCCCATTCAATCTAAGAAAAATCTATAGGTCTATTATGCATAAAAATTAACTACTAAGAGGTTTAAAAATAAAAATAAGATTTAATAAGGTTTAACAATTTAACAATAATCAAATACGAGCGCGAATAGTCTATTTCTCAATTCTTTGCACGTACGTGCTTTATCGTTCTTAAGCGAAGAGATAGCCAATTGTTTCCATGTGATTATTGAATTGACTGAGGAATACTCAGCTGTATTGTCTGTATTCGTCTGGTCTCTTTTATCCAGTCCACCCGTCTATCTCACAGAGTCTCTCTAGCGGCGAAGCACGTGGCCTACAGGAAAAGGTGTCCCTTTTATGTCGCTAGTGAACTTGAGTTTTCAGTGGCGTGGACTCTTGGAATAATAGAACTCACACTTAGAGCTCAACCAGTTCATACCGGTCTTCGGTTGAAGACAAAGACAACTTGTCCAATTCAAAGATGCGGACAACAAGCAAGGCAAGGTAAAGCAAAACCAAGCCCAAAAGACAGAACCGACCTGAAGAAAGTAAACATGTCCTAATATAGTTTCTGATAACACGTTCCCTACTCAAGCACGTCCCAGTTTAATGCTCTGAATTAGAAATTCGACCTCGCGTCGTTTACAATTAGATTTAGAAAAAATGTAATCTTCTCACACATGTTTCATTTAACAGCATGACGTATGAATCATAAAAATAGTTACAACGTTAAATTAATGTTCATACAAAAGGGGTAATTCAAACAGCAAAGCGCTTCACAATTTACAATTAAAATTACACACAATAATTGAACTACATGAGAAATTCATATCGAGCACAGGCATTCTGGCTCTTAGTGAATTAAAAGCAATATAAATTAAAGTTACAATGGAAAAGAGTTACAATAAATTTATATTCCATAACTTATAGGTTTTCAGTCATTTCTCTGAACCGTGCTCAAGCATATATGGAAATAATATAATACATAGCACAAATACATACATAGTCAAGATATACAGAATACAATTAGATAAAATGGTACCTTATGAGAAGTCGAAGTGTATGATTCTCATCTGACTCGCTGGCTGTCGCATGACCCGAGTAGCTTAACGTGGTGACGTGTAGCTAATTGTATCTCGCAGTAAAGGAGCGAAAGCATGCACCCACATTTATAGAAAAGCATAAAGCATATCACGTGACTGATCGCGTGGTATGTAGTTGATTCTAGAACCTAGACAATGGGCCTAAAGTTACATAACGTCTTGACCTGTTCTGGAAGCATCTTGATAGGGGAGAGCTTTGAACAAAGGGTTTTCAAATCTCAATATTTGAAGTAAACAAACAAGTAGGTCACCAAGTCGGACATTTTTATCAGACTGTGACAGGGAGGACCACCTAAATCTATACAACAAAATTACAAAGTAAATAAGGAAATAATAATGGATATATAAAAACAACTAATTAAATTATTATAACCAGGTAAATAAAAGCAAAATCTAGAGAAAAGAAATAAACAAGTTAAATAGAACAAATAATAAGCGAAATGATAAAAGATTAACAGGAGAAAGGAAAAAAAAAAGGGAAAAAATAATAATAATCAGAACTGCTAAATAATATAAAAGAAAAAAAAAAGAGGACAAAAACAAGAAGGGTGTTGGATTCTTTGATGTCTTTTTTAAATAAAAATTTTTAAAAATATATATATATACATATAAAAAAAAAATAATTTAAAAAAAAAAAAAAAGGATACACCCGAACAACAAGAGCTCAGAATGACAGACAGCCTTGACTGGCCAGGCATGAGGTAACGAGTAAGCCACCAAACAACTCTGCGGACAACTGTCCAATTGGAAACGATACATGAGAACTACTTTGACATAGCCAGTGGGCTAAACCACCCCCTCCCTTTTCCCCCACAACCCCCTCACCCAGCGCGAAAGCGGCGGAAGCCGGAAGCGCCCCCTACACTCCATCCATTCTCTATGCTCTTTTACACATCTTTGGGTCCCATGCACGGCTCATGGTTAGAATTGAAGAGAAAGTTCAAGCCATACCTGTACCTGTACTTGTATTTTTAAGCCGTATCTGTAGTGTACGTATTTCTCGTTGTTCTGGTTGTCTCGACATTGGCTATGTCGACATCCTTATGAGTTGATGATTGAAGGCTGTATTTTACTTCAACGTTGACAACTGTACTGCCATTTGGTCTACTGAATGTGTTAGGGACCAGTGTGTAGTAAAATTCGTGTTTGGATTCCTTATGTATCTGGGTCCAGCAAGAGGACTGCATTACGAAGAAAGCTACGGCTAGAAGTATAAGTCTGACTTTCTTGTAACTACAGAAACTAACATTACAACCAGTACGTAATCTGGACTGTGAATAATTCTAACTAACTGTTATTCAGTGCCAGTGGAAGGATTTTATATACTGTGTTGTAATTCTGTTGGACAATATTTGTGTGTACATTCTATATGGAACATTCATGAACGTCACCAGGCGAGGCTAATCACAAGACATTTAATTGCCAGCCAACTCTACCAAGAATGAGGCTACTGCTGAACAAGGCCGCAATCAGGTGACTCAAGCCCATGAATTTTCTGTGTAATCTGTACATGTTTCTATGATTCTTCATTCCTTATCTCTTTCTGATTCTTCTGTGTAAAATCTTGTACTTGACTAAAAATTGTTGACTATCTAGCTTGCTTATTGATGTTGAGAATTTATGTAAGCTAAACTAAATTGTATTAACATTGTTCAAATGAAATTCCTAGTAATTGTTCTAGGGAATTGACATGATATATCTTTCTAATTAACTGCACTGTGAGATGTCTTTATGAGATTTGTGATTCTGAAATTGCCTAGTGCGTGATTTTGGAAATTAATTGTAAATTGATTTAAATTGTTATTTTATTTCTTTTTAATAAATTGTTACATTTATAACTATTCACTAGAGAGGTCCTGTGAAGATGATGGGTGGGGGCTGCTATTGACGTAATAACGTATAGAAAGTTGGTCAGGCGCAGGCTTAGGATAGTTCCCATTGTCGATAGAGAGCATATATGTGGGGTCTGGGTTAAAGACAGAAGATTGACAAAATAGCTCAATTAAAGTCCATTAATCCAGACAGATAACACTTGGACAGAGAGTTAATTAGTTAGCAGACTACCAGGGTTTGACCTAGTCGCTCTCGTGACCACAGGATAAAAGACCCCTGTCGGGTGACTGTGTATGTGGATTGCAAGAAAGCATTATTGATTTGTGTATAAATTATGGATTAAAAATATCATAAATTAATAATTAGAAATTCACAGACATAAACCTTGCCACAAGTTTGAGAGTTTCCAGTGACTGTCACAGAAAGGGCAACAAGCAGTGTTGGCTAAACACAAATGACTGTGTGAGCTGTCGTAATTGAGAGAGTGGAAACAGGCAGGGCCGCTTATCACTCTCATCCTCCCGTGTGAAGCCATATGGACAGTGAGCAAACTGTAACCAGTGTATATGTTTTGTGAACTTGATCATGATCTTAATTAAGATTCCTTGGACAAAGTCATGTGCGATTCATAAACTGTTCTGCGGACTGGTACCAGAACTTCAGAATCTTCACCAGCCGATCTCCTTGACACACCAGTGATGGAACCACCACACTCACATGATACCAGGTGAATTGTGTAAATGCATGTTAAGTGTCTGTAACTTATTTCATGATTACTTGTAATTTCTGATTTCTTAAATTCTAATTTGTATTATATGCTTTGTAGTAACTTAAACATTGAATGACTGATTTTGCTTTAGACCGTAGAGTTTCCTAAATCTGTTAATTTGTCTAAGAGATCTGCGATCTCCAACCTTTTTGTTGATTTCATTGCCTTGTGAATATTGCAAATATGAATTTGTTTATTAATTGTTTTACTTACTCTTTTAATAAATTTATTGAAGTTTCACCTTTCCTCTCTCATTAATTTCATTAGAGAGGTGGGAGTAGCCAAATGACGTAATAATTAGTATAGAAAACGGTCACGCACATTTTCATGATTAGGTCCCCTTGTGCTGGAATTGGAGTTGGGGGGGGGGGCGGAAGTAGGAGTACATAGTAACTGACAAGAGTAGATCAGCTAGTGCCTTTATTCGGACAAGTAAAACCTGGATAAGGGAAGTAATTATGGAGATTGCATATTCAGGACTTGACTTAGTCACTCCAGACCTCAAAGACGAAGACCCCCATCGAATTTGGTTGGTTGATTATTAATATTCTGGGGAAGAATGATTATTATTTATCTGCATGTAATTTAATATTAATTATTATATAATATTCATTACAAAACCTAGACTTTCACATTGTGCGCATAGTTAAAATGTTATTCAGAGCAAGTAGTTAAATGTACTTATTGAGAGCAAGTAGTTAAATGTACATATAGAGAGCAAATAATTAAATGTACTTATAGAGAGCGAGTCGTTAAATGTACTTACAGACAGCAAGTAGTTAAAATGTACTTATGGAGTGCAAGTAGTTAAAATGTAGAGAGCAAGTACCTAAAAATATATAAGATTAAAGACAATGAAATGATGCATATAGAAGAGACATCTTATGGGAATGAAAGGAAAAATACGACAGAGTTTCTTCATTCATTCTTCTACCTGGCCACTAATTGCTCATATAATAATGACGTCAGTGGTTCAGTTCCGGACGCCCCGACTATATGTTGCCACCACACTCCGAGAGCTTGAATAAAACTCTTATTGATTTCTGAAGACATGTGTTTGTCTGAGAGTTGGTCTGACAGCAGACACAATTTCACGGCATCATCAACACTCTGGACGTCAAGACATTGACATAAGACCTGAAAGCGGATGATCAAATCGGAGACACTAAAATTATGTATATAACAAGCTAAATAAAACATTGACATTAAATCTATACCTAGCTAAATAAGACACTGACATTATGTGTTTAACAAGCTAAATTGAACATTAACATTACATATATAACAAGGTAAAAGTCACATTGACATTACGTGTATAACAAGCTACATAAAACGTTGACACCAGATGTAACAATCTAAATAAAACTTTAACAGTACATGTATAATAAGCTAAATAAAATCCTGACGTTACGAATATAATACGCGAAATAAAACATTGACATAACATGTATAACAAACTAAATATAACGTTGACATTAGGTGTATAATCAGCTAAATAAAACATTGACATTACCTGCATAAACAAAAAGAAATAATTTGACATTACATGTATAACAAGATAAATAATATATTAACATTACATATATATCAAGCTAAATAAACCTTTGACACTACATCAAGCAAATTAAATAATAAAAAAACAACTTTTATAATAATTATATCTAATTTAGCAGAGCTAAATAAAGCCGAAAGCGAAAATAAATGCTACCAAATATATTTTATTTAAGTTTGAAAGTTTCCAGGGAATGTATTCCGATAGCCTTTCAACTCAGATTTTATGTTTTCCAAGGCTCCTATCACTTCTGCCTTTACATTCCACAGTCTCTGGATTTATAATCTGTGGTATTGGTATTTTCGTCTTTCTTTTGTTTTTATATTTCTTTCACTTGGAAAAGCGTTATCAATGATAGTATGTCCAGCAATGAGAACAGCAATGTCTGGTCTTCGTGCAGGAATCACTCGATTTGTTCTTAACTCGAAGTCCCACAGTATTTTGACTTTTTCTGAAACTGCTTCTGTTTGGTGCATTCATGCTCTTTGCTTCTCATTCTTCTTACTATGTTTTATCCTATTATTTCACGTGACTTGATACTTTTTAGTTTTGTCATTATTGCTCTCAGCACTTCTCATATAATTTCAAACCTTTTTTGTTTGAATATTGGTTTGTTTATACACCAGTCACTTTGAAACCTGTTCCCTTGGAACATCGCTTACTTTGTAATCTATCTTACCTCGGCATTCAACTTGTCTCCCTTTGAATGCCACTCAGCTTTATCCTGTACTGAAAGGATAAAAGATTGGTTTCCGGCACACCATACTCTGATGACAAGCTGTTAGAAAGAGGAATACTTGGTTTCCTTCAAATCTTATTCTAATGAAAAATTGAAAAAAGGAATCAGTCATAAAGGCACTGTGGTAGTGAGTAATTTCTAAGGGAGGTTATTCAGTCATAAAGCTTGGCTAGGCTATATGCTAGGGAGTGATTTATAAGGCAGGTTATTCAGCCTATTGACGTGGTTGACTGAAGACAGCTATGACGTAAGAGATCATAATGATAGTCGAACTAATGACTGATCAGAATGGGTGTATTTTTATATAAATTAGGTGGCCAGTGGGTCTAATCACGAGACTACTGTGGCCGAGTTGTTAATTTCTTGAAGGTTTATGAATCGTGTTGAAAGTAAACCTTAATTCATTTAAACATCCTCTTTGAATTAGCTGTTAATTAAAACTTTTCATTATGTTTAATTTCAGTAGAGATCCAAGATTATTAAATGTTTATTTTGCAACCTACCTGTCCAACAGAAGTATACCTCTTGATAGCTCGTTGTAACTGACTTGATTTGATGTTTGGCATTACAAGACTTTTAGTGATATTTATCTTGGTCTTCAGGTCTGACGTTAAATGTCTTAAGACAACCTCCGCCTTGTTCAACTGTTTTGTCATCTCTTCTACCGTATTAATCAACAAATCATCTTCTTGTTCCTCAGTCATTTTTCCCGGACAGAAGTCTTCTCCCACGCTGTTAATTTCTAAGATGAACAGTCCGTGTTGTCCATGTATGATGAGAACATCAAAATCACCTTTATCATAGTGTTGTTGACGGAAGTGTTCAGGCAGGGTGCTAGGGCGCGGTAGAAGGGCGGCAGTGGGCGCAAAGCCAGGTTCACCAAGGTAGATGTCGAATTGTAACTGAGAAACAACAAACATCACCTCTTTCTGCTGACAGTCATCCGCCAGTGATCGCATACCGTGCAGCACACGTTGTAGGGCTCTGTCGTCACGCACGTCACTGTCACTCACGGGTGGAAGGGTTAGGTTGCCATGGTTACAACGCCCCGCTGATACAGACTAAAGGAAAAATATTACTTTATATGTGTATTATTACTAATTTTATAAACACACACAAATAGACACGAACACATGCACACACATATATATTTTATAAATTGCACTAAATGCAATACAATATGTATAATTTACAAATCATGATAACTAATTTTATATATGTACTACTCAATATATAAGAATATAACGTTTTACAAGCACTACCTCTCAAATATCGATGTAACTTCTTAATGTTTGTAATTGGACATACAATTAACTTCTTAATGTTTGTAATTGGACATACAAGTTTCTTGTTTATATTTGTAATTGGACATACAATTAATTTCTTTATGTTTATAAATGGACATACATGTAACTTCTTAATGTTTGTAATTAGACATACAATTAATTTCTTTATGTTTATAAATGGACATACATGTAACTTCTTAATGTTTGTAATTGGACATACAAGTAACTTCTTAATGTTTGTAATTGGACATAAAAGTAACTTCTTATTGTCTGTAAATGATACAAATAAAAGAGATTAGGATTTATTCAAATATAATCTTAAAGTTAAATAGGTGTCTAATAATCAACAATGATAGTAATATTATTCCAAATTAAAATTGGCATTATCTATGTATTTGTACTAATAACTTTGAATTGATTTACTAATACTGACTACATATTACTACTCTAACACAGAACAGTTTTACTAATACTGACTACATATTACTACTCTAACACAGAACAGTTTTACTAATACTGACTGCACATTACTACTCTAACATAGAACAGGTTTACCAATATTGTATGTTTACTACTACCTAATATGATTGTTCTCTAACATTATGTAGTACTGCTAACATTGAACTGATTTAATAATACCGACAGCTTATTACTACTCTTCCATAGAACTGTTTTATTACTATTATATGCTTACTACTACCTGACGTGATTATTACTAACATTAGCCATGCCGTAGAATAGAATTATGTTACTAATAGGAATATTTTGGTTTAAGATCTAAACATCTTACTACTATTGTCTTTGCAATTCTAATAGAACTATGTTACCAATAGTTATAGGCTTTTTGCCCTAAAAATATAAACTTCTTACTAAAATTGGCTATTAAGTACTTTTGTATTAAAATTATATTGCTAACATACGTAGCATAAATATGTTACTACCGTTGTGTATGATGTACAGCAATACCATTTGTACATTTATGTTGTAGTTGTATAACATAATGTTATATTACTATAAGGCAAGTATCTTATTAACATAGTCTATGCTGCACTGCTATAACACATAAATATTGTACTAATGTTGTTTACATATTAATATCTTAGTAACATTGTACATACACAACTTGTATCAATCAAATTTATATATCGTATTAGTACCAATGTTGTACATTTATTCGAGTGTAATAAATTTTAATTTATTTTTATTAATAATTATTGTAGAGGTGCCTTATCTATTTCTAATTAATTAATTTTGTGAGAGTGGTTCAACACTTTACTTTTGTTGTTGTAAAGGTTTTCTCCCCTTTCTATTTCCTAAGCCAAATTAAAACACGCTGATCATGCATAATAACGGCAGACGATTTGTACGTATGCTGTACATAACAGAGCAGACAATACACCTAGAGTTGATGTTAAGTAGAGCATAACTATTACTCAAGACTGATTTAAATTTAGTTAATTCTTGAGACTCAGCCATCCCCATGTTTAAACTTCAAAAGAGAAGGCCAGCGTACTTTCTCCCTCAAACGTCACCATTGGACGTAGCAACAATCAAATGTAGATATGAATGAAGCTTGAAAGAATGAATGAAAGAGTGGGATCATGAATGATTGGTACATTGAAGAATGAAGCATAAATATGTTTGAAAGATTGGGATTTGAATGATTGCCGATTCATGAATGAAGCAAGAAACGATGGTTGAAAGAGTCGATTTATGAATGAATGATTGTCTAATTTGATGTATAAAGCTTGAAAGAAAGCTTAAAAGAGTGAGATTATGAATGATTATTAGATTCAAAACGAACAAGACTTTACACAGACTATCACGTCATGGAGTTTGTCAGCTGTTCTTTGGCAGATCTAAATCCATAATTGATTGCCCTTTTTTTTTTAACTTTATATTTTTAAGCTTTGATACGGGCTAAATTGACCGAGTGTCTTTGTTGTAATGTAATATATACCACTCTTTATCACCTAGTTCCTCCCTTTAGTGTCCCCGTAGCTGCTCCTTTCTAATAATATGTGTTTATGGCATGTTGCCGTGGAATTATGCTTTTCTTAGAAATCTGTGAAATATCATGTGTTTGAATAATGCACAGTCACAATCAGTGAGAAAGATATCATGAAGAAGGTACAAAAGATGGCAAACTGGAAAGTCCCAGGCCCAGACCAAGTACAAATATTCTGGCTGAAACATCTTACCTCCTTATATGGCAGACTTGCTGAACAACTGCAAGACATACTAAACAAACTAGGAACCTTACCAGCATGGATGGTAAAGGGAAAAACAAGTCTGATTATGAAAGTTCCACAGAAAGGCACAATGGCAATCAACTATCGCCCAATCACATGCCTATCAACCATCTGGAAGTTACTATCATGAATTATAGGTGACAAAAGCATGACTCACCTTGAAACAAGCAAACTTCTAAACAATGAATAAAAGGGTGTTAGACCAGGCAGCAGAGGAACGAAGGACCAATTGGCAATTGATAAGGCAATAGTTACTGACAGCAAGAAACGAAGAACAAATCTTGCAATGGCATGGATTGACTATCAAAAGGCATATGACTCAGTTCCACATTCATGGATAATTGAAACATTAAAATTGTACAAAGTAGCGCCATCAATACAGAACCTAATTCAGGAGTCAATGAAAAACTGGAAAACCACCCTCACGTGCAACAACACAAATATTGCAGGCATAACAATAAACTGTGGAATCTTCCAAGGTGATTCCCTATCACCACTGCTGTTCTGCATTGCCCTAAATCCTCTCAGTCAAGTGATCCAGAAAACAGGGTTAGGATACAAAATGAAAGCAGGACATTGTACATGGACAACCTCAAGCTGTACGGTAAAAATGAACGTGGCATCACATCCCTGATCAATACAGTCAAGATCTGCAGTAAGGACATTAACATGAAATTCGGCGTTGAAAAATGTGCATGAATTGTCATCCAGAAAGGCAAAGTCAAAACAACAGAGGGCCTGCAATTCGACATCGGAAAAATCAACGATGTTTCAATGGAAAACGGATATAAGTATCTTGGGATACTACAACATCAAGAAAATATGCAGAGAGAAGTGAAGTCCAAAGTTAAGAGAGAATATGAAAAACGTGTTAGACAAGTCCTAAAGTCCAAGCAAAATGGGGTGAACAAAATACAAACCCTTAACGCATACGCAATACCTGTAGTAAGCTACACTGGTGGTATCATAGACTGGACAGCAAATTAAATAGATGAACTGGACAGAAAAACAAGAAAACTACTCACAATACATAAAGTCTTACACCCCAAAGCAGACGTAGACAGGCTCTATGTATCTCGAAAAATGGGAGGCCGAGGTCTCAAGAAAATCAAACATGTCCTTGAAGGAGAAGTCATTGGCCTTGTGGACTACATATGGAATAACAACAAAGATGATCCACTGATAGAAGCATTAAGATGAGTGGACTATTCCAACCTCCAGAAACAGACAAAGAAACATGGAAGAAAACAACGAAGCAAGAACTAGCACATACCTGGAGCCAGAAACATCTCCATGGCCAGTATGTACGACAAGCCAACGAAATATCAACAAAGCAATCAACGTACAAATGGTTGAAAGAGGCAGGATTGAAAGCAGAAACAGAAGCACTCATAACAGCTGCACAAGATCAAGCACTCAACACCAAATCTCACAAAACGAAAATCATGAAAATTGCAAATGATTCCAAATGTAGACTCTGCAAATCCATGGATGAGACTTCAGAGCACATACTATCTGGATGTCAGGTTCTGGCTGGAACAGAATACACCAAGCGACACAACGAAGTGGCAAAAAACACATACATAGAAATCTGTGTGAGAACTATGGCATAAAAACCCCAGAAAGAGCATGGATGCATCAACCAGAAGCAGTCACCAAAACAGAAGAAGTCAAAATACTATGGGACTTCGAGATAAGAACAGACCGGGTGATTCGTGCACGAAGACCAGACATTTTAGTTCTCAATAAGGCCAACAGAACAGTATCAATCATTGATGTCGCTGTTCCAAGTGATAGAAACATAAAAACAAAAGAAAGAGAGAAAATATATCTTGGGTAGGCTTCGTCTGGGTATGAGTAAAAAGTTGTTCAAAATTGTTAAAGTATTTGTCCTTGTGTTGAATTTATCAAATGTGGAAAACAACTGTTGAAAATGTGTTGAGCTTAGAACTTCACAGCAAATCCTAGACTAAAATAGAGCTAGAAAGAGACACATTTGACTAGTGGAACATACATTTATAAAGCAATCTTATGTCCCCCATTATGTTTATAACTATACAGAACAATCTTGCTTTGTCAATTCTTTTTTCTCTTTTAAAATGTGTTGATTAACCTTTGATTTATTATTATTGGTTGCATATTGTACTGGTATATGTGTTAAATTCCCCCAGTATTCATTTAAAGACCCTGTTTCAGAATTAGAATTTTAGTTAATTAAATTCCTTTACACTTATTCTGACATCAGACCGGTTGCCCAAATTCACGCTTCAGTCCAATTAAATTCCACACTCATAGTTTAAGCCAATGAATTTAAAGACAGGCAAACTTGTGTAAACAAAGCACGAACTGGGACCTTTAAACAATTATAACTAATTATGCAACCAATCTTCTCATTCACGACTCATAGCCCCCATCCCATCCTTATTTGGTCTTTTATGCTTGAATTAGTCAACTACAATAATGTTTAACAATTAAAAAAAGATTTAATTAAATTTAATAATAACAAGATAATCAGAGATTACGTGATTTCAGTCTTATCATTGTTATTGTCCCACTCGTGTTAGATTGCTAAAAAGTGTTACTTTATAGTTCAGGTGATCAGACCCTTGCACTTAGCTGGTCATCCAATTGCGAAGAAATGGTGCGCTTGTTACCCCAACAGTATACAGTTGGATATACGGGTTTCAGCGGTGGCCGTCAGTCATCAATCTTGTCTTGGTCGCAAGATCAGCGTCTCATATTTGTACACAAATGCAGCACACTCAGGGTCGCTCCGATGATCCCCAAGGAGTCACATTTATGCCAAGGAAACACCCCAAGCCATAGTAAACAGATTAAACATAGGCCTGAGTCCCAACGATGAAATAAAACCAGAAACCACGAAAAAGAAAGAAGAAACGAAGACCCACTCTGGAAATATAATAAATTCCTATGAGTGACAATCCTATAGTCTCGCAATCTGAACACATGGCATGGACTAATAGCATTGGCTATTTTACTGACCATCACAGTATCTTTACATCAATGCTCAAGTTTACATAATAAAGATACAAGTCAATTACTTTCATGCGTGTTATAATTAAATACAATGTAAATCACGCAAAAGACTTGAACATTTCCAAGAAAACATTTATATTTTACAATGAAAAATTAGATAAAAGAAAAATCAAATACAATTTCTATCATGCAAATGTATGTTACAATTACAGCAAAATTATACACGCAAAGTGAATTAAAATTGTTACATGAAAATTTTACAACGACGTGCACAGACGTTCTGTGATACAATCCAATTAATTTAGTTTAATAAAATTATTGTTTCTCAATTTAACAATCAATTTTAGAAAATGCAAATATTTTAGTTTAGCCACACTGTTCGTCAAGCCATGCGTTTGGAGAAAATGCAATAAATACAAATTCTGCAATAATATATACACAAATTCACACAATGAAATCTTAATGAAATACAAAGCAATATTTTAAAAAATCAATGTGTTACCTTGTTAGTATGAAAATACAATCATAGCAGCGGGTCTTCTGGTGATGATTCACGGAATCTCACTAATGACTAGACAAGTGTCTTCAAGTCCGTCTCCTTCCTCGTGAATAAAGATTTCGCGGCAGTATGCCGTATTTAAAGAGGCATAAGAATTTGTGACGAGAAATCTATTAGTCACGTGTCGTACTTGGGTATGACCTACAATCGGACATTGTCTAAAATATTACATAACTGGAGCCAGTCTCTTCTCTCTCTGAATGCAAGGTTCGCCTGGAGTGTATCAATTATGCAAATTTTATGAAAAGGACTGTGTCCATAAAACTAAATATAATGAATTCACTGAATGCGGGTTAGGAGGTCAAGTATAATTTGTCTTGACTGCATGACAATCTATATTATTATAGTTTCCATTATTGATGTGTGGAGATTATACTGTTTATATTAACTGTGTGTTTTAATAAACTTGATTTAAAGTTTCTAGTTGCTTGAGTGAGAGGATATTAAATAGTTTGCATTGATTGTGCATATATAGTAATTAAAATTTAAAGTTTATCAGCTACTTTAGTGTGTTTGGAGATACGTTTATAAAATCAGTCAAATAAAAAATCAATCAGCTAGCCACACGACCGTGGAGGAGTTGTTTGGGGATTTAAAATGGAAATTACACTCGAAGGAAAAAGGAGGTGGGTGCTATAAGGCAAGGAAATGGCTGAAATAATTGGCACCCCGGCAGATAAAGTTTCAGAAAACTAGAAATAAAAAAGAAAGAAATAGAAGTAAAAGAGAAGGAAATAGAAATGAAAACTAAACATGAATGGAAATAATTACAGATTGAAAAAGAAGAAAGTGATAAAAGATTGAAGATTGAACAAGCAAGTTAGATGCAAAAGAAAGGAGATACACAAAACTTAACCTAAACCAGTTTAAAATAAGTGAGTGTGTGTCTAAGGTTAAGGAAACCTGTACGAAATTTCGTTTCCATTCTGTTAACAAAAAGACAGGAAAAATATCGAGGATTATGTACTAATATTTGAACAGTGTGTTGTAAGATTAGGTCTTCCAGAAATTTTATGGCTCTCCCAGTTAGTGAGCGGTGTGAAAGGTCAGAATGTTATGATCGTTGATAGGCTCCCAGTGGAAGTCATGACATAAGAGACATATAATGCTGAACTGTTAGCATACTTTGAGGTGACGAGTTAGACACAGATATAGGATTCACCAATTTAAGATATAATAGATTGATACATTTTTACAGGCAGCTAGTAAGCTCCAGCATATCTTGACCGGATGGTTAGAACTAGATGAAGTAGAGATTAGCAATGGGAAAGCTGTTAGGGGTCCCTTTGTAATTGATAAGTTACAGATGCCATGACTGCCTGCACTTTAGCGTATGTTAAGGACAAAGAACCAAAGAGTTTGAAAGATTGATTATAAGCAGCTGACAAGTATGAGGACATATATGGGGCATGCGTTAATCTCACAGCTATACATAATTTTGAACCATGCAAGACAGTTAATAAACAATTAATGCCTAAACAACAGAGTGACAAGCCATATAATAAATTTAAAGCAGGATTCTTTCTCACACCTCCTCCATCTAGTAAGACTAAAGATAGAGTATCCACACCACACTCCAACAGTAAAGACAAAGTTGTTAAGAATGAACCAGTAGAGTGCTTTAGTTGTGGCAAACCATGCCATATTAAATGTTATTGCCCAGGTAATATAAATATCATAGAACCAAGTGGCACACCTCATTGTAATGCATACATAAATGGACATGGTGTTTCAGTCCTCAGTGACACTGTTTGCAGAGTAGGATTATTAGTACGCCCTAGCCTAGTGAAGGAAAGTGATTACAGTGGACATTTTCAAACAATCACTCTAGCCAATTGTGTGAAAGATAAGGTATCCATTGGGATGGTATACAAAGATATTAAGTATGTATGTGGACACATCCAAGCTGCATGTCTAATAAACTGTGTTGAGAGTGTTATCACGGGATGTAGATATGTTCTCAATGGTGAGGATACCCCAGATACACTTGACAATGTGTGAATATTCACATGTAGGCAAGCTGAAGCATAGGAAGCTGAAGTTAAGGGCATGTGTGAAAGTATACAAGGTGAACCAGGAATAGTCTGTGGCAAGTGTGAATATTATGCGCTGATGACATTGGCTGACATTGTTGATGGTGGGGCGTATCACCAGGAAGTCATGGCAGAGCTGATAATAATTAATTATTAACTGTCAGACTGTGGCTGAACCTGAGGGAGGAAAGGTCCTGCTCAGAGCAGCACAATTGACAGATAATTGAAAGTCAAGAGTATACCAAGCTCTCGGGATTGTATGTGTCTAAATCTTCTGGCAAAACTAATGTGTTTCACTTGAAGGGTGGTGTCTCTTGATTTGTAAACAGAAAGAGACTGAAAGCAGTCATTTGGTGGTACCTCTGAACTATCAATTGAACGTGCTTCATTTGGCTCATGACCCACACTCTGCTGGTCATCTAGGAGCACGCAAAACTTTAGCTCATGTGAGGTTGAGTTTTATTGGCCAGGTATGACTGGGTATGTCACCGGGTACTACCAGTCATGCAATATCTGTCAGTAAGTGAATAGAAAGACAGAAGCCCCAGTTCCACTGGGTGAAACCCCAATAATTGATATTCCTTTTAGGCATTTGGCCATTGATATCATTGGAGAATTTGTGCCCTCATTGGGTCGAAGCCACAGATGGATTTTCACTTTCATTAATTATGCTACACGATACCCTGAGGTGGTTGCAGTTAGCTCCTTTAGTACTGTATCAGTAGCAAATATTACCATTGTTTTGCATGTTGAATTTCCAGAAGAAATTTTGTTCAATAGAAGGACTCATTTCGCAAGCTAGTTAATGAAATAGATTAATCAATGTTTGAGGGTAAAGCAGTTTAAAACTTCTCATTACCATCCTATGTGTAACAGTTTATTTTAAAATCTGGATGCTACTCTTGTTTGTCATTGAGAAAATTGTGCATGGAAAGATGTCATATGGGATATGTATTTGCCAGCACTTTTGTTTGTGTTGCGTGAAGTACCACAAGATTCTACCCAATTTTCACCATTTGAACTCTTATGATGTAGGATCCTTAGAGGCCCCATGTCTATATTACGAGAATATTGTACAGTGCGGGATAGAAGAATCCATTAGAAGTACCTATCAACATGTGATTGATCTTGTAAACCATATTGACACTTCATATCAGATAGTGGCCGAGATTGTACATTAAAAATAAAGCTAGCCAAGCACGTCTGAAAAATCATAAAATGAAAGTGTCTAACTTGAAGTCAGTATGCGAGGGTGTTGTTGTTTTTACCTTTGCACCTAAACAAACTAGAAGTATCATAGCAAGTTGTCGAGAATTTGAGTGGGTGCAATTTCCGATTTAAGATCGAATCGAAAGTGAAACGTTTTGTGCTAATCTGATGAAAGCATATAAAGAATGCATGGATAATATGATCGCTACTTTTGTAAAAGAAGACAATGCTCTCTCTGTACCCAATGCTGAATCTGTACCACACTCAGGTTTGACATATGTTGAAACTGTTAATGACATTATTTTAAATCCAGAAATTTCAGACTGAAGCTCAACAGTTATGGTGCATGATAAAAGAAACTCGCAACATTTTACTGATAAACTCGGAAAATCTAGTCTGTGCAAATTTACAATCGCACTTTATGATTGTAATCCAATTCACGTTAAACTGTATGTTTTACCTTATGCTAAATGGGTTGCTGTAAAACAGGAAATTGATTCTATGTTAGACTTAGGTATGATTGAGAAGGTGGAATTCCCCGTATAGCTCTCATATTGTCCTAGTTGAAAAGAAGGATGGTGCACACCAATTTTGTGTGGACTACAGACAGATAAATAAGTTGATTGACTTTTCAGCTGAACCTTTGCCTGATCAGAGCAGCTCATTGAAGCAAAATATTTTTCTAATCTAAATGTGACAAACGATTTTTGCAAATTCAGTTTGTGAGACAGTCAGGCCAAAATCAGCATTCAATACACCTCATGGCCAATATCAATGGTGAGTAATACCATTCGGCATCCTCACAGCTCCAGCTGTTTTCACTAAGATGAAATTGCTCATCGAACTAATGAAAAAGGAATGTATCTCTAACTTCGTGGATGACATATTGGAAGTTACCCAGACCCTGGAAAAACACATCTGAGAGTTACAGAATTTACAAGCGTTTGAAGGAACGTAACATTACTGCACAAACTACCAAATGTTTTTTGGTCATTTTAAACTTGAATATTTGGGACAATGTTTCCTGTGGTCTGACACATCCAACGTAAGATTACTTGAAGAGATGGAGAGATACATCTCGAAGACAAATGTTCAATCCTTTTGGGGGTTGGCTGGTTACTATAGAAAATTCATTCCCAAGTTCAGTGCCATCGCCAAACCACTCATTGGTTTGATTAAGAAAGGCAAAACTGAGATAGTGATTTGGAGCAAGGAGTGTGAAGCCAGCTTTGCTAGTTTGAAAAACTGCCTGTAACGTGCTCCTGTCTTACATTTGCCTGATTTCAATGAAGAATTTATACCCAGAACTGATGCTAGTAATGCAAGACTAGGTGATGTACTGATTCAGAAACATGTCGATATTCTGTATCCAGTAGCCTCCTCCAGTCAAGTGCGGCTGAATAAAATTATTCGACTTTAGAGAAAGCATTTCAGAATTGTCTGTGCAGTCCAGAAATTTCAAACCTACCTATATAGCAAACATTTTGTCATTCAGACAGATTAACAACCTCTCACCTACTTGGCTCACTCGACTAAGGCAAAGTTGTATGTCTAGTAAATTGTGCTGAGAGTGCTATCACAGTTACTGGTTATTAATTAAAATAGATATATTGATATTTAGTAGATAACGTTATAGACAGGTTACTGGTTATTAATTAGTTAGATATATTAATATTTAATTGATAACGTTAGGGACATGTTACTGGTTATTAATTAGTTAGATATATTAATATTTAATTGATAACGTTATAGACAGGTTACTGGTTATTAATTAGTTAGATATATTAATATTTAATTGATAACGTTATACACAGGTTACTGGTAATTAATTAGTTAGTTTATTGATATGTTTGAGAAAACACAGGAATCCATTCAGAGAAATGTATACTTGAGAAAACAGGAATCCATTCAGAGAAATGTAATGATCCACTCAAACGAAAACTTCCTGCTTTTCCGTTGTAGTTTATTAAAATGTCAAATAATATTTCTATCAGTCATCTCTTATTCCAATGAATAATCTGTGTCAAGTATACATGTAAACAAAAATCATTGCGAGTCTGTGCATTAAATAGCTACATAATTAAAATATAAAGAACTTTAATTTTTTAAATCCCATATATAAAAGAATTTAAATCTGTTCAGATATATGATTCCACTTAAATTTCCTGGGATTAGTAATTTTATTATTTATAATTCCTGCCTGGCTTTACCAAAGTTACCATGTATGATACCAGTTTCGGTTCTTACCTGTGGAATTTGAGGAACCAACACCTGCTTGCCAGCAATGTTCTCCACACGGTACGGCACACGGTTGAAATGAAAGGGAGGTAAGAAATATGTCTTCGAGTGAAGGTGTGGGTACCATTTCTGTACACACTGAAGCCAATGGGAGAATTTATGTTGTGTAAATGTAATTGTTTATGACTATATGTATGATGTACAAATGTAATTGTTTATGACTAAATGTATGGTGTACAAATGTAATTGTTTGTGACTATATGTATGGTATATAATTGTAAGTTCATTTGTGGCATGTGCGTATGATATATAATTGAGTAGTGTATGCGAATAGATAAAATACAAATAAAATGAGTTTTGTATATATGATGCACACGTATCGGATATATATTTTGTGTATTCATAATGTACAAAGGAGTGTCTCTGTGTTTATACATGTAAATGTATGTGTGTATGTGTGTGTGTGTGTTACTGTTATGGACAAACTACAATATATCTCTACATTATTTAATTAAGATTAAAACATATAGATTTTTTTCTTCCTGTGAATGTTTACCTTGCTTACGTAATGCATATGTTGTGACGTCGTGTGGGAATACTGAATGAATGTCGTAATGACGCTTGTTTACCTTGCTTACGTAATAAATAGTGTTTGGAGGTCGTGTGCATGTTTATCCTGCATACGCAATGCATAGTGTTGGGAAGTCGTGTGCATGCTTATTTTACTTACGTAATGCCTAATGTTGTAAGGTCGCTTTTGAATACTGAATGAATGACGTCATGACTCTTTCATTGTCGCAATTATGTTTCTTTCTCTAAATCTAAAATAGAGATTTCTTGTACATGCAACACTATTTAGTTTACTAAAGGTAAATAAATATTATAGATACTTTTAATCCTTGACCATTCAAATGTTCTCCATAGGTAATCACTAATATAGTCCTGATAAACTAGCATTGATTTCCCTATTCAAGTATGGCTGCTGAAATCTCTGAAGAACGATCTACGCTAGCAACTGGAAAGCCAATTTATAAATTCTTTACAATCTGCTTGCTGACCTAGGGACAAGGATTGTTGCCTTCAGGTCGACAGAAATCTAAGTCAGTATATGGGCGAAGGACAACAAAGTAGCCCAGAAATATCTTCCGAATTACTGTGACGTGTACATGTGAAATGCAAGAGAGAAAGATAAAATGTTGTTTTAATTATTGTAGCTTCTGCTAGTAAGGAAATTATTCGAATGTGATTTCATAGAAATATCGATGTCAGATAATTATTATTTAATTGTATTTGTCAAATGTATATTTGATTATTGATTTAATAAATTTATTGTTACATTTATTGTCCTTCTTACAGCTATTGATAATCTTATGTTGGAGAAGAAAGTAGATGGATGGGGGCTCGCTAAAATAGATTAAAGACGGGTTTGTCTTCTCCTTTACAAAGACGTTTTCCACCGTTGGAAACATTGTGTGATGGTAAATGTTTTTTTAATGTGGTGGGAGAGAAAATGTTTACAGTGCCCACATATCTACCAAGTGAGAGAGACGAGAGGTGTAGGAAATTTATTAATAACAAGTGCATAAAGTCGGACTGTTCACCTTCTTAAAAAAAAACTAAATATTTTACCATGAAACCACTCGCCAAAAACATTATGTGTCAGATTACATTTTCGACTATAAGGGACAGTGTGGGCGGTAAACACGCTTATTTGCATTTATTGTAAATATAATTAATTCTTTTTTGTATATTGTTTTCCTTATTAAATTTATGTTATCTTATCCCATATCTTAATCAGTTCGTTGCAATCACCTTTAATTTATAATTGGCTATGCGACTAAGAGGGGGATATCCTAGAAGGCCCATACACGAATGGGGTAGAATTTAACATATATATTAAAATAAACAATCAAATATAACGCATTTAGTTTAATCGATTTCGGAACACAAAATTGTAATGAAAGATAACGTACTTGGACTATAGCAGTTTCTGGAGACAGCATAGTTCCACCAAGTCTCAAGTTTGAATCGTGAGAACTTTCCAAATGCGTGACACGGGACCACGTCACTTCCTGTCTGTCAGTTTCTGGCACGAGATCACTCAGCACTCCTTGCAACTGTTCCAGGACAACTTCTCCCCACAGAGATGCCGGAACTTCCATCAGAAAGTTTAGTCCACAGTCCACACCCAGCAGTCGGATGTGAAAGTCGTGAAGTAATTGACGTACAACTTGTGACAGATGTCCGTCCTCTACACGTTCCAGAACACCGGATAAAAGTCTGTCTCTTCCTTCCAAACGCATAACAAACCGTATGACGTCCTTTGTATATTGTTTCGTTTCTTCTCTGTACTTCTCATTCATGTTTTCTCTTTTATTCCTCTCTTCATCAAGCTGTAATGTTAATCTATTCCTCTCTTCCTCTAGTCTACTTCGTTCTTCTTCTAGTTCTTTTATCACTCTGTTCTTATCGTCTTCTAGTGTTTTCAATATAATTTCATTTCTTATCATCCGTTCTGTTGCTCTACTCTTCTCTTCCTCTATTC
This sequence comes from Sinotaia quadrata, assembly GCA_028829895.1. Lineage (NCBI taxonomy): Eukaryota > Metazoa > Mollusca > Gastropoda > Architaenioglossa > Viviparidae > Sinotaia > Sinotaia quadrata. The sequence goes on along the minus strand of CM054180.1, from coordinate 138,225,654 downwards.
GTTGTGTCCACCTCCTCCTGTCGTCTTCTAGTTGTCTCGTCACTCTAACAATGTTTTTCTCTAATTTCATCAGTTTTTCTTTGTTCTTCTCTTCAAATGCCGTCATCTCCCTCCTATCTGACTCAAATTTCTGAATCAGATCATTGCTCCAGTCAATCTTAGCCACCACGATGTTTTCAGCTTCAGAATTAAAAGAAATAAAAATATAAAGCCCTTTTTTAAACAAACGTTTTGGTACGTGCATAATTAAAAAAGTAGATAATGCAAAACGTCGTATGAATTCAAGCATTTCAAAGAATGTTTTGCACTTTTGAGTAACTGGTGATCAGGTTTTATTGGTGTAATAAAAGATAATTTACTAAATTTGTTGAAATTTTATTCAAATGTGTATAAAATGACAAGCACTAAATGATCAAATAAATTAAGTGATTGAACTCCTTCACATCCAGTACCATGAAGAAAGTCTACATACCTGCTTGCATGATAATTTTATGGTCTGGAATTGTTTCCAACTGGACTGTTCCCACGTCTGTCTTGATAGTAGTGTTACGACTGGCAGTTGAGATGCAATCCACCCCTTTAAAAGTTAATGGTCTTTTATCGGCAGTCTGCGAAGTAACTATATTTTAAAAATTAAATGGAAATAACATTAGAGTGATTTAACATTATGTATGTAAAGATTATTTATTACTTACGTTTCTAAAGCCTCTTTTACATAATCACGTTATTTTAAGATTCCTGTAGACAGTAAGGGGTTAAAAGTTCAAATGATTATTGAGTCAGTGCAAAGTATTTTTTCATTGACATAGAACTCTTAGTGAGAATCAGCGTCCTTGACCTGAAAAATATGACTCGTGTGGAGACAATGAAATTGGTTGGCAGCAAATTTGATCTGGATTAGGATTGGTCTTAGGGCAGATAATCACAGGAAAGTTATAATGTATAAGGGGATAAAACACTAAATCCTTGTGTTAAGTTTCATGTTTCGCACACATTTTGGTACAAGGAAATTCGCAAGATTTTCTATTACCTTATTCTCTATTGTGTTGGTGGTGACAGCAGTGTGTATGTGTGTGTGTGTGCGTGCTTACGAGCACGGGAAGGATTAAATAAAAATAGAGATAGACATTTAGATAGACAGACAGACAGACAAACAGACAGATAGATAGACAGACAGACAGACAGACAGACAGACAGATAGATAGATAGATAGATAGATAGATAGATAGATAGATAGATAGATAGATAGATAGATAGATAGATAGATAGATAGATAGATAGATAGATAGATAGATAGATTGATATATAGATAGTGCAATACATCTTTTTGTGTATTTAGTAATACATCTTTGTCTTGCACATTGCTTTGCTGCCAGTATAATTTTGAGAAATTATCCTTTAGCTTCCAAAAAGTATTTGCTCTGACGAAGCTCAGATTCATTACGGATTTAGTAAACTGATAATTTGAATTATGCTCATTGTGAAATTATAATTTACTTTTAGACCACCACTTGGAAATAGATTTTGAGCAATGACAAGCTTTATAAACATAGCTATAATTCTAAGATTGTCTTTCATAAATAAAATGTCAAATGTTATTTATTTTTTATTTACTATTCATTCATGTGTAAATAAATATATAGTCTTATTTAATGGGACATCATAAAACATATAATAAATATAAAGTCTTGTTAAATATTGTTTCTTGATATATCTTGCATACAATAAGTATCCATTCTCATATAATGATCAATTTCTAAATATGCCTTTCACGTAACATCCAGTCGTATTTAATGTGTTCTTTCTTAATCTGCCTTCCATACATTGAATATATAGTCTTATTTACTGTGTCATTTCTAAATCTGTATTGTGTAAAATAAATATTCACTCTTGCTTAATGTGCCCATGTGGTTTTCATAAATAAATATTCATAGGTATTTAATGTGTCAGTTTTAAATCTGTATTGGAAAATAGAAATATCCAGAAATGTTCACTGTGCCATTTCTTATTCCGTATTGTACACAAATATCCATTGTTGTTCACTGTGCCATTTCTTATTCCGTATTACACACAAATATCCATTGTTGTTAACTGTGCCACTTCTAAATCTGCATTGAACACAAGAAATATCCAAGTATCGTTTACTACGAAATTTCTAAATCTGTATTGCAAACAAGAAATGTCCATTTTTGCTCACCGTACCACTTTTGTGTCTGTTGCAAACAAAAAAATATCCATTGTTGTTTACTGTGCCATTTCTAAATCTGTATTGCAAATAAGAAATATTACTGTTGTTTAATGTGCCACTACTATTTCTGAATTGCAAACAAAAATATCTATTGTTGTTTACTAAATCTTTATTGCATGCAAGACGTATCCAGTGTTATTTAATGTGTCCTGGTGTGTGTTCAAATTGTCATGTCAAAGCAAAACGTCACTCTTGTCATTGCTCTACTCTAACAAAGGGAGATAACTGATTACATTTTGAAACTACAAATGTTTTTTACACAAATTGTCACGGTGTCTGATGTATATATAGCCATATCTAGTGCTGAAAGTAGCTGGATAAGTTAGTTCTTTGGATTCCAAGACCTACTGTCATTGTTTTTCCTTGATCATTAGAACTAGATGAAATACGATAAGTAAAATACTTATTTCCACCCTTATAGAACATAGATAAATGTACACACGATAGGTCATGTAATGCACAAAAGGTAAATAAATTTAACATTTTCTGATCAACGTCTTACAAAAGATGGATAAATGTGGGAAATACTTAATAAAAATAAAGAATATCTTTGTGGCAAAATATCCATTTTATGTGAACATTATGAAATACGATGCAATTTATATTTAAACCCAATGACTGATATATGTGACTGGTCAAAATAAAATATATATCAGAAGTCTTCTAACCTTGGTTTTCGCTCTCTGATTTTTTTAAAGTTATTTCCACCATTTGTTCCACAATGATGACTTCTCTAGCTTCATCTACATTCACTTGTAGTTTGTTTGGGCGTTCTGACGGCATGTATCCACACTGCAAAGAAATGAGAACAATAGTACCTGTTATCTCTCTGCGCCAGTTTGCGACGGATGGAAGTTACCCGCACATATTCAGGACGAATGCGTAAGACATAAGAGTAGTGGTCAGCACTTCCTATATGTCGCGATGCTAAGCCAATGTAAATAGCACCCGGAATGTGTTAGTGACAGTCTCGCTGGATCACCATGATGTCAAACTGACAGGTGATCTAATAATTATAATCAAGCACACCCGTGTCAGAAGTAGCATAAATAGCCAGGCAGTTCTCCTTCTTGTTAATTCGATACATTGATCAAGTTCAGTCCTAAAAGCAATCGTGAACTGTGGTAAGTTGTCTGATTGATGAAGAACTAATGGTCTTGGAAAGATTTTGTATAGTTAGAACTATTGATTTAGAGATGCTTGAATGTTATATTGATTTATAGTTTTAATTAGAGAGATTTGTATTTTGAATTGCTGAACATGAAATTGGCTATATAATTTTAATGATGAATTTAATTGTGGTTATGATATGTTCATACATGTGTGTGAATGAGGGCTAATGACTTTCATTTGCAGAATTGTAAGTTAAGAATATTTGTGGGAGAAAGGGAGAGTAAAAATATTGCTAGACCTGAACTCAGCGCTATGCCTAAAATTGACTTTTTCAGAAGGCATGCTTTTTCGATGGTTTTCTGACCTGTGGATAGCCGTTAGCCAATGTTTGATGAGCAATCTTGCAGAATTCTACGAGAATTCATCAGTACGGGAATTGATGGCAATCGCTATATAGATGATCAACATCTGGGCTGGGAGGTCCGGTTACGTCTGTTCAAGGGGCCTATGACAGAGAAGACTGAACCGAGACATAATTTCTAAGAAGGAAATTGTGAGACAATTCTAAAGTGCCTAGCAGGGCACCTAAACTCTACCACTCAATCGGACTGTGTGTCAGCTCGTGTTATACTGTGAACAGCCCTTCGTGGCTGGACTGTTTGAAGCAAAGGTCATGACATTTACTTATTTCCTTTCCCTTTCTCCTTTTGATCCATTCTGTGATGAATATTAACTTGGTTCTCTTGTGTATTGTTAGGACAAAGATATTCTTTGAACACTTATTGTTAATTTAGTATAGTATAAGAGGCTATTCAAACTTTAACTGTATTAGTTATTTGCTATAATAGTTGTTAATATTTTTATTATTTCTTATTCCTACTTATGCATACTATTCACGTTGTTTGGGGTAGTAGCGGATGGATGGGGGGTCATAGAGTAAATTGTTAATTAAGTATGAGTGAATCGAAGTAAGATAGCATTACTCCTTAAATAAGAAGTTTCACCTGTGACTAGAGAATTATGTGTTAATATCACGTCTAATTTCAGTGGGATATGATTAGGTAACTCATAGGAAGTATTGATCTAAATATGTTCCACTCACTAGTAATTGGTTATGTATAGTTTAATGATAATTAGTCATATTAATAATCGTAATGGGAATGAAGCGTAGATATAATCCACACAGTTATTTCTCTATCTCTATTCCTATCTCTTTGTCTGTCAGTCTCTCTTCTCCCACTCCCAGGATGATCAGCTTTCTAAGAGGGTTTCACGAGTGTCACGAGGATGAGAAAATATTAATAATTCTTTTTTATCTCTAAGTGTCCTCATACTCTAAATGATTAATGAAACAGCCAAATTAATTAAAACATGGAAAGGGGCCAAAATAACCATTTGGTCGACAATGTGAAATGCTAGCTTAGGTAGAAATGCTGGTTCATGCAGGGGAATAGAAAAGTGTAATTAACTCACGCATTTGCCCCTCTGGTTAGCATTGCCAGAGCAATAGATCTGTGTCAGTGTACGGGTTATACTGGCACAATATGTGGATAGGCCACTGAGACACTAATTTTGTCTGTGAGAAGACTGGCTCTGAGTTTTGAAATGTAACTTATTTTTAAGAATCACCACTATAAAATTTGGTTGTTACAGTTGATATTGTATTGTGAAATCATTTTGAAATATAATTTTGAGTTATTGGAAAGTTAAGATTTATATTACTATAGTTAAATGTGTTGGTTTGTGTGTACAACCATTTCTTGCTATGACTAGTGTACTCTGGCCAGGTAGCGATGAGTCACCATAGCAATGTAGTTTTAAAAACAAAATAAAACTAGGACCTTTGCACTGAGATTGCTCTGAGATTAGTTGTGCTCCAGTTAGGTAGATAGCTAGGCAAATGGATATGTCACTTAAAGGTGTCAACTAGGAATTTGATATTTGGCACTAAATGGAAGTGGACAGTCAGGATATTCATCAGCACGTATGTGCAGTACTGTGTGCTGGAGGGAGTGTGTTCTACTCAGCTCAGTGAAAATTATGTACAAGAACTTTGCGCATAAAAGGGGATGACAGAGACGGAAATGAACGAGAAACACCGAAAATGTAGAGATTGGTAGAGGGGTGAAAAGACCCTCTGATAGAGTTTCTCTCTGCTTTTATGTACCAAGAAACTCTACAAGCTGGGAGGCAATCAGCTAGAGAATTCTTGGACACTCCAATAGAGTGCCAGACGTCTACCCAGCTGTATTGTGAAGGCGCACCATCAGGGCCATCAACAGATCAAGATGGACCAGTTGTACTGACAGTCATCTCGGGTTCTTCAAAGACTGTGCAAAGATCGTGGACAATCGATTATTTTCCATGCATATATGAATTCTGGTGGATGTTTAATGTTGTTGCACATGGGAGATATTGCAGGAAACAGTTGCGGTCATGTGGGGCATACCGCAGAAAAACAGCAAGTTTGACCGTTAAGTAACGTGATTGAGAAGAAATTGAGAAACGTAATGAGAAGAGAAGAAATGAAGAACGTTAATGAGAAGTAATGAGAAAACTTAACAAGAGTTGAGAAATAGGCCTAATGAAGAGCACAGTGAGAGAGCATGAAACAGTAATGGTGAGGATGACTGTATTTGGGTTCAAGGGAGCGAACCCCGACGTCGACGATGTTTTTGTGTATCATCAAAACCCCCAGCATGAGGAGAAAGTGACAATGACTATGTGAGTAGAAAGATATTAACTAGTGTAGGAATCTCAGAGCACATAAACCTAAAACTTAAAACTAAAGCTTAGAATCTTAATTAATAATTAAAACTTAAAAAAAAATAAACCTTAAATTTAAATCTAGTTTATAAATGAAGAATCATTTTAAGATTAATATAAGAGAATTCTGATATGACTATCTTGAGAAGGACTTGCAAGTCAAATGACATTGTTTATTGTTGAACTATTGAATTTTGATATAAGAGCAGTGGCTCCAGAACTTTGAAATAGTGACGGTTATTTTTATGTTAAATAATGCCTAACGTCTTGAATTTTGTATTTCTTTTATTTTATTTCATCATTCATCATTCTTTCTTTCTTTTCTATCCCCCTATCCCACGGGTGTGAGTTGTGGACGGCTGACTAACCAATGTGTGAGAGGAAACCCATAGATCAATAAATCTGAATTTATACTCTGACATTGAGACTTTTCCTGTCTATGGTTTTGAAAGAGTGGTTGTGGTCATTGTTACACATTGTGTTGTCTGTGCCGTCTACACTTCACCCTTACCCGTATGCAATCACACATGCAAACATTTCGGCAATATGTAACCTACATGCAGAATAAAATTCGAGCCAAACAACCATCTTGGTATTCTGTGTGTGGATTTGTAATAACATCTATGCAAGTCCTATGTGGCGTTGACTTGCCACCACCCTCCTTTCATCAGAGGGAGGGGGGGGGCGACAACGAGAAACAATTTCAGGTGTTTAGCATACTACATATAAGCATCATAATTCACAATTTGTAGAGATAATTGTCTACTCTCATAGTACACCTCTACGTAAAATGCAAGTATAAAATATCAATAGCAAAAAATGCACGAAATATTTCTAAGTCCATTCTCTCTCAATCAGTTAGTTAACTCATCATTAAGCTAACGGCCACCTTTCATGATCAGACTTCTTGCCACACCAAATTCTAGTGATTGTACAATAAAATATTTTACAGAAGGCAAACTTTTGATCTCAGGCTATGGGCTGGTCTCATTCTCGTAAGACTTAACCATTGGATAATAAAACTACTCATTCAGAAGAAATTGTTTTTCATTGCATCAGCAATTTCTAGCATATTCTCAACTCGAGTGTTTATTCAAGCTCTGACACTTACAAAAATACTATCATAAGGAGTCCCAAGGTCAGGTCACTTCGACAATTTATCAGTTTATAGAACAATTCAAAGTTTAGAAATAGTGTGTGGCAAAGGTACTGTCTGTTAATTGCTTAATTATTAATTTATGATAGTATATTCATAAATTAAAACACTAATTCTTCCTGGACTTAATTTTCGTCCTCTGTCGCACATGACAAAAAATCTGCTCCGACATTTTCAACACCTTTAATTACTTGTATCTGATAACTAGTACTGTTGTAAAAACAAAGACCAATGTGTCAGTCTACCATTACTACTAGTGGGATTTGGAAATGTAAGCTAATCATTGGTGGTCAGTCTGTATAGTAAATGTCTTACCATACAGGTATGCTTGGAATTTTTGAATTCCTCAAACTATCACTAGACATTCTTTTTCCGAAGTAGAATAGTTGCATTCAGCTTGGTTTAAACATCGTATAGCATAAGCTACTGAGTGCATTTCTCCTTCAGTCACTTGCATTAGCATTGCTTCTAACCCTGTATTGCTTGCGTCAGTTTGCAAAATGAACTCCTTACTAAAATCTGCTAAGTGCAGTATGGGTTGTTTTGCTAAGCATCTTTTGAGTGTCTTGAATGCAGTATCGCATTGAGGGTTCCAATTAAAAGTGGTGGTTTGTCCTTTCTTTGTTAAATTGATTAATGGTGCTGCTATGGTCCTGAAATCAGGTATGAACTTCCTATAGTAGCCTGCCAGTCCTAAGAAGGATTTTACATTTGTCTTTGTCAAGGGTCAGCTCATTTTGGAAAGTTTTTGTACTTTTGCAGCATCTGGCCACATCAAGCCATGTCCACGTCTGACCTAGATATTCAAGTCTCTGGAATGTGATTAAGCATTTTGATGGGTGTGCTGTCAGATTGCATTCTTGTACTCTGGCAATCAACTTCTCCAGAGCTCTCATGTGCTCTGTGAAAGTTTCAGTGGCAATGAGAACATCATCCATAAAATTATATATGGTGGTCTCTTGCATGGGTTCTGTGAGGAGGCACATCATCTTAGAGAATGTGGCTGGTGCAGTCAAACTTCCGAATGGCATGACGTTCCATTGGAATTGCCCTTCTGGTGTGCTGAATGCAAGTTTACTTTTATCTTTTTGGCAAACCAGAACTTGCCAGTAGCCTTTTGACAAATCAAGTTTGCTAAAATATTTTGCCTTGCTCAACTGTGCAAATAAACGTTCCAGTTCTGGCATAGGTTCAGCCAAAAATGTAACACGTTTATTTAACTTCTATAGTTGACACAGAAGTGGTGTGTGCCATCTTTCGTTTGTACTAGTACGATGAGTGTGCTATAGGGAGAATTGGCTTTTTCAATCAAACCAATCTCTAGTATCTTCTGAATTTCTGTTTTGACTGATTCCTGCTTTGCATAGGGTAATGTGTATGGTTTTACCCTGACTGGAATGTCATCTACAGTGGGTACACAGAATTCACATAACGTTGTACGGCCTGACTTGTCAGAAAAGATCAGCTCATAACGCCCTACGATACTCTGAACTTGCATTCATTGTTCTGGTTTTAGATTGGGATTTAATACAACATTTAACAATTAAGTTTAGATATTAGTACAGGCAAATTTACTCCTTCACAGAGTTATTGGAACATTTTGGGTCATGTGCCTAGAGGTGAATGTTAGACCCATTATCCAATGCAGGCAAAGTGAGCCTATGACACTGTTATGAAACCCAGCCATGTAACAAACCAGCCGTGTAACAGCTTATGTCATATGCAGGTAATGTAAATTAAATATTATATCTGATTTCTGTGATGATAAACAGATTCACAGTGTGATTATTGATTACTAATTTGAATATTTCATTGTCAGAATATCGGCTGAACAGGTGGTGGACAATGTCTGAACATTTATCCTATAAATTTCAACCAATCTCGGTATCAGTTTCTCAGGGTGCATGCATTAGTATGCCGGTATAGTCTGGCTTCCTAGGTCAGATCATGAGTTTATTTATTTCTAATAAGGTATTTTGGGGTGCACGCTCTAAGTTTCATAACAGACAACTATCACAACAGTTTCAGTTTATTTTTAAAAAAATAATTATGCAGAATGTGGTGGTTAGAATATTATGATGGTGACAACCATGGGGTCTACAATTGGCTACAACATGTTTTGGGTCATCTATTGTTTACTGGAGCTGGCCTAATTAATTTTACATTTATATCACACCCAATTCAAACATTGCACCAGGCTCCACATAAGATAAATGTAGAAAGATAAATATTAATCACTTTCTTACCTACAATTAGTGAATGTCATAAACTTGAGAGGATCCATGTCCAAAACTCCAATAATTAACAATTTTCAATAAATAATTTCATAATTTAAATAATAAATAATGGCTTTTTCACTGAGTGAATTTTATTTAGAAAATCAGATATTTAAATAATGAAGACTATAGTTAATCGTTCACAGTTACATTGCAACCATAATAAAGTCTGTCTAATGGAACTGTTGGAATATGTGTTCTCTCAAAATGTTCATTCCATAGTTTAATTTTACTTCACACACACACACACACACACACACACACACACACACACACACACACACACACACACACACACACACTTAATCACACCACTCATACCACTCACACATGCATTTATTAGACAAAGAAGAAGAAAAATAGTAACAGTTAAAAACAGTAAATATTTCCACTAATAATATGACTCAGCAATAATAAGTGCTCGAGAGGATTCTCAATCAGCCATGGCACGAATAAGTGTCAGAAAGAAAACACATTGCAGTTATCCCACTGACATGTAACAACACAGAAAACTCCAACTGGTTAAATCATTTTGAGCACGTCTGACAGGATAGGTTATTTTGACCGCTCTCTCCTTATGATACAAACTGAACATTTAGTTCAACTTATTATTTGAACTCATATTGAACAAGAAGTCCAAAACTTCTAATAACTTAATCGTTTTTAATCTATTTCTGATATTTGCAAAATCATCACTCATGACAAAACTCCACTTCAGACTTCAAATCAATCACAAGAATATATTTTACCTGAGACTTACCAAGAGACAATTTATTATTCATGTTATTCTACTAGATATATGCTCCAAAGGACAACATTTTCTGTTTTTAATTAATCAAAAATCTCTATCTGATTTATCAATGGCTAAACTTTACTGACTTAATTATGTAAACGATCTTTTTAGATAATCCCCAAATATACTTCTCTCAAGAAAACTTTGAACTCATCATTCTGACTGCAACAATAAGTAGCCTTCATCTTAATGAAATGAAATAAATTAATCTTGAAAATTATTTTTTAAAATCTTCTTGTTAACGTGTATCAAATATATACTGTAAACTATTTGTAAAACCCAGAAACTACATCATATTTCTGCATAATTAGAAGTGAATGACACTAAATTACTCCATTTTATAATCATTAATATCACGTGATATTCATTTACGATAGTGTTCTTTAATTTACTGCAATAGGAACATACATGTCAATCTTACAGGTCAAAATGTCATTCACACAACTCCGGTTAAAGCATCTAATTGCACCCGACTACTAAAATTGTCAACGTAGTGTTAGTATATACAGGTGTAAATGTGGTTGTTAATAAGTTGTAAACGTGGTAGTTGGTATAAAAAGTGTAAATAAGGTTGTACGTGTATAAAAATGGAAATTTTGTTATTAGCATTTAAAGTAGTAAACATGACTTTTAGTACATAGAGTTGTAAACATGGTTGCTAGTTTATAAAGTGGTAACATGTTTATAAATATATAAAGTTGTAGACGTGGTAGTTAGTATATTAAGTTGAAGGAATGGGTTTCTGGTGTATAAAGTTGTAAACATTGCTTTTACTATGTGTGACGCCGCTTAGTGTGTATTTTAATTATGAGCTATATTAATAAAAAGTAGTCAAAACCGCTCATCAGTGATTAAAATTTAAGATATGAATTTCCCATTCACACATCACGATAAGCTTACACCCACCCACCCCCATCGGGTCCATAATTTATACCGGTTCGCAGGTGGAAACTTCCTACTAAAGGAGTAATCTGATCCAATTCCACTATTATTTAATGAGCCCCCATCCACCCCTATTATCCAGACATACAACGTAATTGGTATGCGCAAGAAGGCTACGAAAAGTTAAAAAATAAATTTATTAACAATTATACAGATTTACAAATACAGTTAAAATCAACAGTCACTCTTATGCTATTAAAATATAATGTTCAGCGAAATTTGTCTACAGCCTTACTCTAACGTTAAGTGTTCCAAATACTAAAATCTACTATTTCATCATTGAATCAGAAGTTGGAGGAGTTTAGAGAAAGTCCACAATAAATTTCGTGACCTTGTGTCCGCTAGCACGCCCGTTCGATAACACGCTCGCTCGCTCACCACAAGCGTCCCGGCCTTGTGCTGGCCACAAGTGGTTGGTTGGATGATGGCTAACGTGCGCCTCTTGCACGTTATCTAAACTTCTAAAATACTTCTGCCTGACGTTCCTCAGTTCTAAACTTCTAAAGTACTTCTGCCTGACTCTGACGTTCTAAACTTCTAAAGTACTTCTGCCTGACTCTGACGTTCTAAACTTCTAAAGTACTTCTGCCTGACTCTGACGTTCTAAACTTCTAAAGTACTTCTGCCTGACTCTGACGTTCTAAACTTCTAAAGTACTTCTGCCTGACTCTGACGTTCTAAACTTCTAAAGTACTTCTGCCTGACTCTGACGTTCTAAACTTCTAAAGTACTTCTGCCTGACTCTGACGTTCTAAACTTCTAAAGTACTTCTGCCTGACTCTGACGTTCTAAACTTCTAAAGTACTTCTGCCTGACTCTGACGTTCTAAACTTCTAAAGTACTTCTGCCTGACTCTGACGTTCTAAACTTCTAAAGTACTTCTGCCTGACTCTGACGTTCTAAACTTCTAAAATACTTCTGCCTGACTCTGACGTTCTAAACTTCTAAAATACTTCTGCCTGACTCTGACGTTCTAAACTTCTAAAGTACGTCTGCCTGACTCTGACGTTCCTCAGTTCTAAACTTCTAAAATACTTCTGCCTGACTCTGACGTTCCTCAGTTCCAAACTTCTAAAGTACTTCTGCCTGACTCTGACGTTCCTCAGTTCTAAACTTCTAAAGTACTTCTGCCTGACTCTGACGTTCCTCAGTTCCAAACTTCAAGCTCCACTGCATTGGTTTCTCACAAGACAATGTGTCGGGGTACCCGTACTGATGCAATTCATTTGGAGTACCGCAGATAACCAGTCGATAGTGGACTGCTCGGACAGACTAGTACAGGCTAGGAAGACAGGAAACCGGAGAACCAACAAAGGTCCAGAACCAACAAAAGCCCGGAACCATCAAAGGCCCAAAACCAACAAAGGCGTGCTTCAGGAAGAGTAAATCCAAAGCACAGCACTAAAATCTTTGCCTACAGAATTGCTATACTCACAGCCTTTCCTACAAGCATTCTCAACTTACATCTCTGCAATAAAATCGTTAGCCCTTCATTCATACACACAGCATAAAAGGACTTAACTATAATTAAATTCAGATTAACAGTTCATTTCAACACTGTCCTATATTCCATAATAATATTATATGGAAACCATAATTAATTCAGATTAACATTCACTGCAACACTGTCCTATAATCCATAATTAAAATATTCTCTTCTAATTGCAAATCAAAAATCCAATGATTCAAATGTACAGAACATTTCTAAGCCATTACCTTTGTTCTTTGTTCTAGGTCAACGTAAAACATTGTGCACGAATATGTTTACGTTTATTGGAAAGTTTGTGGATCTGCTTGAGACAAAACATTACGAAACGAATATGATGCAAAACAATATTTGTATTCAGTTAAGGAATGTGCATTGAACTGTATAATTGTAATGAAGTCAAGGACAAATTATACCTGACCTCCTATCAAGGAAATTATTTCTTATTGTCACATTAAGCCTCTTGAAGTTTTCGTTCATTTGATAGCTGATAATTGTAGTTGACGTCTGGTAATCTCTCAAATCAGAACAGTGTCTTACGATCCGTACAAACTCTAAAGACCGAATAGATAGTTCTAATGGCCTTTGTATTGAATTTTAATGTATGGAATTACCTATTTTGTTAATTTGTTAAATTTACATTTAAATTTAAATTCTTATTTTTGTTATTCGATTAACAGAAGTTGACTAATTAATAGCAAGGAAGACTGAATGAGAAGTGGGTTGGGGGCTGAGCTAAAGTAAATGCTTGCATGTGTAATTAATTGTGATTAGATAATGTACCTACTTCGTGTATTATTACACAGATTTACCTGTCACTGTAATTGATATCTAAACCAAGAGAATTAATTAAGGAGACTGAACGGTGAGTCTGGCAACCAGTTTGTCATTAGCATAGGTGAAACAGGGTCTCAGAATAAACACTGAATGTAACAATAACAATATTGTTGAAATAGTTGGGGTCCATTATTGTTTCAAAGGATGTTGTGAATCACGAGGCGAAATTTATGAAATTTTGCACTTAAATAAAATCCACTAAAAGGTTTGGTGTAGAACAGCATCACATCTTGAGGTTCCTGAGCGTAACAATACACCACTGCACAACAAAATGGGATTTTAGAAATGTAGAACGTTAAAGAAAAAGAAAATGTTGTTCTTAGTGACCCTGTTACAAAGGAATCTAACTACTTTAAGAATCTGATGTTTGCAATATAAACTTGAAAACACAATTAAATATCCTTTCAGTAAGACATCATCATTGCAGAAGTTGATGACAAAGGAAATGTTACATCTCAGTACACACTGCACCAGATATTCTACAGAAAAGTCATTGTACTCCCGAAGTCAAGGTAGGGCAGATAAATTTGCATATCCCTATTTTAAATGTAATTGTTATATAAATTGCTAAATTGTCAGAGTAACCCGACCCTGGGCATTCCTTAAGACAGCATTTTTGAAAGTGTCTGAGTTTGAAGTAAACGCCTGAGGTGAGAATGTGCTAGAAAATGCTGATGTAATGCAAACTAGTGACTAGATTTTATTATCCAATGGTTATGATTTACGGGATCAAGACCAGCCAATAGGCTGAGATCCAAAAGTTTACTAGCTGTGGAAAATTCTATTCTTTGAATTTGGAATGGCAAGAAATCCGGTCTTGAAAGTTGGCCATTAGCTTGGTGGTGTGTTAGTTGACTGGTTGTGTGAGAATGGACTTTGATATATTTTAAGCACTTCTGCTATTAATATGTTATACTTTGTGTTTTATGTAGATATGTACAATGTGGATTGTGTTGTGTGTGGTTTGGGTTAATAAATACCGTTACAAGAAAGTGGGTGGATGGGGACTCACTAAATATAGATTAAAGACGAACGTGTTTTCTCCTTTATTAAGAAGTATTCCACCTACAGAACATTGTGTGACAGTTAATATTTATTTTTAATGTTGTGGTAGAGAGAAAACATTTACAGATATCCGCCAAGTGAGACAGACAAGTGATGTCTGCTGGAGGTCATTAATAAAATAAATTAAGGTTCTCATCACTTGTAATTAATTATGAAATATTAATTATTTATAACAATCATTTTCATTAACTAAGTGGCGTTGACATCACATAAGGATTCTGATTATGTGTCACTTGTGAAATTTGTGAAACCTACAACAGAACTCATCAAAAGTGATATGTATGTATGTGTATATATATATATATATAATCAAAGCACGAATACACAAAATATTTACGTGACCCAAAGCACGAATGTGCAACATACTTACGCGACCCAAAGCACGAATACACAACATACTTACGCGACCCAAAAAAGCACGAATACACAACACACTTACGCGACCCAATAAAAGCACGAATACACAACATACTTACGTGACCCAAAAAAGCACGAATACACAACACACTTACGCGACCCAAAGCACGAACACACAACATACTTACGCGACCCAAAGCACGAATACACAACATACTTACGTGACCCAAAGCACGAATACACAACATACGCGACTCAAAGCACGAATACACAACATACTTACGCGACCCAAAGCACGAATACATCCCTCAAGTGCAGCAAGATGCGGAAGTAGCGAAATGTCTTTCGTTATGGGACGAACACGATTTGAAAACGGTTCTGTTTGGACCAGACTTTGGTTATGTAGTATTTGCTGTTTTGTGGTTAATCTCACTTTGACATTCTGTAGACTTGTGATCATTTTATCAACGTCTTTCTTTACATTTTTCAGCTGACACATTTGGTCGTTCGAACCCATTTCAACCTCATTTCGCGTCGTTTTGACAGCTGTTTCTTCTGCAGTTTCACAACAGTCAATGGTTTGACATAACGCCTTTACACCGCTAGCATCACTCTCTAATTGAGTTTCGGCCGTCGTCCATGTTGTGGGTAGTGTTTGCAGTTTGTGAGTATAGGACCGTTCACTTATTAAGTGGACACTAGAACAGGTGTTACAAAGGTAATCATGACAGTCGAGACACACGTGTGTCACTTTAGCTCCATGACACAGTTCACATGACGTTTTCCTGTCTTGCCTCAGACGTTCATAGACCATCTTTTCAATGACGAGATCTTTGCACATGTTATCAATTATGTCGCTGATTGTCTCCCCTTGGACTAGAGGTATTATTTGGTGACATGAAGAACAATGTGCTGGCAAACCTTCTCTCACAATTAACTGTCTTACACATTTCCTACACATCAGGTGACCACAAGGGAAGATAACCGGACCCAAGCACAAATCATGACAATTGAAACAATCGGTTGGATCAACAAGGGACTTGCAAGCTGCATCCATCCTTTATTTTTGAAGTTTTAAATTTAAGAGAAAACAGCTTTTCAAAACTATGCTGTGCTCTTAACATCCGTATCCTGAATACAAATAAAATGTACATTCAATAATTACAGTGATTCTGCAGACTTTTATTTTGAAACAAATATTTAAATAATGTGGAAATTATAAAATAAAATTAATAACATTAACTTCTCCTGCTTTTACAATGTGAAATAATAATTTTACAAATATGGTAGGGATTTTAATTATAAAATAAGAAAAGTAATCACTGTTGAATCCATTTTTAAATTAAGCACATATTGGTATTATTTTTAACGCAACATGATACATTGATTTCCTAAAAGTTCTGGCACACTTCACACATTATTAACAATGTCATCAACTGATAAAAGTCCCGTTACTCTTTAATAATGTCCACAAATGACAATCATATCGTCATGCTTCTCAGAATATTAATACTCTCATTAACTGACTAATGTCTTGGAAGTTTTCGCATATCATTAAAATATCATTAAGTGACTCATCTTTAACACTGTCATTAACTGACACTTCACTAACAATGTCATCAATAGACTCGTCATTAACAGTAACAGTGACACTAACTGACTCATTATTAATATTGGGTTCACCGACAAATGCGCGAACGACAAATGCGCGCCGACAAAACCGCGATGGACAAAATCGCGCCGACAAAATCGCGATCGACAAAATCGCGATGATACATGTTAAATCGTACAAGAATGTAATAATAACATACGTTGTTATCAATATTACGATACACAAAGCAATGTTAAGAGATATTGAGTGCAAGTAATCCTCAAAATAAGGCAATGAAAAGAATGAAGCATACATCAAATCTTAATAATTTTATTTAAAGATCACTATTATGAGATACTACGTGCAAATAATCCTTGCCACAAATGCAATGAAAAGAACGAAGCATATATCAAATCTTAATAATTTTATATAAAGATCACTATTATGAGATACTACGTGCAATTATTATTATTATTACTATGATGATGATGATGATGATGATGATGATGATGATGACGTTGACAACGACGGTGATGGTGGTGGTGATGAGGAGGAGGAGAACGACGGTGGTGTATGGGCATGACATAAGAGTTTAGTTACTTTAGGTAACCGTTTACTTAGAGTCGTACTTTGTGGTGTATGGGCATGACATAAGAGTTTAGTTACTTTAGGTAACCGTTTACTTAGAGTCGTACTTTGTATGCACGCAAGTATTATTTAACTAGTTACATGTACCATTCAGTCATTTAGTATAGTACTCACACAATTATTTTTTAACCAGTTACATGCACCATTCAATCATTTAGTTTTAGTACTCACACAAGTATTATTTAACCAGTTACATATAGCAATCATTATTACAGTAATACACCTTTACATATTTTTATAATTTTTTTTAAGACCAGTAACAATTCACAAGCCAAACGTGCCTCTCTGTATCCCACAACTAACCATTCTCTCAACAGTTCAAATATAAAATGTTAGAAATAAAAATGGAAACGAAAACATTTCTTTTACCCTTTAATAGTAGAAAATATCGAAATTCATTGTAGAGATAACTTTCCAGATTCTAATTTGTAGAGATAACTTTCCAGGTTCTAATTTTTACCATGACACTATCTGCTTGCAACACTAATAAAATAAGCAACTCCGTAAAAATCAGCACTTATATCTCTTTGCAGTTCTTGAAATGAATTTTTTCAACTCTACCATTAATGCTGTAATTATCGACATTCCTGATTAACTTGGAATCAGATGCCTTTTCTTTCAAAGAACTAGCTTGCAACAAGGCGATGCTACAGTAATGAGATGTTGCTCCAACATCTTTCACACCCGGTACTGATTGTGTACCCGTCTAAAGGTCATAGTCTGGCAATCTATGCTGCATCTTCTAAAAGAATGAATTCAACAAAAAAAAATCTGAGCAAGGATTTGCAAAAGAAAATCAGTATTTTGAAAATAAAATCAGACTTTGGAGCCGTCATATTTATGGGTCTCGTCCGATATGTTCACTAGGTCAACTAACAGATCCTTGAAACATTTTCTTCACTGATAACAAAAGGGTAGAATGATTATCTAAATCCCCCTCCCCCCAAAGTTCTGCTTGGTGCTTGGTGTCTCTCGTATTCAAACTAGTCCTAGCTTCAGGAAAATTTTTCTTACTCTTAGCCAAGCTAAGTGTACCATCGATCTTCATAGACTGCTAGCCATGTGCCCGCTAAAACACAAAGATTTACATTAAAGGTTAAATACATATGTACTTGACTATTTTCAGTTTAAAAAGCACTTGCATACTTTCAAAATACTATCACAAATGAAGTCCACTTTTTATTCATACATGACAAAAATCATAGCAGTAAACTCACGCACGTAGGTACGCACGCACACATATATTTACTTATAGAGAGAGAATTTGAAAGAGAGATTAATATATATATATATATAAAATTATTTTTTTGCATTACGAGTTTGATTTGAGGTGAATGCACTAGAAGACTACTTTTGCCATTCTTTACTTGGCGATCTTTATCGCGATTTTGTCGGCGCGCATTTGTCGGCGCGAATTTGTCGATTTCAAAGAGCGCGATTTAATCAGTAACAATAGTAACAATGTCATCAATAGACTAGCCATTAACTGATTCACCATTAAGAATGCCATCAATTGACATATCATTAATAGTGTAATTAACTATGTCAGTAACTGATTCACCATTAACAATGTCATTATTTGAATCATCATTAAGAATGTCATCAACTGACTCATCATTAAAAATGCCATTAAATGAATCAAAATTAACAATGTCAGCAACTGATTCACCATTAACAATGTCATCAGCTGACTCATAATTAACAATGTCAGTAACTGATTCAACATTAAAAATGTCATAAACCGGCTCATCATTATCAGTGTAATTAACTGACTCGTCGTTAACAATGTCATCAACTGATTCATCATTAACTACTTCCTACTCTTCATTGTCATTGCCATTAACTGACTCACCATTGAAAACATCAACACTCTCGTCATTAACAATGTCTGTGACACGTGCACGCCACTTAGTTAATGAAGATAATAATTATTATTAATCTGTCATAACTAATTTCAAGTGATGAGAATATTAATTTTATTTTATTAATGATCCTCCAAAAGTCACTACAAGTCTCTCACTTCGTGGATATTTGGCGTTCTAAACATTTCTCTATTCCACAAAATAAACCACATAAGGTTTCTTTGAGTGCAAATCCAACTTTAAATCTATATTCAGGGAGCCTCCACCCACCCACTTTCAACTCCAACATAAGATTATCAATACCGATATGCTCTAAGAAGGTCAATAAATTTAACATTTATTGAAAAATCAAATACACGTATGACAATTACATTGAAATAGACAATGCAACATCAATATTCCACGATTCCCACGTTCGGATAACTATTCTTTACAGTCTCACTCTACAATCTACATATAATAATAAGAGAATATAAATACAGTTCTACAATAGTGTCAATACAAATTGCAGGTTAGTCCTATCAGAGAATCAGAGTTAATTGTTAAGGTTTACTTAACTTGGATTAAGATACTGCTTGACTGTCTTTCACATGCTTGCAACAATGGCGAAACACAATCTTTCATTTAGCTTGCAACAAGATCATAAATGTTAAAGTATCCGCACTCAGCACGTGTTCCTGCCGCTCAGTCACAAGCCATGAAAACCCTGACGTGACGTTCTCTCAACTGATCTGGAGCTCTTTTACCATCAGTTTCTTGAGCAGAACACAATCACAATGATTGTGCTATTTTCACTGTACAGATGTACTTAGCATCTTTCCTGTGGTACATCAAATAGGGGTGTAGCATACACCTTTATGCTTACACAATTTCAACACACTGCAAGTTGCCCACACTTCCCTGATCACTCAAGTCACAACTGGTGAACACACAATGGTAGCTTGAAGCTTGAAGTTCCACTTGAGACACAGTTCAAGTTTTAATTACACTCAAAGAGTGAGATTCAAACCAACTGAAAAGAAGGCCATTTGTTTACTGCAAATTATGGAGCAACCTAAGTTTCCGTTTGTCACAATATAACTCCATTTTATGCCACACTCTATTCTCAACTTACAGTCTCCTACAATAGGAGTTCATTATCCCCATGCACACACATGGTAAAATAGCACAATGTATCAAACAATGTCATACATTAGCACACTACATGTGTGCAGCTTAGTTCAAACATTGGTAGTAAATAAATCAACTTGCATAGTACATCTTTACATAAACACAAGCATAACATATCATAGTAAAATGCATAAATTGTTTCTATCAGTCAACTAAATTTACCACTCAAGCTAACAACTGCCTTCAAGCTGGACTTCTTACTCAACATCAAATTCAAAAGTGGTTAGGGCTAAGAATCTTCTACCCCAGCTGAATTCTTTAATCACAGCCCATTGGCTGGTCTCGTTCGTGCAAATAATAATCATAATACAAAACTACTCACTAAGTTGTTTACTTCTACTTCGATGCCTTCTAAAATAACGCCACAAGAAGTTCTCAAGGTAAGGTCACTCTGACAAGCAACTTATATAACAATTACATTTTAAAATAGGGAGGGGGCAAATCTATTTTCTCACAATTTCATTAACAATGTCCTTTCCTTACTAATCATTAAGAATTCATCAACTGATTCATCATTACTAATGCCATTAAGTGGCTCATCATTAACAATATCAGTAATTATTTCCCCATTTACAATGTCATCAACTGACTCATAATATAATTATGTCAGCAACTGATTCACCAATAAAAATGTCATAAACTGGCTCATCATTATCAGTGTCATTAACTGATTCATCGTTAACAATGTCATCAACGGATTCAATTATAATTAATAAATAGATGACAACATCACATATACTCTTGTTCTCAGTGTAGACACTGTTTCTAAGAAGTATTATAAACATTTCTATAAATTGCATTAATTTGAAAGCTGTCAAATGTTAAACACGGCCCACTATAGCCATTAAATGAAAATACAATTGTATTTGCTCAGTTCCTTGGTCATAGTGAGTGGTGTTCTAATCATGAACAAGTAAGAAGTGAATTCAGCATACGTGCTACTCAAACGAAATAGATTAGTTGACCCCATTATGAGAAATAAGGACACGTAATGCTCAAACAAACTAGATTTTAGAATTGAACACATGAACTACTCGAACACAATTACATCACATTGTTATCAAAATTAAAAATTAAACACACTTCTAAAACAAACTGGCATACGTGAGGTCATCATTAGAAGTAAACACACGAACAACTCAAACTAAGTAGCTTTCCTGAGATCGTTATCATAATTAAACGGACGGACTACACAAGCAAAATGGCTTATCTGACACTAACTTGATTAAACACGAGAACTACTAGAACAAAATAACTTACCTCACATCATGAGGTGCTAGGTATATCTGCAACTTCAAGCTAATAATGATTTACTATAAAGATACTATCTTTTCTAGTGACCTACATTTGTTATCTCTAAAACTAACCATACTCAACAAAAAGCAAAGAACCGTGTTGTGACACGCGTGGTGCGTTAATCTCTATTATGCGTTATTACTTATGAATTCGTTTATCATTAATAACCATAATCACTTATCAGTTATTAAAGTTAGGATTCGTTTCCTAATATGAATTTCACATTCACATACCACTATAAGCTTACATACTACCGGTACATAACTTCTATTCACAGGTGGAACTTCTTACTTAAGGAGTAAATTCACAACATTGACTAACTTCCATTCAAACAATAGCTTCCGAGCTCCCATCCACCCACTAACTACTCCAGACACGCATCAATGCACATGTGTAAAAAGGATGTAAAAAAAGATAAAAGATTTATTAATAAATAAATAAATTAATAAAAATAATATCTATATCACAAAAAATACAAATAAGTTTGGAAACAGTTCATGTATTTAAATGTCCGATTATCCGAAATTCTAATCTAGATAATCAATATTCTAAAAGGTCTGCCTGATGAACAGTCTGTAACCAGAGTTACGATTTATCACATATTAGAGAGAAGGCGAAATCAGAGTTAATACAGTGAATTTGGTTTCATAGATGCAGCGACACAGAGAAGATATCTGAAGATGTTTGACGTCAACACAGCCAATGTCCCTTGCAACTCATTCTGTAGTAGGTTGAACACAATGAAATTGTCTGGAACTCAGAATGGCAATGGCGGTCATTTTCTCAGTCTCACACCACTCTGGGATTCCATGGTAGATCGTAATTACCGAAGCCTCCCTAAGACGTAACGCAAGTTGTAGAGTCTACGCTGCTCAGACCTTATCATCATTTATTCACTAGGCTAATCTTCAATAGTTATTTGAAGATCATCAATAGACTTTATATTTCATCCTCTAGATCAATCATCAATAGTTATTTCATAGTCATCAAAAGACTTCATAATTCATCCCTTAAATTAGTCATCAATAGTTATTTCATAGTCATCAAAAGACTTCATAATTCATCCCTTAAATTAGTCATCAATAGTTATTTCATAGTCATCTAAAAGTTTTATAGTTCATCCACGACGTCAGTTATCAATAGCTATAGTTATTCAAGGCAATCAATCGACATTATCGTTCTTTTACTAGACCAGACATCAATAATTATTTCAGGGTCATCAATTAATGTTTTAGTTCATTCACTAGATAAGTCATCAATAGCTATTTCAATTTCTTTGATGAACGTTATAGGTCATCCAAAAGGCCAGTAATCAATAGTCATTTCATAGTCATCCAAAGAATTAATAGTTTTTTCAATCGTCCAGTAATCAATATCATTTCACAGTAATCAAAGACTTTATAGTTCATTCACTAGATCAGTCATCAATAGTCATTTCATAGTTATCAGTGGACCTATTAGTTCATTCACTAGACCAGGCATCGATAGTAACACAATAGTCATCTAAGTCCTTATAATTCATCCGTTAGACCTGTCATCAATAGTCATTTCAGAGTCATCAATTGACTTTATAGTGCGTCCAGTAGACCAGTCAATAATAGTTATTTCACAGTCATTAATGGACTCAGAGATCAATCACTGGCTAGCCATCAATAATTATTTCACACTCATCAGTATATTCAGATGTATTGGGAAATTTAATACGAATAAAAATTAATGTGTTTATAGATGAATTAGCCTTAGAAATAACAATTGACTGAATGAAAAGAAGAGACAGTAATAATAAAATGCGACTGTGTATTTAAAGACTAATGCTGACGATTCTCTCACCATTTCTTAAAAGGAGTATTCGAATAGACTGTCTTTGTCTGACTATTAGTGATCTACATTGGATATATTCGACTAGACTTTGTCTACGGATTAACAATGAACATACTCGATAGACTGTTTTTGGCTAAGGATAAAGGGATAGTGTTATACAAAGGACGTACTTGACTGGCTGTCTTTGTCTAAGCATATTGTTATGGAGGGAAGTATTGGGGTATGTTGTTTCTAGAGTTGGCAGCAGCTCAGCAGTGCCTTAGTGATTTTATGGTGCGACTTGAGTGTAGTGACCACTCAGTCAATGTCTGCAATAAAAGTGTCGTGCTCGAAATACTATGTAACCTAAAAAAGTTATAAAACTGTCGTGGCAAAATAAAATGTCACCTATACACGTATTACAATTTTACTGAGAGTCTGAAAGACTGAATGTGGGAAAGCGGAGGGACGGGCTAAGGTGGACTGAAAGCATAGATAGATAGATAGATAGATAGATTGATAGATAGATAGATAGATTGATGGATGGATGGATGGATGGATGGATGGATGGATGGATGGATGGACGGATTTTGCATGACAACTGATGACTGGTGTAGTGGATGAACTAAAAAGTCCTATGATGACTATGCAATGACTATTAATGACTGCCCTAGTCGTGAACGATGAAGCAAAAATATGTGTAGCAGATCCTCGTAAATAGCGCACACAGGACAATAACACGTAAATATCACACTTTAAGAGTTGACAGTGTATAGTAACTAGTGTTTTAAGAGTTATGACAGTGTATAGTAACTAGTGTTATAAGAGTTAGTGTGTAGTAACTAGTGTTTTCAGTTATGACAGTTTGTAGTAACTAGTGTTTTAAGAGTTATGACAGTGTGTAGTAACTAGTTTTTTCAGTTATGACAGTGTGTAGTAACTAGTGTTTTCAGTTATGACAGTGTGTAGTAACTAGTGATTTAAGAGTTATGACAGTGTTATTAACTAATATTTTAAGAGTTATGACAAGGTTTAGTAACTAGTGTTTTAAGAGTTATGACAGTGTTTAGTAACTAGTGATTTTGGGTTATAAATGTGTGTAGTAATTAGTGATTAAAGAGTTGAAAGTGTGTAGTAATTAGGTTTGTTAGAGTTGACAGAGTGTAGTAGCTAGTATTTAAGAGTTATGACAGTGTGTAGTAAATAGTGTTTTAAGAGTTATGACGTGTAGTAAATAGTGTTTTAAGAATTATGACAGTATGTCGTAAATAGTTTTTTAAGATTTGACAGTGTGTGGTAACTATGTTTTAAGAGTTTTGACAGTATGTAATAACTAGTGTTTAAAGAGTTGACAGTGTGTAGTAACTTAGTAACTTGTGTTTTTAGTTAGGACTATGTGTAGTGACTGGTTTCTTGTGGCTTGTGAGAGTGTGTTTGTGATTGTAACTGTTCACTTGTTTACGTTTTTTGTTCTTTGAATCATCTGAATAATGTGTCAATATAATCTGCGTCCTTTGATATTACGTGACAGAAAGGTCATGGCAATATTATTTACATGGTTATTTATTAGTATTATTTACATGGCAAAGGTAACAGAAGTTAGGGGCCACACAGATACAAACACACACACTAGCACACACACACATACGCACACGCACACACACACACACACACACACAAAACACACACACACACACACTGCGACCATATGAAATTGATTATCAGTAGAACTAGTGGTAGTCATGACTCACCTCAGGACTAAACAAACAGGTAAAAGAATTCTCTTATCTATAGCCCTACAAGCATTTCACTGTAACTTGCAATGAACACCACGACATACAGCTCGCAATTAAGTCTCATGGAGCGCCGAGATTCTAGTGCAAAACACACCCACAAGACCTACCCGCAAGACAACCCAAACCCTAATTGATATTTCACTCCATCCATCTCTAACCCACCATAACCAGCGCCATCATTCCACCACCCATTCAGGAACTATCCCTAGTATGAGTTTGAGTAGTGTCGAGTTATAAACCAATAATTATCTTTACCTTGGTGTAGCGTTATGTTAGTAATATTTAAATGAATGTTTCTGTGTGTGTTTGTGCTTGTATGAGTGTGTGTTTGTGTGTGTGCGTGTTCGCGCGCGTGCGTCCAGTATTACGAATCTAACAATTAAGTGAAATTCCTGTGGAACATAAATATTTTCCATCCTTACCCCTAAGCACATAGGTGGTCTGTTCTTTTCTATATTTCATTTGTGCCCTAAAGCGATACCTCTACCATCCCACAACAGTCCAGAGTTTCCCAAAGTCCAAAGACTTGCTCCTAAAGTAATGATTGAGAGGACTAAGAATACCCAATTAAAGTAATGATTAGGAGAACTAGGACTAGCCTCCTAAAGTAAGGATTGAGGGGTAGTCTCCTAAAGTAATGATTGAGAGGACTAGCCTCCTAAAGTAAGGATTGAGAGGAGTAGGACTATCCTCCTAAAGTAATGATTGACAGGACTAGGACTAGCCTCCTAAATGATTGAGAGAACTAGGACTAGCCTCCTAAACTAATGATTGAGAGGACTAGCCACCTAATGATTGAGAGGACTAGCCTCCTCACTACTAATAATATAAAGTGACTTATTATTAATAATATCATGAACTGACTCATTACTAAGAATACCATAAAGTGACTCATTACTAATATCATGAAGTGATTCATACTAATAATATCATGAAGTGATTCATACTAATAATATCATGAAGTGATTCATACTAATAATATCATGATATTATTAATAATGAGTATAAGGGTATTCATTACTAATAATATCATCAAGTGACTCATTACTAATAATTTCGTGAAGTGACTCACTACTAATAATATGACGTAACCCATTTTTATTCTCTCAACATCTGCAGGGTATTGACACAATATACAAGACGTCATGATACTGGATTGAACAGCAACTCCAAAAAGACAAAGGTCGTTGTCACAAATAACAGTTTTGGCTCTTTAAATAGTCTTTGTCACAAAATAACAGTTTTGGCTCTTTAAATAGTCTTTGTCACAAAATAACAGTTTTGGCTTTTTGAAATAATCTTTGTCACAAAATAACAGTTTTGGTTCTTTAAAATAGTCGTTCTCTCAAAATAACAGTTTTGGTTCTTTAAAATAGTCGTACTCTGACGGCCGTTTTTCAACTTTCGAATTCGAGAGAAGAAAGAAACTTTTTGTGGATGATAGTCAATAACTACTGCAAACTATACAGACGTAATATTTTTAAACAAAATCATTTAATTTAACAGAATTTGTTATTAAATTAATCTGACTGTAGAGTTTGTTTTAATTTTGCAGCTCGTATTTGAACTCAGAGAAAAGGAAATGGCTTTACAAAAATGTCAGTGTGCACTTCAGCGATAATTTGTATATATTTAATATCGTCTACAGACAAGAATGACAAGTTTCGATATTTTACGCGTTATCCGAGCGGATTCAGAAAAATAATACGAAATACGAAATAACTTTCATAACACATAACTAATACGAAATGCGAAATAAATTTGATAACACATAAATAATATGAAATGCGAAATAACTTTGATAACACATAACTAATACGAAATGCGAAATAAATTTGATAACACATAAATAATATGAAATGCGAAATAACTTTGATAACACATAACTAATACGAAATGCGAAATAAATTTGATAACACATAAATAATATGAAATGCGAAATAACTTTGACACACATAAATAATACGAAATGTGAAATAACTTTGATAACAGTCAATTGACGTGCGTTGTTTGACGTCAGTTTCTGTACGTCACTGAAACATGACAAATAAGTGCATGCCATGCTGAGAAATACTGGCTTAAAAATGTTTGTTTCATGCATGACACTCTTAAAAACTGATCATAAGTACTTATATACAACCATTGTCCTGACAACACAAACTATCTCCTCCCTTCTCGTGGTCAAACTGTTTTGCGCTTTAAGATGATGTCCATGTAATGCCAAAATTAAATCACGAACTTTTTCAACAAAATGGCTTACCTGACGTCGTGACGTGTTATTTGTCTCCATAGTTACAAAGTAATGATACGTTCTTCAAGGTGATGTCCATGTAATGCAAGAATTAAAAGACGAACTTCCTAAACAAAATGGCTTACCTGACGTCGTGAAGCGTCCATAGCTACAAAGTAATGATACGTTTCCAGTAAAGAAACGGTCGTTCCTGTTGACCTACAATCGTTATCTTGGATCTATTTATTCAACGCGAAAAACAAATCACAAGTGTCATACTATTTATCTGTGGTTTGGTATGTCGTTTGCTTTCGCTTTTGACTGAGAGCATTAGCACCAGGGAAATAAATGTTGGCTAAATCTTATAAACAGTTAACGTTCTGGATAGTTTAAAAATACAAAGGTCATGCCTATTTGAAAGAAATACCTTATGCCAACTGGTACTGGATGGATAAATACATTGATATGTTCACCTTTTATCAGCTAGTAATAAATAAACCAGTATTTTAAAATGTTCACCTTTTGTCAATAGAACTGGATAAATCGATATTTTAAAACACACCTTTTGTCAAGTAGTACTTGATAAATCGGTATTTTCAATTGTTCCCTTTTTCAAACTAGCACTGTATAAATCAATATTTTAAAATATTAACAAAATATTTACTAGTGCTGGATAAATCAATATTTTAAAATTTTGCCGACATTGTTACTAAATTTTAGTGAAGTGAGATTAAATTATTTCCGTATAAATTAAAGCATTATCGCTCTCTTTAATCACCTGTTATCAATTAGCTGTGTTTTTGTATTAACCGTTCGTAAAAGACATCTTTAAAGGAATGTATAAAGACATGCATGTGTTATTAGTATGCCCGATTATTTGTGGACAAGTTTATATATTTGTGTTAACTTGTGCATGCGTCTGCGCGATATTTATTTGCATTGGTATGACCTTGTGTTACAAGTATTGTATTCAGTGGTCTTGTGTTACACGTATTGTCTCCAGTGACCTCGTGTTACATGTATTGACTTCAGTGACCTCGTGTTACATGTGTTGACTTCAGTGACCTTGTGCTATATGCATTGTATTTAGTGACCTTGTGTTATATGTATTATCTTCAGTGACCTTGTGTTATATGCATTGTATTTAGTGACCTTGTGTTATATGTATTGTCTTCAGTGACCTGGAGAGAGTCAGCGAAAGAAAAAAGTCAGTGCTGCATTCATGAGGGAGAGCCTGATATGCTTATCATCGACGCATCGCATTGTTCCATGAATCGTCCAGAACCAGTTGTGCTAAGGAGAGGTACAGTGTTACTATGCAAGATAATAGCACATTGGTTTCTTAAAATATTGCTTTGTGTTTTATTAAGAGTATCATTGTGTGAATTTCAATATCTATCATTGTTGAAATTGTATTTAATTGCTATTTCTCCAGACATATGGCTTGATGATAGTGTGGCTAGATTAGAAATATTTGCACTTCTATTTGATTGATGAATTGAGAAACGATAAATTCATAAAGGTTGAGGATTGCAAAAAATATTCTTTTGTAAAGCTAAAATAACTGAACTGTAATTGCAGAACGCTTGTGCGCATTCATGCAATTTTTGTGTAACAATTTAATTCACTTGCGTATGTAATGTTTGCCATAATTGTAACATGCATATGCATGATTTTGAATTGCATTTTATATTTACTTTCTATTGTAAAATATAATCGTCTCCATTGAAATGATTAATCTCTTGCATGTGCCATGCTGCATTTTAATTGTAACACGCATGAGCATGACTTGAATTATATTTTTACTATTGTATTCATTACTAATACAGAAATGTCGATTGTGAATAGGCTATGCTATTGTCTATGCCATATGTGCAGATTGCGAATCTGTAGAGATCATCGCTCATGGGAATTATTATATTTTCAGAGCGGGTTTCTGCGTCCTTCCTGGTTCTTGGTTTATTCCTTGAACTGGTCCAAAGTCCTACTTGAGCTTCAAAGAGATTCTACAAGAGTCTGGTTGTGTCTGATGTACTGAGGTTTACTAGACACTGATCTTAGAACTGCAGGTTGGGGATCGATGATTGAAGATTATGTGACTGTCACCAAAATCTAATATCCATCTACGTATCATTAGGGATGTGTGAATGCTGCCGTAATTGATGGGAGAGAAACAGCTAAGTAAAATGACCTTTGGACACTGGAACTAATAAATGACTTTTTGCGATCTGCATGAGCTTGACATTAGGTAGACCTAAAGACCATGTATCGAAATTTGATATCTGGAATTACCTTTGTTATTTGTTATTTGTTATTAAATATTTTATTTGTTATTCAATTACAGTAGTTGACTAATTATTGCGAGAAAGACCAATAAGGACTGGTGGGGTCAAGAGTCAAGAATGAAATGTTTGAATGCATAATTAGTTGTAATTGTATAACGTCTCCCAGTTCGTGCATTATTACACAGGTTTACCTGATACTAAATTTGTTGTCTGAAACTACAAGAGCTAAATTTAGCTAGACTGAAAGGTGAACCTGGGCAACCAGTCTTTTGTCTGCGTAGATGAGTATGGAAATTAATTAATCTAAATCCTCATGCTGAAACAGGGTTATAAATAAATACTGGAAGTTAACACTGATGTGGATTAACGGAGAGGAACAAACAAGGAGTGAGTAAAGTAAGTGAAAGATAGAGTAGACGAACAGATAGAGAGAAGATATGAGAAAAAGAAAGTAAGTGAAGAACTGATAAGTGAAGTAGATGAACTGATAGAGAGAAGATTTAAGAAAAAGAAACGGAAATGAAAAATGTAAAGTGAAAGAGAGAAAAGTAAATTATTAAAAAGTAAAAGAAGAAAGAAGAAATAATAGACAATGAAGACAAAAGGACAAAAGGACAAAAGAAAGAATACAAAATCATCGAAAGAATTCTAACGTGCTTTGGTTGACTTCACATTGATGTTTATGTCAAAATATGATGCACATCGTCATGACAACAGGACATTTCTCTTTGTTCACATTGACAACAAAGAGGAAAAAATACAGACAGTGTTTATCACACAACATATTGAAAAGTACACGAACACACCGTGACATGCCTGGTGTGTTAATACTAATTATGACTTATTATTTATGAATTAGTTTATCATTAATAACCATAATTGCTTATCAGTGATTAAATTTAGGATTTGTTTCCTAATAAGAATTTCCCACTCACATATCACTATAAGCTTACACACCACCGGTACATAATTTATTCACAGGTGGAATTTCTTACTTAAGGAGTAATCTAAAACTACAACTTAAATCTACTCTCATTCAATAGTCTAGCTCCTGAGCCCCCCCATCTACCCACTAACTACTCCAGACATGCGTCAAGGCAAGTGTAAGAAATGTATAATGTAAAACAAAGATTTATTACAAAATAATATCTATCACAACAAATACAAAATAAGTTTAGAAAACAGTTCATGTATTAAATTCCAATATATGATACTCTAATCTAGACAGTCAATATTCTACAAATGTTGCCAATTCTATGATTTTTACATGAGATTGAAAAGGAAAGAAGTCAGAGTTAATAATGAGATATTGTGCAGCATATGTTGTAATTACAGATGACCAGGTGAAGAAACATCTGGAGACTGGACTCTGAAGAACTGAACCAGTCCTCCAACTGAAGTCTTGGATTTGCTCCTTGGGGTTTAGATGGTAGTCTTTCAAGACAGGACTCGAATGGGTAAATAAAAAGGCACACTGTCGCTGTAACATATGAGAGCACAGTGCTTAGAGACAATTCATAACTCCCTTATCTTCCTTTATTCTCTCACCAATCATTCAACTTACATTTTATCTGCAATGGAATTGTTTAGCCCCTTACATCCTTCATAATTCAATACATCATTTCAAACATGAATTCATGAATCAAATAGAAAATTCTAACACATCTCAATCAAATAGTAATTATTACCTACCAATTGAATAGAAAATTCTAATATACATCAAACAAATATATGAGCAATAGTATGCAAGGAAAAATGCTAATTAACTCAATTAATTGATTTTATTATATCTAATTAATATTTAAATTAATTACATGAAATTTAACTCCTAGATTTTTTACATTTGAAATCTATGAGAGTTAAGAGTGAACAAACAATTCTGACCCAGATTCAGAATGAAAGGCATTATCGATATGGGTCACTGATTGTTACATAAGTTGGACATATTTTTGATATTCAGTTCACCCAGTCTATAGTGTGTGAAGTCAACCGTGACTATTAGACAAAGCCAGGAAAACAAATTAATTCATAGCCGGAGGCTGACAAATTCTAGAATCTTCCTCAGAAACTCCAGAATCATATATGAGCAGATTCAAGATTGGCCCAGCACTCTATTAAGGATCCAAGTCCCATGAGTGGCAGCTTTCATAGTTAGAGCTGAACAGAAAGGTATGTCTGAGATAGACAATTGTCATTGTAAATAACAATATTCATTAATTCTACTTGAATTATATTTATAGATTTTGAACTATGTTATTTTTATTCTTGTTTAACAAAGAATCAGATAAACAAATATAAAGGAATTTTTTAGATGAGGAAACAAGAATAAAAGTACAGATTAAACTTTAGTGAAACACAAAATGATGTGCGCAAATTAAATTCTTGTGTTGTAGGGCTACAAAAGTTGTCTTCCTTTCTACTGTTGTTCTAAGTACAATGAGAGGAACATTTTAAAGTTCAAGTTCAAGACAAGAACGAACTTTCAAGGTACAAGATGAATGTTGAAAGCTGATGATATCCTCTACATTCATGCCTGTAAGCTGCCATTAATCTGTTGATGATTGCAAGAGTAAATGAGCAGTGGAAATTCTTGTTGGGACTTTAGCCAGAATTCTAGAGAAGTGTGGACTTTGCATAAGGTGCTGTGACACAAGAAGGTATGTGACAAGAAGTATCTTTTGACTTTTAGGGAGATTCACAAGTATCGGGGAGCATTACTCAAAGAATTGAGTCCATCAAGAGTATTGATTACATGGAGAACAGCAGCTCAGAGTGCATGAGTCTGTCTCTGCCAAGTAATCAGGTGAAAGTGAAAGAACTGAACTTTAAGCCTAGTATGGATATTGAACTATGACTGAATCCGTATATAATTTCATGTTCATGAACAGATTCAATGACAGGGAAAGGGGACTGTGATTTGTGATTATGTTGTGCATTCTTATACGGATTATGCAAGAACATTGTGTTGTGATGGTATGCAGAACTGTTTCCAGGCATGACTCTCTTAACCAGACTTTTACCCGCCCGTCATCTTTGATACAGGGACAAGATTACCACTCACAGGCCACTTCATGTGAACTATTATTATGTATTGTTCATGTAATATGTACATGTTTCACTGATAATTATTCATAATTCCTTATCTACTTTCTGATTCTTCTTTATGTCTTTTATTGACTAAAAACTGTATTACTATCTAATTTTGATGATTGAGATTTTTTTAGATAAATTAGAGACTATATTGACTATATGCTTAACTATAAAATTCCTAATAATTGTTCTATGGAATTTGTATGAATCATTTTTCTTCTACTTATTGAGCTTGATTTGAGATAAGCTGTAAAGAGATTTGTGATCTCTGGAAAATTGCCTAGTGTGATATTTTGATGACATTTAATTGTAAAACTCTTTAATTGTTATTTGTTATTTTTCTTTAATAAATTGTTGAACTTTTAACTATCCACTCTCGTTGCTGTGATAGAGAGGTACTTGGCAAAGATGATGGGTGCGGGCTGCCAAATGACATAATGACATTAAAAAGATGGTCAAGTGCACGTTTTAGGATAGTTCCAATTATCGATAGAGAGATATGTGCGAGGGGTTGGATTAAGGACGGAATTGACAAGATAGTTCAACTAAGGTCTGTTATTCCAGACAGGTAACACTTGGACAGAGAGTTAATCAGTTAACAGACTATCCAAGGATTGACCTAGTCGCTCTCGTAACCGCAAAGACAAAGACCCTGTCTGGTGAATGTGTGCGTTGATTGCATGGAAGAATTATTGTTTCTGTATTAATTATGAATTTAATATCATAAATTAATATTTAAGCAATTAACAGACAGTACTTTGCCACAAATAGTTTAACACAAATCCATTCTAAGTCTAGTTTGAGCAGATAGCTTACCAAGCGCATTGATGGTCGCCTTTAAAAACCGGACCAGAAAATACCGTAAAAGGATTTTGTCACAGTGCCTTGCCATGAGGCCTGATTGGCTATTTATTTACTTTTGCTTCCGACATCCAGAACCATTAATTTGTGTCATGTTTTACACCTGTTCACGTCATAACTATCTCTAGCGGAAACTATTTTACAACAAAGAGCTGACCGGGTTTTCAACATCCACAACCACCCTGCCTCCTCAGCTGATGTGGTGATAGCAGGCTCCCATCCGATTGTAATTAACATAACTGACCTGAGAGCTCTCACCCAGGTTGCTGTCAATCAAGCGTGACTATGCTAACCATTTCGCTTGATGGTCCTCCTCTTTCATCAGCATAGAGTGCAAAAAATTAAATGCAGATTGGTTTTAATCCTTAATTAATTAGGGACGATATACGAGTGTCACGCACATTACACACATTTTTATTCATGACACGTTTATTTCATTAGAAAGAAAAACTGAACATTAAAGTTATTTCTGCAGTTATTGTAGTGTATAACCGTTATAATCATCGCCATTATCATCATAGTCATCACGATTTTATAGAATGATTCGTGAATCGGTTAGCTTTCAAAATTTTTCACTCTAAAGCATTTATCGTTTATCGTTATTCTCATCCGTGTTGACGTAATCATCATTGTAGTGAAAACATCAGGTCAACAGTCAATCACCACCAGTTGTGACGTACAGCATGACATGGCAAGAAGTCTGCTAAACCCATCAAATAAATCGCCAATTACTCTCTCCACAACGACGACCTTTCTCTCCAGACCTTGAACATCATCCCAGCTTGCCATTGTCACCAGATCACCGACACCAAGCGCCGTGTCACGAATGGCGACTTCATCACCTTTCTTCACCATGCGCACAGGCACGTGATGGTCACGCAAACCCTTCACTAGGCTGCCAGCCGTTGTAGCTACTTGACCATTACTCTCTACCCGGTCATCTTTTGGGTAGTCAAAACACAATACCAGGACGTCACGATATTGCAGAGTTGGAGGGCAGTTACTGTCACCTGACATTTGATAGAAAAATATTTAATACAACTGACATTTGTATCCGCACTCCCATCCGTCCACATATTCTCCCACCCGTCCATTCTCTTATCAACCCGATCATCTATTCTTCTAAACTGTCATCAGTCCACCCGTTTGTATTTGTCAGTAATGTTTTCACTCATGCAATGTCGGACACACCACACCCATACCTCTCTCGCCGACATCCAGTTCTGTCAGGACACAGGCGACTTGATGTCCACACTCTACACAGTTCAGTGGCAAGCGCCCTGTGTGACCTGACAGACCGTCACAGTGTTTGATTCGCTTGACTGGCGGGCCGTCTGTTGGAACAGGGACGTCACTGACCGTGTAGTCATGAACTAGTGTATATTTTATTTGCACTGACTCCATCACCTCCCTGACGACGACTGGCGGTGACCTTAGAGGCGTTGTCAGCTTGACCTCTTCCAGACATAACGGCCTGACGTCATGATACAGAGACGCACCCCATATGAACACCCCGGGTACTTGTACAATGAGCTGATCACAAAACTTCGTGAATGATTTCCTGTTACACAGATATGACGTCAGATAAGTACGAGTTATGACGTCATGACGTTTATTTAATGTCGTCATTAGAATTTTACGTAATTTTAAACGTGGCATACTAGTCAAGATTTTTCTTTCCATCATTAACGGCTGTTTGTTTACCAAATCATTTGTTGTCTTTCTGTATGTCTGTCTGGTTACCAAAGTACGTACATTACAACAAATACATTTACTGGCGAGATTCTTAATCAGTTAGCCGTTAGTCTGTTGTTAGATAAAACTGTCCGTTAGTGAGTGTCTTTGTATTTGTCAGTGTTTAAGTTCACAAACCTGTTATAATCATATACGATCACACACAGTTATCTCCCTTCACTCAAAGATTTCAGACATCCGACTGCAGTCTCCACTTCTCCATCTTTCCAAAAGTCAAATTGATGTCGGTGTACACGCGACCTGTCCGTTGATGTTTTTACTGTTTCCTGAAGTTGATGTTCGATGACGATTGTCGCTACACGGCTTTCATCACACGTACTGACAACATGGACGTCGTGTCCACGCTGTAACCAGGTGATACCCTGCATTATCAGGACAATGGTTTTACCTGTCCCAGGTGGGCCGCTAGGAAAAGCCCCGGGTGGTGACCGATTCAAAATGTCCACTTGCTGTGGAAATAGCACGAGTCTGGCCACTCTCTCCCCAGTTTCGGACACAGCTTCCCCCAGTGTCCTTATGTTCAGACATGGGGCTGTAACACTGTGAACTTCCACTCTTGTCGCTGGACCACAGGACCTGAAATCGCGAATTGTGAGAAATTTTAAGAGAAATAAGACTGGACAATTGATTCATCAATTTTGATGTATTTATACTTAGTCACTACAAGATTAATATAATTTGTACATCGTCGTGTTTTACAGATTAAGAAAACAAATACTTTTACTGTTTGGTAGAACATTAGATACAGTTAATTGTCATGTGTTAAACAAAACAAATGGTGACCCCAGAAAGTCCTCCAATATAATTACAAACTGACCAAACTGACTGTTACAGGAAAATGTCA
Source organism: Sinotaia quadrata (assembly GCA_028829895.1). Lineage (NCBI taxonomy): Eukaryota > Metazoa > Mollusca > Gastropoda > Architaenioglossa > Viviparidae > Sinotaia > Sinotaia quadrata. The sequence goes on along the minus strand of CM054180.1, from coordinate 138,189,387 downwards.
TAATGATGAAAACTTTACTCATTCAAACAACATTGATGCTGGAGTGAAACGGACTTTATCGTGGAAATATTCCAAGTGAACAATGTTAATGTTTGACATTCTTATGAATTAACAGGATACAGAGATGTGAGGTGAGAGTGTACATCTTGTAAGTGAAAGTAACACGTATTGACTTAATGGACACCAACAACGGCCAATTAAAATATGTCACCTTGTGTGTGTGATGTGAAATGTTTGTTTGTGATTTTGAGGCATCGAGTACGTTAAATGAGTGTATGAATGGTCACGTGATTAAAATGTGTGTATTTAAGAAGTCAAAATAGTAAATGTATACGTGTAAGAGAGGTTAAGTAAATAAAATATGAGAGTTTGAGACATGAATTCCTTCAAATGAGAAGATTAATTAAGGTCAATATAATTTTAGAACATATTAATATGCTGCTATATCCAAACTCACACTGTAACACTTGTTCTTCTCGATTATATTCCATTAGCAGTACAGGAAGAGTGACATTTATGTTTAAAGTGTGGGAGGTTAGAGATGGGTAGCAAAATAGGTATTTCTAATGCATGTGTGTTTGTGCGAGAGGTCAGTAAATGAAATATCTCTGTTCGTGTGTAAGAGATCAGATAATTAGAAATATGTGAAAGGTTCTTTACTTAAGATATGGTGTTGTAGAGATCAGATATTAAAATGTGACGTATTTAGAATTTAGTTGTAATGTACGTGTGTGTGGTGTAAGAGTGAAGAGAATGAAATGATACATAGAAGAGACAATATATGGGAATGAAAGAAAAAATACCCGAGACATGCGCTTATTCATTCTTTCTTTTACCTAGCCAGTAATTGCTCATATAATGATGACGTCATTAGTGGCTCAGTTCCAGACGCCCGGACTACATGCTGCCACCACACTCCTAGAGCATGAAAGGTACTGTGATTGACGTCTGAAGACATTTGTTTGTCTGAGAGTTGGTCTGATAGCAGACACAGTTTCACGGCATCATCAACACTCTGGACGCCAAGACATTGTGACATAAGATCTGAAAGGGGAAGATCAAGTTGTAGACATTAACATTACGCAAATAACAAGCTAAATAAAACATTGACATTACATATATAACAAATAAATAAAACATTGACATTACATATATAACAAATAAATAAAATATTGACATTACATATATAACAAGTTAAATGAATCATTTACATGTATATAAGAAACTAAATTAAACATTCGCATTACTTTATAACAATCAAAATAAAAAATGGACATTGCGTATATAACATTGATATTACGTAAATAACAAGCCAATTAAAACCAGCACACACCTATGAATGACCACACCTTATTTAAAATAAAAGTAAATTAAACCTTACAATTAATATCACTAAATAAGTCTAACTCATGTAACAGCGAAATAAAGAAGAAAAATGCCATCAAATACATTTTGTTTATATAATAGAATCAAAATCATCATTTAAAAACAAATACTAAACTTTATTAGAAAACATAAATCAGACACATATCTTTTAATTATGTAATAAAACCATATGCAAATTACACAACAATAATCAGTCTTATTTGTATAACGAAGCCAAATAAAACCTAAATCAACCTCAAATAAGCGTTATAGAAGAACAAAGTCACACATATTCCCACACAAAAACCTATTTAAATAAGAAATGTTTCTGTGCAAATAATTTAAACCTATTAAAATGCCAATATTAATGTAAACACATATACATCACAGCATAATGTTTATTTTTCAATGTATATATGTAATTTCTTTCTAATTTATTTATTTTAACAGCAAAACCTTAGGAAAGTGAATAGGTAGCTACAGTTCACAGACAATAGTTCACTTAATTGATTCCTACTGAACACACTAAGTAATTTTGGTAAAATAGTTCACTTTACTGATTCCTACTGAACACACTAAGTAATTTTGGTAAAATAGTTCACTTTACTGATTCCTACTGAACACACTAAGTAATTTTGGTAAACTAGTTCATTTTACTGATTCCTACTGAACACACTAAATAATTTTGGTAAAATAGTTCATATGGCAAACAGGCTACTGGACTAATTAATTATTAATCATTATCTGGACGATTAACAATCATACACAAATAAAGATTTTTCCGCACAACCAATTACAGTCATTTGACGTGTCTTGGTTGCGGTCGATAGTGACTAAGTCAGTCCTTGAAAGGTCTACCCATGGGTTAACTCCCCTAAAACATCCATTCAGAACCAATTGTAACTGTAGCAATAATGTGATCAAAAAACAAATTGTGAAAGTTGTCAATAAATCTGAGATTTTGAGGAGGAGTTAAGAAGTTTAAGACATATACAGTTTGTGTAATACAGAATGAATAATTTAATTTCCATATATTTTTAGCCTCTTATGTGGTTAGGCACTTTATTTTCATTCTAAGGGAGACTATTATGTGTTTTGACGGAAGGAGAGGTATTGATCGCGTTGGAGATCATTCAGGAAGGAGAGATATTGCGGGGATAAAAATGGCGGGTATGATATCAATAATGAAAGAGCGATGACCGTCACATATGTATTTTAATAACTTTTAGGGATTTTGTGGAGAAATAAATCCACCTTACGTAAATTAACATGACGTCATCATTATCATCGTGATTCTCCTCCTCCTCTTCTTCTTCCTCTTCTGCCTCCTTGTTATTTTTCGTAGTAGTAGTAGTAGAAGAAGAAGAAGAAGTAGTAGTATTTGGCCTCTTTCCACGACTTCTGTTTGACTGTCGGTTATGATCCAAGGTCTCGGAATCTTACCAAGATTCTGGGAGATCCAAGGTTTTACGGAGGATATAGGCACTTCCGAGGAGTGCTGCTTTCAGTAGTGGAGCGAGTCTGTGGTTTCCAGGGAGTTTATTCAGGTAGCCTTCCAACTCAGATGTTATGTTCCCCAAGGCTCCTATCACTATAGGTATCACTTCTGCTTTTACATTCCACAGTCTCTGGATTTCTAATCTGAGGTCTTGGTATTTTTCTATTTTTTCTCTTTCTTTTGTTTTTATGTTTCTATCACTTGGAACAGCGACATCAATGATTGTTACTGTTCTGTTGGACTTATTGAGAACTACAATGTCTGGTCTTCGTGCAGGAATCACCCTATCTGTTCTTATCTCGAAGTCCCATAGTATTTTGACTTCTGTTTCGGTGACTGCTTCTGGTTGGTGCATCCATGCTCTTTCTGGGGTTTGTATGCCATAGTTCTCACACAGATTTCTATGTATGTGTTTTGCCAATTCATTGTGTCGTTTGGTGTATTCTGTTCCAGCCAGAACCTGACATCCAGATAGTATGTGCTCTGTTGTCTCATCCGAGGATTTGCAGAGTCGACATTTGGAATCATTTGAAATTTTCATGATTTTCGCTTTGTGAGATTTGGTGTTGAGTGCTTGATCTTGTGCAGCTGTTATGAGTGCTTCTGTTACTGCTTCAATCCTGCCTCTTTCAACCATTTGTACGTTTATTGCTTTGTTGATATTTCGTCGGCTTGTCGTACATACTGGTCATGCATAGGTTTCTGGCTCCAGGTATGTGCTAGTTCTTTTTTCGTTGTTTTCTTTCATGTTTCTTTGTCTGTTTCTGGGTGTTGGAATAGTCCACTCATCTTTACTGCTTCTATCAGTGGATCATCTTTGTTGTTATTCCATATGTAGTCCACAAGGCCATGACTTTTCCTTCAATGACATGCTTGATTTTCTTCAGACCTCGGCCACCCTTCTTTCGAGATACATAGAGTCTGTAATAGAAACATGAAAACAAACAATAATAATAATAATATTATTACTACTACTACTAAGGTGTCATGGAGATAGATAGATAGATAGATATAGATAGATAGATTGACAGACAGACAGACAGAAAGATAGATATACAGACAGACAGACATAGATAGACAGATAGATAGATAGATAGACAGACAGACAGACAAATAGAGAGACAGACAGACAGACAGACAGATAGACAGACAGACAGACAGACAGATAGATAGATAGATGGATGGATGGATGGATGGATGGGTGGATGGATTGATGGATAGATAGATAGATAGACAAACAGATAGATAGATAGATAGATAGATAGATAGATAGATAGATAGATAGATAGATAGATAGATAGATAGATAGATAGATAGATAGATAGATAGATAGATAGATAGATAGATAGATAGATAGATAGATAGATAGGTAGATAGATAGATAGATAGATATATTAAAATTTTGATGTGCATATCGATGGTAATTAAATAAAAGAGAAATATATATGTGCAGTCTTTAAATAATTCAATGCAGTGATTCATTTTGTAGCGCATTTTTGAAGACAATATTATCTCTGAGACTGTTAAACAATAAATTTGACTGAGGACTTTGGGTAAAATACGTTCTGATGATTTTATAACCACTACACTATTTCAGGATGGTGGAGTTAATATCTGTTTCATAGGGTCGTGCAATTCAAAATGTTAAGATTCTTAAGAACTACAGCTGCAATTCAAAATGTTAAGACTCTTAAGAACTACAGGCACATAAATACGTCCGCGATTGCACAATTTCCACCTTATATGATTATCTTTGTCTAATTATTAGACTTGTACGAAAGACATACTCAACTAAACTCTCTTTGTCTAAGGATTAGTGTAGACATACTGAAGTAGATTGTCTTTGTCTAAGGATTAGTGTGGTACAAAAGACATACGCAAGTAGACTGTTTCAAGGATTAGTGTTGTATAAAGGAATTCTCAAGTAGACTGTCTTTGTCTAAGGATTAGAGTTGTACAAAGGACATAGACTGTCTTCGTCTAAGGATTAGAGTTGTTAAAAGGACATACTCAACTAGACTGTCTGTAAAGGATTAGTGTTGTACAAAGGACATTCTCAAGTAGACTGTCTTTGTCTAAGGATTAGTGTTGTACAAAGAACATACTCAAGTAGACTATCTTTGTCTAAGGATTAGAGTTGTACACTGGACGTACTCGACTATATTGTGTCTAAGATCTATTGATTTATAAATGTCGTACGTCGACTAGGCTTTGTTTTGATTAAGGATTTGTGTTGTACACAAAGAGTACTCGACATGACTGTGTTTGTCTATTTATTAGTGTTGAACAAAGAGTGTACTCGAGTAGACCTTAGGATTAGGGTTGAAAACAGGTGGTATTCTACTAGACTGCCTTTGTCTAGGGGGCGGAAACGTTGTTTTCGGAGAGCTGGCAGCAATCCAAAAGAGTTGAACTGCTTTCATATCGAGGGTGTTTTGTGGCCACTTGGTCAATTTATGTAATAAAAGTGTCGTGAGCAAATACACTGTCACCTATAAATTTTTCAAATTTTATTGAAGGTCTGAGAGACTGAATGTGTGTTTGGGAGAGGGGACGGTCTAAAGTTGGATTGAAAGCTTCATACCTAATTAATTGGATGTATGGATAGATAGATAGATAGATAGATAGATAGATAGATAGATAGATAGATAGATAGATAGATAGATAGATAGATAGATAGATAGATAGATAGATAGATAGATAGATAAACAAGAAATAACATAAAAGAGCATTGTTAAATATAGCGAATAATTCATTCTTTACTATTAGAGTTTATAAGCGAATATTGTATATAATCTCGACCATGTAGTTTCATAAGAGAATACTTGTTTGATCCCTATGGCACTGTAGTAGTTATTTGGTATGTTCATATGAGCAAACGAATAAATGAGTTTATAAGAGAACACTGAATTTTCTGAGTGAATTGTAAGATAAATCTGAGAGAATTTTGGATGAAGCTGAGTGGATGTTGACCTTATAGACACTTTACTTAAGACTGCTTGATGTGGTGTCTAGGGTCCCAGTGAATATCTTAGCATCAGATGCACATGTGATCCATTGAACAGGTCTTTTGCCCATGTGTCATTCTGATCTAACAATGCTCGCATCTCAGCGCTAATCAAATCAACATCCAAGATAAAGTGTCGATCTTCAACAGTAATATACAGAATGATTTCCTCTGTGTTGAGGTAAGTATTATGATTATATCTTAGTAACACCAGAAGCCAAGATATATGTTACCTCTAAAATCAGTTTACTTCGACTGACAAATATAGGGTGTCTTCTGAAACATTTATTGGTTAGTTTGGTGAGTAGCAGCTCAGGCATTTTTCTAAGTTGGGGATAAGTGACGTAGGTTGAATATGTAGGAAGTGTGGGCATGTGTAACTTTATAAATAAGACTGAAAAGCATGCTAATAAGTTATCTACACGAAGCAGTATCTTAACATCATTGGTAGAACAGATTTGATGATGAAAACTCTTGCCTGCAGTTGCATCAGAAAAGTTGAAACATATCGAATTCTCAACCTACGTCACTGGCAGGAAAACATATCTCCAAATATATGGACAGTGAGTGTCCAGTTAACAAGTTACTTTCCACTATTCTTCACCTTTCAACTGTCCGTGCATGATGGTCGCATGACCTATATCCTAAGTACATAACAAAAGTAGATATTGCACCACAGTTCACAAGGTCGGCTAATGGTGTGGCATAGAAAAAAAATGAAAATGTTAAATAATGAAAATCTTTAATTAAAACAGCATATTTTGCATAGACTCGTCTAACATAGAATCTGCCTTTAATTTTAATTAATGCAATGAGACTATATGTGCATTCATGCAAACTACAATTTATCATGACCACCCACTCGTCTAGATGTTACACATGTAGTTAGATGTACGAAACATAGCAGGATGCAAGGAATTAAATTGAGTGGGTGAAAATTCAAACATGCATAAGAACTGTGCGTCCTTCCTGATGAAATCATCAGCTGACATTTCCAGCAAGATCAATAACTAGTTTCCATTTTAGACAAATGTTTGACATTTCCATCACGATCAATAATTAGTATACACTTTAGACAAATGTTTGACATAAACATTAAAAAGAATACTACCGATACAGAGTTCTCCATTTAAGTTGAAAAACCCCGCCTGGTACTGCTTCCAATTCTGGTAGAAATCTATTGAACTATCTTGTATTCTTTGGATCACCTGTCAGGATTTATTGTGAAATAATATAGTATGAGTGTTCCCTATTCATCCTTATTTTCCTAGTTATCTAAAAGACTGTAAGGTGGAGGGGATTTATTGTGAAATAATATATTATGAGTGTTCCTTATTTTCTTAGTTATCTAAACAAAACTGTAAGGAGCGAGGACAATTGTATGTTTTGATAAGTATATTTACTCTTAAATCCAATTTTATAATATAGACTCTGTCTGCACTTTTATTTGAAGGTACTGAAGGGGTGAGTGAATCAATATATTTATTGTGTCCACACTCTGCCAGACTTTACTTGTACATTCACTGTCCACCATACATCATTGTGAGGTTTGTGTGCAGTCTGTGGTCATGACTAATAAATCAGGGCATAGGGCTTGCTGACCTGAAAAAAAAGTTTATTCAAACGTCTTTTATGATGAATAGACTATTGCAAATTATATTTGAAAGAAAGCAATAATTCATAAACCAATTATTAAACATGGAAGGCATTTGCTCTGTCACAGTATCTTTACTTTGTTACCCTTCACTGCTTGTTTCTGCACCAAGTACCTTCACACGTATACATTCATGACACACTTTTACGAACTGCTCTTGGTAAGATATTTGTAATGATGTCGCTCAGAGTAAGCGTCAGTACTAGAAACACAACAAGTCTGAAACACTCTTAAAGAGAAACCATGCACAAGACAACTAAAGAAAGAATCATTGTATAAGCTATAAAATATACAATTTCTTTGCCTTACTGGTACTATCATCATTTCTACTTTCTGTAAGGCCTACTTCCTATAATGTCTTACTGGTACTATCACCATTTCTTTTTTTAAGTAAGCCTACTTCCTGTAATAATGTCCTACTGATACTATCACCATTTCTACTTACAGTAAAACCTGTTTCCTGTAACATCTTATTGGCTTTAAATGTTAGATCAGATTCCTACAAGTTTGACTTTGTCTGATACAAATGTCATTAGTGGATTTCATACACTTCATTCTAGCATTACAATATATTAGACAAAAACATAAATGCCATTACTTTCTGTGTCGTCCTGTCATTACAATATATTAGTGAAAATATCATTGCTTTGTGTGTCATCATATCATTACAATATATTAGTCAAAATACCATTGCTTTCCATGTGTTACATTCCAGCATTTGTTTAAAGTCCCTGCCTCAGCACGAGGATTTAAAGGTTGTTAATTTTATTGTTACACCTATGCTGACTACAAACAGGTTGCCAAAGTCACCGTTCAGTCTCCACAAATTGATTCACTTGGTTTATATATTAATTATACTGACAGATGAATCTGTGTAATATTGTGTGAATTGGACATGTTGTCCTAATAATGACTAATTATACATACAAAATCATCCACACAGCTCCGCCCCCAGCCCACTTCTCCTTTGGTCTTTCTCGCTCATAATTATAATCATTATAATTAGTCAATTTCCGTTATTATGATAATATAAAATTTTAATATTTTAATATTTAACAAAAGAGTGAATGCTCAAATCAAAGTCATCTGGACCACCTATTCTGTCTTTGAATGTTTATATGGATTGTAACCCAATGAATTCGACAATCTGATTTTCCTTTAAACTCCCCTTTCTTTTTGCATTCCTCTTCCTTCTCTCTCTCACTCTTGGATCAAACCTCTGGAGTTAGTGTGGATTAGAAATATTTCAAAGTGTAGCAATAAAGATAACAAAATCAGTGGACTGAGCTGTTGACTTTAATTATAACGTTTCATAAATGTGTATCAGTAATTTTTAACCCGTCTTGAATTTTCTTATTATGATTGATATAAATTGTTGTTATTTTCTCCTGACATTGTGGCCAGAGAACAGAGTGAAATCAAGTTAACTCATGTTCCATAATTTGTAATAATTCACTCTGATGTATAATGATGTTGTGGGTGCTGAAGGAAATATTAATTTGATGATTGTAAAATGTGTGTGCTCATTTGAAACATTTTGTTTGATATAATAATGATAACCCACGTGTATGTGTGATATATTTTATTTCTTATTATAACATGCATGTGCATGGTCTAGACTATTTCTAGTTTCATTGTAAAACTATGAAGTGAGGTCAAAATTGTAACAGGACACGTCGCCACGTTGGACTATGAAACAAACAATAGAAATTCCTTCACTAACAAATATGCATTTAAAATAATAACAAGAAATTTAATTTTAAAAAGTTAACAAGATAAAATTACAGATACAAAGTCATCAAAAGCAATTTTTCTACACTAGTCACTTCCTGAATGGGCACTCTACTTATGCGCTGGAATGATGACACAGTCCTGTAAACTTATATCTGCCACACAAGGACACATACAACACTCCTACTGGACCTCAGCCACATTAACATGCAAACATCATTCCTATTGGACCTCAGCCACAAAACACGTAGACAACATTTCTATTGGTGCTCAGCCACAAAAACACGTCAGGACACGATATAATACAAAGGGGATTACAATACACCACCGCACTACGGCCACACTACATACGACCAATGTACATCAAGTCCCCTTCAACTACCTCGACACCACACCGCCATTATATCACTCTACTGCTACACAAATTAAACCCTGACACGAAAACATATATACAGTGCAAACAAAGACTACACATTACAACACTTTCAATTACCAAAAAACAGCAACCTTCCGAACAATTTTCAAAACCAAAATAGCGCAGACAAAAATGTCAATCACAACAGAAACACTCTGTTGCCAAACAGGAAATAACATATGTTCACAGTGGTCATAGACTTCCTGGCAAGCAAGAACACTAGACAAAAATATATAGAACACAACGAGCTTCCTCGACCCCCAACTTCCTCTTACCCCCCCACCCCGACAACTCCCTTAACGAGAAAGATTTACAACAAGAAAAAGACAAGATCTGGGTGGACGGTTGTCACAAAAGCTGAGACCTCTTGCAGAAGTAGGATATCCGCTTGCAGTCATAAGCAAGTGTAGTCGTATACATTTATTGACCTATATGTGTAGTTGAAACACAAACATGTCACGTGACAAAACCTTTATATAGAAAATCTAACAAAACTTCTTCACTCAGCTTAGAACAAATTTTACTTATTTTACTTACAGTGAGTAGAAGCTAGTCCCAGTTTAAGATCAGATAGACTGGTATTGTTAATGAAATGGTCTAAAATTAATTTACATCTTTTCTTTCAGCTGAGTGTCAATGTGAATAGATAAAATTAATAGCCATTGACACCTGAATACGTTAAATGATAGTTAGCAGTCTATTGCCACTGCAATGTTAAATTGCAGAAATACCTGATCACCGATTACCCAATCATTCTATCACTTCTTGAGACCACAGCTAGCTGTGTGCTAACCATGTGAGGGTGGAGCTACAGTACAGATTTGCGTCAGCAAGTCGCCTACAATCTGTATACTGGTACTTTGTCAACAGGCAATGTATTGAAGCTTGCAGTCTGTATACCAGTACTTTGTCAACAGGCAATGTATTGAAGCTTGCAGTCTGTATACCAGTACTTTGTCAACAGGCAATGTATTGAAGCTTGCAGTCTTTATACCAGTACTTTGTCAACAGGCGATGTATTGAAGCTTGCAGTCTGTATATCAGTACTTTGTCAACAGGCAATGTATTGAAGCTTCATTCCTGATTTACATTTAAGTTGAGTACTTCAAAACAAAGATATTGAAATGGAGTGTACACTAAACTTCCAGTAGAACACAGTCCTATAGAGAAACGTGGGAAAGAGAGAGAAATGACACTGAATGACTTTTGTGCAAGAGTGAGGTTATTGTTTTCTCTGAGTTAGTTTAGAACTATTTATCAGAACTTGTAATGTAAATTACTTTTATTAACTATCCTTTTATTTTCATTAATTATTTTTTTTAAAGTTTTACTGTTAAATTTTCATCTCCTGTAACATCCATAAATATAATTGTCACGTCTAACATCTGTCTAGCATTTAAAATATGTCTAGTGCATGTCCCTTGTCTCGTCTTATCTGTTTAGAGTATGTCTCTGTCTTGTCTTCCCTGTCTAGTGTCTGCCCATTGTCTCATCTTATCTGTCTAGTGTCTATCCCTTGTTTCATATTCTCTTTCTAGTGTCTGTCCCTTGTCTTGCCTTATCTCTCTAGTGTCTGACCCTGTCTACTCTTATCTGTCTAGTGTGTATCCTTTGTCTCGTCTTGTCTGTCTAGTGTGAGTCCCTTGTATCGTCTTTACTGTCTAGTGTCTGTCCTAGTCTTATCTTCTCTCTCTAGTGTCTGCCCCTTGTCTCGTCTTGTCTCTATAGTGTCTACACCTTTGTCTCGACTTATCTGTCTAGTGGGTCCTTTGTCTCGTCTTATCTGTATAATGTGTGTTCCTTGTATCGTCTTAGCTGTCTAGTGTCTTATCTGTGGGGGAAATCATTCATCTGGGGACTCGTATGAGTTTCTGGAAGTGATGACGTCAATTGTTGTCTCGTCATAGATATTAATTAAATATGAGAGGTCAACAGTACCCTACACTATTGCAGAATTCCGACTAAAGTCTGGAGTGAAAGGTAAATGGACTGTAGTTTAAGGTAAATGGATTATAGTGATAGGTAAATGGATTGTAATTAAAAGTAGACATTAGTGAGAGATGGATTCTAGTTATTTGTTACATCCATTTTATTATATTTCGCAAATGAAATATATCCCTGCATATTATACTCATGACACAGCAATTACTGTATCTATGACATATCAGTCTGTATAAAGAGTTGTCATGATTTGGGAATAGCACATACTTTGATAGTTAATTTAATTTTCCGTTAATGCAATGTCGCTGTGACAGGAGTTGTCGGGATTTGGGAACAGAAGAGCCTTTGACAGTTAATTTAATTTGTCGTTAATACAACGCCATTGTATAATGAGTTGTCATGATTTGGGAATAATACAGACTTTCACCGGTAAGTACTATGATGTCGTGGACTATACTGAAAGGAACAAACAAGTAGGAGCGAAGTAAGTAAAGGAAGGATAGAGTAGACGAACTGATAGAGAGAAGACATGAAAAAAAAGAAAGTAAGTGAAGGATAGAGTTGACGAATAGATAGAAAGAAGACATGAAAGAAAGAAACGGAAATGAAAAATATAAAAGTTAAAGAGAAAAGTAAACGAATAAAATAGTAAAAGAGAGGGAGATATAGAAAGAAGAAATAACAGATAATGAAGACAAAGGACAAAAGAAAGAAAGAATACAAGCACATTGAAAGAATTATGACAAGCTTGTTTGACGTCACGTTGATGTTTGCGTCAAACGTATGACGTACGTCGTCATGACAACAGGACATGTCTTTGTTCACCTTGACGACAAAGAAGAAAAAAATAACACAGAGAGAAATATGAGGAAAATGAAGACGACATCAGTGATGTTACATTTACAGACTTACAGACAGTGTAAATCACACAACACATTGAAAAGTACACGAACACACTACACTCAGTTTTATTCATGACACGTTTATTTCATTAGAAAGGAAACAATAATAAAGTAATTTATGAATTTAACGTAGAGTATAACATTTACAATCATAGCCATTAACGTCGTAGTTATCACGATTTTACACAATGATACGTGAATCGGTTAACTTTCAAAGGTCTTCAGTTTAAAGCGTTCATCGGTTATCGTTATTCTCATTCGTGTAGATGTAATCATCATTGTAGTGAAAACATCAGAGAGGCCACCAGTCAATCACCACCAGTTGTGACGTACAGCGTGACATGGCGATAAGTCTGCCAAGCCAGTCATACAACAAGCCACTTTCTTTCTCCACAACGACGACCTTTCTCTCCAGACCTTGAACATCACGCCAGCTTGCCACTGTCACCAGATCACCGACACCAAGCGCCGTGTCACGAATGGCGGCTTCATCACCTTTCTCCACCACGCGCAAAGGCACGTGACGGTCACGCAGACCCCGGACCAGACCGCTAGCCGTTGTAATCTTTATAAAAAACAACTTTATCCGGTCATCAGTCGGGTAGTCCTCACACAACACCAGGTCATCGCGGTATTGAAGAGGTGGAGGGCCGTTACTCTCCCCTGACATTAGATAGAAAAATATGTTGTAAAACTGTCATTTTGTATCCGCATATCCACCCGTCCTCGTATTCTCGCACCTGTCCATTCACTTGTCCACCCATCCATCTATTCTTCCAATCTGTCATCAGTCCACCCGTTTGTATTCGTCAGTAATGTTTTCACTCACGCACTGTCGGGCACATCACACCAATACCAGTACTGCCAACGTCCAGTTCTGTCAGGACACGGGCGACTTCATGTCCACACTCTACAGTCTACACAGTCAAGTGGCCAGTCCCCTGTGTGACCTGACTGACCTTCATGGTGTTTGATTCGCATGACTGGCGGGCCGTCTGTTGGAACAGAGACGTCACTGAACGTGTAGCCATGGACTTGTTTATTCATTATTTCCCATGACTCCATCACCTCCCTGACGACGATTGGCGGTGACCTTAGAGGCGTTGTTAGCTTGGCCACTTCCAGACATAATGGCCTGACGTCATGATAAAGAGATGCACCCCATATGTACACCCCGGGTACTTGAACAATGAGCTGATCACAAAACTCCGTGAATGATTTCCTGTTTCTACAAAATGAATACATGAGGATTTTACGTCTGTTTGATGACGTCAAACAATGTCGAGTTATGACGTCATGACGTTTATTTAATGCCGTCATTAGATTTTAACGTAATTTTCAACGTTGCTATTCAAGTCAAAATTTTTCTTTCCATCATTCACAGCGTTTACGTGCAAATCATTCGTTGTCTTACTGTTTGTCTGTCTGGTTACCAAAGTACGTACATTACAACAAATACATTTACTGGCGAGATTCTTAATCAGTTAGCCGTTAGTCTGTTGTTAGATAAAACTGTCCGTTAGTGAGTGTCTTTGTATTTGTCAGTGTTTTAAGTTAACAAACCTGTCATAACGCACGACATCGTCTGCAATCACACACAGTTGTCTCCCGTCAATCAAAGGTTTCAGACGTCTGACTGCAGTCTCCACTTCTCCATCTTTCCCAAAGTCAAACTGATGTCGGTGTACACGTAGTTTGATCGTTGATGTCTTCTCTGTTTCCTGAAGTTGATGTTCGATGACGATTGTCGCTGCACGGCTTCCATCCCATGTACTGACAACATGGACGTCGTGTTCACACTGTAACCAGGTGAGACCCTGCATTATCAGGACAATGGTTTTACCTGTTCTGGGTGGGCCGCTGAGAAAAGCCCGGGGTGGTGACCGATTCAAAATGTCCACTTGTTGTGGAAATAGTACGAGTCTGGCCACTCTCTCCCCAGTCTCGGACACTGCCTCCCCCAGTGTCCTTATGTTCAGACGTGGGACTGTAACACTGTGAACTTCCACTCTTGTCGCTGGACCACAGAACCTGAAATGGCGAATTGTAAAGAAATTGACAAAATTAAGATAGAACAATTTATTCATCAATTTTGATGTATTTATACTTAGTCACTACAAGTTTAATATAATTTTTACATCGTCGTATTTACAGATTAAGAAAAAAATAGATACAGTTATAAGTCACGTGACATAGAAAACAAATGGTGAACCCATAAAACCTTCCAATAATAACAAAACGACCAAACTGAATTTTATAGGAAAATGTGATAATGATGAAAATTTTACTCATTCGCACAGCATTGATGCTGGAGTGAAACAAACTCTTTCCTGGAAAGACTCCAAAGTGAACAATCTTCTTCGTATTTGATATTCTGATGAATTAACTGGATACAGAGATGTGAGTGTACATCTTGTGAGAGAAAGTAACACCTACTGATTAATGAATGCCAAACAACAACCAATTAAAATATGTCACCTGGTATGGGTGAATGCGTGAATGTGAAATGTTTGTGATTGTGAGGCATCAAGTAAGTTAAATGACTGTTTGAATAGTCACGTGATTAAAGTGTGTGCATTTGATAAATCAAAATAGTAAATGTATACGTGTAAAAGATGTAAAGTAAATAAATCTGAGAGTTTGAGGCAAGATTTCTTCAAATGTGAAGATTAAGGTCAATGTAATTTAAGAACACTTAATATACTGCTATATCCAAACTCACACTGTAACACTTTCTTCTTGATTATATTCCATTAGCCGTACAGGAAGAGTGACATTTCTGGTTGAAGTGTGGAAGGCGAGAGATGGGTAGCAAAATAGTTGTTTCCAATGCTATGCATGCTATATGTCAGTAATTGAAATATCTTTGTTCGTGTGTAAGAGATCGGGTAATTAGAAGTCTGTGAAAGGTACTGTACTTAAGATGCAGTGTTGTTGGGATCAGATATTAATATGTGACGTATTTATAATTTTGTTGTAATGTATGTGTGTATGTACGAGTGAAGAGAATGAAATGATACACATAGAAGAGACAACATATGGGAATGAAAGAAAAAATACCAGAGATGTGCGTTTATTCATTCATTCTTTTACCTAGCCAGTAATTGCTCATATAAAGTTGACGTCATTAGTGACTCAGTTCCAGACGCCCTGATTACATGCTGCCACCACACTCCTAGAGCATGAAAAGTACTTAGATTGACGTCTGAAGACAATTGTTTGTCTGAGAGTTGATCCCACAGCAGACACAGTTTCACGGCATCATCAACACTGGACGCCAAGACATTGACATAAGACCTGAAAGGGGAAGGTCAAATTGTAGACATTAACATTACGCAAATAACAAGCTAAATGAAACATTGACATTACATATATAACAAGCTAAATAAAACATTTACATGTTTATAATAAACTAAATAAAACATTTACAAGTATATAACAAGATAAATAAAGCATTTACATGTATATAACAAGATAAATAAAACATTTACATGTATATAACAAACTAAAGAAAATATTGGCATTGCGTATATAACATTCATATTATTAAGTAACACGCCAATTAAAACCATAACACACCTATGAATGAACAGGCTTTATTTAAATTAAAAGCAAATTAAACCATAAAAGTAATATCATTAAATAATTCTAACTCATGTAACAGAGCGAAATAAAACCACAAAGAAGGAAAATGACATCAAATACATTTTATTTATATAATAAAATCAAAATTATCATTTAAAAACAAATATTTACTTTATTAGAAAAAATAAATCAGACACAAATATACATTAATTATGTAACAAAGCCAAATGAAACTATATGCAAATTACACATTAATCAGTCTTATTTGTATAACAAAGCCAAAGAAAACCTAAATCAACCTCAAATAGACTTCATTTATAGAACAAAGTAAAAAAAAAATACCTACTTACATGAGAAAGGTTTCTGTGTAAATAATTTAAACCTATTAAAATGCCAATACTAATCTAAACACATTCACATCACAACATAAAGTTTATTTTTGAATTTATACGTAATTTCTTTTCTAATTTATTTATTTTTAACAGCGAAAACATAGGAAAGTGAATATGTGACAACAGTTTGCAGACAATAGTTCATTTTACTGATTCCTACTGAACACACTGAATAATTTTGGTAAAATAGTTCATGTTACTGATTCCTACTGAATACACTAGTAATTTTGGTAAAATAGTTCATGTTACTGATTCCTACTGAATACACTAGTAATTTTGGTAAAATAGTTCATTTTACTGATTCCTACTGAATACACTAGTAATTTTGGTAAAATAGTTCATGTTACTGATTCCTACTGAATACACTAGTAATTTTGGTAAAATAGTTCATGTTACTGATTCCTACTGAATACACTAGTAATTTTGGTAAAATAGTTCATTTTACTGATTCCTCCTGAAAACATTGAGTAATTTTGGTAAAATATCACTTTAATAGTGTCATTTTCATGAAATACATGGAAATATTTTAAATCATTATAAAATATTGAAACATTTTAGCAATAATTTATGTATCTTATTTACAATTAAAACAAAATCTCTCTCTCTCTCTCTCTCTCTCTCTCTCTATATATATATATATATATATATATATATATATATATCTATTTGTGACAGAGTAAATTTTCCACTTCCTTTTTTAAAATATAATTGTGTATATAAACTGCTAAATTGTCAGATAAACCAAGTCTTGGGCACTCTTTACGGTGTTATTTTTGAAAATGTTAGAGTTGAAGTAAACAGCCCGAGGCAAGAATATTATAGATTTGTTGATCTATTTCTAATGGAAACTGAGTGAACAGTTTTTTTATTATCCAATGATTATGATTTATGAGAACAAGACTAGCCAGTGGGTTGAGTTTAAGTAATTCACTTGCTGTAGAGAATTCTTCTCTGATCACGTTTGAATTCAGAGTGGAAGAAGAAAGTCTGTCTTTAAGGCAGTTGTTAACTTCATCGTGAATTGGACTCACTGATTGTAAGAAAATGGACTTAAGAATTTGTCATGCATTTACCATTGATATGTGTGACAAAGTAAATTTGCCCCTCATTATTTTAATTTTTATTTTTATTTATTTTGCTAAATTCTCACATTGAATTGACCTTGTGCACTCCTTATGGTTATTTTAAAAGTGTTTGAGTTGAAGTAAACAGCCTAAAGTAAGGATATACTATATTTGCTGACCTAGTGAAAACTAAGTGCGCAGTTATCTTTTATTATTCAATAAATATGATTTATGAGATCGAGACTAGCAAACGGGCTGAGTTGAAAGAGTTTACTTGTAGTAGATAATTTTACTATCTATTCACTTTTGAATTTGAAGACAAAAATAGAGAAGGTTCTGAATGCAATTGTTTGCTTGAGTGGTGAGTTTAACCTGATTGATTGATTGATTGAGAGAGAGAGAGAGAGAGAGAGAGAGAGAGAGAGAGAGAGAGAGAGAGAGAGAGAGAGAGAGGAACATTTCATACATTTTATCTATTGATATGTTTAGTGTTATGTAAAGATGTACTATATAAGTTTATAACTTTTACATTTACAATAAATGTTAGAACTAAGCTGCACTCATGTGGTGTAATAATATGTGACATTGTTTGATACATTGTATTTATTGTACCACGTGTGCATGGGGCTAATAACTGCTGTTGCAGGAGATTGTAAGATTTTAGAATAGATGTGAAATAGAACAGAGTTATATTGTGATGAATAAGAAACTTAGGCTTGCTCCTTGATTGTATGTTTCAGTCAGCAAGCAGCTTTCTTGTGATTTCTTATGATTTCTTCTTTTTTTGTGTGTGGTTGTATCTCACTCTGTGAGTGTGAGTTTGATCCTGAGCTGGAGTCTCAAGTGGAGCCTCAAGTTCAATTTTCAAGTTCCTAGCTACCCTTGTTTGTTTACTAGTCGTGACTTGAGTGACCGGAAAGCTTGCAAAGTGTGTTGCAGAATGTGTAAGAATAAGGGAGTATGCCACACCCCTATTTATGATGTACCAAAACAAGGATGCTAAGTACACCAGTCCAGTGAAGATGACACAATCATTGTGATTGTTTTCTGCTCAAAAATCTGATGGCAAGAGAGCGTCAGTCAATTGAGAGAGGAACCACGCATCAGTGTTTTCTTGCACACAAAGCACGAATACACAACACACTTACGTGACCCCAAGGACGAACACACAGCACACTGACGTGACCCAAAACACGAATACATATGTGACCCAAAGAATGAATGCACAACATACTTACATGACCAAAAGCACGAATGCACAGCATACTTACATGACCCAAAGCATGAATACACAACATACTTACGTGACCCAAAGCATGAATACACAACATACTTACGTGACCCAAAGCACCAATACACAACATACTTACGTGACCCAAAGCAACAATACACAACATACTTACGTGACCCAAAGCACCAATACACAACATACTTACGTGACCCAAAGCACGAATATATTCCTCAAGTGGAGCAAGATGAGGAAATGGCGGAATGTTGTAATTTTTTATTTGACGAACACGATTTAAAAACGGTTTTGTTTGGACCAGACTTTGATCGTGTTTAGCAAGCTCTGCTGCATACATATCAAGTATTTGTTGTTTTATGGTTAATCTCACTTTGACATTCTGTAGACTTGTAATTAATTTATCCACGTCTTTCTGTGAATTCTTCAGCTGATATATTTGGTCGTTCAGAATCATGTCGACCTCACTACGCGTCGTTTGTGTATGGACACCGCTTTCTTCTGCAGTTTTATAGCACTCTATGTTTCTACATAACGTCTCTAAGCCGCTAGCGTCACTCTGTGCTTGAGTTTCGCCCGTCGTCCATGTTGTGGGCAGTGTTTGCTGCTTGTGATCATATAACCATTCACTTGATGAGTGGATATTAGAACAGGTGTTACAAAGGTAATGACGACAGTCAAGACACACGTGTGTCACTTTAGTTTCATGACACTGGTCACATGACGTTTTCCTGTCTTGTCTCAGACGTTCATAGACCATCTTTTCAATGACGTGATCTTTGCACATGTTATCAATTATGTCGCTGATTGTCTCCCCTTGGACTAGAGGTATTATTTGATGACATGAAGAACAACGTACTGGCAAACCTTCTCTCACAATTAACTGTCTTACACATCTCCTACAAATCAGATGACCACAAGGGAAGATAACTGGACCCAAACACAAATCACAACAATTGGAGCAGTCAGTCAGATCAACAGGAAATATGCAAGCTTCATCCATCTTTTCTTTTTAAGTTTTAAACTTTAGAGAAAACGAATTGGCAAAGATCTGGCAGACTCTCACCATCCATATCCTGAAAGTATGGAATGTATGAATGATGTTATTTATTGTACTGTAATAATGTATGTATTACTTAAAATAAAACAAACAAACAGGAATTTGCTTAATTCCTAAGATTGTGAATATCGATTGTTTAAAATAATAATCCTTATCCGCTCTTGTATCCATTGTACAGCGTATTAATATCATTAAAATAATCAAGGAATCTTTGACTGGAAAGAAATAACATTTTAAATTTATTCTCTGTGTAAATTATGTCAATGCAAAGTTATTGTGAACGGTAATTGTTGTAGATGTTATGTAGATTTAAAACGCAAAGTTCTTGTAAACGGTTATGGTTGTGTAGATTTCAAACACAAAGTTATTGAGATTTCAGTCGCCATATTTAGACTTGTGGAAAGATTTGATTATTACAAATATTGTTACATACAAGATACTTACTGGGAAGGCTCGAGATTTCAGTCGCCATATACAGATTTGTAAAAGGAAACAAGTGTGTTGTGCAGGAATGTCAACAATTCTTTAAAATACATACTCTTGTGTTCTCTAAGCAAGGTATCTACCAATAAAGGAATTGATCATTAAATTCTTTAAAATACATATTC
The DNA here is from genome assembly GCA_028829895.1 of Sinotaia quadrata. Taxonomy (NCBI): domain Eukaryota; kingdom Metazoa; phylum Mollusca; class Gastropoda; order Architaenioglossa; family Viviparidae; genus Sinotaia; species Sinotaia quadrata. The sequence continues at coordinate 138,168,922 of CM054180.1, read as the reverse complement.
TTGTGTTCTCTAAGCAAGGTATCACCAGTAAAAGAATTGATCATTAAATTCTTTAAAATACATACTATTCTGTTCTCTAAACAAGAAATAAAAGCAGTACCTTTCAATAAGTGTGTGGTTGTTACTTACCGTAAGTCATTGAAGTATTCCAAGAAAATACATAAAACACTCACTTATAAAACTGCATATTTTTTATCTGCAAATCTACTGATATATTTTGAATCCATCACGTTTGATACATATCTATGGAAATACTGAATGTAAGACTGTCAAACGTCAACTTTACACAGTTACATGAGAATTCAAAATGGCCTGCTCAAATCACGTGGTCACAATAAGTTTTGATTTCAAGTAATAGACGTGAAATAACATAATGAAACAAGCAAAGCACCCGAACAAAATGGCATACCTCTCGTCGTTAAACAGTATATAAGTTCTATAGCTACAAACTAAAAATAGGTTCTGGTAAAGAAAGGGTCGTTCCTACTGACCTAGATACGATACTATTGACCCGACACGGGAAAACCAAACACTAGCGTGTCATTGTGTGCACTGGTTTTCTGTGTGACGCTTTTTGCTTTTTTTTTTTGTGTGAGTACAATTGACTCTGAGGATCTAATATGGCTGTCAGACTATTTTAGCTGAATTCTCTAAATTGTAGATTTTGCTTGCTTGAACAGGATAAAGATATATTTTCAAATGTTCACAATATTGTGAGGAAATTAAATTGCTTCCTAAGCGATAGTTATGTAAATACTCACGAGCAAGTTATCTGCTACGTATTAATTATGTTGTCTTTGTATTAAATGTTTGTAAGAGATATATGAAATGGAATGTGTAATGACATGTTGTCTTTGTATTAAATGTTTGTAAGAGATCTTAAATGGACTGTGTAATGATATGTTGTCTTTGTATTAAATATTTGTAGAGATATATGAACTGGAATGTGTACTGATATGTTGTCATATTTGTGTGACCTTGTTTCGTGTATGTGACTTAAAAAGTCAGAAGTATAAACAGTAATTTTTCTAGGTAACCAGTTTATTACTAGGCGCAGTAAATTGTTGTCTTAAATAAAGCAAATAGTCTGAAAGAATGTCATAGATTTAATATTTTTTAAAGCAATTCCTTTTCGATTGTAGCAGGTGTAACATAGCAGGGAAATGTTTCATGCAGCTTGGTGTAACAGTGAGGCCAAGTGCTCTGTGTAGCAAGGAAAAACAGAGTAGAGAAATGCTTCAGGCAGCAAGGCATAACAGTGTAGAGAAGTGCTCCATTTTCTAATGTGTAACAGGGTAGCTAAGTGCACCATGCAACAATGTAACTAAGTGATTCAAGTAGCGAAATAAAAAAAAGACTAGACAATGTCACAGTGTAGGATCAGAGCTGATTTGTAGAGTAGCCTTCATATAACGAGTAAAACACTGAACGCAGTTTGACAATAGCTGACGTGGCACTTCTTACTATACAGCGACATAACTCTCAAGGCACTAGTTACTACATTGTGTCATATTACAACACTAAGGCACTAATTACTGCATTGTGTCATAGTATGACACTGCACATACTAGTTACTGTACTGTATCATATTATCATAAATGTAGGTGTCACATCCTTCCCTCCTGGATGGGGGTCAGCAGTGATGTCGACGACACACCGAGTGGCAAGATGTAAAAATATAACAACTCTCGTATACAATCACTACGATGTACTGGGGGGGGGGATTTATTATGTATGTGGGGTAAGTGTGAAGATCAATTGTAAGTCTGAGTGTGTGGGTATGAATGAGAGTATGAGGGACGGTCGGACAAATAAGTGCACTATGCACTTTCTCGCAGCAAAGAAAGCCAAACTCTTGATAAAGAGTTAACAAGAATTTATTCTAACACTATGGGCCTACTTTTACATGGCTGCTAGTCATTCACACAGAAGCATCCACACATAACATTCTTGGGGTGGGGGACCAGTTCATGGAATGATGAATAAAAAAAATAATACAAATAAACACTATAAACAGTGGAAATAACTGCAACAATCAAATGTGCGTTCATACCAATACGTGGGTGAAAACCCCAAAATTGTATGAATGTTAAATATATATCTAAAAGACAGTAATATCAAGTAGTAATAACCTTGGAAATCACATGCTAATCAAATTAGGCTGGCACAAATATATGCAGGTGAAAACCCAATACAATTTCTAAATATTAATAATGTCTCAACAATAAATGTTCTTATAAAAAGTCCTGGGTGAAAACCCAAATGTGAATAATTGTTTAAAGTTCGAAAAAATTCTCAGAATAAAAGACTATAAGAAGCCTACTTATTCCTAACAACCTAGAGTAATGTGCCATTAAAATTAAATATCCTACTTATTAATTCTGAAGAAATCATTGTGGAGATGCAGTGATAATGCGTCTGCAGAAAAATGATGATGAACACACTTGGCAACACACTGGCAGAGGCACAAAGTTAACGAACATAAACGGTGAGCTTCACAAATTTAGTTCAACTTTGTACATTGAAAGTATGCAGATTCAGGCAAAAAAGCACCGAACACTGAAGAGTGGGGTGTACGCACCACGTATACAAGTGATGACTTGTTATACCATTCCTCGCTGATGAGTGGGGTGTACGCACCACATATACAAGTGATGACTTGTTATACCATTCCTCGCTGATGAGTGGGGTGTACGCACCACATATACAAGTGATGACTTGTTATACCATTCCTCACTGATGAGTGGGGTGTACGCACCACATATACAAGTGATGACTTGTTATACCATTCCTCGCTGATGAGTGTGGTGTACGCACCACATATACAAGTGATGACTTGTTATACCATTCCTCGCTGATGAGTGGGGTGTACGCACCACATATACAAGTGATGACTTGTTATACCATTCCTCGCTGATGAGTGGGGTGTACGCACCACGTATACAAGTGATGACTTGTTATACCATTCCTCGCTGATGAGTGGGGTGTACGCACCACGTATACAAGTGATGACTTGTTATACCATTTCTCGCTGATGAGCGCAGGAAACATTTCTCGGTGATGAACGAAAAAGTATTTGAACGGTGATGACTGTTGGGTGAATAGAGTCGAATAGTCTTCTTTTCACTCAGTTTTCCTCCCTCAGTTATGTGGAGACACTTCTGATGAGGTTCGGACCAGTTGTAGAGTGCTGATGAGACTATGGAGTCTGGATGTAAGAAAGAACTGGAAGTATGACAAACACACACACTTCCACACATATAAATGGCGAATATTCGAAAAGTCTTTCTTTCTCCAAATTATCACAAAACTTGTCAGAAAGACGTCCAAAGCTCAGTATAGAAAAATATATAAACTTCCACACCTCTCTGTAGCTCGGATGATACACGCACTAAACTTATAATGGCGACACAGTCTTTTTATGTGACTTTTGATTTTTTCATCATTCCATGGCTTCTAGAAAACCTGCATGGCAAGAATACGCAACTTGACCTCAACTATAAATTTCTATTGTTTATGGGTGCACTTACTGAAAATATAGGTCTTATCTAAAAGTTACAATAAGAAGTATAAAAGATTAAATATAATTTCTGCCTACTCCTAACATAACTAACTAGTCATAAAGTAGATAAATAAATAAAGTTAATTAAAATACTAAATGTACATAACAAACGTACATGCACACAAACTCACTGACAGTGCATGATTGACGCTATATTCATTTCAAAAAATGATTACAACAAAACTAAATACACCTTGTGAGGTGACAAGGAGAGATAAAAAAATCTTTAAAATATTTTTTGATTACCTCCCCCCCCCCCCCGACCGTGACAGTAGGTAACTAGTTAATATAGAGATCATACTTAATTCTATGAATCTGGCTACTACATTATAACAAAAGCAAGTAGCTAGTTACTATAGAACATCATACATAATTCTATGGATATGGCTACTACACTGCCATATTACACCTCATACTGTACACAGCGTCATATTATTCTTCAAAATCCACTAATAACTGTACAAATTGGAATTAATTTTATAAATTGTCCTTTAATTTTCCTTGATTATTTTATAAAAAGTTTCTTGTCAATTTTTCAGCCATTGTTGTGTCAATCTCCTTATCATTTTCATCTAGTTTGACATCCATAAGTGTAATCATCACAACAGTCTAATATATCTCCTGATTCTGTTCTTGTCTCGTCTTATCTGTTGGGAAGTGATGACCTCATTTATTGTCTCATCATAGATAATAATTATTTATGAGGGGTATCAACAGGAACATGTTGTACACTATGCTTTATGTATTGTAAAACCATTTATAGCAAATAAAGCTAAATGGGACACTGAGATAATCATTCAATGTGAATTTAATGTAAACTATTTATTGGTTTATCTTGTATCTATTAAGATTCATGTAAATAAGGATATAAAAATAGTACTGTTTCATTTGTAAATATATCTATAAGACCAGATTTTGTAAAGTATAAGTTAGTGTATAGCTAACATTTAATGACGTGAACTCGTAAGAGTGATCTATTGCTGTTGCCATAAAGGCTTAACATTGTTCATATTTATTGGCAGAGAGATACATTGTTTATTTCAGCTGGCCTTCTTTCGAGTTGATCTTCGTGTTCACTCTGAAACACACATTATTCCTGTCACAAACTGACGGTCATCGACGTGACGTCATCGATAAAGGTGAGAGGTACTGCATAAGAGATGATGATGACAAACTCATCCACAATGACCACGTGAAAAGGTCTACCATACTCAATCCAACATCGAGCAGATGAACACTATTGTTAAACGAATGATAAGACAGGACAGTATATAAAAGGTTTCAGTTGATCTATGTTTTGGAAATCAAATTCTATTGTTTTCTATTGTTATTATTATAATTATTATTAAATCTTCTTGTCTTGTTATCTTAAACCCACATTTTGTTTACTTTGTTAGCATGACAAAAAGAAAAGATTTGGCTGTAGGTGTTCTGAGCTGGACATTGTGGATATTATAAGTCGTAATTAATCAAAAGGGAAAGATAATGTTTGCCGATTCAAGGCAATTCAATCAGCTAATTTGCCACTATGTTAGACGAATATTGGTCCCAAAGAACAGGCTGCAAAGAGATTGAAGAATAGATTAGGCCACCTGGCTGTTGTCAGTATTAGAGCTAATACAATAACTTAAATGATTTATAGTTATTAATCTGATATTGCAACAGAGTCGGTAAATATAACCAGACATGTGAAGGATTGGTAAGGACCTGCTTCATAGCTACTTTGCTTCCTTGTATATCCCTAGGCCAGTTATCAGTGGCCATTTCATAGTTATCAAAGTACTTTATACTTCATCCACTAGACAAGTCATCAATAGTCATTCTATAGTCACCGAAATATTCTAAAGTTCAACATGTAAGCCAATCATCATTAACCTTTTCATTGTCATCAATGGGCGTTATAGTTCAACCATTAGGTCAATCAAAAATTACACTGTTTATTTAGATACAGTTGACACAACAGGCACATTGTTTAACTAAACATGATACAGTTGACACAACAGGCACATTGTTTAACTAAACATGATACACTTGACACAACAGGCACATTGTTTAACTAAACATGATACAGTTGACACAGCAGGCACATTGTTTAACTAAACATGATACAGTTGACACAACAGGCACATTGTTTAACTAAACATGATACAGTTGACACAACAGACACATTGTTTAACTAAACATGATACAGTTGACACAACAGGCACATTGTTTAACTAAACATTATACAGTAGTGTGTATTGTCTCCATGAGTGACGCGAGTAGTCAAATAGAGTCTACACTTTCCAGAGGCTTTTGCAGTTCAACGAAATACACTCTCTCTCTCTTATACACACACACACACACATACACACATACACACACATATATATACACACAAGCACAAACACATACACATACACACATATACACACATACACACACGCACGCACATACACACACACACGCATAATTTTGCACATGTTTAGCCCACACCCAATATTAAAGAAAGGGCACACTATTTTGGCGTTAATTAGAGCGTGACATGCTTGCATTACCACCTTGAGCAATTTCAAACCGTGATTAAACAGCATTTCCACATTGTAGTGTCTGGTGCTCTACAAGTTATAACATGACGCTGTGAAGGAACAGTGATTTTGGAAACACGCGACGTATTGCTGTTAACTATTGATTTTGAAGACACATGACGTATTGCTGTTAACTATTGATTTTGAAGACACATGACGTATTGCTGTTAACTATTGATCTCGAAGACATATAACGTAATGCTGTAACTAATGTTTATGAAGACACAAGTAACAAGTGGTTTCGGAGATATAATTTTATGCTTACTGCTATACGGTGCAATATAATGTATAATAGGACACAATTAAGTAAGTGGTGCTCTAAGAGTTGTTACATAGACACACATGACATACACCATTGATGTTTGGATGGGGCCCAGTTTTATTATGTCATACCAAGGAACGTTTTATTGGGTGTGTGTGTTGTGAGTGAGTATCATGAAGTGAATAAAAGGACGAACAGACGAACGGTGCCAAACAATACGAATACAAATTCTTTCGCCCCTCTCAAAGTCTAAGAATAACAAGAGAGTTGAAAGATGGTTAAATCAGGTTATTTATTTCCCGATTTAAAGTGGGCACTACTCTTTCGCACAGTGATTAGTCATACATTCAACTTTCCAATGTCATACACTCTGTGGGAAATAAGGGGAGATGAAAATGACAATAATCCAATGCTCTAAGAGTTATAACATGACATTGTGCAATAACTACATTAATTACTTGCTACACTTTGTCGTTACATACGTCGAACGACATTAGTTACTTAGTAACCTTATATTACATCTCCCCAAAAACCCCACGTTACTGCATAATTTTATTTTGTAATTCCTAAGAGACAAGCATATGCACTTTATCTTGTTAGGTTTACTATTTCATATGAAGTTAATAATATTTGTGGGTATATAATGTGCCAATGACAAAGTACAATACTATAAAGTAGTGGTTACAAAATGAGAGTGACAAGGTATAATACTATAAAGTAGTGGTTACAAAATGAGAGTGACAAAGTATAATACTATAAAGTAGTGGTTACAAAATGAGAGTGACAAGTATAATACTATAAAGTAGTGGTTACAAAATGACAAAGTATAATAGTATAAAGTAGTGGTTACAAAATGAGAGTGACAAAGTATAATACTATAAAGTAGTGGTTACAAAATGAGAGTGACAAAGTATAATACTATAAAGTAGTGGTTACAAAATGAGAGTGACAAACTAACATATATTACATTAAAGCCAGAGTTTAAAAAATGAGACTGATAAACTAACAACATGTAAAACTGTAACACATGTGTCACTTAGTTAATGAAGATATTTTTTATTATTATTAATTAATCTTTCATAACTAATTTCAAGTGATGATAATATTAATTTTATTTTATTAATGATCCTCCAACAGACACCATTTGTCTGTCACTTGGCGGATATTTTGGCGTTGTAAACATTTTCACAGTTCCACAACATAAAACAACGTTTACACTTTACAGTCACATAAGGTTTTCTGCAGGTGGAAAACTTCTTACTAAAGGAGAAGACAAATCTGTATTTAGCGAATCCCCATCCACCACTTTCTTCTCCAAAATACGAATATCAATATCAATATCAATATGCGTATGGTCAATAAATTTAACAATAAATTTATTTTAAAAAAATCAACTATTCAAATGACAATTACAATGAAACAGATAATTTGACATCAATATTCAATGAACCCATGTTTGTGTAATTATATTTTAGTCTCTCTCTCTCTCTCTCTATATATATATATATAAATGCCTCTGTACAATATTCAGCTTATTATTAATATAGGTAGTAATAAATAACGTACTAAACAACTACCAGTGTGCAATTATCAGTTTATATTAATGTAAGAAAGAAAGAAATAACACTATAAACAAAAGCCAGTGTACAAGTTTAAACTTATTATTAATATAAGATTGTAATAAATAGCACTACAAATAAATGCCAGTGTACAATTATCAGCTTGTTATTAAAATAAGAAAGAAACAAATCACACTATACACAAGTACCTGTGAACAATTATCAGCTTGTTATTAACGTAAGAAACAAATCACTATACACAAGTACCTGTGAACAATTATCAGCTTGTTATTAACGTAAGAAAGAAACAAATCGCAATATAAACATCTACATATGTGCAATTACGAGATTATTATTAATATAAACCTGTCGCTATGTTAGATATTTGGTTATAGCAAAATAGAATGTGTGACGTAACAAAGAGATTGAAGAATAGTAAAATTAGGCTTTGCTGTAGGGCTGTCGTTAGTATTAAAGTTAATGTAATAAATATTTCATGATTAATAATTATAAGATTTAATTCTACGACAGGCTCATAAATACAACAACTATATATGATACTACATATCAACGGATCACAGGTCACTGGAAAGGCACCCCATACAACAGAGAAAGGAAGGAATAAGCATAACAGAAAAAATGCACAGAGAGAGAGAGAAGCTTTCGGAGATTACATTATGTCCACTTCTAACTCCACCATGTTACGTTTCCAGTATTTCTTTATAGACCCTGCCTAGGATTTCTAAGGACTTTAAATATAATAGATTAGATTAATTCCTTCTCTCTGTCCTAAACAGGGGGTTGCCCAACTTATCATTCGACTAGCTTAAAAATGTCTTGTAGTGCAGACTACAGATTTTACGAACTGACAAATTGCATACAAAGGCTGGCTTGGAGTCGTTAAATTCTTCTAAATTAATATGCATTCGTTACGTCATTCTGCTCATCCGCCCCCATCCAAAACCATGAATTAACATTAGGTCTAATATGCATAAAAATGTACTACGAAGAAGAATAAACAATTTAAAATAAGATTTAATAACTTTAACAATTAACAAATTACTCAATATACGAGCGCGAAAGTCTGATTCTAAGAGCTCGATAAGCAATGTGCTCAATCGTTAAGAGAATGTGCCTTGAACAGTTCTAATGATTTTTGTCACCAGTATGGTAACTTATCTTGCAAAGGAAGCCACGTGTAGGTTCATGATCCAGTCCAGACCGGTTCTACCTCACTTCTTGTCCGTCATTAGAAAATGCGCACACCACATAACAATGGAAAAACTGTCTCTCAGTTAGTCCACGGAACTGTGAGTGCAGAAAACAGACATGCAGACCTGCTCATCGGCGATGCCTCACAATGGTAATAGGACTATAGCGGAATCAAACTCAACCTTCAAGAGTTGGAACCTGGCAGTGCGTGGATCCCAAGATAGGAATCATAGACATAGGTATAGGCGTGAGCCTGGGTACCGACCTAGAGACAAGAACATCTCTATAGTCGTTCTGCGTTTAAAGTTCGCCAACCTAAGCACGATTAGCCTTTAAATGCTTCGAGTTTAGAATTTCAACTGGCGTCGTTTACAATTAGATTAGAAATATAATCTCATGCATGTTACGTCTTAACAAGCATGATGTATGAATTACTAAATATTTACAACGTTAAACTTTAGAGTTCATACAAAGGACAATTCAAATTAAGCAAAGCGCTTTACAATTTACGTTAAAATTACAAGCAATAATTCGAATTACACAAGGAAATTCATGTCGGGCACAGCGCTCCTGGCTCTAGTGAATTTACAATTATATAAATTAAAGGTACAATGGAAAAGAGTTACAATGAATTTATATACAATAACTTTATAGGTTTTAGTCATTTATCAACGAACCGTGCTTAGGCTACCGTAGCAATGCATAGCACAAAATTTACATACATGTTCAACAATGCAAAATACAATTAAATAAATTCATACCTTAGTGAGAAATCGAGGTGCTATCTCAGCAATCGCGTCGGCTCCTATGTGACGCGACGAATTAAGCAACGATACAAGTATCGGTACTACGTCTAGCTTCTGGTTCTCGGAGTGAGTTAATACAGGCGCGCTCACCGTATTTATTAAAAAATCATAAGGTGCATCACGTGACTGGTCACGTAGTATGTGTTGGTTCGAGAATCTAGACAATGGCCTAAGAGTTACATAACGTTCCTGACCTCCTTGCTAGAAGCTTCTCGATACTGATGTATCATGTGAGAACTTAACAATTTTCAAATCTCAATATTTGAAAAACAAACAAGTGGGTCAAAAAGTCATGACATTTTTATCAGACTGTGACACACCATTGTCACCACCACCATCACCACTACCACTACCACTCAGTCCTTCGCTCCTGTAAAATCTGGAAGTAACTCCATTAAAAAATAAATCATTCAATCAATCAAGCAATCTATCAGTCTGTAAATCAAGTATAGAAATTGGAAGTAACTCCTCTAATAAGTAACCAATCAAATCAACCAGTAAATGCTCTAGAAAGCTGGAAGTGACCCCACTAAACAAGTAACCAATCAATCAACCAATAAATGCTCTAGAAAGCTGGAAGTGACCCTACTAAAAGACTAAACATTCAACCAATCCACTTATCCCTGCAGCACCTGTTGAATTTTCATGGATGTCTTTTATGGTTAACAGTGACGTCATCAGTTTAGGAGCGAGTGGTAGTACTGCCCGTGCTGACATTGGATTTGTAGTGGATGTTTGTTTGTATGTTTGACTCTTTGTTGTAATTTTTGTATTAGTCGATTTCACCCTGTAACAACTAATATTCAATTTTTATGTTTTAAAATTTTTAAATTGTTTCCAGTACGTGCTGCTGTTTGCTCATTGTTTGAAAACGTCTCTTTTTTCTGTCAATGACCAACACTGGGACGTTAAAACACAAACAATATATCTTCCTCTCTATGACAACTACTTAAATAATCATAGACTCCCGGTCCTTCATCACAAAACTCTAAAATCCATTCAACAAAATAGACAACACACAACTACAATAATTAGCCTCACACTACATGACAAAAACACGAGGACAATATTCTATTTGTTCCTCAGCCACCAAAGCACGCAGACAATATTCCTATTGGTCCTCAGCCACAAAAAAAAAACACATCAGGACATGATACAACACAAAGGGGAGCACAATACACCACTACTGCCAAACTACAGAACACATACGACCAAAGTACATCAACACAAAACCACAATTATATCACACTACTGCTACGCAAATTAAAACCTGACATCAAAACATGCATACAGTGCAGAAAAAGACCACACATTACAAAACTTTCAACTACCAAAAACAGCAGCCTTCCGACCAATTTTAAAAACCAAATAACGCACACTAAAATGTCATTCACAACAGAAGCACTCCGTTACCAATCAACAAACCAGGAAATACAGATGTTCACAGTACTCTTAGACTTCCTGGCAACGCTAGACAAAAATAGTTAATATTGGAACACAATGAGCTTCCTAGACCCCCCAACTTCCTCTTACCCCTACTGACAACTTCCTTAACGAGAAAGGTTTACAACAAGAAAAAGACAAGATCGGGGTGGATGGTTCTGTCTCAAATGTTAAGACCTCTTGTAGCAAACCTGGTCTAAGCGGTCTAGTTAGATCTGAAGTCTTTCGGTCTGTTTTTATACCGGTAATCAAAGTTTCTCCATTGCATTAAAATTGTATTAGTAAAACTGTTATTATACCGGTAATCAAAGTTTCTCCATTGCATTAAAATTGTATTAGTATACCGGTGATCAAAAAAGTTTTTCAATTGCATTATGATTCTATTAGTAAAACTGTTATTATACCGGTAATCAAAGTTTCTCAATTGCATTAAGACTGTATTAGAAAAACTGTTAATTTATAAGTCATCAGTACGTCTTTTCCTCTTTCAGTTAATTTAGGAAAAAAGAATGAACGAACAGTCTTGGTTTGTAACCGTCAATTGATGTGACATAAAGACCCTAAAGAGTCAACTGATAAAGGACATTGTATTAAAGGCAAATTAAATTAACTATCAAAGTCTGTACTATTCCTGGATGATGTCAACTCCAACCACAACGAAATTGTATTAACGGTAAATTAAATTAACTACCAAAGTCTGTACTATTTCTAAATCAGACTTTGGAGTAGAGGGTAGAAAATAAACTTGATAATTGTATTGCTGACATGACATTAGTGATATTTAACCAAATCTGAACTACTGGCAAACTCAGTATAATGTACCTGTCAGTCGAGGTCATAAAAATTCGCCCGGCCTCACATCAATAAATGTTGAGAAAGAATAATAAAACACCTAAATACACTAGATGTATGAGAAAGTTTAGTGCAAGCACACACGTTTGACGTAGTTATTGACGTCATCAGTAGATCCCAGTGGATGCTTTTCTGGAATACAGGCCATGTGGAAGTTGATCAGTTAACTTAAATGTATTTTTCATTCTGGTAATCTGACCTTGGCCATGAACCGTGATTGAATGGAAGCGTGTGGAAATCCGACAGTTGTAGTAAACATGCATGGGTGTATAAAGACAACATTGACCATAAGCCAGGGTCAAATGGAAGTATGTGCTTGAATGGTTAGTGAGACAGATATGTGGGTGAATAAAGACAACCTTAACCATAAGCCATGTGTGGCGAAAAGGGGGTTTTCTCCGTCCGTGTGCGTCTTGGTTATTAATTAATACACTAATTAATCTTATTCATGCCAATCGCTCACAACCTCCTTAAGGGTCTTGTGCGGTCTGAGAGTGACTAGGTCAAGCCTTGAGTAGTCCGTCAGTCAGTGACCGTCTCCCAAGTGTTACCTGTCTCAAAATAGTGACTACACTGCATTTATCTTATCAGTCGTTCTATCACTATTCCGGCCCTACCACAAATCTCTCGTCGTCGTCGATGATGGGAACTATTTAAAACATGTGTATAGACCGTCTTCTCAATTGTATTACGTCATTGGCAGCCCCCACCCATCATCTCACATGTACCTCCCCAGAAATGAAGGAGTAAATAGTTTTTAAAGAAAACAAATTTATTAAAAAGAAATAAAGATAATTTTAATAAATGTACATTGAATTTTCAAAATCACGCACTAGGCGATTTCTAAGTCACAAATCTCATAAGACTTCCAGAATACAATTAATGAAAAGATATATCAATGCAGTTCTCTAGAATAATTATTAGAGAATTTCATGTGACACTATTGATACAATTTAGTTAAGCTTACATGAAAACTTCACATAAATAAGCCAGCTACATAGTCCACACTTTAGGCAAAATACAGAAATTACATAGAAGAATCAGAAATAGAATAAGGAATGAAAAAATCACAGAAACATGGACAGATTACACAGAAAATTCATGTATTTGAATCACCTGATTATGGCCTTGTACAGCAGTAGCCTCGTTCTCAGCAAGGTTTGGCTGGCAATTGAATGTCTCGTGGCTTAGCCCACCTGGTGATTTTAAATGAATGTTCCGTAAATTGTATACAACACAAATTTGTCCATGAAAAGTTTAGCACAGTATATAGAATCCTTTCACTGGCACTGAATAACAGATAGTCAGAGTTATTCACAGTTCAGTGCACACTGGGTTGGAAAGTTATCCTCGTAATTACAAGTGAGTCAGACTCACGCTCTTGCTGTAACTCACTTCGTAATACAGTCTCCCTTGATGGCCCCTATACATACGGAATCCAATCAAGAATTTTACTCCACACCGGCCCTTAACACATTCAGCGGCCAAGTGGCAGTACTGTTGTCAAACCAAGACAACCAGAAAATGAGAAGTACGTCCAATCCAACACAGGTACAGGACACGTATAGAACAGAACAGAACGGCTTGAACTGCAACAAATTAGTGTAATGGCGCACATCAGGATCATGTTTTAAATTTCTGCAATCTGTACTTTTATTTTCGTTTCTCATTACAATTCCTTTTAACAATTAATTTATCTGATTCTTTATTTAAATGAAAATAAAAGTATCATAGTTTAAACTTGTTATAATATTTACAAGAAACATAATTCAACATATTCAAAAAGTAAATGTTAAAAGTCAGTTACAATGCAGTCTCTATTTCGGACATACCTTTCTTCCAGTTCTAACCGTGAGCAGTGCATGGGACCCCAAAGATGTGTAAAAGAGTGTAGAGAATTTTGAGTCTGCTCTTTTATGGGTTTTCAAAGGTCATTGAAGTTTCTAGAATTTCTTAGCCTCTGGCTAGGACTTGTTTTCTTCCTGTGCCTATTGACTCCATAGTTATGGCTGAATGCACGCACATAATAGAATGAGTGAGTGAGGTGCCAGAAGTATGCCCATGTTATATAAGAATTAGTGACCTATAATCCTAACTCCCTTTATTTGTGGATGTGGGTCAGCGTTGTTTACGCCAAACCAATTCTACTCAGATTTGAATTGTGAAATTCAAATCAAAATTTGATTTAAGAATTTGAAAATTTAGAGAAATTAATTAATATTAATTAAATTAATTATGTAATTAGCATTTTTCTGTCACACCATGGTTAAACGGAAGTATGTACTTGAATGGTTAGTGAGACAGATATGTAGGGGTCTAGGACGAGTAAGTTTGCATAGTATTCTCAAGGCGAAGACGGGGGTAGGAGAATATCACATTGACTGCAGTAAGCTCAAGTAGACACACGAATAAAAAGTCAGAAGTAGGATATCTGCTTGCAGTCATAAACAAGTGTAGGCGAAGAAATTTATTGACCTTTAGGTTTAGTTACAACACAAACAGGTCACGTGACAAAACCTTTATATAGAGAAATCTAACAAAACCTCTTCACTCAGCTTAGAACAAATCTTACTTACAGTGAGTAAAAGCTAGTCCCAGTTTAAGATAAGATAGACTGGTATTGTTAATGAAATGGTCTAAAATTAATTCACGTCTTTCTTTCATGTTAGTATCAATGTGAATATGGAAAATTAATAGCCATTGACACCTGACTACTTTAAATGATAGTTATCAATCTGTGAAAAAGGTGTGTGACTGTCTGCTAATGGCTAATTATTAATTTATGATATTTTATTTCATAATTAATGCATAAGCAATACTCCTCTCATGCAAATAGCACACACAGTCACCCGACATGGGTCTTTTGTCTTTGTGGAAACGAGAGCGACTAGGTCAATCCCTGGAACAGTCTGCTAATTAACTCTCTGTCCAAGTGTTACCTGTTTAGATTAATAGACCTTAATTGAATTATCTTGTCAATCTTTGTCTTTAATCCAGCCCCTCACATATAAGCTCTTTATGATGATGGAAACTATCCTATGCTTGCACTCAACTGTCTTTATATTGTCGTTATGGTCATATGGCAGCCCCCACCCATCATCATGCACAAGATCCTCTCTATCAATATAAGAGAGTGGATGGTTGTAATTCAACAATTTAATAAAGAAAATAATAAATAACAGTTAAAAATAGTTTTACAATCAATGTCGTCAAAATTACACACAAGGCAATTTATCAGAATCACAATCTCATTAAGCATATAGATTTCAATCAATCGAGAAAGATATATCATGTCAATTCCAAAGAACAATTACTAGGAATTTTACATCAAAGAAATGTCTTCACAATTTAGTTTAGCTTACACAAGTTCTCAATGTCAATAAGCCAACTACATAAATAATACAGTCAAGTCAATGTAGAATATTAAAGAGAAGAATCAGAAATAGATAGGAATTTAGGAATTTAAGAAATCATGAAAATCGTTTACAGATTACACAGAAAATACATAGGAACGGTTCACTTGGTTCACTTAATTGCAGCCTGTGAGTGGTAGTCTTGCTCTTGTTTAGGGTTGGCTGGCAGTTAAAAATCTTGTAATAATGGCCTTGCCTGATAACAGTTCTGCATACCGTCACATGAATGTTTGAATAATCAAATAGAATGTATAACACAAGCACAGTTACAAATCTTGACCAATATGAATTACACAGCACAAACACAAATCAGTTTCTTGTCCAAATTTGCAGAATACTCAAAACTCAGTCTTCATCATTGTCCTTGAATAAAATAAGTGGATAAAGTTTCACAGTTACAATTTCCAACACCTGGCCCTTTTATTAGGCTCTTACGTTTCTAACAGTTACTTGGCAGAGTCCAACTTATATTCCTTGCAGGAGTTCCTCACTGTAACTCGGCTTTCTTGAGTGGACCCAATTCTTCAAGCAAGTGCAACTGGTTGTCTATGAATCTTTTTCCAGTTAGAAGATACAGTTCGTCATACCCGCCAGGTACGTCATAGCACACACGCAGCATCCCACACTTCTCTTAGAATATTACCTAGAGTCTCCACAATAATTTCTTCTTCTCATGGATCTCAGCACCTTCAGCAGAATCCAATGGCAGTTACAGCTGTACACATCAAAGTAAAACTTCAATCTTCAACCGTCAATTAATATGAATGTCGACATAAGTAATTTTGAGATAAGTGAAGCTTGATGGCAGCTTGATGAAGTTTACCAATGCTTGCACTTCAGCAGAAACAAAACGGCTTGCTTGCAAGTAGAACTTGAATCTTGCATCTCAGCAAAGCAAAATGGAGTGGAAAACAAATGGAACAGAACGGCTTGCTAACTGTTGACAGAAGAAACGTAATGACATGCATCAGTCTTGTGTTTCAAATATTCATAATCTGTACTTTTATTCTTGTTTCTTCATTTAAAATTCCTTTTTACAATTCTTTTATCTGATTCATTGTTTAAACGAGAATAAACATGACAGTTTAAACTCGTTAAAATATTTACAAGGAAAAACATAATTTAAACAGATTCTAAGCAAATATTAAAAAATCAGTTAAATGACAATTCACTATTTTGGACATATCTTTCTGTTCAACACTAACCATGAAGCCGTTACATGCGGGACTTGATTTTAACAAGAGTGAGGGTTCAATTTTTTTTTCGCTGACTTTTCTCCAGAGGATGCAGTAAGCCTTTTATCAGAGATATTCTCAGCTTTGGAGGGCCTCTGGAGAAAACTTCCTTATGAAACATCCAAAAAAAACTTGTTTTTGGAGAGGACATGAAGTGGTTGTGTGTGGAGTAGTTGTAGTGTGTGAGTCGGTGCGTGTCTTGATATTGATCACTGTGCTGCATGTCGGCGTGTGTGGACGGTGGAGGAAGGCTTCAGTCTGGAGGTCCGTTGACTAAGTCGCAATTGTAGTTGTCACCATTGTTGTTGTGGTGGCGTGTGTGTGGGTGTGGGTGTTTACAGAGCCCAGGCTAGAAACACACCAAGTCTGTACTCAGCGTGTATATGCACCCGGGATGTTCGCCCCCCTTTTCTGCTTAGTGGTTTGGGCGCTCATGTTGTTTCTGTTGTTGTTGTCGGCTCTGATGTTGTTGTTGTCCCCGGCGTCCGTAGGGTTGTGTATAGATGTGTGTTGGTGGGTAGTATAGATGGTCTAGTATGAGTTGGATCATGTCTTCAATGGGGTGGTTGTAAAAACCCCACTGCATGTACTGATGCTCACTGCGCCTTTGCCATTGTTGTTGATGTTGTCGGCGGTGGCTGTTGTGGTGGCGTTGCTGTTGTGGTGGTTCCTGTTGGTGTTTTGGTTGTTATCTGATGCCTGGTGGTGGTCGCCGTCGTTTTGTTTTGCGGCTTTGTTCTGTGTGGTTGCTTTGGTCTGTTGTCATCGTGGCTGGAGTGGTTGTTGTAGCGGCCCTTGGTGGTGTCTCTAGTAGTGGTGAGAATGCATGAGCCACTTGTATGTTTGTTAGTTCGGTGATGGCCACTGCGAGTTCCGTATGTCTGTCTTCTTTAGGAGGGTCAGCTGATTTAGTGTTCCTTTCCTTTTTGTCTGTCTTCATTTTTTGCATGTCTATTTCCTGGTGGTGTTTTTTTTGTTTGTTTGTTGTCGACGTCTTTCGTAGTTTGTGTCTCCTTGCTTCCTTGAAGTGATGGTGGAAGTTTGGGTCTTCTTGTTTCACACGGTGGTGGTCGGGGTTTGGGTAAAAGCCCGTCTTGTTTCTTCTTTGTCCGTCTGTGTTGAGCGTTTTTCTTTTGTTGTCAGTGGCAGTTTCCAGATGATGTCTGTTTGTGTTTCACAGTCTGTTGATGTAGTTTTTTCCGGTTGTCTTGTCAGGTGTTGGTTTAAAACCTTGTGGAGACCAATTGCGGTTAAGATGGCTTGTTGTCTAGAGGTAAGTTCATCTTCCGTTTTTGTGTGGAAGAGGGTCAACAGCAAATTAGTAAACACATTTTGTAGTTCAACCTTTTCAGTTTCTAGTGTGAAGGTGAAGGTTTTCGTATGCCCCCATTTCGTTTTGTAAGCTGATTTCACAGCAGTATTTTGTCCAGTCTTCTCCTTGTGTACTTCTTAATGTTTGCACCTCTTCAAGCCTCTTTTGCCGTATCTGTCTCAGCTGGGCTAAGCGCTCGTTTGTGAAACAGAAAGGGCCGTCCGCATCTTCTGTAACTGGCTCAGAATCGCGTAAAATGTCACTTGGTGGAGTGGGCAGTAGTGGCGTTTTTGCCAGTCCTGAAAAGGGCTGAGGCTTGGTGCTGGCTTGTCTGGTGTGGCGCTTTGACATGACTCCTCCCGGCGGTCCGATGGATGGAGTGCATTCGTCGGTGGTCCAAAGCGAAGTGTGGCCATGGCTGGAGAGGGTTCAATTTCGAATCTGCCTTTATATGTGATTCTATGGGTCGATTCTAGAATTTATCAGTCTTCGGGCTAGAACAGAGTTGTTCCTAAAGCTTTGTCCGAATAGATACTGTTGACTGCACGAACACTAAAGGTAGGGCGAACTTGTTTGTTAAAATTAATCTGAGTTATGTAAGAATCAGTGACCTTTAACAATAACTCCCCTTTATTTTGGATGTAGGTAAGAATTGTTTGTTTCAAAACTCATCACGCTGAGATTTGAATGGTGCAAATTTAAATTTAAATTGCAAGAATGAAGAATTAATTTAATTAATTAATTAAGTGCATTAATTTGCATTTTCCCGCCACACAATCTCTTACCATTGCATTATTAAATTACAGAATTACCTGATCACCGATTACCAAATCAGTCTATCGCTCCTTGAGACCACAGCTGGTTGTGTGCTAACCATATGAGGGTGGAGCTACGGTAGAGATTTGTGTTAGCATGTCACCTGCAGTCTGTATACCAGTATTTTGTCAACAGGTGATTTAATGAAGCTTGCAGTCTGCAACCTGGTACTTTGTCAACAGGCGATGTATTGTAGCTTGCAGACTGTATACTGGTACTTTGTCAACAGGCGATGTATTGAAGCTTGCAGTCTGTATACTGGTACTTTGTCAACAGGCGATGTATTGAATCTTGCAGTCTATATACTGGTACTTTGTCAACAGGCGATGTATTGAAGCTTGCAGTATGTATATCAGTACTTTGTCTATAAACGATGTATTAAAGCTTGCAGTCTGTATACTGGTACTTTGTCAACAGGCGATGTATTGAATCTTGCAGTCTATATACTGGTACTTTGTCAACAGGCGATGTATTGAAGCTTCACTCCTGATCTACATTTGAGTTAAGACTTCAAAATAAAGATATTGAAATGAGAAGCACATTAAACTTCCAGTAGGACCCAATCCTATAGAGAAGGGGGGGGGTGGAAAGAGAGAGAAATGACACAGAATGACTTTTGTGCAAGACCAAACTAAAACTCTTTAGTGGGGTTATTGTTTTCTCTGAATTAGTTGGAGAAGTATTTATGGGAACTTTTAATGGCAATTACTTTCATTAACTATCAGTTAATTTTCCTTAATTGTTTTAATTTTCTTAAATTTTCATCCATTGTAGCATCATTTTCATTATGTTTTATTTTGAACATGTTAATATTTCTTTCTTTCAGAGGCTTATGCCAAACTTAGTATTTATTAATAGAGCAATTGACTGGATATTTAGGCTTTGCAATTGTTTGTGTTTCAGGGATTTTGTTTTGTCTGCTGAGCTTTATGGCTGATTGTTTTTGTAGGCAGTTACCTTAGTGCTTGGTATAAACTGTCTGTTAATATTTGTCCCTGTCTTGATTGGGACGTTCTGGATCTATTATCGCGGTCGTCATATCCAAGTCTACCAGACTGTGATGTCATTCCAGCCATGAGCTAAGTTCTGATTGTGAAAGTGACTACAGTGTAGCAAACTGGCTTAGTTGTTTTTCTAAATCTTGTTATTTTTTAAAAATTTATTGTTATTATTTTAAACGCATATTTGTTAGTTAGTAATTTCTATCATTGTTTTCGAAGTCCAAAGTGATAATCTAATGATTACGTCTTGTCCTCTGTTCATCCATTTATAATCGTTATATATATCTGAGTGGGGGCGGAGCCAAAATTGGCTATATATATATAATTGGCTATATATATATATAATTGGCTATATATATATATAGCCAAAATTGGCTATATATATATAATTGGCTATATATATATATATATATGTAACCAGTGACCCATACTCTGCATCGGCACTTGTAGATGTTTTGTATCATATAATTAACTACACATACATATTTGATATAATTCATTATTACAAAGTCACCCCAGGGTATAGCGGCGACATTAATGTCTGTCCCTTGTCTCGTCTTATCTGTGGGGAAATCATTCCTCTAGGGGCTCGTATGACTTTCTGGAAGTGATGACGTCAGTTGTTGTTGAAGGTAAATGGATTGTAATTAAAGGCGGAATATAGTGAGAGATGGATTTAGTGGCATAATGATTGACTGTAACAGTTGATTGGAGCGGAGTGATACACCCAGATATTTGTCAAAGTTGGAAGAACAAACTATGGACATCAGTTCATTTCGTAAATTAGATATGTCCCTGTATATTATTATTCATGACTCAGCAATTACTGTCATAATGACATGTCAGTCTGTATAAGGAGTTATGATTTGGGAATAGTACATACTTTGACAGTTAATTTAATTTGCCGTTAATAAAATGTCGTTGTGTTAAAAGTTGTCATGATTTGGGAATAGTACAGACTTTGACAGTTATTTTAATTTACCGTTATTATTTGGTAATAGCACAGACTTTGACAGTTAAGTATTATGGTGACGTGGACTATACGGAAAGGAACAAACAAGAAGGAGCGAAGAAAGTAAGTGAAGGATAGAGTAGACGAACTGATAGAGAGAGGATATGATAAAAAGAAAGTAATTGAAGTATGAGAAAAAGAAAGTAAATGAAGGATAGAGTAGACAAACAAATAGAGAGAAGATATGAGAAAAAGAAACGGAGATGAAAAATCTGAAAGTGAAAAAGAGAAAAGAAAATTAATAAAAAGTAAAAGAGTGGGAGAGATAGAAAGAAGTAATAACAGACAATAAAGACAAAGGACAAAAGAAAGAAAGAAAAACACATTGAAAGAATTCTGACACGCGCTTTGCTTGACGTCATGTTGATGTTTACATCATAAGTATGACGAACGTCGTCATGACAACAGGAAATTTCTTTGTTCACCTTGACGACAAAGATAAAAATAACACAGAGAGAATATAAGGAAAATGAAGACGACATCAGCGATGTTACATTTACAGACTTACAGACAGTGTAAATCACACAACACATTGAAAGGTACACGAACACTCTACACGCAGTTTTATTCATGACACGTTTATTTCATTAGAAAGGAAAACTGAACATTAAAGTAATTTCTGCAGTTAATGTAGTGTATAACCGTTATAATCATCGCCATTATCGTCGTAGTCATCACGATATTACACAATGATACATTGATCTCTTATTATTACAGTCAATCAACGAACACTCTACACGCAGTTTTATTCATGACACGTTTATTTCATTAGAAAGGAAAACTGAACATTAAAGTAATTTCTGCAGTTAATGTAGTGTATAACCGTTATAATCATCGCCATTATCGTCGTAGTCATCACGATATTACACAATGATACATTGATCTCTTATTATTACAGTCAATCAACACCAGTTGTGACGTACAGCGTGACATGGCGTGAAGTCTGTCAGACAAAACATTCAAGACGCTAATTCCACTCTCCACAACGACGACCTTTCTCTCCAGACCATAAACATCATCACTGTTTGCCACCGTCACCAGATCACCGACACCAAGCGCCGTGTCACGAATGGCGGCTTCATCATCTTTCTCTACCACGCGCACAGGCACGTGACGGTCACGCAGACCCCGGACCAGACCGCTAGCGGTTGTAGCCACTTGACCGTTACTCTCTACACGGTCATCAGTCGGGTAGCCAAAACACAACACCAGGACGTCGCGGTATTTCAGAGGTGGAGGGCCGTTACTGTCACCTGACATTTGATGTGAAAATATTTTGTATAACTGATATTTTGTATCCGCACATCCACCCGTCCACTTATTCTCCCACCCGTCCA
The DNA here is from genome assembly GCA_028829895.1 of Sinotaia quadrata. Taxonomy (NCBI): domain Eukaryota; kingdom Metazoa; phylum Mollusca; class Gastropoda; order Architaenioglossa; family Viviparidae; genus Sinotaia; species Sinotaia quadrata. The sequence continues at coordinate 138,146,533 of CM054180.1, read as the reverse complement.
TTTATTCTTACACCCGTCCACTTATTCTCCCACCCGTCCATCTATTCTTGCAATCTGTCATCAGTCCACCCGTTTGTATTTGTCAGTAATGTTTTCACTCACGCACTGTCGGACACACCACACCCATACCTGTCCGGCCGACGTCCAGTTCTGTCAGGATACGAGCGACTTGATGTCCACACTCTACACAGTCATGTGGCCATTTCCTTGTGTGATCTGACTGACCGTCACGGTGTTCGATTCGCATGACTGGCGGGCCGTCTGTTGGAACAGGGATGTCACTGACCGTGTAGTCGTGGACATAATTATTCTTTATTTGCTCTGACTCCATCACCTCCTTGACGACGACTGGCGGCAATCTTAGAGGCGTTGTCAACTTGACCTCTTCCAGACATAACGGCCTGACGCCATGATACACACATGCACTCCATATGAACACCCCGGGTACTTGTACAATGAGCTGATCACAAAACTCCGTGAATGATTTCCTGTTAGACAAAATGAATACATGGGGACTTTACGTCAATGTGATGACGTCAGACAAGTACGAGTTATGACGTCATGACGTTTAGTTAATGTCGTCATTAGATTTTTACGTAATTTTCAACGTCGCCATTCAAGTCAAGATTTTTCTTTCCATCATTCACGGCTGTTTGTTTACGTGCAAATCATTTGTTGTCTTTTTGTTTGTCTGTCTGGTTACCAAAGTACGTACATTACAACAAATACATTTACTGGCGAGATTCTTAATCAGTTAGCCGTTAGTCTGTTGTTAGATAAAACTGTCCGGTAGTGAGTGTCTTTGTATTTGTCAGTGTTTTAAGTTAACAAACCTATCAAGCAAGACCTCGTCTGCAATCACACACAGTTGTCTCCCTTCACTCAAAGATTTCAGACGTCCGACTGCAGTCTCAACTTCTCCATCTTCCCGAAAGTCAAACTGATGTCGGTGTACACGTGGTTTGGCTGTTGACGTCTTCGCTGTTTCCTGAAGTTGATGTTCGATGACGATTGTCGCTGCACGGCTTACATGCCACGTACTGACAACATGGACGTCATGTCCACGCTGTAACCAGGTGAGACCCTGCATTATCAGGACAATGGTTTTACCTGTCCCGGGTGGGCCGGTGAGAAAAGTTCGGGGTGATGACCGATTCAAAATGTCCACTTGTTGTGGAAATAGCACGAGTCTGGCCACTCTCTCTCCAGTCTCGGACACCGCCTCCCCCAGTGTCCTTATGTTCAGACGTGGGGCTGTAACACAGTGAATTTCCACACTTGTCGCTGGACCACAGAACCTGAAATGGCGAATTGCGAGAATTTTAAGAGATTCTGAGAGATATAAGACTGGACAATTTATTCATCAATATTGATGTATTTACATACAGAAACTACATGTCTCACATAATTTGTACATAGTGTTTCACAGATTAAGAAAACAAATATTTTTACTGCTTGGTAGAATATTACATACAGTAAAATGTCACGTGATATAGAAAACAAATACTTTTACTGTTTGGTAAAGCATTAGATACAGTAAAAAGTCACGTGATATAGAAAACAAATAGTGGCCACATAAAGCCCTCCAATAATTACAAACTAACCAAACTGAATGTTACAGGAAAATGTGATAGTGATGAAAACTTTACTCATTCGAATAACATTGATGCTGGAGTGAAACGAACTTTATCCTGGAAAGACTCTAAAGTGAACAATGTTCATATTAGATATTCTTATGAATTAACAGGATACAAAGACTTTAAAGTGAGCAATGTTCATGTTGTTCATGTTTGATATTCTTATGAATTAACAAGATACAAAGATGTGAGGTGTGAGTGTACATCTTGTGAGGGAAGGTAGCACGTATTGACTTAATGAATACCAAAGAACAATGAATTAAAATAATGTCACCTTGATTCTGTGGATGTGAAAATGTGTCTTTTTTTTTATGAGGCATCACTTAAGGTTAATGAGTGTATGAATGGTCACGTGATTGAATTTAAGAAGTCAAAACAGAGATTAAATAAATAAAATATGAGAGTTTGAGACAGGAATTCCTTCAAATGTGAAGATTAATTAAGGTCATTGTAATTTAAGAACACTTAATATGCTGCTATATCCAAACTCACAGTGTAACACTTGTTCTTCTCGATTATATTCCATTAGCAGTACAGGAAGAGTGACATTTCTGGTTGAAGTGTGGGAGGCGAGAGATGGGTAGGAAAATAGGTGTTTCCATGCGTTTGTGTGTGAGAGGTCAGTAAATGTAATATCTGTGTTCATGTGTAAGAGTTCAGGTAATTAGAAATCTGTGAAAGGTACTGTACATAAGATGTGGTGTTGTAGAGATCAGGTAATTATGAAAGATCAGGTAATTATGTACTTATGATATGGTGTGGTAGAGATCAGATGTTAAAATGTGACGTATTTAGAATTTAGTTGAATTATACATATGTGTGTAAGAGTGAAGAGAATGAAATGATACATATAGAAGAGATAACATAAGGGAATGAAAGAAAAAATACCAGAGATTTGCGTTTATTCATTCATTCTTTTACCTAGCCAGTAATTGCTCATATAATGCTGACGTCATTAGTGACTCATTTCCAGATGGACTGACTACATGCTGCCACCACAGTCTAAGAGCTTGAATAAAACTCTCATTGATTTCTGAAGACATTTGTTTCTCTGAGAGTTGGTCAGAAAGCAGACATAGTTTTACGGCATCATCAACACTCTGAACGCCAAGACATTGACATAAGACCTGAAAGGTAATGTAAACCTCTTAAAACATCAATATTAATGTAAACACATCACAGCATATATTTCATTTTCTATTTATAAGTAATTTCTTTATTAATTAATTTATTTTAACAGCGAAACATAGTAAAATTAATCTGTGGCAACAGTTCACAGACAATTGTTCATTTTACAGATTCCTACTGAACACACTGAAAAATTTAGTAGTATACACATGTCGATTTCATGAAATACATGAAAACATTGGATCACTATAAAAATATTGAAGTATTCCCTTTGAATTAAGTTTAGTTTATATTCTGTTATCTAAATATTTGACTTGTATCCCTTTGAATATAGCTTACTTTGTATTCTCTTATCTAAACAATTAACTTATCTCCCTTTGAATAAAGCTTATTTTGTATTCTCTTATCTAAACATTTGACTTGTCTCCCTTTGAATAAAGCTTACTTTATATTCTCTTATCTAAACATTTAACTTATCTCCCTTTGAATAAAGTTTGTATTCTCTTATCTAAACATTTGACTTGTCTTCCTTTAAACTCCATTCAGCTCATTTTCTGCAAACCATAGTCTGATGAAATATAGATGAAAAGATTGGTTTTTAGCAAACCATACTGATGAAATACTTTAAAAAGGATGAAAGATCGGTTTTCGGCAAGCAATACTCTGTCTAGAAAATATGTGGCTTAATAAATGTGCCTATCCCTATTCCTAGACTTTCTTGTAATATATATTGTTAAAATGTTAAAGTAACCCGACCTTGTTCACTCCTTATGATTGTATGCTTGTATGTATCAGAGTTGGAGTAAACAACTCGAGTTGAGAATATGCTAAAAATTGCTGATTCACTCCAAACCAGTTCCATCTGGATGAGTAGTTTTTATTATTCAATGGTTAATATTTATGGGAATGAGACCAGCCAATGGGCTGAGATCTAAAGCTTACCTGCTGTAAAGAATTCTATTGTCTAATCACTTGAATTTTTAAGTGGCAAGAAGTCCAATCATGATAGCATAATGGTGAGTTAACTGACTTATTGACAGAGAAAATATTTCATGCATTTATTGCTGTTGATATGTTATACTTGCATTTATGTAGGTATGTATTATGTGACTAGACTATTATTTCTAGAAATTGTGACCTATAATGCTTACATGTATTATGCTAAACACTTGACATTGTTTCTATTGAACATGTTCATAAACTGCAGTTAAAGATGAATAAAGTTGAAACTTAGCGTTGTACCCTGATTATATTTTACAGGGGATAAGCAACCTTTCCTTGTTTTATCGGAGTCTCCTGGTTTACTGATTATAAGCCGCACTAGACTTCAGAAGTATCTACTGCAGTGTGTAAAGTATAAGGAATAAACTGCACTGTGTTGATGTATGGTGGCAAAGTATGCGACTACATCAAAGAATTTCTGCTACAAGAAAATTACTAGAAATTGCTACAATTGTAGTTCTGCTTGAGGGCGCAGGAGTGCCCATGTTAACCTCGAGAGAATAGCAGCTAATCAGTGCTCTACAACGTGAGAAGGGTAACACATGGACTTGTCAGAAAAAATGTGATCAATAAACTTGTGAATTTCTTGTGAATGGCGCAAACAGAAGATTGCAACTTCACCTATACAAGGTTTTGTAGAAAATATTATCGCTTATCTCTAATAACTCCATTTCTGTTCTCTGATAAGAACTATCCTCTGATTTGTATTGACACTAATCTGTTGAGTAGTATTTTATGATATAAGAATGTATAGGTACTAAAATTATACAAATGTGGTTTCATGGAAATATTGATATCAAGTAATCTTTTCACTGTATTTGTATATTTGATTGTTGATTTTATAAATTTATTGACTTTCTTACGCATATTCATGACGGGTTTGTCTTCTTCTTTAGTAAGAGGTTTTCCACCTATATAAATTTTGTGTGATGGTAAATGTTTGACTTTAATGTTGTGGAAGAGAAATTTTTTAAAGCACCCGCATATCCGCCAAGTGATAAAGTCGAGAATTCTGGATAATTATTAATAAAATAAATTAAGTTCTCATTACTTGTAATTATTTATGGATGATTCATTAATTATTAATAATAACCATTAAGGAGGTGGTGTTCATGTCACAAGATGAAAGTATAGTTTTCGGTAAACAATATTCTGACGAAAAGCTGTTAAAAGCATTAAGCTATCTATCAGCCTTAAAAGTTTGGCTTAGCTTTGTGTACCCGAGTGATTTCTAAGGGAGAGCAATCCGTATCCCTTTAGAAGTGGAACTCAAGATTGACCAGAACGGATGTAATGTGACATAAATTATGGGGCCAGTCATGATTGACCAAAACAGATGTATTGTTACATAAAGTATTTGCCAGTCATGATTGACCAGAACGGATGTATTGTTACAAAAATTATGTGGCCAGTCATGATTGACCAGAACGGATGTATTGTTACAAAAATTATGTGGCCAGTGGGTCGTGTCACGGTACTACGTAGAGAGTGTCCGAGATGTTCTTTTCTTCAAGCCTTATGAACCATACTGAAAGTAAAACTTAACTGCAATTAAAACATGCTATTTGAATTAATTGTTATTTATAACTTTTGATTATGTTTAATTACATTACTAATATAAAAACAAATAGTTGTTTATTTTTGCGAATTACCTGTCCAGCAGAAGGATACCTGTTGATGGCTCGTTGTAACTGACTCGATTTGATGTTTGGCATAACAAGACATTTAGTGATATTTATCTTGGACTTCAAGTCTGACGTTAAATGTCTTAAGACAACCTCCGCCTTGTTCAACTGTTGTGTCACTTCTTCTACCTTCTTAATCAACAAATCATCTTCCTGTTCTTCGGTCATTTCCCCCAGACCGAAGTCTTCTCCCACGCTGTTAATTTCTAAGATGAACAGTCCGTGATGTCTATGTATGATGAGAACATCAAAGTCACCTTTATCATAGTGTTGTTGACGGAAGTGTTCAGGTAGGGTGCTAGGGCGCGGTAGAAGGGCGGCAGCGGGCGCAAAGCCAGGTTCACCAAGGTAGTTGTCGAATTGTAACTGAGAAACAACAAACATCACCTCTTTCTGCTGACCGTTATCCGCCAGTGATCGCATACCGTGCAGCACACGTTGTAGGGCTCTGTCGTCACGCACGTCACTGTCACTCACGTATGGAAGGGTTAGGTTGCCATGGTTATGACGCCCCGCTGACACAGACTAAAGAGAAAATATCACTTTAATGTTTATTATTACTGATTTTATAAACACACACAAATAGACCTGTAAATGCACAAATGATATATAATTTAAATGACGTATATGTCTGTTTGCTCTACTATAAATTTATATCTGTGGCAGAGTAAAATTGCCTATCCCTATCTCTAAGCGTCATTGTTATCCACATTGTTAAATGTCAAAGTGTCCTGACCGTGAGCAATGCTTATGATGGTATTTTTGAATTGGAGTGAACAACTCAGGTGGAGTATATTCTAGAAAATTGCTGATGCAATCCAAACCAGTTCGGATTGGATGAATATATTTTTCTGACTAATAGTCTCCTACTTGTTCATAACAATTTCATCCAATGGGGATGGACCAAAAGCTGCATTGTTGAAGAAAGTATATATTCTAATCACTTTGATTTGAACATAACTCGAATCTGGTCATAAACGCAATAGTTAAATTATTTATTGTACGTTAACTGACAGATAAAGAAAGAATGGACTTTAAAATATTTCTTAATGTTTGCTATTGATCTATGATTTGAATTGGAGAATGCTTTATATAGTTCAGTCATTATTTTTACGTTCACTAATTTGATTAGGCTGTATATTGTAATTACGAATTTTAATCCATACTATATTTCTTATGGTGTGAGTGCGTATGAGGCTAAAGAAATTGTAGCAGGATTTGTAAGTTGAGAATGTTTGTAAGAGAGAAAGGAGTGTAGAGATGAAATATGCTTGAAGTTTAGCACTGCCTTAATTTGACTTTTGCAGAGAAAAGCAAGTCTTTTCTTTTTGCTTCAGGCAACAGTGACTGCTGTACTCTACTTGGTCATGGTTGTGTGAGAATCCAGCGTTATTGTCAAACTTATCAGTAAATGTTTGCTGCAAGTTGATTCCTGTAAATTCTGTTCATGATCTAAAGAGTAGTTTAAATGAAGATTCTAGAACATGTATTTTGATAGAGCATTTGATGTTTCAGACATTTCTTTATAATGAAACAGATGTGTAATGTGCCTAGAAGGGTAAATTGGATCATTGTCTAAATACGAAAGACATTGACTTGTTGCAAACCATGTGAATGTGTACTTGTGCTGTCAGTTGTCGCCATTATTAAAAAGGCTATGTTCATTGACTTTATTTATTTCTCTAAAACTACACTCCCATTTCTGTGATGGTATGACATCCATGAACTTAATTATAAATATATGTAAATTGACTGCTTACGTCTATGCTAGGTTAAACTGAACAATTGTTCAGTGTGTATTGAACAGTTGTGATGTGATGTAAATGTCAATGCTCTTTTCATATTCATATTTTGTATATTTGATTGAACGTTTAATTTATTTATTGTAAAATTCATTGATCTTCTTATCATAATGATAACCATATGTTGGAGAGATAATTGGTGGATGGGGGCTCACTATATATAAATTAAAAGACGGGTTTATCTTTTTCTTTGATAAGAAGTTTTCCACCTACGGAAATATTGTGTGATGGTAAATGTTTGTCTTTAATGTTGTGGAAGAGAGAAACGTTTACAGCGCCCGCATATCAACCAAATGAGAGAGAAAACTGGTTTCTTCTGGGGAATTATTAATAACATAAATTAAAATTCTCATTACTTGTAATTGGTAATTATCGGTGATTGAATACTACTACTACTATTACTACTACTACTACTACTACTACTACTACTACTACTACTACTACTACTACTACTACTACTACTACTACTACTACTACTACTACTACTACTACTACTACTACTATCCAATGCCTAGGTGGCATAGGCATCATAATAGTGTATAGCATAAATTCGTAATACTCTGTAACATTCATTGTCAATAAAATAGTAATGTTTCTCAATGATCGAAATATGTCAATTATATTGAATACTTACCTCTCCGGGCATGCGTATGTAAACAAAGCTAATATTGTATATTAAAATTATAGGTATTTATTCAATATCGTATATGTACTCCTCAAATTATAACATTACCCTAATGTTTGTAAACGGACATAAAATAACTTCTTAATGTTTGTAAATGGACATACAAGTAACTTCTTAATGTTTGTAAATGGATATACAAATATCTTCATAATGTTTTGTAAATAGACATAGAAGTAACTTCTTTATGTTTATAAATGGACATACAAGAAATTTCTAAATGTTTTTAAATGGACATACAAGAAATTTCTAAATGTTTTTAAATGGACATACAAGTAAATTAATGTTTGTAAATGGACACAGAAGTAACTTCTTAATGTTTGTAAATGGACACAGAAGTAACTTCTTAATGTTTGTAAATGGACACAAACAATTAACATTATGATTGTTTGGCAAATGATTTAGTTGAATATTTATGTTAAATTGACGTCCAATATTTAGCTTAATACACAATTGCTGTAATTGTATTTTAACTTGTAAATTGTTATAATCTTTGTATTTTGTATTACTACTACTCTAGCATTAGGACTGTTTTACTAATATTGTCTTCATAATTCTACTCTAACATAGGACTGTTTTACTAATATTGTCTGTATAATACTACTCTAACATAGGACTGTTTTACTAATATTGTCTGTATACTGCTATTCTACCATAGAACTGTTTTACTAATATTGTCTTCATAATTCTACTCTAACATAGGACTGTTTTACTAATATTGTCTGTATAATACTATTCTAACATAGGACTGTTTTACTAATATTGTCTTCATAATTCTACTCCAAGGTAGAGCTCTTTTTCTTATATTTTCTGTATACTGCTACTCTATCATAGAACTGTTTTACTAATATTGTCTGTATACTGCTATTCTACCATAGAACTGTTTTACTAATATTGTCTGTATAATACTACTCTAACATAGAATTGTTTTACTATTATTGTGTACATACTAGTAATCTAACAGAACTGTTTTATTAATATTGTCTGCATATTGCTACTCTATCATAGAATTGTTTTACTAATATTGTGTGCTTACTACTAATCTAGCATGACTGTTACTAACATTCTTTATGTAGTAGTGCTGTTGAATATAATTAGGTTACTAATATTGTCTATGTATTTTTCTGTAGCCTATAAATATGTTGCTAATATTATCTATGCAATATTATTCCATTATAAAAAGATGTTGCTAAGAGTGTATAAATATGTTGCTATCATTGTCTATGCAATATTATTCAATTATAAAATGTTGCTATCATTGTCTTTACAATATTATTCAATTATAAAATGTTGCTAAGTGTGTATAAATATTGTTGCTCAGGCACGTCAATAAGTTAACACTGTCTATATTACTGTGTTATTAGGATTAGATGGTTTTTTTTCATTATCAAATATATAATTATATTAGTACAGGTTGGCACATTTATTCGAGAGTATTAAATGCAATCTATTTGAATCCATAATTATTGCCTTATCTACTTTTAAATATCTAATTTTATGAGTGTACTTATACTTGTGAACACTTACATTTTGTTTTTGTGAACGTTTTTCACCTTCCCTTTTCCTAAGACAAATTAAAATGTGCTGATCAAGCATAATGACGACAGTCGAACTGTATATATTCTACACACGAAAGGGAGATCAGACAATACATCTAGCTTTAATGTGTAGAGCATCGTTGTTACACCAGACTGATTTAGATCAGACAATACAGCTAGCTTTGGTGTGTCTATAGAGCATCGTTGTTACACCAGACTGATTTAGATCAGAAAATACACCTAGCTTTGGTGTGTCTTTGATACAAGAGACTGATTTAGATCAGACAATACACCTAGCTTTGGTGTGTCTATAGAGAGTATCGCTGATACACCAGTCTGATTTAGATCAGACAATGCACCTAGCTGATACACGAGACTGTTTTAGATTCTCTTAATCCTTGAGACCCAGCGATCCCCAATTTTAAGTACAACACAATAGACCAGCATACTTCCCCACCCCCATCTCACATTTTGGACGTAGCAACAGTAAGAATGTTTTCATTGATACTGACCGAATGAAGCTTGAAAGAATGGGTGAAAGAATGATTTGCAAAAGTGACGTAAGGCTTTACACAGACTGTGACGTCACGGAGTTAGCTGTTCTTTGGAAGATCTAACGACACAGTGCATTGCCCGTTTTCTTTCAGCTTGTATACGGGGTAAATTACCCGAAGGTATTTATTGTTGGAATGCTATGTATATTCCTCTTTTCCACCCATTTACCATTTCAGTGTCCCTTAGTTGTGACTGACTAATGGCCTTGTATTGGGGGTATTTTTTTTGTAGTTTGAACATTTTGAGAATTTTTCTCAGGAGCATAAATTTGAGTTCATTGTTTGAACAAGTACAGTTTGATTTCTTCAACCCCAAAGTTAAGCGTTCATTGTCCTTGTGTGCAACTTTGGATCCACCTTGGAATTAGTCTGTTTCTTGACATCTTTGAAATATCCTGAATTTCTGTGTTGCTTTGGAATCTCTATTCTATAAGTTTGCCATGAATCTACTAGGATTAATTTCTCGAATATTAACTGTAGTAATTCACTTTAAATTCCTTTATGTTTGACAGAAAGAAGCAGAAATTGATACCTCCTTAGCTGTGACATGTATTTTGTCCGTGTGTAACAAATTTCTTAGTTGTGACTGATGTTTATTGTCCGCGTGTGACAAAGTTGTGATAACCGTATAATATTAATGTAGCTATTGGATATTTTATTTTCTTGTTGGAATTCACCAGGAATATTTTTGTAATAGAAGTGTGACAAAAATCACAATTCACACTTTGTTCATCCTTATCTTTATTTGTCCTTGCAGCAAATGTGGGGTCATCACATCATATTGGTTTCTATGTATTATATTTTTGCTGGTATTAGTGTTTGTTTTTGTACGTGTATTTATTTTCTCAGGGAAAACAGATTTATTCAGTGGGCATGTCTATATAAATGCATGCTTGATATATCCCACAAAAAATACATTCAGATAACTGTATACTTGATAAAACACAGGAATACTTTCAGATAACTGTATACTTGATAAAACACAGGAATACATTCAGATAACTGTATACTTGATAAAACACAGGAATACATTCAGATAACTCTATACTTGATAAAACACAGGAATACATTAAGATATCTGTATACTTGATAAAACAACACAGGAATACAATCAGATGACTGTATAATTGATAAAACACAGAAATACACTCAGATAACTGTATACTTGATAAAGCTCAGGAATACAATCAGATAACTGTATACTGATAAAAAAACAGGAATACAATCAGATAACGGTATACTTGATAAAACACAGGAATACAATCAGATAACTCTATACTTGATAAAACATAGAAAATACATTCGAATATAAACAAATGATTCACTTAACTGCAACTTCTGATCAGATTGTTTAGTCGTAGTTTTTTTTTTTGTAAATGACAAATAATGCTTATATTATTCATCGTCTTGTTCAGATGGAAACAACTGTCAATTATACAAGTAAACAATCATCATTGCACTCAAAGTACTAAATAAATGTTTGTTAATAATAAACTTTAGAATTTAAATTCATTATTTCAAATAATATAAATGTACTAGACATGATTTTGCTACAATATCCTGGTTTTAGTAAATTTACTGCGTACAATTCCTGCCTGAATTTAACAAAATTATCACGTAGGAGGACTGTTTCAGTTCTTACCTGTGGGGTTAACAAAATTATCATGTATGAGGACTGTTTCAGTTCTTACCTGTGGGGTTAATAAAATTATCAGGTAGTAGGACTGTTTCAGTTCTCACCTGTGGGGTTAACAAAATTATCATGTATGAGGACTGTTTCGGTTCTTACATGTGGGGTTAACAAAATTATCACGTATGAGGACTGTTTCGGTTCTTACCTGTGGGGTTAATAAAATTATCAGGTAGTAGGACTGTTTCGGTTCTTACCTGTGGGGTTAATAAAATTATCAGGTAGTAGGACTGTTTCGGTTCTTACCTGTGGGGTTAATAAAATTATCAGGTAGTAGGACTGTTTCGGTTCTTACCTGTGGGGTTAATAAAATTATCAGGTAGTAGGACTGTTTCAGTTCTTACCTTTGGGTTTTGAGGAACCAACACTTGTTTGCCGGCAATGTTCTCTGCACAGTAAGGCACACGGTTGAAATGAAAGGGAGGTAATAAAAATGTCTGCGAGTGGAGGTGTGGGTACCATTTATGTAGGCACTGAAGCCAGTAGTTTTCGGCAGACTGCTGAAGTGCTTGACCTTTACCATCAATGGATGTCTACAGAAATCATATGAAAAACAGTATCAAAATAATGATTCCATCGTAACGCCCCGCTCTCATTTAACTTTAGTGCACAATGCAAAGAATATGAAGATTTCTATACTTGATTAACTATATCTGACTTCTCTAGTTGTTTCATTATATCTGACTTCTATACTTGTTTCCATTTGTTTGATTTCTATACCTGTGTACGTCTGCCTGACTTCTATATTTATATTTTATATTTATTTACATATGTTTAACCTCAATAGTGATATCTATTTGTTTGACTTCTATATTTATTTACATATGTTTAACCTCAATAGTGATATCTATTTGTTTGACTTCCAATCTTGCCTACATATATTTGACTTTTAAGCTGTTTTTATTTTTGACCTTTATACTTGTCTACTTCTGTTTCACTTCTACAACATTCTCTTTCGTCAGTTTGGAATTTGCATGGGAGTTATAAGAAAGGTTCAAACTTTAACATACTGGGTACATTTGACTAGTCATATAAATTATATTCTACCACTTTGCTAGTGTAAGATAATTATTAAGTACAAAATGCTATCTATCTATCTATCTATATATCTATCTATCTATCTATCTATCTATCTATCTATCTATCTATCTATCTATCTATCTATCTATCTATCTATCTATCTATGTATCTATCTATTTATCTATCTATCTATCTATCCATCTATCTATCTATCTATCTATATGTCTGTCTGTCTGTCTGACAAGGAATTTAATTAATTGATTTGATGTTCCAATATTATCAAATGTCAAGGATAACAGATTTAATTTTTAAATGGAGGCACTAGACATGAATTTTTGAAATCTATCTAAGCATCAACCCATCCATCCACAATCCATCCCCCCATCCTTCCCTTCCATCCATATGTCTATCTTTAAGGTTATAGTTAAAAATCTTATTTCAACATTTATTAATATTTGATAAACTTTATTAAAATCAAATAAGCGATACTAGTTTTTATATAGTCTGAATTAAGCACTGTCTCAATAGCTTTCACATGCTTTTTGCAATAATGTCACAAGTTTATTGTTCACCATCTACTCCACACACGATGAAAACACTGATTCAATTACCTATTCTCTTGAGCTAAACTGGGCACTTCAGTTCTCCTTTCCAGTTTCCCTTAGCAGAATAACAACAATGCAATTTCTAGTAACTTCTTTGCATTAGAATTGCTCGATGTGGTCAGCATACACGCCACTACACACTAATGGAGTGTAGAGTATTCTCCACATTTATACATTGCTTCTAGCCTTTACCACAGTCGGCTGTAGCAGTTTACAGTCAGTAACCAGGATTCAAATCACACAAGGAAAAGAAGTAGAAAGGCTGCTTGTCCCTGTAAATTATACCCAGGGAACAAAGACTAAGTTTCCAGTTTGTCGCTGTATAACTCCATTCATTCTTACATTCAAGTCTCAACTTAGTTTCCTGTAACAGTATTTATTAGCCCAATACACCCACACAGCATAATGCATAGAGCATATAAAAACAATAGCAAGTGTTAGTGTACTGCACATAAACATCGTAGTTCAAACATTTGTAGAAATAATAGTATACTCAAATAATACATCTCTACGTAACACAAGTATAATATATATTCTCGTAAATCATAACCATTGGATAATTACTCACCCAGGTGGAAATAGTTTGCATTTCATCAGTAATTTCTAGCATATTCTCAAATCGAGTGTTTACTTCAACTCGGATGCTTCTAAAAATAACATCATAAAAAGTTGTCCAACGTCGAGTTACTCTAACAATTTATATCACATATAAATTTTAAATTAGGGAAAGGCAAATTTATTCCACCGCAAGACGTAATAGGAAAATATCAAACGTACTTGTTCATGAACTAGTATTTTCGATACCGTGACGATCTTTTATAATAACTATAAAAATAGTCAATTCGTAAGGACTGGGCAGAACCTTTGCCTTCTATTTTTAGTTAATTTAATTTCTTTTTAAAAAACAAAACAAAATTGTTAACATACCTGATTTATAAGAGTTTCTTGAATCGGCAGCGCTTGACCAAGTCTGATATCCAAATCCTGAGACCTGTCTAATTGCATGACACAGGACCACGTCACTTCCTGTCTGTCAGTTTCTGGCAAGAGATCATTCAGCACTCCCTGCAACTGTTCCTGGACATCCTCTCCCCACAGAGATGCCGGAACTTCCATCAGAAAGTTTAGTCCACAGTCTACACCCAGCAGTCGGATGTGAAAGTCCTTAAGTAATTGACGTACAACTTGTGACAGATGCCCGTCCGCTACACGTCCCAGAACACTGGATAAATGTCTGTCTCTTCCTTCCAAACGCATGACAAACCGGACGACGTTCTTTCTTTGTTTGTTCATTTCTTCTTTGCATTTCTCATTTATGCCTTCTCTTTTTTTCCTCTCTTCATCAAGCTGTAATGTTAATTTATTCCTCTCTTCCTCTAGTCTACTTCGTTCTTCTTCTAGTTGTTTTATTTCTATGTTCTTTTCGTCTTCTAACTGTCTCAATCTAACTTCTTCTTTTTCCACCTGTTCTGTTATTCTATTCCTCTCTTCCTCTATTCGTTGTATCCACATCCTCCTCTCGTCTTCTAGTTGTCTCGTCACTCTAATAATGTCTTTATCTAATTGCATTATTTTTATTTTGTTCTTCTCTTCGAGTTCCTTCATCTCCCTCATTTGTTTCTCCAGTTTCTGAATCTGATCATTGCTCCAGTCAATCTTAGCCACCACGATGTTTTCACCTTCAGAATTATTATCAGACAACAAGAAAATATGAAACCATGTTATTCAAACATGACAAGCCTACGTATCGCTAATTAAGTAATAATGAAAAACTATTCATATGAAGGCATGTATTTCCAACAAACTGATAAACATTACAGTAATTAAAATTTAATACAAAACGAAACAAATCATGAACCGGAATTTCAAAACATTTTTCTTGTCGAATTAAGTAAATATTTTCAGATGTAATTGTTAAATAGAAAATTTTAAAATATAAAGCAAAATAGTTGCAATACATTTGTAGCAATTTTATTCAAACACTGACAAAAGTTACTGTCAATAAGAAAATAAGCATGATTTTAAAGGTCAAGTATATTAACAAACATTGTCAAGAGTTACAGTCAACAAGAAAATAAGCATGATTTTAAAGGTCATATATATTACAAATATATCTCCATAACCCCTGATTATTATCAAAACATTGTACATACCTACTTGCAAAACTTTGGGGTCTGTTATTGTTTCTACCCGGACTGTCCCCGAGGGCATGTTGATAGCAGTACTACGACCGGCAATCTTTAGACAATCCACCCCTTTAAGTGTTAAAGGGCTTTGTTCTGCAGTTTGAGAAGTAACAGTGAAACCAACAATTATATGATAAACAGAGAAGACGGAGTATTAACTGTATTTAAGAAAATATTATTAATTAATTATTTAAACTGCCACTAAATATTGAGTAATTAGTCATGTTATTCAATTAAAATGTTTTTTGGGGAGCACATAGCTGTACTATAAATGAAATTATTTTGCAAAATGATTTCGAATGTCTTAATGTTGTACGAAAGTTTCGATATTTATTTGTTGTACGAAAGTTTAGATGTTTATTTGTTGTACGAAAGTTTCGATATTTATTTGTTGTACGAAAGTTTAGATATTTATTTGTTGTACGAAAGTTTATATATTTATTTGTTGTACGAAAGTTTAAATATTTATTTATTGTACGAATGTTTAGATATTTATTTGTTGTACGAAAGTTTAAATATTTATTTGTTGTACGAATGTTTAGATATTTATTTGTTGTACGAATGTTTAAATATTTATTTGTTGTACGAATGTTTAGATATTTATTTGTTGTACGAATGTTTAAATATTTATTTGTTGTACGAATGTTTAAATATTTATTTGCTATTGACGTATTTCATCAAAACATTGTATGTTATGATATTTAATTGTTTTGTTTCCGGAACGAGAAAGGAAGAAAGGGTTAATTATACAGATAGGTAGGTTTAATTATACAGACAGGTAGGGTTAATTAGACAGACAGGTAGGTTTAATTGGACAGGCAGGTAGGGCTAATTAGACAGAGAGGTATGTTTAATTAGACGGGCAGGTAGGTTTAATTAGATAGACAGGTAGGGTTAATTAGACAGACAGGTAGGTATATTTATTTCGACTGATAGATAATTTTTAATGGGAAAAGATGTTCTGCATATTAACCAAACAATACTTTAAAATAAATATTATAATTACACTTAATGTTAAATTGGTAATGTTAGAAATATTAAGTGAAATTTCAAATGTAACTATTAGTGATCTGAACAAAATGAGTGCTAAGTAGACAATTTGAAGATATTACTGACATTTAAAATTAAAGGGACTGCTCTGTATGTCAGTCTAAATATTACACATTTAACACTACTAACCTGACCTGAATGCTAATTAGTCTAAACATATCAACTGTAACATTAATGATTTGACCTGAGTGCTAATTAGTCTAAACATAACTGTCACGGGTGGATGAAATTTAAATTTAATTTTTGTAAAATTCAGTTTTTACATCGACTGTCCGGTGTCCAGGTCGCCGATCATCGCATACATAGTTGGTAATTGTTTTCTTTTTTGAAATGATGGGTTAGAGAGTACAGGCAGAAGAATTCACCTACACTTTAAAGCAGTGAGATTGAAAATATGTTTGATGTTTCATCCATACTACAGTCTGTAAATTATACATGTGAATGTAGTTTTATACATTTGTGTTAATGCAGTCATTTCGCTGATTGAGATATTTGAGTGTGAGAAATGTTGATATTATTGTAAGATATATTAGCACAATATAAATATTTATTAAAATCTAAATATGTTGTATTTGAAGATATAAGAGATGTTTATTTAACTTAGAATAAACGTGTGCTTGAGGAATAAAATGACTGAGGTTTTATTGTGAGATTTCATATTGGCACGTGCCAAGTAAGAGAATGGTAGACTTTGAATAACTTGAGTATGTTGTTCTGAAAAGTTGATTCAGCAGAATTTTGATAGAAACTTTTTACTGAAAATAAAATGGCAGAGAAAAATGAGATTGAACCAGAGAGATACAAAATATTCAATGAATTCAGTAGTGGACAAAGGGAAGGAGACTTTTGTTTTCCTCCTTGCATTCTTTCTCATTGCCATTGTTGTTCTTTCTAGTCATGAGTGCAAGGTGAGTAGAAATAATTATATCAAGATACACAAGCCAATTTTGGTGCGTGGATAAAATAGTCTACAGGACAGTTTACCTGGAAAATAGCAGAACTTGGAACCAGTCTATCCTGAGGGTGTAACGTTTTGCATCCGAACAACCTTTTTTGATGAATGGGCAAAGGGCCATGCCATCGATGACACAGCATTGCAACAGCAACCCACAACATCAGCAATGTTGCAGAGTGGCGATATTGGAATCGTCGCTTGTTCTAACCTACTGAGATGCAGGCCAGCTCTGTGGGACAGAGTATGGGCGATAACCCATCGCAAAAATTTGTGGCAGGAAGGCTATGAGATTTTTGACACTAGGATTTGTGTCAACAATTTGTGTGACAGCACAATGACGTCAAACAGCATTTGTGAGTAGCTCAATATCATATTTAGAAAACATCAGTGCACATAGGTAGAACTAGGTTAGGAATTTGTGATACTTTGTCGATAACATTAATTATGTTTTCATCAACTTGATTGACTTGGAGAATAATTTAAATTATTTGTGGAACTGTACTTTGGATTATATATTTCAACTGTTAACTTCTCTCCAGCCACAGAGCTAAAAGACAGAACTATAAATACAAGCAATGTAAAAATACTTCTTTCCACTAACCTCTTCCCTAAAGAGGAGAGTTAAATACTTAATAAAACAGAACAATCTTGAATACTAAATCAATGTTATTTTTACATTGTAAAATTTAAACGGATACAGATTTCAAGGCCACTAACTACCGATTCTGACTAATCAAAATAATAGTCAAAATATATCAGTCAACGAGAATTATTCCGAGAGAAATAAATTGGCCTGTATAATGATTTTCCATAGAAACAAATCAGTCTGTTACAATGTATTCCCATAGAAATGTATCATTCTATTAAAATGTATTTGTGTAGAAATAAACGTATATGCCTTTGATGAATTTATGATATCTGTAAACTGTAAGCATGAAAATTTGCCATACGTGAAACCACGTGTGTACTGAAAACATAATATATGTATTATGAGAGCTATACTAACCTTGGTTTCCGCTTTCAGGTTTCTTTATATTTATTTCCACCATTTGTTCCATCATGATACCATCTCTTGCTTCATCTCCATTCACTTGTGGTGTGTTAGGGTGTTCTGACGGCATGTATCCACACTGCAGACATATAAGAATGTTGTGTATATTGTATGAGTGTGCCTTTCTATCTATCTATCTATCTATCTATCTATCTATCTATCTATCTATCTATCTATCTATCTCTCTATCTATCTATCTATCTATCTATCTGTCTGTCTGTCTGTCTGTCTATCTATCTATCTATCTATCTATCTGAAGTCAATGTGGTAAATAAATTCTATTATTTCTTCAACAATCATGAAATAACAAACGATTTTGTCAAAGTAATATTTTAATCTTTTAATTAAAGTAAACAAAATTATTTAGCATACTTGGCTAAAAATATATAAAAGAAAGATTCTATGTTTATGGAATTAACATTTGAAATCCGTATTTGGTGGCATTTACGTCTGACTCACATAAATAAATATACATTGCTATATTTAGCATTAGACATAATGCAACTATCATACAGACAACAATACAGACATCATGGTTCTGACTGGCTCGGTACATCAAGCAACCGTGAAGAGAAACCGTAACACTTTGTTACATGATGACTATGATATCAAGTCTATTTCTCCCTCTACATACAAGACCCAAAACATTAATACTTACGTGACCGAAAACATAAATACACAACATACGTGACCCAAAGCACGAATACACACATAATTACGTGACCCAAAGCACAAATACACAACAGACTTACGTGACCCAAAGCACGAATACACAACAGACTTACGTGACCCAAAGCACGAATACACAACAGACTTACGTGACCCAAAGCACGAATACACATACTTACGTGACCCAAAGCACGAATACACAACAGACTTACGTGACCCAAAGCAAGAATACACATACTTACGTGACCCAAAGCACGAATACACAACAGACTTACGTGACCCAAAGCACGAATACACATACTTACGTGACCCAAACCACGAATACACAACAGGCTTCGTGACCCAAAGCACGAATACACAACAGACTTACGTGACCCAAACCACGAATACACAACATACTTACATGACCCAAGTCACGAATACATCTCTCAAGAGCAGCAAGATGAGGAAATGGCGAAATGTTGTCTTTCTTTATTTGACGAACACGATTTAAAAACGGTTGTGTTTGGACCAGACTTTGATCGTGTTTAGCAAGCTCTGCTGCATACATGTCAAGTATTTGTTGTTTTATGGTTAATCTCACTTTGACATTCTGTAGACTTGTGATCAATTTATCCACGTCTTTCTCTGAATTCTTCAACTGACATATTTGGTCGTACAAAATCATTTCGACCTCACTACGCGTTGCTTGTGTATCGACAGGAGTTTGTTCTGCAACTTGACAACACTTAATGTTTCGACATAACGCCTCTAAACCGCTAGAGTCACTCTGTGATTGAATCTCGGCCGTCGTCCATGTTATGGGCAGTGTTTGATGTTTGTAACCACAGAGCCATTCCCTTAGTGGGTGGAAAATAAAACAGATGGTACAAACGTAATGACGACAATCAAGACACACATGTGTCACTTTAGTTTCATGACACAGGTCACATGACGTTTTCCTTTCTTGTTTCAGACGTTCATAGACCATCTTTTCAATGACGAGATCTTTGCACATGTTATCAATTATGTCGCTGATTGTCTCCCCTTGGACTAGAGGTATTATTTGATGACATGAAGAACAATGTACTGGCAAACCTCTCACAATTAACTGTCTTACACATCTCCTACAAATCAGATGACCACAAGGGAAGATAACTGGTCCCAAACACAAATCACGACAATTGGAACAGTCAGTCAGATCAACAGGAAATATGCAAGCTTCATCCATCTTTTTTCAAGTTTTAAATTTAAGAGAAAACGAATTGGCAAAACTCTACTGGACTCTCACCATTCATGTCCTGAAAGACTGGAATGCACGCATTACATACAATAATTACAGTAATTGTTGACGTCTTTTATTGTACTGTAATAATAATAACCTCTCGTGATTTATATTAAGGTAAACAAATGTAATTATATTTGAGTGCACATATATTTATATATATGTAAATAATTTAGGAAACTTTTACTTTACAGTAATTTGTTGAATTACTACGATTGTGAATATCATTTTCTAAAATAATAATAACCAGTATCTGCTTTTGTCTCCATTGTACAGCATATTATTATCATTAAAATAATTAAGGACGCTTTAACTGGAAGTAATAACATACTAATATTATTAAAATAATTAAGGGAGCTTTTACTGGAAATAAATACTATTTTTAATTTATTCTCTGTGTAAATTATGACAATGACATTAGATTAAAGACTTTAATTTTAAAGTATCAAATATATCCTGTGTTAACTGTTTAAAAGTATCAAATACAACCTGTGTTAACTATTTTAAAGTAACAAATATAACCTGTTAACTATTTTTAAGGAAATAAAATTAATTTAAATTAATTAATATTATTTCAAATCTTATTTCAAAGTAGTACATATCATCACAATAATTAAGGAAACCTTTTTCATGTTATAAAAAACCTTTATTGACTCTGTAAAGATAAAAATTTAAATCTGCATTAAATTGAATCTTTTTAATCGTTTGTAATATTTTACTTTATATTAATGAATATAACATCCTTTGGCAGTTATTGAAGTAAATAACGAAAATTAAATTTTTGTGCAAATTAATAATAACTACTTTGTTATTTTTAAGTAAATGCATATCATTTATTTTGTAGACGTTGTGTATATTTCAAACGCAAATTTATTATGAACGGTAAATTTTGTAAACGTTGGGTAGATTTCAAATGCAAAGTTGTTGTGAATGGTAATTGTTGTTTTCTGAATGATGTCATGCCACACTCCAAACTGTCGTCATAGTAATATATATGGGTTGGTTATTAACAACGTCTTTAACTGATTGATTATTCATAATGTGATTAACTTTCTCATTAATAACAATTTCACCAACTGATTATAATTAGTAATAATTATTAATAATAATTAATATTATAATAATTAATAATTACTAATGGTGATATAAACTGATTCGTTATTAATAATGTCATAAAATGATTCATTATTAACAATGCCATTAAATGACTCATTACTAACAATATCACTAACTGACTCATTAATTATGTCATAAACTATCTTATTATTACTAATGTCTGTAACTGACTTATTCATTTTTTTTCCTGAGCGATCTTTGTGGGGAGGGACCGACACAGGACATGACGTCATGACAGTGAAATTGTATAGGAACTGGAGAGTCAAAACTCATGTTCACACAACACGAGATTTGATAATTATAAATGTCGTTACATACAAGATACTTACTGGGAAGACTGGAGATCTGATAATTATAAATGTCGTTACGTACAAGATACTTACTTGAAAGGCTCGAGATTTGATTATTATAAATGTCGTTACATACAAGATACTTACTGGGAAGACTGGAGATCTGATAATTATAAATGTCGTTACATACAAGATACTTACTGGGAAGACTGGAGATTTGATTATTATAAATGTCGTTACATACAAGATACTTACTGGGAAGACTGGAGATCTGATAATTATAAATGTCGTTACATACAAGATACTTACTGGGAAGACTGGAGATCTGATAATTATAAATGTCGTTACATACAAGATACTTACTGGGAAGGCTCGAGATTTCAGGCGACATGTATAGACTTGTGAAAAAGAAAATGTATGCTGTGAATGAATGTCAACAGTTCTTTTTAAAATACATATTCTTGTGTTCCCTAAGTGCGAAATAAAAGCAATAATATTCAATAGGTGTATGATTGTTACTTACCATAAGTCAGTGAAGCATTCCAAGAAAATGCATATAACAGTCACTTATAAAACTATCTACTGATAATGCATATTGATACCATTATGTGTTATACATATCTATGGAAATATTGAATGAAAAGATTGTCAACGTCAACTTTACACAGTTACATGAGAATTCAAAACGGCCTGCTCAGTTCGCTTGGTCACAATAAGTTTTGATTTCAAGTAATGGATGTGAAATATCAGAATGTAACAAGAAAATCACCGAAAAATGGCTTACCTCTTGACGTTAAACAGGAAGTAATCTCCATAGTTCCAAGCTAAAAAAAAAGGGGGTCGTTCCTATTGACCTTGAGACGATAGCTGAAACGATTAACGCGATACGAGAAACAAGACACTAGCGTGTCATTGTGTGCAGTGGTCTTGTGTGTGACGCTTGTTGCTTTTTTTGTCTGAGTACAATTGGCACAGAGGATCTAATATGACTGTCAGACTATTTTGTCTGAGTACAATTGGCACTGAGGATCTAATATGAATGTCAGACTATTTCGTCTGAGTACAATTAGCACAGAGGATCTAATATGACTGTCAGACTATTTTGCTGAATTCTGTAAAATGTAGATGTTCCGACCATTTTGTCATAAGTCAAGAGTTATGTATCCTGTCATTTGTCATCCATATCTAATAAATGAAATACATTTTGCCATCTTGAAAGGTATAAACAAAAATGTTCACATGAGGAAAATTAAATTACTTCCTAAACGACAGTTATAAACGAAATACATTTTGCCAGCTTGAAAGGTATAAACAAAAATGTTCACATGAGGAAAATTAAATTACTTCCTAAACGACAGTTATGTAAATGCTCACGAGCACGTCAGCTGGTACTTTATGATATTTGTCTTTGTATTAACTGATTGTAAGAGATATCTGAAATGGAGAGTATAATGACATGTTGTCTTTGTATTAACTGATTGTAAAAGATATCTGAAATGGAGTGTATAATGACATGTTGTCTTTGTATTAACTGATTGTAAGAGATATCTGAAATGGAGTGTATAATTGTTACGTTTCCAGTATTTATTTAAAGACCCTGCTTAGAATAATTAAAAGACTTTAAATATGATTAACTCTTTCTCTCATATCCTATGCAGACTGGTTGCTCAATTTACTATTTGACTAATTAAATGTGTGTCTTGTAGTTCAGACGACAAATTTACAAACTAATAAACTGCGAACTTTTAGCTAGATTTGAAACAGTTAATTCCCTCTAAATTAATATGCACTCGTCATCAACTTTCTGCTCATTCGCCCCCATTCAAATCTAAGAATAATCTATTTGGTCTATTGTGCATAGAAATCAACTACTAAGAGGTATTAACAAAGAAAATAAGATTTAATAAAGTTTAACAAGTTAACAATAATCAAATACGAACGCGAATAGTCTACTACTCTGTCTTTACGCGCACATGCTCGATTTCTCGTCAACAATTTAAATTGCCATCACTTTTGTTCGTTAGAGATTTGTACACTGGGATGCACTTATCTGGATTGCCTTGTATCAGCCTGGTCTCAATACTCAGTCATGCCGGTCTATTCTCACAGTCTCCCTCTCTAGCGATGCACGTGGTGCATAAGGAAAGGTGCTCCTCTTTTATGTAGCTAGGGAACTTGAATTTTTGGTGGCATGGACCCTCAGAGCAGAGTTCTCAACCAGAACTCAACCAGCTTATACCAGTAAGCCAAAGCAAGGTAAGGCTTGGGTAAGGCACGAATAAGGCATGGGTGAAGCACGAACCGACCTGTTGACGCAACATGCTCGGATATAATTTCAATCTAACACGTTCCTACTTAAAGCATGGTTCAGTTAAAATGCGCTGAGTAAGAGTTTTCGACCTCGCGTCGTTTACAATTAGATTTAGAAAAAATATAATCGTCTCACATTTGTTCCATTTAACAGCGTGACGTGACGTATGAAGCAATAAAATAGTTACAACGTTAATTTAATGTTCATACAAAGGGGTAATTCAAACCAACAAAGCGCTTCACAATTTACAATTAAAATTATACGCAATAATTGAATTACATGAAGAATTCATATCGAGCACAGCATTCTGGCTCTTAGTGAATTAAAACAATATAAATTAAAGTACAAAATGGAAAAAGAATTACAATAAATTTATATTCCGTAACTTATAGGGTTTTCAGCTATTTCTCTGAACCATGCTCAAGCATATATGGAAATCATATAATACATAGCACAAATACATACTTAAACAATATATATGCAAAATACTATTAGATAAAATGATACCTTTTATGAGAAGTCGAAGGGTACCTTGATTCTCTACGGCTGTCGGTGGCCTCCTGACTCGAGTTAGCTGATGGAAATAGCTAAGGTGTGCTCAAGTGAGGGAGCGGAAGCGCGTACTCATATTTATAGAAAAGCATATTGCGTATCACGTGACAGTTCGCGAAGCATGTAGGTGGTTCGAGAACTGGACAATGGTCCTAAAGTTACATAACATCTTGACCTGTTCTAGAAGCGTCTCGAAAAAGGAAGCTTTGAACAAAGGAGCCAAGGGTTTCAAAATTCAAATTTGAAGTAAACAAGACAAGTGGGTCATCAGGTCGGACATTTTTATCAGACTGTGACAATAATGACATGTTGTCTTTGTATTAACTGATTGTAAGAAATATCTTAAATGGAGTGTATAATGACATGTTGTCTTTGTATTAACTGATTGTAAGAAATATTTGAAATGGAGTGTATAATGACATGTTGTCTTTGTATTAACTGATTGTAAGAGATATCTGAAATGGAGTGTATAATGACATGTTGTCTTTGTATTAAGTGATTGTAAGAGATATCTGAAATGGAGTGTATAATGACATGTTGTCTTTGTATTAACTGATTGTAAGAGATATCTGAAATGGAGTGTATAATGACATGTTGTCTTTGTATTAACTGATTGTAAGAGATATCTGAAATGGAGAGTATAATGACATGTTGTCTTTGTATTAACTGAATGTAAGAGATATCTGAAATGGAGTGTATAATGACATGTTGTCTTTGTATTAACTGATTGTAAGAAATATCTGAAATGGAGAGTATAATGACATGTTGTCTTTGTATTAACTGATTGTAAGAGATATCTGAAATGGAGTGTATAATGACATGTTTTAGACTGGTGTGACCTTCTTTCGTGTATGTGGCTTGACAGAAATAAAAGCAGCAAATTCACTAGGTAACCAGTTTATTACTTAGAGAATGTTCTCAAAATATTTCACAGTTTTAATAAATGTTTTAAGCAATTCCTTCTCGATTTTTTACTGGGTAAATGTGCTGCATACCTCTACTAAACCTAGACTATGGTGACCCAAGATTTATACTTATTCAAGCTTCTCGCATACAAACGTCACAGTACACATGTCCTTACACCGCAACATGTAACAATGTGTAACAGCGTAGACAAGTGAATCATGCAGCAAGGTGTAAGCTTGTAACGAAGTGCATTATGTAGCAAGATGTAAAGTGTGGAGAGTTGCATTAGGTAACCTGATGTAACATTATAGAGAAATGAACTATGTAGCAAGGTGTAACAATATAGAGAGCTGCACTATAAAGCATTGGGTAACAGTATAGCGAAGTGCTCTATGTATCAATGTGTAACGAAATGTTCCATGCAGCAAGGTATAATAGTATAGTGAGGTGCTGTATGTTGCAAGGTGTAACAAAACAGAATAGGGAAATGTTCCATTCAGCATGGTGTAACAGTGTAGCATAATGCTCTATGTAGCAAGGTGAAGCAGAGTAGGGAAATGTTCCATTCAGCATGGTGTAACAGGGTAGCATAATACTCTATGTAGCAAGGTGTAGCAGAGTAGGGAAATGCTACAGTAGAACAAAATGCAACATCTATCACTGTGTAACAGTGCACCATGCAACAATGTAACTAAGTGATCCAAGTAGCGAAATCAAAAAGACAAGGCGGTGTCACAGTGTAGGAAACAGAGCTGATCTGTAGTGTAGTGTATAGCGAGTAAAACAATGAACGTAGTTTGACATTTGCTGACGTGACACTTGTTACTATACAAAGACATATAACTCTCAAGGCACTAGTTACTACACTGTGTTATATTACAACACGAAGACAATAGTTACTGAACTGTGTCATAGTATGACACTGCGTGTACTAGTTACTCTACTGTATCATATTAAATAGCTAGTTACTATAGAGCATTATCTATAAATCTATTGATCTAGCTACTACACTGTCATAGTATACCTCATGCTGAGCACGACGCCATATTGTCCTTCAAACTCCACTAATAACTACACAAATTCATATAATAACGTGGCAAAGTTAATTCAAGGTGGAAATATTGGGTCAGCACACTTTGCGACTGTTCAATTGAGAATGCCAACGCGTCACGCTCTAATTGAATGAAATGATTAGCTCAAACTGTTGTGCCCTTTCTCAAGCCTTAATGATGGGCCAGACTTTTAAAAATATATGTGTGCTTGAATCTCAGATCATTATTATTTAATGATGGGCCAGACTTTTAAATATAAATATATGTATGCTTGACCCTGTGATCATTATTACTGTGTGGATGGGCGCGTGTGTGTTAAAGATTAATATATCTTAATTTAATATCAAGTGGATTTTCCTTTAACAGTTTTTCATGGCTTATTGAAAGTAGAACTATCTTATATTATATGTTGTATTAAAAATATTTTTGAATGCAAGTGATTTAGGTTGGTGTATTGATGGGTGAACGTGATGTTTGATGTTGGTGTTGTGGGCCACACTCATTATCTCGAGCCACGCACCACGTCCTGTCAGATAGATAGACTGGTGGATGACTTTGCTCACCATCTCGCATTGACAGGTATAGACAGTTACTAGTCTGAAGTGGAGGTCGGGTGTAGACAGGTATAGACAGTTACTAGACTGAAGTGGAAGTCGGGTGTAGACAGGTATAGACAGTTACTAGACTGAAGTGAAAGTCGAGTGCAGACAGGTATAGACAGTTACTAGACTGAACTGTAAGTAGGGTGTGAACAGTTTTATAATGAACGATATTGCGACTAAGAACATTAAGACAGAGATCACTGCTGTTAGAAAGTTGAATACAACAGGACAAAAAATATTATTACAAAACAGACAACAAACATAAGGTTCAAATAAATAATGTTTGTCACGGTGGAAGGGAGATAATTCAACCAAACTTTATTTTTCATTAGTTATTTCCCTTAGTATGCTCACAGAGAAACGACATTTTCATTTTCTGTCGAAAGAGAGCTGTTTATTTATACGTTTGTATGTATGAATGGATATACATTGATATATATGTGAGAATTGTGAATAAATAATTATTGATTTATCCGTTGTTAAAAGTTTAGCTCAAAGGGTGGTTGTTTAGATGTGCCAAGGAATAGGATAGACAGTGTATAGGATAGACAGTGTATAGGATAGACAGTGTATAGGATAGACAGTGCGCCATGAGTTCTCGAGCGAGTTATGAAATTGTAACCTTGTGTGTGTCCACGTGTTTGTTGAAGGTTCGAGTACTTTTTGTGTGTGTCCACGTGTTTGTTGATAGTTCGAGTACTTTTTGTGTGTGTCCACGTGTTTGTTGATAGTTCGAGTACTTTTTGTGTGTGTCCACGTGTTTGTTGAAGGTTCGAGTACTTTTTGTGTGTGTTCACGTGTTTGTTGATGGTTCGAGTACTTTTTGTGTGTGTTCACGTGTTTGTTGATGGTTCGAGTACTTTTTGTGTGTGTCCACGTGTTTGTTGATGGTTCGAGTACTTTTTGGAAGTTTCCAGAAGCGTAATATTCCCTCCAAGAGTTCAACACAAAGAACAGCCCATCAAAATCTATGCACTGTTGCCAGGACTCCTCTTTATTTCTGTTTTCAATATTTTTGAAGGAAAATCTCGTACATGGATAATTGTGAATTCAATTTCTTCCCTGCGAAATTAATTTTCGTCAACGAGAAATTTGGTGTAGAGTGAGTTGAAATAATTTAATAATTATTTCTGGTCGGAAGTTCCTTGATTTCTATTTCCGCTTTCGTCCGAAAGCTACATGGACAGTGAAATGTGTCCACTTGGGCGAGCACGAATTGTCAAGGGTATTGTCCAGGCAATCAGCGACACGGTCATATAAGAGACAAATTTTACCAAACAAAGGTTACAGGGACTCAGCCACTGTCTTAAAATTTACACTGTAAGAGGTCATCAATTCCAACAGAACAAAATATTCAAAACTGACCCTGGAAGAATATATCAAGAATTCATAGGAAATATCAGAATAGAACAACAAATTCCAAACATTAAGAACATCAGAATATTCTGGGTGAACATTGGAGCAATTCATTTATGCATAACGTCTCAGCAAAATGGAATGAGGAACTGGAAAATGACAACAAAGACACGCCGCAACAGTACAACATCAAAGTCATTGAGGACAAGATTAAGAAAAAGTTAAGAAAGATGACAAACTGGAAAGCACTAGATTTAGACCAAATACAAATATTCTGGTTGAAACACCTTACCTCTTTACATGTTAGAATTGTTGACCAAACTGAAAGGAATACTAAACAAACCAGAAACCCTTCCAACCGGGATGAAAAAAGGGAAAACATACCTGATTATGAAAGATCCAGAGAAAGGCACAAAACCAAACAACTATCGGACAATTGCGCGCTTATCAACTACCTGGAAATTATCTCCCACACTTTCAAGTTGTTCCCCTTGACAATTCACAATTTCAATATGAATTTGTTGATTTATGTCTGGTCTTTCCACAGGAAAAGTCTCACAGTATAAAAACAAAATTTTATTCAACCGCTATTATTCACACGTTTAACACTCCTTTATGTGAATCTTCATCCAGCATAACAAATTACATTT
Source organism: Sinotaia quadrata (assembly GCA_028829895.1). Lineage (NCBI taxonomy): Eukaryota > Metazoa > Mollusca > Gastropoda > Architaenioglossa > Viviparidae > Sinotaia > Sinotaia quadrata. The sequence continues at coordinate 138,117,180 of CM054180.1, read as the reverse complement.
CACTTCATTTACACGCACGATCTCTATGTCGACCACACTTGTCGCCATTTTGTTCCGAAATTATTACTATTATTGCCATTAATGTGCTGTCACGGTTAATGTCATTAGTACTAGTGACATTTTGTCGTATAATAATATTTTTTTTTACGTGCTTCATCTATTGTTGCTCTCTTTTATTTTATCTTGACTTTATAGTGCTTCTTATTAATAGTAATAATGATTAAATTAATTCATCTCACTTTCCTTTATTTCAAAATAGAATGAGACTCACTTAACCCACTAACATCTTCATTTAATTGGATTCGCTCCCCTTGTGTCACAATGATATATATTCTAGTCTTTTGTACCGAGGGGAGTGAAAGCGAAATCGGCGGAAGCCGGAAGCGCCCCTACTCTAACAAACAAGCGAGGGGAGCAATTATCAGCTTATTATTAATATAAGAAAGAAACAAATAACACTAGAAACAACTATCAGCGGCAGAACACCGCTCATAAACCACTCCCATCCCGAATTCCTAGTGCGAAATCGGCCCGGAAACATTCCACATAAATTAAGAAGTTTTATTCAAATGAACTCGTACACATTTCTGATGTGAAGATGTAAACGCTTCAGTAATGCTTTCAATACTTGCTGCATTAATTCTTGCCTGTTTGGCTGATCTTTTTTTCAGATGGGAGGGAATTTCCCCCCACTTTGTGTTGAGATTCTAATTGTCAATTGATGTTATTAGCAATATACAGGGTTATATTTCACTTTTCAAATTTACTACACAGTTGTCAAAGTCAAAGTTGTCAAAGTACTAAAAAAATGAAAGTGTAACAAATCACAAGATGGTGGTTGCTATATAATCCTTCAACTGAATGTTTCCAGTCTCTACCACTAATACTATATAACTAATATAACTATCTGTAACGATGCAAAATTCCACCCATTAATGAATGTAATTAATGTCTTTTCTAATTATTATTTGATGGTTAAAATCATACTTTTTTTGTTACTGATGGATTAGTATTTGCTATTTTGGGGTATGTCCATCTATTTGTTTGTATTAACTGACAGAGGGAGAGGGGTGATAACCGCATGAGTATTCTGGTTGCAGTTGCCTAGAGTGATGAGTGCCTTGCATTAACTCATCACATTGGCATTATTTATCCCACCTTACTGTAATAAAACCCTGAAATTTGCCGATGGAAGGTTGTTGATGGTGTGTGTGCAAACCTGGTGCAACCTTCTTCATCAATTTCCGCCAGTCCTCCCACCCTAAACCTCGAACACAAGTGTGAGGCTTTTGGTCCCACTGGGGAGCTCTAGATCAGATAACGTCTGATGATGAAATGATCACGGCAAGCTCCACTGGTGACATAAAACTGCTATTGGAGAAAAATCACACACAATCACGGGTGACAGAATCTTGGGTAAACAAGCAAGTCCGACCATGGAAGTAGCAATGAGTGAGAGGGTTGCATCCAGAAATTCATTGTGTTGCATTTCAGAGATGATGGATATTTGTGTGGCCCCGAGGAAAAATTTTCCTGTTAATATTCCTGTGAAGTTTGTGTGTGGTTGGATTTCAGCACCCAGCCATAAAATTCACTGGGAGTAAAGTTTTATATGTATTATTGAGATAATGGTACTTGGCCATTAATTCACTGGAAGTGAAGTTTGTATGTATCATTTGTATATGGTAGTAGGCCATTAATTCATATGAGTTAATTTTGTGTGTATCATTTGGATACAGTACTAGGCCATTAACTCACTGGGCGTAAAGTTTGTATGTATCATTGGGATATGGTAGTAGGCCATTAATTCACTGGGAGTGATGTTTGTATGTATCATTGGGATATGGTAGTAGGCCATTAATTCACTGGGAGTGATGTTTGTATGTATCATTGGGATATGGTAGTAGGCCATTAATTCACTGGGAGTAAAGTTGTGTGTAAACTTTGAAATTCTGTCTCTGACCGTTAAATTCACTGGGAAGTGGATTTTAATATCTGTGCAGAGCTGAACCAGATATGTCTGGAACTGTTTCTTCATGAACCTGTGATGCCTGTCCTGTGATCTAGAAATGATTATTTTGCTTGTGTGATAATAGTTATCTAGATATGCCTGGGACAGAGGGTTGATAACATCCCTTTCTATATTTTGTATGTTGTAATCAGTAACATTTATGAACTTGTACTAAGGTTATAGAAAGGTGATTTAGAAAAAATGCAATAAATTTAATTTTAGTAGATACAATTATTACATTCTTATTCACTTTGACATACTATTTAAATTTTAGTAGATACAATTATTACATTCTTAATCACTTTGACATACTATTTTTGTCTTTTCTGTATTTAATAAACTGTTGATTTTGTTCTCTCTTGTTGCTACACTCTTCCTTAGCCATGCTTCCTGTTTTGAAGTTCACATGACTTGTTCATGTGTTACAAAACAAGGTTAGTCATAGCTTTACAACTTCTTGTTTTGAAGTTCAAATGACTTGTTCATGTGTTACATCACTAGGTTAGTCATAGCTTTCCAATCTTTATGTTTTAAAGTTCACATGACTTGTTCATGTGTTACATCACTAGGTTAGTCATAGCTTTACAACTTCTTGTTTTGAAGTTCAAATGACTTGTTCATGTGTTACATCACTAGGTTAGTCATAGCTTTCCAATCTTTATGTTTTAAAGTTCACATGACTTGTTCATGTGTTACATCACTAGGTTAGTCATAGCTTTCCAATCTTTATAAGTGTCATTGCCTAATAAGATGGGGTTGGGGGTCCGAACAACTGGAAACATGCATAAAAAGATAGTGGCTGGCCTGTGAGTAAGGGATTTGTGGGGTGTAATTATTAAATATATGAGTTAACTTTAGATCGGGAAAATCCCTTTGTGCTGGGGCTGGTATGGGGTTTACACTATCTTTTTACTATAATAGCTTAATTAACTACATCTCTTTTGACCTATCTTTTGATAGTCCATTGAACTATCTCCATGCTCCACTGACCTATCTCTACAGTCCATTGAACTATCTCCATGCTCCACTGACCTATCTCTACAGTCCACCTTGTTCACCTTGATGACAAAGAAGAAAAAAATAACAGAAAGATGAAGAAAATAAAGACGATATCAGCGATGTTACATTTACAGACTGTCTAAATCACACAACGCATTGAAACGTACACAAACACACTCCATGCAGTTTATTTTTATTACACGTTAATTTCATTAGAAAGGAAAACTTAATTATAAAAAAAATCTGCAGTTAATGCAGTGCACAACCATTACAATCATTGTCATCATGATGGTAAGAAATGATACGTGAATCAGTTAACTTTCAAAAGTATTCAGTTTAGAACATTTAACAATGTGGCAGAATAAATTTGCCTATCCCTATTTTAAAATTAAAATTTATATAAATTGCTAAATTGTCAGAGTTACCTGCCTTAGGCACTCCTCATGACAGTATTTTTGAAAGTGTCTGAGTGTTAAATAAACAGTTCGAGTCAAGAATATTTTAGAACTCCTGATGTAATGCAAGCCTATTAGTAGTTTTTATTATCCAATGATTCTGATTTACAAGAAATCAGTCAACGGCTGAGATAAAAACGTTTACTTGCTGTCGAAATGTCTATTCTCTGATCACCCAGATATTTGACAAAGTTGGAAGAACAAACTATGGACATCATATTTCTATTCACGACACTTTTATTCCTTGTTTGCAGTAAATGAGCGTTACAACTATTTGTTACATCCAGTTTATTACATTTCGTAAATGAGCTTTACAACTATTGGTTACATCCAGTTTATTACATTTCGTAAATGAGCTTTACAACTATTTGTTACTTCCAGTTTATTACATTTCGTAAATGAGCTTTACAACTATTTGTTACATCCAGTTTATTACATTTCGTAAATGAGCTTTACAATTATTGGTTACATCCAGTTTATTACATTTCGTAAATGAGCTTTACAACTATTTGTTACTTCCAGTTTATTACATTTCGTAAATGAGCTTTACAACTATTTGTTACTTCCAGTTTATTACATTTCGTAAATGAGCTTTACAACTATTTGTTACTTCCAGTTTATTACATTTCGTAAATGAGCTTTACAACTATTTGTTACTTCCAGTTTATTACATTTCGTAAATGAGCTTTACAATTATTGGTTACATCCAGTTTATTACATTTCGTAAATGAGCTTTACAACTATTTGTTACTTCCAGTTTATTACATTTCGTAAATGAGCTTTACAACTATTTGTTACATCCAGTTTATTACATTTCGTAAATGAAATATATCCCTGCATATTATTATTCATGACTCAGCAATTACTGTCTTAATGACATATCAGTCTGTATAAGGAGTTGTCATGATTTGGGAATAGCACAGACTTTGACAGTTAAGTATTATGATGACGTGGACTATGTGGAATGGAACAAACAAGAAGGAGAAAAAAAAAGTAAGTGAGATATAGAGTAGACGAACAGATATGAGAAAAAGAAATGGAAATGAAAAATCTAAAAGTGAAAGAGAGAAAAGTAAAATAATAAAAAAGTAAAGGAGAGGGAAGAAATAACAGACAATGAACAACACAAAGGACAAAAGAAAGAAAGAATACAAACATATTCAAAGAATTCTGACACGCGCTTTGATTGACGTCACGTTGATGTTTAAGTCATAAGTATGACGCACGTCGTCATGACAACAGGCCATTTCTTTGTTCACCTTGACGACAAAGAAGAAAAAATAACACAGAGAGAAATATGAGGAAAATGAAGACGACATCAGCGATGTTACATTTACAGACTTACAGACAGTGTAAATCACACAACACATTGAAAAGTACACGAACACACTACACGCAGTTTTATTCATGACACGTTTATTTCATTAGAAAGGAAAACTGAACATTAAAGTAATTTCTGCAGTTAATGTAGTGTATAACCGTTACAATCATCGCCATTATCGTCGTCGTCATCACAATGTTACACAATGATACGTGAATCGGTTAACTGTCAAAAGTCTTCAGTTTAAAGCGTTTATCGGTTATCGTTATTCTCATCCGTGTTGACGTAATCATCGTTGTAGTGAAAACATCAGACAGGTCATAACCTGTCAATCAACACCAGTTGTGACGTACAGCGTGACATGGCGCGAAGTCTGACAAACAAGTCAAACACGATCATTCTTCTCTCCACAACGACGACTTTTCTCTCCAGACCTTGAACATCATCCCAGCTTGCCACCGTCACCAGATCACCGACACCAAGCGCCGTGTCACGAATGGCGGTTTCATCACCTTTCTTCACCACGCGCACAGGCACGTGACTGTCACGCAGACCCCGGACCAGACCGCTAGCCGTTGTAGTCTTTAGACCAAATCTCTTTACCCGGCCATCAGTCAGGTAGTCATCAAACAACACCAGGACGTCGCGGTATTGTAGAGGTGGAGGGCCGTTACTGTCACCTGACATTTCATTGAAAAATATTTTGTACAACTGACATTTTGTATCCGCACATCCACCCGTCCACTTATTCTCCTAACCGTCCACTTATTCTCCCAACCGTCCACTTATTTTTGCAATCTGTCATCAGTCCACCCGTTTGTATTTGTCAGTAATGTTTTCACTCACGCACTGTCGGACACACCACACCCATACCTGTCCGGCCAACGTCCAGTTCTGTCAGGACACGGGCGACTTGATGTCCACACTCTACACAGTCAAGTGGCCAGCGCTCTGTGTGACCTGACTGACCGTTACGGTGTTTGATTCGCATGACTGGCGGGCCGTCTGTTGGAACAGGGACGTCACTGACCGTGTAGTCGTGGACTTGTTTATACTTTATTTCCCTTGACTCCATCACCTCCCTGACGACGACTGGCGGTGACCTTAGCGGCGTTGTTAGCTTGACCACTTCCAGACATAACGGCCTGACGCCATGATACTCAGATGCTCCCCATATGGACACCCCGGGTACTTGTACAATGAGCTGATCACAGAACTCCGTGAATAATTTCCTGTTACACAGAATGAATACATGAGGACTTTACGTCAGTGTGATGACGTCAGACAAGTACGAGTTATGACGTCATGACGTATATTTAATGTCGTCATTAGATTGTTACGTAATTTTCAACGTCGCCATTCAAGTCAAGATTTTTCTTTCCATCATTCACGGCTGTTTGTTTACGTGCAAATTGTGTTGTCTTTCTGTTTGTCTGTCTGGTTACCAAAGTACGTACATTACAACAAATACATTTACTGGCGAGATCCTTAATCAGTTAGCCGTTAGTCTGTTGTTAGATAAAACTGTCCGTTAGTGAGTGTCTTTGTATTTGTCAGTGTTTTAAGTTAACAAACCTGTCATAATCACGCAAGACCTCGTCTGCAATCACACACAGTTGTCTCCCTTCACTCAAAGATTTCAGACGTCTGACTGCAGTCTCCATTTCTCTAGCTTTCCACAAGTCAAACTGATGTCGGTGAACATGCGATCTGACCGTTGACGACCTTACTGTTTCCTGAAGTTGATGTTCGATGACGATTGTCGCTGCACGGCTTACATACCACGTACTGACAACATGGACGTCGTGTCCGTTCTGTAACCAGGTGAGACCCTGCAATATCAGGACAATGGTTTTACCTGTCCCGGGTGGGCCGTTGAGGAAAGCCCTGGGTGGTGACCGATTTAAAATGTCTACTTGCTGTGGAAATAGTACAAGTCTAGCCACTCTCTCCCCAGTCTCGGACACCGCCTCCCCCAGTGTCCTTATGTTCAGACGTGGGGCTGTAACACTGTGAACTTCCACTCTTGTCGCTGGACCACAGAACCTGAAATGGCGAATTGCGAGAATTTTAAGAGATTCTGAAAGAAATAAGACTGGAAAATTTATTCATCCATGTTTATGTATTTATACATAATGACTACATGTCTCACATAATTTATACATAGTGTTTCACAGAATAAGAAAACAAATATTTTTACTGTTTGGTAGAACATTACATACAGTTCAATGTCACGTGATATACAAAGCAAATACTTTTACTGTTTGGTAAAGCATTGGATACAGTTAAAAGTCACGAGACATATAAATCAAATGGTGCCCCTCATAACTGACCAAACTGATTGTTACAGGAAAACGTGATAATGATGAAAATTTACTCATTCGAACAACATTGATGCTGGAGTGAAACGGACTTTTTCCTGGAAAGACTCTAAAGTGAACAATGTGTGAGTGTACATCTTGTAAGTGAAAGTAAGACGTATTGAGTTAAAGTGTACCAATCATCAACTAATTAAAATATGTCACCTTGTGTGTGTGATGTGAAATGTTTGTTTGTGATTGTGAGACATCAGGTAAGTTAAATGAGTGTGTGAATGGTCACGTGATTAAAATGTGTGTTTGAATGGTCACGTGATTAAAATGTGTTATTTAAGAAGTCAAAATAGTAAATGTATACGTGTAAGAGAAGTTAAATAAATAAAATCTGAGAGTTTGAGACATGAATTCCTTCGATTAATCAAGGTCAATGTAATTTAAGAACACTTAATATACTGCTACATCCAAACTCACACTGTAACACTTAATATGCTGCTATATCCAAACTCCCACTGTAACACTTAATATACTGCTATATCCAAACTCACACTGTAACACTTAATATACTGCTATATCCAAACTCACACTGTAACACTTAATATGCTGCTCTATCCAAACTCACACTGTAACATTTGTTCTTCTTGATTATATTCCATTAGCAGTACAGGAAGTGACATTTCTGGTTGAAGTGTGGGAGTCGACAGATGGGTCGGAAAATAGGTGTTTCCATGCGTTTGTGTGCGAGAGGTCGGTAAATGAAATATCTGTGTTCATGTGTAAGAGTTCAGGTAATTAGAAATCTGTTAAAGGTAGTGTACTTAAGATGTGAGTATGGTGTTGTAGAGATTAAAATCTGACGTAGTTAGAATTTATTTGAAATATATGTGTGTTTGTAAGAGTGTAGAGATCAGATATTAAAATGTGACGTGTTTAGATTTTAGTTGAAATGTACGTGTGTGTGTATGTAAGAGTGAAGAGAATGAAATGATACTTATAGAAGAGACAACATGAGAATGAGAAAGAAAAAAATACCATACCAGAGACTTGCGTTCATTCATTCATTCTTTTACCTAGCCAGTAATTGTTTATATAATGTTGACGTCATTAGTGACTCATTTCCAGATGGTCTGACTACATGCTGCCACCACAGTCTGAGAGCTTGAATAAAACTCTCATTGATTTCTGAAGACATTTGTTTGTCTGAGAGTTGGTCTGACAGCAGACACAGTTTCACGGCATCATCAACACTCTGGACGCCAAGACATTGACATAAGACCTGAAAGGTAATTTAAACCTTTTAAAACGTCAATATTAATGTAACACATATACATCACATCATATATTTCAATTTGTATTTATAAGGAATTTCTTTTTTTAATTAATTTATTTTTTAACAGCGCAAACATAGGAAAATTAATATGTGATAACAGTTCACAGACAATTGTTCATTTTACAGATTCCTACTGAACACACTGAAAAATTTAGATAATATAGCAGTATACACATATCGTTTTCCTGAAATACATGAAAACATTGGATAATTATAAAAGTATTGAAGTATTTTTATTGTTGTCTTAGACACACACACACACACACACACACACACACACACACACACACACACACACACACACACACACTTACTATTATTTAACAAGAGGATTCCATAATGTTTAGTTTAGAATGTTGATATTTCTATTCCTTCAAACCTCTCACAACACTTACAAAGTGAAGATCAATCTTACATGTGTTTGTATTCACTCAAACCTCTCACAACACTTACAAAGTGAAGATCAATCTTTACAGAACTTGAATGGCAGTACGAAATCAGCATGAGACAAAGAGTAACACGGCACAAGTCGCTTTCGTCCTGAAGGCAGTCGACAATTCGAACTGTTGCTTTACTAATGACGCAATTTTAACGTGACGCAAGAGGAAGTTAACGTCATTGAGTTTGTTTATGTTAGAATTAGTACAGAGATTAAATATTTTCATGTTATATTTAAGGGAACAAATTCTAAAGTGAAATAAAAATAACAGCTGTATTATCAAGCTGATTAATTATATGTGGTGTCTACGTTAATGTAAAATAATCTTTAACAAAATTTAAGCAGTAGATTTAATGCCGGTTTTAAAACAAAATCTATGAATATTTAGGTAAGAATATAGTACTGATAACTAAGTCCTGTGCGAACAGACAAGTGTTTCATATAGAGCAGACAACTGCTGTTTAGGGTATTGATTAATTATAATTATAATCGTACTAGATTTCTTTCTCCGTTAAGCATCCATTCAGAACGAAATGTCACTGTAGCAATAGTGTGATCAAAATAATGTATATACAAAAAACCCCTGTTGGAATTCAGTAGTTTAAGTTTCAATGAATGCGTGAATCCACCTCTAAAATCTAATTATAGATAAACGACTTATTGAGAGACTCACGCATTTTTGAGAAGCTTGCGAATAAGGGCTAACCAATGGCCATCTACTGACCAACAGTAGTTGACAAGTGCATGCTAATAAAATAAAGTGTGTGTGTGTGGGGGGGGGGGGATGTGGAAAATGATCTCTTGCCCATCACTGTCCATGAAATTTACACAGAGTTGTACATTTTCTAACTTGTAATTTTATCTTTTCTTTGCAGCTAAGTAGAAATGATTTTTTTACTTTCTTTCAGCTGAGAAATAATGTATTTTAAATTTCACAAATAACATTATGTGCTGTTTCATAACTCTAAAATATCTTTTCTTCTTTCATACAGTAGAAATGATATGCGTTAATGTTTATTTATTTGTAACTAACATATGTAGCCATTAATGTTTATTTATTTGTAACTAACATATGTAGCCATTAATGTGGATTTATTTGTAACTAAAATATGTAGCCATTAATGTGGATTTATTTGTAACTAACATATGTAGCCATTAATGTGGATTTATTTGTAACTAATATATGTAGCCATTAATGTGGATTTATTTGTAACTAACATATGTAGCCATTAATGTGGATTTATTTGTAACTAATATATGTAGCCATTTATGTAGATTTATTTCTAACATATGTAGCCATTTTTGGAACCATGTAGCAAGTCTGATGCAAGAAATTTAGATCTCGGTAAAATATCACTTATGACTCAGAGACTTCTTTTATCATAAACATGTTCTGTAAAATATTGCCTGCAATTTAGATTTTTTTATTTCCATTTTGGTATATTAATAGTATTTTGATTAAATATATATAAGTGTATTCCGAAGGGTATATAGCTTTTAAAGGGCAGATAACCTGAATTCATTTGTAGTGAAATAAATATTTATAATTGTATTCAGTAATTTTTATAGTAGTCTGATGAGCTATTAAGGTGGGAGGCAGTTAAAACCTGTCCAGCCTGCATTTTCTACACAAGAACATTTTGTTTTTCCACAACTGAGGTCAGTACTCCCAAACATAACATCTCAAATATCTCCTATTAAAGTGGACTACTGGCTCTAATCCTGAGGTTGACAACCAGTGTGCTAAGGGTCGCAAATATCTCCTTTTAAACTTGTTACTGGCTCTAATCCTGAGGTTGACAACCAGTGTGCTAAGGATCGCAAATATCTCCTTTTAAACTTGTTACTGGCTCTAATCCTGAGGTTGACAACCAGTGTGCTAAGAGTCTCAAATATCTCCTTTTAAACTTGTTACTGGCTCTAATCCTGAGGTTGACAACCAGTGTGCTAAGATTCGCAAATCTCTCCTTTTAAACTTGTTACTGGCTCTAATCCTGAGGTTGAACATTAGTGCGCTAGGAGTCCCATGAGAAAAATGGTAAAGACATGTGTAGTTGGAAAAGGCAGAGAGGCAATACTTCGATTCAGGTCATCTTGACATTTTATGAAACAAATGGTGTACTTACTTCAAGCTGTGCATATTTCTGTTGTCTAAAAGTCAATGACTGAAGTAATTTTGATAGAGAAAACTTACTTCAAGCTGTGCATAATTGTGTTGTCTAAAAGTCAATGACTGAAGTAATTTTGATAGAGAAAACTTACTTCAAGCTGTGCATAATTGTGTTGTCTAAAAGTCATTGACTGAAGTAATTTTGTTGGAGAAAACTTACTTCAAGCTGTGCATAATTGTGTTGTCTAAAAGTCATTAACTGAAGTAATTTTGTTAGAGAAAACTATTCACTCCAGGAGCCTTTAAGGGAAGGCTAGAGAAAATTCAGAAGAACTTTCACAGGCAATGACTAAGAAAGCATTAGATTTGAAATGTTAATGTATATTTATCTTGTTTTATACTGTGTATCTCTATATGTATTTGTTGTATTTGTCATTATCTTGTACTTGAATTGTTGTGTAGTGTGAGGTTAATTTATGTTGTTAATAAATTCTATTTCTTTGTTCATCAACACCCTCAACCCCATGTTTTAACTGGGTTAAAAGGCCAGGAGTAGTGGGGTGGGTGGGCGTACTATTTAATAATTTAGGTGTAGGTCTTTGAAGAGGGTGTCCACTACTCTGTTGGATGTTTGTTAGATCAGAATTATCTTTTTGGTGTTTATTTACAATACTGTGGATTACTCTGGACATTGTGTGTGTTGTGGTGTGTGTGTGTGTGTGTGTGTGTGTGTGTGTGTGTGTGTGTGTGTGTGTGTGTGTGTGTGTGTGTGTGTGTGTGTGTGTATGTTTGAGTTTTACGTAACTACTGGAGCTTGCATTGATCATTTCATCAAACGTTCTCTGATGTGAAGTACCCCTTTTGGGGCCCAGGTGTTAAAAAGGTCTCCCCAGTTTGGTGCACACCTTCAATACCCTCCGTCGGTGGGTTCTGGAAATTTCTCCCACCCACAACCGCTGACATTCCCCCACACACACACAGAAGCCGCATTGGACATTTTATCGTAAGATATTCTAAGTCTTGGGTTTCTTCTGGGCGACCCCACAGCCTCACATTGCATCCTGAGGTGGATGGCTGGAGAGCTGGCAGAAGGGATGAAAAAGGTCGCACCAGTTTGGCACACCCCTAAACTGCCCTCAGTTGGTGGGTTCTGGCTTCTGGAAAAGGTATGGTAGGTTATTTTTTCAGTCCGTTGCCTGGAAATTGAAGGTATGTATTTATTATAGGAATAGAGAGATGTTTTTCTCATAATTAAAGAAACCCTCTTTTCATTTAAAATAACCTGTTGTACCTTATAGATAGACTTCTTTGTATTCTGCTATCTAAGCATTCAAATTGCCTCCCTTTGAACATAGCTTACCTTGTATTCTCTTATCTAATCATTTAACTTATCTCCCTTTAACACAGCTTACCTTGTATTCTCTTATCTAATAATTTAAATTGTTTCCCGTTAAACATACCTTCTTTTGTATTTTCTTGTCTAGCATTTAAGTTGCCTCCCTTTGAACATAGCAGACTTTGTATTCTCTTATCTAAACATTTAACCTATCTCCCTTTGAATAAAGCTTAGTTTGTATTCTCGTATCTAAATATTTGACTTGTCTCCCTTTGAATATAGCTTAGTTTGTATTCTCTTATCTAAATGAAAGAACTGCATTCAGCTCATTTTCGGCAAAGTATAATCTGATGAAATGCTGTAAAAAAGATAACAGATTGGTTTTTAGCAAACCATACTGATGCAATACTGTAAAAAGGATGAAAGATCGGTTTTCGGCAAGCAATACTCCGTCTCTAAAATGTGTGGCTTAATAAATTTGCCTATCCCTATTCCTAGACTTTCTTGTAATATATATTATTAAAATGTTAAAGAAACCCGACCTTGCTCAATCCTTATGATTGTATGCTTGTATCAGTCAGAGTTGGAGAAAACAACTCGAGTTGAGAATATGCTAAAAATTGCTGATTCAATCCAAACCAGTTCCAACTGGATGAGTAGTTTTTATTATTCAATGGTTAATATTTATGGGAATGAGACCAGCCAATGGGCTGAGATCTATAGTTTACCTGCTGTAAAGAATTCTATTGTCTAATCACTTGAATTTTTAAGTGGCAAGAAATCCAATCATGATAGCATAATGGTGAGTTAACTGACTTATTGACAGAGAAAATATTTCATGCCTTTTTTGCTATTGATATGTTATACCTGCATTTATGTAGGTATGTATTAAGTGACTAGAGTATTACTAGAAATTGTGAACTATAATGCTTACATATGGTATGCTAAAGTCTTGACATTGTTTCTAGTGAACATGCTCATAAACTGCAGTTAAAGATGAATAAAGTGGAAACCTAGCATTGTTCCCTGATTATATTTTACAGGGGTTAATCAGCCTTTCCTTGTTTTATTGGAGTCTCCTGGTTTACTGATTATAAACCGCACTAGACTTCAGAAGTATCTACTGCAGTGTGTAAAGTGTAAGGAATAAACTGCACTATGTTGATGTATGGTGGCAAAGTATGCGATTACATCAAAGAATTTCTGCTACAAGAAAGTTACTAGAAATTGTTAAAACTGTAGGTAGTTGTGCTTGAGGGCGAAGGAGTGCCCAGGTTAGCCTCGAGAGAATAGCAGCTAGTCAGTGCTCTTCAACGTGAGAAGGGTAACACATGGACTTGACAGTAATAATGTGAACAATAAAATTGTGAATTTCTTACAAAAGGCACAAAAAGAAGATTGCACTTCACCTATACAAGGTTTTGTAGAAACTATTATTGCTTATCTCTAATAACTCCATTTCTGTTCTCTGGTAAGAACTATCCTCTGATTTGTATTGACACTAATCTGTTGACTAGTATTTTATGATATAAGAATGTATAGGTACTAAAATTATTCAAATGTGGTTTCATGGAAATATTGATATCAAGTAATCTTTTCACTGTATTTGTTATATGAATATTTGATTGTTGATTTTATAAATTTATGGACTTTCTTACGCATATTCATAACGTTATGTTGGAAGAAAATGAGTGGATGGAGGCTGCTAAATATAGATTAAAAACGGGTATGTCTTCTTCTTTAGTAAGAGGTTTTCCAACTAAAAAAAATTGTGTGATGGCAAATATTTGTCTTTAATGTTGTGGAAAAGAAAATTTTTAAAGCAGCTGCATATCCGCCTAGTGATAGAGTCGAGAATTCTGGATATTTATTAATAAAATAAATTAAGATTCTCATTATTTGTTTGGATGATTACTTGATATGGATGACTAATTAATTATTAATAATATCCATTAAGGAGGTGGAGTTCATGTCACAAGATGAAAGAATAGTTTTCGGCAAACCATATTCTGACGAAAATCTGTTAAAAGCATTAAGCTATCTATCAGCCTTAAAAGTTTGACTTAGCTCTGTGTACCCGAGTATTTTCTAAGGGAGATCAATCAGTATCCCTTTAGAAGTGGAACTCAAGATTGACCAGAACGGATGTAATGTGACATAAATCATGTGGCCAATCATGATTGTCCAGAACAAATGTATGTTTACATAAATTATGTGGCCAGTCATGATTGACCAGAACGGATGTATGTTTACAGAAATTATGTGGCCAGTGGGCCGTGTCACGGAACTACGTAGAGAGTGGCCGAGATGTTCATTTCTTCAAGCCTTATGAACCGTACAGAAAGTAAAACTTAACTGCAATTAAAACATGCTATTTGAATTAATTGTTATTTATAATTTTTGATTATGTTTAATTTCACTACAAATATAAAAACTTAATTATTTATTTTTGTAAATTACCTGTCCAGCAGAGGGATACCTGTTGATGGCTCGTTGTAACTGACTCGATTTGATGTTTGGCATTACAAGACTTTTAGTGATATTTATCTCGGACTTCAAGTCTGACGTTAAATGTCTTAAGACAACCTCCGCCTTGTTCAACTGTTGTGTCACCTTTTCTACCTTCTTAATCAACAAATCATCTTCATGTTCTTCAGTCATTTTCCCCAGACCAAAGTCTTCTCCCACGCTGTTAATTTCTAAGATGAACAGTCCGTGTTGTCTATGTATGATGAGAACATCAAAGTCACCTTTATCATAGTGTTGTTGACGGAAGTGTTCAGGCAGTGTGCTAGGGCGCGGTAGAAGGGCGGCAGTGGGCGCAAAGCTAGATTCACCAATGTAGTTGTCGAATTGTAACTGAGAAACAACAAACATCACCTCTTTCTGCTGACCGTTATCCGCCAGTGATCGCATACCGTGCAGCACACGTTGTAGGGCTCTGTCGTCACGCACGTCACTGTCACTTACGGGTAGAAGGGTTAGGTTGCCATAGTTACGACGCCCCGCTGTCATAGACTAAAGAAAAATATCTCTAAAGAGAATAATATATATAAATTATACTAACATAATATAATTTATAAATTGTACTAAATTTATAACATATACACCATTTGTAATAATACATAAGTATATATATATTTTTTCTCTAACAAAAATATAATACAAACAATATATTAGTAATACTTTGTGAACACTTATTGTCAGTAAAACTGTACGTGTACCAATGATCGAACATATAACTAATATTGTACATGTACTATTCCAAGTATAATTAAGTAATAATAACTAATATTGTACATGTACTACTCCAATTATAATTATGTAATAATTACTGATATTGTTCATGTACTACTCCAATTATAATTATGTAATAATAACTAATATTGTACATGTACTACGCCAATTATAATTATGTAATAATAACTAATATTGTTCATGTACTACTCCAATTATAATTATGTAATAATAACTAATATTGTTCATGTACTACTCTAATATAACGTAATTAATATTACATCTAAACTGCTTAAACTATAAGTACGTAACTAACAAAAAACAGTTTTACTAATATCGTATTCTTACTATTACATAATGTGATTGTTTCTAAATTATGGAATACTAATAACATTGAATAGACTTACTAATACTGACTGCATATTACTACTCTGACACAGAACAGTTTTACTAACACTGACTACGTATTACTACTCTGACACAGAACAGTTTTATTAATACTGACTACATATTACTACTCTGACATAGAACAGTTTTACTAATACTGACTACACATTACTACTCTGACACAGAACAGTTTTATTAATACTGACTACATATTACTAGAAAACATAGAAAAGTTTTACTAATATTCTATGCTTACTGCTACATAACGTGATTGTTATTAACATTATATAGTAGTGGCGTAGACTAGAATTATGTTACTAATAGTTATAAGTATTTTGCCCTAAGATATAAACATCTTATTAATATTGTTTTTGCAATGCTATTCTATAATAACATTATGTTGTTAATGTACGTAACATAAATATGCTACTATCATTGTATATGATTCAGTGTGATAACATATGTATGACTTTGTTTTACTTGTATAACATAATGCTATATTTCTGTAAGGCAAGTATGTTACTAATGTAGTCTGTGCTGTACTGCTATAATATATAAATATTTTACTAATGTCTTTTACATATTAATATAATAATAATAATATTAATAAGCTGACGAAATGTCAACAAAGCAATCAACGTACAAATGGTTATAAGAGGCAGGATTGAAAGCAGAAACAGAAGCACTCATAACAGCTGCACAAGATCAAGCACTCAACACCAAAGCACACAAAACGAAAATCATGAAAATTTCAAATGATTCCAAATGTAGACTTTGCAAATCCATGGATGAGACAACAGAACACATACTATCTGGATGTCAGGTTCTGGCTGGAACAGAATACACCAAACGACACAATGAAGTGGCAAAACACATACATAGAAATCTGTGTGAGAACTATGGCATAAAAACCCCAGAAAAAGCATGGATGCATCAACCAGAAGCAGTCACCGAAACAGAAGAAGTCAAAATACTATGGGACGTCGAGATAAGAACAGACCGGGTGATTCCTGCAAGACGACCAGACATTGTAGTTCTCAATAAGTCCAACAGAACAGAAACAATTATTGATGTCGCTGTTCCAAGTGATAGAAACATAAAAACAAAAGAAAGAGAAAAAATAGAAAAATACCAAGACCTCAGATTAGAAATCCAGAGACTGTGGAATGTAAAAGCAGAAGTGATACCAATAGTGATAGGAGCCTTGGGGAACATAACATCAGAATTGGAAGACTACCTGAATAAACTCCCTGGAAACCACAGAATCGCTCCACTACTCAAAGCAGCAATCCTCGGAAGTGCCCACATCCTCCGTAAAACCTTGGATCTCCCAGAATCTTGGTAAGAATCCGAGACCTTGGAACACAACCGACAGTCAAACAGAAGTCGTGGAAAGAGATTGAATAATAATAATAATAATAATAATGATAAATCTTTCAGAACTAATTTCAAGTGATAAGAATATTAATTTTATTTTATTAATGATCTTCCAACATACACCATTCATCTCTCAACTGGCATATATTTTGGCATTGTAAACGTTTACACAATTCCACAATATAAAACAACATTTACAGTCACATAAGGTTTTTGCAGGTGGAAAACATCTTACTAAAGAAGACAAATCTGACTTTAATTTATATTTAGCCACACCCTATCCATATACTTTTGTCTCCAGCATAAGATTATCAATATTGATTTGCATAAGAAGGTCAATAAATTTAATATATTTATTAGAAGAAAAAAATCAAATATGCATATGAAAATTACAATGGAATATATAACTTTACATCAATATTCCACGAACCCACATTTGGATAACTAGTTTACACAGTCTCTCACTACATATATATAATAATAAAAGTACACTCAGCAGTAGAGTCAATACAAATTGCAGATTAATCCTATTAGAGAACAGAAATGGAGTTATTAGAGTTAAATGTGTAAATTTATGTGACTGGGATTAGGCACTGCTTGACAGTCTTTCACTTACTTTTGCAACAATGTCACAATATCCATGTCAACATGTACCTCTCACCACATGCATAGAAAAACAATGGTTCTTGTTTCCTCTTATCCAACCTGGCATTCCCCTCGCCATCACTTTCTTGAAGAGAACACAATTACAATGGTTCTGGTAACTTCACTATACTGATGTACTTTCCCACCCTTGCTTTAAGTACATCATAGTAGGGATATAGCATACTACCTTATGCTTACACTGCAACATATATTCCTGCACTTCCCAATCATATGACTTAACTTGCTAATGCATAGAGGGTAACTGTAGCCTTGAGGCTTGAAGCTTGATGACCTAACTGGTGAATGCATAGAGGTTAACTGTAGCCTTGAGGCTTGAAGCTTGATGACCTAACTAGTGAATGCATAGAGGTTAACTATAATCTTGAGGCTTGAAGCTTGAAACTTGAATTAAACTCGACTCAAAGCCCCAACTCAAGTCCAATCATATGTTCACTGTAACATATAATTAAGGAGCAAGACTGAGTTTCCTGTTTAGCACAATATGACTCCATTCCATCTCACGCTCTATTCTCAACTTACATTTCCTGCAACAGTAGTCATTATCCCCATTCACACACATGGTCAAATAAGAACAGTGTATCTAACAATGTCAGATATTAATACACTATATGGGATGCAGCTTACTTAAAGCACAAAAGTTAACTCGCATAATACATCTCTACATAAATACAAGTATAACGTTATAGTAAAAGTGCACGAAATGTTCCTAAATCCATTCTCTCTCAATCAGTCAATTAAACTCACTACTCAAGCTAATGACTGCCTTCAAGCCAGACTTCTCTCTTTGCCAATTGAATTCAAAGTGAATAGAGAGCAGAATTCTCTACTGTAAAAACTCCTTACTCTCAACACATTGGACAGTCTTGTTCTCATAAATCATAATCACTGAATAAAAGGAAACTGCTCACTCAGTTTATATTAGGTCAGCAAATCTAGAATATTCTAACCTCAGGGTATTTACTTCAACTCACGTTCAACCTGAAATGGTATTTATTAGCCCGATACACGTGTACAACATATGAAAACAATGTCAAGTGTTAGCACACTAAATACGAACAGCGTAGTTCAAACATTTATACAAATATGAGTCTACTCATAATACATCTTATTAAAACACAAGTATAACACATCAATAGCAAAAATGCATGAAATATTTCTAAGTGCATTTTCTCTCAAACAGTCAGTAAACTCACCATCAAGCTAACAACTACCTTTCAAAACTGGATTTCTTCTTGCCACTCTATATTCAAAGTGATCAGAGAATATATCTTTTTACAGCAAGTAAATGTTTTTATCTCACCCCATTGTCTGGTATCGTTTTCGTAAATCATAACCTTTGGATAATAAAAACTGCTCACTGGTCTACATTACGTCACAATCCTAGCATATTATTGCCTCGAGCGTTTGCTTGAGCTCAGAAACTTTCAAACTACCATATAAGGATTCCCCAAGGTCAGGTTACTCTGACACTTTCAAACTACCATATAAGGATTCCCCAAGGTCAGGTTACTCTGACACTTTCAAACTACCATAATAAGGATTCCCCAAGGTCAGGTTACTCTGACACTTTCAAACTACCATAATAAGGATTCCCAAAGGTCATATTACTCTGACAATTAAACAAATTACATTTAAAAATAAAAAGAGAGGCAAAAATTTACTCTGCCACAAACAAAACCATAGAAACGATGACAGACCCCCCCCCCCCAAGTATGTCACCAATAGAAACGATATCAGAAAACCCCAAAGTATGTCACCTCGCTAATTTTTAATGTAACAGAAAAATATCATTTTACTCAGGCCGATGTAACCGGTAAGGCGATTTTACTCAGGTCGATGTAACACAAGATTATTTTACTCAGGTCGATTTAACACACAAGATTATTTTACTCATACTGATGTAACCGGCAAGGTGATTTTACTCAGGTCGATGTAAAACACAAAATTATTTTACTCAGGCCGATGTAACTGATAAGATTATTTTACTTATGTACAAGATATCCACAAAGGATACCATTTAAGTCTAGCTTTTATATTTCAGTAATTCAAAGATATATACAGAGGATACTATTTAAATTTAATATTTCAATAATTCAAAGATATCAACAAATACTACTATTTATATTTCAATTATTCAAAAATGAAATTGCTTTTGTTAATATGCCAAAAACCTTTATTTAATAATCTTAACGTCAACTTTTGGTTGAATTGATTTAATAACTGGTTTTCTTTTATTTTAATTTTTAATGCAAATTGCTACAGTCCTGAATAAAGTCATTCCTAAAAGATGTTAACATTTGTGATTTTGATTTAGTGTAAAATCCACATTAATTCAGTACAATAAAACAGTTAGACCTCAAGTGTGTAAGTGATAAGACACAGGAACACACTGAGATATAGTGTAAAGATAGATTTAGAAAGATGTATATTTGATAAAATACTGGAATACACACGTATAAATTTATACTTGACAAAACGCAGGAATACATTTCCATAAATGTTTACTTGAAAAAACTCCTGAAATCATTTCCATAAATGTTTACTTGAGAAAACACAGGAATACATTCCGATAAAAGCAATGATCCACTCAAACGAAAACTTCCTGCTGTTGCGTTGTAGTTTATTAAAATGTCAAATAATGTTTCTATCAGTCATCTCTTATTCCAATGAATAAACTGTGTCAAGTATACAAGTAAACAAACATCATATCGACTTTCTGCATTAAGTAAATATATATTTAAAATATAAAGAACAATTAAATTTTTAAAGCCATTATTTAAAAGAATTTAAATCTGTTCGGACACATGATTCCACTTAAATATCGGGGGATTAGTAACATTTATTATTTATAATGCCTGCCTGGCTTTAGCAAAGTTGCCATGTATGATGCCAGTTTCCATTCTTACCTGTGGAAGTTGAGGAATCAGCACCTGCTTGCCAGCAATGTTCTCCACACAGTACGGCACACGGTTGAAATGAAGGGGAGGTAAGAAATATGTCTGCGAGTGAAGGTGTGGGTACCATTTCTGTACACACCAAAGCCAGTCGTTTTCTACCGACTGCTGATATCCTTGACCTTGGACGTCAGTGGATGTCTACAGAAATTAGATGAAAACAGTGTCAAAATAATGTTTTCATACAAACAGTCCTTTGTTCACTTAATTCTACAGAAATCAGATGAAAACAGTGTCAAAATAATGTTTTTGTCCTTAGCTCACTTAATTCTACTCACAGGTCAGGTGGTGAGTGATAAATCTTACATATATATCATTGCATGATTGACTTCCTTATGTGTCTGTACGTTCGACTTTAATATGTGTCTGCATGTTTGACTTTAATATGTGTCTGCATGTTTGAATGTTGTATGTGTCTGCATGGAAGTTCATGCCCTGAATTTTGAAAAATAATGACCTAATATTGAATTTATATATACTTACCTTTATAAATGAATACTATTCAATGTACATTAATCAGCGTTTGTAACATTTAATAAACAATTTTGTAAGAAAACAATTTTTTAAAATTTAATTTATTTTTTTAGTATTAAAACCTATTTTGGAATAGAAATATTAACAACAATTGCCTAATAATGTTACAAAAATTTAATCGATTTAGTTATGAGATCAGATTTTTAAAATCGAATTAGCACAAAACATGACCTGATACCAAAAAAAAAACAGAGGTCGTTTTCAAATTTAGTGTTGCAAATTTGTTCTAAATAATTTGAAAGAAACTTAAACAACTTAGAATCTTTTCGTGATTCAGTGAGCAGCTAGCCTTTCCAGTTTCATACTTTCACGTGTTTATTGAATCTACTGATTCACTGATTATAAACCTGAATGACAAGGAAGTTGCAGGAAACATTCTGTTTGTTGTGTGTCAGCATAAGGGAGTATGCTATGCACGTTTGATGTGTTGTGGCAAAGTATGCTATACACGTTTGATGAGTTGTGGCAAAGTAATTTGAGAACATCGGGAAAATTCTAGTAAAATGCATTTACCAGAATTTCTGTATTTATGTTCTGCTTGAAGGAACTGACACAGCAAAGACATGTGGAGAACACTGATGTGCTATTTTTCTCTTGAAACCAATTTATCAGTGTTTTCCACACGTGTGGAGGGAGACACTTATTGATGTATACATTATGACATTGCTACTAAAGCAAGTGAAAAAAACTGTTGAAGCAGCATTTAATCCAGGTTATGTATATTTAATTGTTGATTTAATAAATATATTGACCTTCTTATAATAATCTTATGATGGAGAAGAGAGTGTGTGGATGGGGGTTCATTAAATATAGATTAATGATAGATTTGAATTCTCCTTTAGTAAGACGTTTTCCACATACGGAAGATTGTGTTATAGTAAATGTTTGTATTGATGTTGTGGAAGAGGAAAAACGTTTACAGCGCTCGCATATTCACCGAGTGAGAGATGAGTGGTATTTGTTGGAGGATCATTGATAAAATAATTAAGATTCTCATCATTTGTAATTAGTTGCAGCTAATTAATTAATTTAATAATATTTATTATGTTGCCAAAATATTCACCCAGATGAACTAGTTTCCAGTACATCAGCAATTTCTATTTTATTCACAACTCAGGTTGTTTACTTTTGTCACAAACCCCTCCTCTGTCTGCTGAAAGGGGAGGTGGAAGATGACATCTGTCAGCAACAGCGTAGAACGATGTTAATGTTTATTACATACAGATACACCATTGATGTTTCTCTGGCTCTTTAATCTGTATTCTGAATGCGAGGGTTACACTTTGTTGAGGTGGTTGTGTTTGAGAATATGAGTGGAAATGGTAACATGTGTATGTATGTGTATGTGTGTGTGTGAGTGTGTGTGTGTATGTGTGTGAGTGTGTGTGTGTGTGTGTGTGTGTGTGTGTGTGTGTGTGTGTGTGTGTGTGTGTGTGTGTGTGTGTGTGTGTGTGTGTGTGTGTGTGTACAATACAAACAGTTCAATACAAAATAAGCAGGATGTGACAGAAGCAAAACAGCACTCACCCTTTCAAAACAATAATAAACAAGTTTTAAAAGTTATGATTTAGGTTCTTTAACCTGTCAGTGTCTTTCATATGGTGGTTAGATCAATCACTCGAATTATTCAAACATAAACTCATGGGGAGGTGACAATGATGACTGATAAAATAAATAAAAGTAGAGAATAAATAAGATATATTTTTTTTCCAAATTAGCGGTACTCCCGCTGGTAACAGCTACCCTAGTAGCACAATAATCATAAGTCAATCTTAACAATTCTGGGGACTATCAATCCCATGACAAAGATAATAGTAACAGGTTCTTGAGTTCAATTCGTTTAAATTAGCAATTGACTACTACTACTACTAATAATAATAATGATGTTCCAATAGAATACATGTTTGGTGTATATTGAGCATAAATAGATAAACAGTTTTCTCTCAAAGTTAATTTAAGTGAATCTAAGTGCAATTTAAGTGCTCTGAGGTTTTTTAAAGTTATTTCAGAATTTTACTCACACACATTGTCATGACGGTTTGTTGACAAAAATCCTAGTGTCAAATCACATGATGATTTTTGTCGTCACTTCCTGTGTTCACAAACGTTTATCTCCCTGTTCATGATCTGGGTCCCAATGGTCTCAAATGACATTATTCTTTGTGACAGAATTATTGTTGCCTCCTAAGGCCTGCCAGTGATGTGTCAATCGAAGCATGATATTTGCATTCCGTCCATACTTTGGCACTGGAGGCAAACTCAATCACCTATGGAATAGGATGGTTTAACACACTTCCCAGAGGAAGAGTCTTGGTCGACCTCTCTATCTGTCTCTGTGAATGTTTTTCATTAATTACCAGACATACGAGGGGAGGGGGGGAAGGTTTCTCACACTTCTTGCTTTAATACCCATTACTATCACAAGAGTCACACCTCAGGCTAGAGATTTTTGCTTTAGTACCCATTACTATCACAAGAGTCACACCTCAGGCTAGAGTTTTCTGCTAACCACAGTGCATTATCGAATTCTAACTACAATGTTTATCAAACTGTCTAAATAAATAAATGTTCCATTTGCAAGATTACAAAAGTCTATCAACTTCTAATTCTAATTAATTAGTTTTACTTAATTCTCTCAGACTTAATAGTGAAATTAAATAAACCGCAGTCACACAATGCATAAACATTTAACTTCACACGCACACACTACAACAATGCATTTTGTAGTTAAATATAAAACATGAATTTCAATCTTGGAGCTAATGATTCAACTTCTTCATTAAAACACCTTATAAAACACAAATACCAGCAATAAACACAAATACATCCAGTAGCATTAAGTGGTCGAATGACCTTGACTGAACGACTGGAGTAAATATAAATACAAAAATAAGTATGGCGGTCTATTTCCCCGCCCATCCATGACAACTTCCAACTCTGACACTTACAAAAAATAAGGGGTGCCCAGGGTCGGGTTACTTTGACAATTTATATAACAATTAAATTTAGAAATAGGGATAGGTAAAACTCTCTCTCTCTCTCTCTTTGTCTCTCTCTCTCTCTCTCTCTCCCAAGCCTGTACATAGTTTTATTTCTCTGTCCATCTGTTATGTGAACCATTACTATGATAACTAATTATTGTGTACATCGTTCTGAGGACCCAATAGATTTTTAAAATCACACCTTAGAATGTCTCTCTATTTACCTCATTTACGAATATTAAAAAATGATAGTATGATGGATTACATGCTTGAGAGCAAATTAATTTCTTAGCATTTTTAATTATACCTTATATTTCTTTTTCTTTTTTCCACAATTGATATTGATAAAGGACAACATTTAATTAGTTGCTGAATATCAGTGTAATATACTGTGCAGTCAGTTGTCTAGTCTAGTTCATGCCATGTGTGTGGAGAGAGGAATGTAGATTAATTAGGGACCATTAGTCCACAAGTGGAGTGCAGAGGATGGAGGGAGTGATTTGTGGAGTTCGGTGAAGTTATCCGGATATACCGTAACAATATATGAGGAGTTCAGTTCCACTCATGACATACGTGAAACTGTGGACAAACATAGATACATATTCACCATCGAAAATCACCATTCACACGGTACAATGCCATCTTGGAAAGGTCAGTAAGTGAATGCAAGAATAAGAGTTTAGTAAGATATGAGGATTGTTCAGTATGTCCATGACGTCACAATTATAATTGAAATGTTCATTAATTAGAGTGCTCTAGACTTCTTATTTCTTATTGATGATTATTTGTATTAATGAGTTATTGAGTATTACTTCACAATTATCTATTGTGTATTTCTTTGTAGAGATCTATTGTGTATTTCTTTGTAGAGATCTATTGTGTATTTCTTTGTAGAGAGCTATTGTATATTTCTCTGTAGAGAGATATTGTGTATTTCTTTACAGAGAGCTATTGTGTATTTCTTTACAGAGAGCTACTGCAAATTTCTTTGTAAAGATATAGTGTGTGCTTATTTGTAGAGAGCTATTGTGTATTTCTTTGTAGAGATCTGTTGTTTATTTCTTTGTAGAGAGCTCTTGTGTATTTCTTTGTAGAGATCTATTGTGTATTTCTTTGTAGAGAGCTTTTGTGTATTTCTTTGTAGAGAGCTATTGTGTATTTCTTTGTAGAGAGCTATTGTGTATTTATTTGTAGAGATATAGTGGTTGTTATTTGTAGAGAGCTATTGTGTATTTCTTCGTAGAGAGACAGTGTATGTCATAAGCGGCAGTTTAATTGTAAACCTAGGATAATGACATTTTAAGGCAAACTAGTTGGGAAGGCCATTTTATTTATTCATTGGAAAGCTGATTAAAGTGAGATGAACTAAATTATACATCACGTGTTTGTTAAATATAATTAATTCATTAGGAAGACATTAATTATTAAAGTTTATTATGACAAACTATGAATGTGTAAATTTTGAAATGATTATTGTCATGTTTAATATATGAATTTATTAATGAAACAAATTCTTGACATTTTAAGTTTGCATGTACGCTGATGTTTTTTTCGATGAAGTAGCTTTTTGTAAGAGACATTTCTGTTCACTGTCACCATAGTTCCTAATATTTAACACAGTATTAATATCATCACAATACCTAATATTTAACACATTAATTATGTCATCACAATACCGAATATTTAATACCTTAATTATGTCATTACAATAACTAATATATCACACAGTAATTATGTCACCACAGTACCTAACATTAACACAGTAAATATGTCACCTACAAAAAGAATTTTATCTTTGCATCTAGGCCCATTCATTCTTCCTTTATTTCTAATATGGATTTGGTCTGAACCTCAACTCAGTGCAGGAAACCGTTTTGGAATGTGTCGTCTGCTACCCAGAGGAAAGAGTTTCGTCATTTGTGGAGGTCGTGTGGAAACAGATGGATAAAGTCGGACTGTTCGCCATCATTGTAAAACGAGCTTTGTACTTTTTCTGAAAACCGCTCGCCAAAGACAATCTGTTTCATATCATTGTGATGTGAGCTATGTACTTTATCTGAAAAACGCTCGCCAAAGACAATCTGTTTAATATCATTGTGATGCGAGCTGAGTACTTGATCTCAAAACCACTCACCAAAGTTAATCTGTGTCAGAATACGTTTTTGACTATAAGGAACTGTGTGGGTGGTAAACACACTTATTTTCATTTATTGTAAATAGAATATTTTTCTTTTATTGTTTTCATTATTAAATTTCTGTTATCTTAATCCATATCTTAATTAATTCTTTTGAACGACTGTTAATGAGGATCGGCTGGAGGGGGTAGGGGGAGCCATATATGAATGACTGATTGTTGATTAAATTAGAGCGGGAAATAATGTTGCCGAACCGAGAAGGTGACATCAATAAGTTTACTTGTCAATATATTGTATGAATGAAAACATTACATCAACAGCTTGTCAATATATTGTATGAATAAAAACATTACATCAACAGCTTGTCAATATATTGTATGAATAAAAACATTACATCAACAGCTTGTCAATATATTGTATGAATAAAAACATTACATCAACAGCTTGTCAATATATTGTATGAATAAAAACATTACATCAACAGCTTGTCAATATATTGTATGAATAAAAACATTACATCAACAGCTTGTCAATATATTAGATGATAAATTGTCCCATAAGGACAACATCAACTAGTTTACTTGTCAAAATATTGGATGATGAATTGTCCAAAACAATATATCAACAAATTTACTTGTCAAAATATTGGATAATTAATTGTCCAATAAAAAAAAGCAACTAATTTACTTGTCAAAATATTGGATAATTAATTGTCCAATAAACAAAACATCAGTTAGTTTACCTGTCAGTATATTAGATGATTAATTATCCCATAAGGAAAACATCAACAAATTATCAATATATTGGATGATAAATTGTCACATAAACACAACATCAACTACTTTACTTGTCAATAAATTAATGATTAATTGTGCAATCATCGCAAGTGGTAGGGTTTAATATTGTGGATGTGTGCATAGATTAGGCTGTGGTGCTGTTATCAACACTAACATTAAAACAATATTTAATAATTCATTTACTTAATGATGAGATATGATCGTTAGAGAAAACCCTTGTGTGACATATTTTGACTTATAGGTTCCTACTTACAAAACAATTTTTAAATAATCAGTGAACTTTGAAAGTACAAAGGTGAATTGTTCTTGTCCATTAATTTTATACAGGTCTTTAGTCGTTTAAGAAATTCAGCCTAGTTACATCAGGTTTACATAGCTTAAAGACATATTGACTTTGATTATCTCAAATTTTCATTTTTTTTTTGTTGGAAGTAATGGTACGATAACATTCATAAATGTTGTTGAGGAACAAATTTAAATCTCTGAAATGAATTACAATCATGAAAAATACACTCTCGTTGTGGTTTTCTGCAATTTCTGGAGCCAGAATAGTTATTTTTTAAAAAAGTATCGTGTTTGATTTTCTATCATTTTTACAATATAATCATTCTTTTAAATAGACATAAGGCATACAATTTCATCGATTTCAGAAAAACATAAATTTGTATAGAAAGATAACGTACTTGGTATGCTGCAGTTTCTGGAGCCAGAATAGTTCCACCAAGTCTCAAGTCTGAATCGTGTGAACTGTCTAATTTCATGACACTAGACCACGTCACTTCCTGTCTGTCGGTCTCTGGCACGAGAATACTCAGCACTCCTTGCAACTGTTCCTGGACAACCACTCCCAAAAGAGATGACTGAACTTCCATCAGAAAGTTTAGTCCACAGTCCACACCCAGCAGTCGGATGTGAAAGTCGTGAAGTAATTGAAGTACAACTTGTGACAGATGTCCGTCCGCTACACGTCCCAGAACATCGAATAAAAGTCTGTCTCTTCCTTCCAAACGCATGACAAACTGGATGACGTTCTTTCTCTCGTGTTTCGTTTCTTCTCTGTGTTTCTCATTCAGGACTTTGAGATCTGATTCTCTTCTTTTTCTCTCTTCCTCTAATAATAATGTTAATCTCCTCCTCTCTTCTTCTAATTGTAGTGTTAATCTACTTCGTTCTTCCTCTAACTGATTCAATACATTTCTCTTTTCTTCTTCTTGTTGTGTAAATCTAATTTCCGTTTTCACCACCTGTTCTGTTGCTGTACTCCTCTCTTCCTCTATTAATTGTGTCCACCTCCTCCTCTCGTCTTCTAGCTGTTTCGTCACTCTTATAATGTCTTTCTCTAATTTCATCATTATTGTTTTGTTTTTCTTTTCAAATCCCTTCATCTCCTTCTTTTCTTTTTTCCTTTCTTCTTTGTGTTTCTCATTCATGACCTCGAGATCTGCCTCTCTTCTTGTCCTCTCTTCCTCTAGCTGTGATTTTAATCTGTTCCTCTCTTCCTCTAGTCTACTTTGTTTTTCTTCTAGTTGTTTTAAAACTGTGTTCCTTTTGTCTTCTAGCTGTCTCAGTTTAACTTCCTTTTCTGCCAGTTGTTCTTTAGCTCTACTCCTCTCTTCCTCTATTCGTTGTGTCCATCTCCTCCTCTCGTCCTCTACTTGTCTCGTCACTCTAAAAACGTCTTTCTCTAATTTCATTATTTTTGTTTTGTTCTTCTCTTCAAATTCCTTCATCTCCATCCTCTCTGATTCCAATTTCTGAATCCGATCATTGCTCCAGTCAATCTTAGCCACCACAATGTTTTCAGCTTTAGAATGAAAAGAAATAAGCACATGAAGCCATCTATTTAAACAAACGTGTTCACACGTTCGAAATAAAAAATAAAAACGACATATGAATTCATGCATTTCAAAACAATGTTTTGGACATATGAGAAACTTGTGTTCATTTATTATTGGTGTAATAAAAGTAGTTTTACCAAATTTGATTTTAGTTTTCTTCAAATGTGAACAAACATTTTACGCACTAAATGATCCATGTAATAGGTGATTGAACTCCATCACATCCAGGGCTATGAAGAAAATCTACACACCTGCTTGCATGATAATTTTGTGGTCTGGAATTGTTTCCAATTGGACTGTCCCCACGTCTGTCTTGATAGTAGTGCTTCGACTGGCAGTCGAGATGCAATCCACCCGTTTAAATGTTAATGGGCTTTTATCGGTAGTCTGCGAAGTAACTGTAAATCCTTTAAATAAATAGAAATACACAATAGAGTGCATTAACATTATTTATGTAAATATTATTTATTACTTACACTTTTCAAACCACTTCTAAATAGTCATGTGATTTGCACATCCCTAGTGTAGGCAGTAAGCAGTTAATACTTCCTGCATTTCACATAGTTAATGACATTGCAAAGTATATTTTCATTGAATTAGCATGTCACGATAATGAGTAAATTTTAATAAGTTTTTTTTTTCTCTCTCTCTAAATGTCCTCATACTCTAAAAGATTAATGAAACAGCTAAATTAATTAAAACAGGACAGGGGCGAAAATGACCATTTTAGCAACAACCCGAACCTAAGTGCGGAAACGCTAGACCTAGGTTGTGCCTGTGAATGGAAAAGTATAATTAACTTGAGGGAGAATGCTGGCTAAACCTCTATGGTCAGGACGCCACTCCCATAAATCTGTCGTGTCAGCGTAGAGTACATGGCGGCCACTGAGAAGCTAATTTTGTCCGTGAGAAGGCAGGCTTTGAGTTTTGAAAAGTAACTTTTTAAAGAATCACCACTACAAAAGTTTGGTAGTTTAAGGTGATATTATATTGTCAAAATTATTTTTTGAAATATAATAGAGTGATTGAAAAATTAAGATTTATATCACTACTGTTAAATGTGTTGGTTTGTGTGTACAACCCTTTCTTGCTTGCCATGTGGCGATGAGTAGCCATAGTAACTGTAGTTTTTAAAAACAAAATAAAAGTAGGGAAAGCTGTGAGATCTTAATTTGTGCTCTGAGTTAGGTTAGCAGACCAAATTGGATATGTCATTTAAATGTGTCAGACTTGGAATTCGATACCTGACACTAAATGGAAGTGGACACTCAAAACATTCATTAGCACGTACATGCAGTGCTGGTAGGGGGTACTGTGTGCTGGAGGGGGAGTGTTCTAATCAGCTCAGTGAAAGTGATGTACAAGAACTTTGTGTATAAAAGGGGATATGGAGACAGATACGAACAAGAAACATTGAGAATGTAGAGTTTGGTAGAGGGATAGAGTTTCTCCTGCTTTTTTGTACCAAGAAAACTCTTTGAGCTGGGAGGCAATCAGCTAGAGAATTCTTGGACACTGCAAAAGAGTGCCAGATGTCTACCCAGGCTGTGTTGAAGGCATGCCAAAAGGACGCCAACAGATCAAGATGAACCAGTCATACCAGATAGATATCTGGGTTCTTCAAAGACTCTGTGCAAAGACCGCAGACAATCGATTATTTTCCATGCAGTGATGGATTTCTGATGGACAGTTAATGTTGTCGCATATGGGGTATATTTCAGAAGTGGTATATTGCAGAGAGGCAGTATATAGCTGGAAGCAGTCAGCAGTCATATGTGTGGCATGCTTCCGAAAAACGTCAAGGTTGGCCGTTAAGTAAAGTGAAGAGAAGAGATGATAGACGTGAGAGAAGAGGAGAAATGAAGATAAGAGAAGAATTGAGATGCAAAGAGATGAGGAGAAATGGGAGAAGAGAAGAGGAGATATGCCATGATTAAGAGGAGAGACGCAACGATTATGAGGAGAAATGAGAGAATGAGAATTAGGCCTAAGGAGGAACACAGTGAGAATGTGAAATTGTAACAGCCGTTGTAGGAGCGAGGATGGCCATGGGAAGCAAACCATGACGTCGATGGTG
The DNA here is from genome assembly GCA_028829895.1 of Sinotaia quadrata. Taxonomy (NCBI): domain Eukaryota; kingdom Metazoa; phylum Mollusca; class Gastropoda; order Architaenioglossa; family Viviparidae; genus Sinotaia; species Sinotaia quadrata. Next base: position 138,085,881 of record CM054180.1, on the reverse strand, counting down.
TTTTTGTGTATCATCCCAGCACAAGGAGAAAGTGACTATAACTATGTGAGTAGACAAATACTAATTAGGGTAGGAATCTCTGAGCACATAAACTTAAAAACTTAAAACTAAATCTTAGAATCGTAATTAAGAATAAAACCCAAAATTAACAATAAACCTTAAACTTAAATCTATGTTGAACATTGAAGAGTCGTTTTAAGATTAATATAAGAAAATATTGATGGAACTGATTGAAGAGGATTTGCAAGTGAAATGTCATTGTTTATTGTTGAACTATTGAATTTTGATATAAGAGCAGTGGCTCCAGAACTTATAATTAATGACTGCTATTTTATGATAAATAATGCTTAACGTATTTAGAAATAGTACTGCATGAAAAATCTTGAATTCTGTATTTCTTTAATTTTATTCATAATTCATCATTCTTTCTTTCTTTCTTTCCCCCTACCCATGGGTATGAGTGTGGATGGCTGACTAACCAACATGTGAGAGGAAACCCATAGATCAATAAATTTGAATTTATACTTTAACATTTAGGCTTTTCCTGTCTAAGTTTTGAAAGAGCAGTTGTGGTCGTTGTTACACGTTGTGTCATCTGTCCTATCTACACTTCACCCTTACCCGTATGCAATCACAGATGCAAACATGTCGGCAATACGTAACCTACGTGCAGAATAAATTTCGAGCCAAACAACCATATTGGTATTCTGTGTGGATTTGTAATAATATTTATGCAATTCCTACGTGGCGTCGACTAGCCACCACCCTCCTTTTTTCGGAGTGAAGGTGGGTTGGCGACATAGAACTTTAAGTGAAAATCAGTGCCCTTTAACTGTTAGTGACGTTGTCTGTGCGGAGAAAACGAGATTGTCACGAAGTAAATTTTATCTGAGTTAATAATAGTATTGGGGCGGATAACCACAGCAGAAGTTAACATTTAAAATCCCAATCCTTGTGTTAGGCGTCACGTTTCTCACAGACCTTTGGTACAAGGAAACTCGAGAGTTTTTATTACCTGTAATGATGAAGAGATCAAACGATTCTAGACATTTAATCAGTGAATAGTGGATATTGACTTTGATCATTTATAAAATTATCTATCTATCTATCTATCTATCTATCTATCTATCTATCTATCTATCTATCTATCAATCTATATATCTCTCTATCTCTCTATCTGTCTGTCTATCTATCTGTCTGTCTATCTACCTACGTGTTGAAGGAGACAGATTAATACACTTTAGATGTGTAATTGGGTCATGATAAATCATAGAAGAAATATAAAGTATTATTTAACATTATTTCTTAATCTGCCTTGTATAAAAATACTCGGTCATTATAAATCTGCCTTTCATTCTATAAATATAAATACTTATTTAGTCTGATAATTCTTGATCTTTCTTGCATATAATAAATACCGATTTGTACTTAATGGGTCATTTCTAATTCTCCATTTCAAATAAAAGAGTATCCAGTTGTATTTAATGAGTCGTGTATAAATCTGGTACGGACTGAATATCGAGTCGTATTTAATGTATTCCTTCGAAATCGGTATTGCATAAAATAAATTTTCAGTCTTGCTTAATGTGTCTTTCATAAATATCCACAATTATTTATTTTGGTACATCTAAATCTGTATTGCAACCAGGAAATATTCAGTGTTATTAAATGTGCCAATTCTAAATCTGTATTGCTTGCAAGAAATATCCAATGTTGTTCAATGCGTTATTTAAAATCTATATTGCAAACAACAAATATCCAATATTGTTTTAATGTGCCATTACTAAATCTGTATTGCAAACAACAAATATCCAATATTGTTTTAATGTGCCATTACTAAATCTGTATTGCAAACAACAAATATCCAATATTGTTTTAATGTGTCATTACTAAATCTGTATTGCAAACAACAAATATCCAATACTGTTTTAATGTGCCATTACTAAATCTGTATTGCAAACAACAAATATCCAATATTGTTTTAATGTGTCATTACTAAATCTGTATTGCAAACAACAAATATCCAATATTGTTTTAATGTGTCATTACTAAATCTGTATTGCAAACAACAAATATCCAATATTGTTTTAATGTGTCATTACTAAATCTGTATTGCAAACAACAAATATCCAATATTGTTTTAATGTGTCATTACTAAATCTGTATTGCAAACAACAAATATCCAATATTGTTTTAATGTGTCATTACTAAATCTGTATTGCAAACAACAAATATCCAATATTGTTTTAATGTGCCATTACTAAATCTGTATTGCAAACAACAAATATCCAATATTGTTTTAATGTGCCATTACTAAATCTGTATTGCAAATAACAAATATCCAATATTGTTTTAATGTGCCATTACTAAATCTGTGTTGCAAACAATAAGTATCCAGTGTTGTTTACTGTTTCCTGATGTGTGTCAAATTGTCATGTATATGTATTGCAAACAAAAAATATTCAGTGTTATTTACAGTGTCCTGATGTGTGTCAAATTGTCATGTATATGTATTGCAAACAAGAAATATTCAGTGTTATTTAAAGTGTCCTGATGTGTGTCAAATTGTCATGTCAAAGCAAAACGCCACTCTTGTCAATGTCCTCTTTAACAAAGGGAGATAACTGATTGCAGTTTGACATGAGAAATGGTTTTACACAAATTGTCCAGCTATATGATACATATGTAGGTCTATCTTGTGTTGAAGGTATCTGATACATATGTAGGTCTATCTAGTGTGGAAGGTAGCTGGATAAGTTAATTCTTTGGATTCCAAGACACTACAGTCATTCTATTTTCTCTTTGTCTTCAGAACAAAATGGTACGTAAAATACTTTTTTTTACAATATTACAGAACCAAATGGTAAGTACAATATTTCTTTACAATATTACAGAACTAAATGGTAAGTAAAATATTTCTTTACAATATTACAGAACTAAAATGGTAAGTAAAATATTTCTTTAAAATATTACAGAACTAAATTGTAAGTAAAATATTTCTTTACAATATTACAGAACTAAATGGTACGTAAAATATTTCTTTACAATATTACAACTAAATGGTAAGTAAAATATTTCTTTACAATATTACAGAACTAAATGGTAAGTAAAATATTTCTTTACAATATTACAGAACTAAATGGTAAGTCATATATTTCTTTATGATATTACAGAAGAAAATTAAAATGTTGTAGGGTAAATAAAGTACTTTTTCCAATAAACTCCATTCAGAACAGATTAAAATGTACATTCGATAAGCAAAATACATCATTCTGCCCTTATAGAACAGAGTTAAAATTACATAATATAAGTAAAATACTTCTTTCCACCCTTATCAGAACAGAGTTAAATGTATATAGGACAAATAAAGTAATGCATAACTGATAAATAAGTAATATTTTTTCTCGTCAACATCTTAAAAAAAGAGAGGAAAATATGGGAATTGATAAATAAAATAAAGAATAAATATGGTACAAAATGTCAATTTTATGCTAACATGAAATATGAAGTAATCTATATTTTAAACGGATTACTATTATATGTGACTAATCATAAAAACGACCCACATTAAAAATGTTTACTGCCATCACAATATGTGTTATTAGAATATGTGTCTTCCAACCTTTGTTCTCTCTCTCTCTCTTCTTTATATTTATTTCCACCATTTGTTCCATAATGATGACTTCCCTTGTTTCATCTCCATTCTCTTGTGGTGTGTTAGGGCGTTCTGACGGCATGTATCCACACTGCAAAGGATTGAGAACAATACTTTCATTTATTTCTCTGTCTCTTTTTTTGTCTCTCTCTCCTCCCACTTCCATGACGATACCTTATTAATTTACAATGGAAGCCATTTCTTGTCACCCAGTTCCATGTGTAGGGCCTTCGTAATTATTTACCTGTAGATAAGTATGGTTATTTTGACGTATTGTATGAGCTTCGTAATTATTAACATGTAGATAAGTATGGTTATTTTGACGCATTATTATTAAAGGCCTTAAGTTGAAATGATCCAAAAACGCTCCAGTGGAGACGTGAAATTGTTAGCCACCACCACCGTGAGGATGTCAAAATGCACGCAGAGCATCAGAGAACTATGTAGCTGTAAAGAGAAAGTTTAGCGGCGTCCCACCATGAATAAAGTCCTCGTGTAAGCTGTAAAACACAGTGTTGTGTGTCACCATGAATAAAAGCCTTGTGTAAGCTGTAAAACACAATGTTGTGTGTCACCATGAATAAAAGCCTTGTGTAAGCTGTAAAACACAGTGTTGTGTGTCACCATGAATAAAAGCCTTGTGTAAGCTGTAAAACACAATGTTGTGTGTCACCATGAATAAAGGCCTTGTGTAAGCTGTAAAACACAGTGTTGTGTGCCACCATGAATAAAGGCCTCATGTAACCTGTAAAACATTGTGTTGCATGTTGTCATCTCTTGCTGTGGCTGTCGTGAATGGAGTGATGTATTGGTGTCTCCATTTTTGTTTTCATCTCGCATCTTGGAATGACTCATAGCATATTACACCAGAGACCACCCCACCCAACTATGTTCACTAATTTGATTATGTTGTATATTATTCTAGTGAAATTTTATGGATGATAAATTTCTTACGGTACATGTGTTTCAGGCTAAGAAATATCATTGCTGGATTTGTAAGTTGAGAATATGTGTAAGAGAGAAAGGTGTTTAGACATGAAATATGCCTGAAATTTATCACTGACTTAATTTGACTTTTGTAGAAAAGATTGTGCCGTTTTTGTTTTGTAAACTTGTATCCACTTCAGACTCCAGTGACTACTGCACGCTACAGGGTTCTCGTTGGTGTGTATCCAGCATTATCGTCAAACGTATCAGCAAACGTGTTGCTGTAAGTTGATTCCTGTGAATTCTGTTCAAAGCCAATTCGACAGAAATTGAAGTTTGAGTTTGATCTCGAGAATTCACAAAGACATTCTTCATGGCGTGCTTTAGTAGTGCACACGAAAATTCTAGAACACTGTGTGATGTGCTTTGATAGGCATGAGAAGTTCTGGATGACTGATTCTCCATGTTGTGATTTGTGAGCAATCAGTTTATTCTAGAGTAGACATTAGCAGTCAAATTAACAATCAGGTTCATAGATATAATTCATCATAAAAATGAGAGTGGAGTTTTAGAGAGATAATTATAGTCAATCTACATGACCTTTCAACGATGGCAACTGTCACTAGCACGTGTTCACAATCACGCAATTTGCAACAAGTTACTTTCTTTCTTATTTGATGATGGTCCAACTAAACCCTTCTAGGCACGTTACACAACTGTTCTGGAACCTTTGATGCGCTCACAAATCACGGTTCGATGACAACATTGGATACACACAGCAACATGATCCGGCAGATTAAGGTAGTCACTGCAATATCAAGTGGATACATGGATGAGACAAAAAAGGGCGCACTTCTTTCTTCAAAAGTCAAATTAAGGCAGCGCTAAAGTTCAGGCATATTTCATCTCTAAACTCCTTTCTTTCTCACACATTTTTTCAACTTACAAATCCTGCAATGATATGTCTTAGCCTGATACACAGGCAGCATACGAAAATTATCAATTGAAATTCAAAAGTATCTGTTGGAAGATAATTAATAAAATAAAATTAATATTCTCATCATTTGAAATTAGTTATGAAAGATTAATTAATAATAATAATAATTTTATTAACTAAGTGGCATGCACTTCAAACTTCCTATGTCAAGGATTCTGATTAAAAGTAAGCGTCACTAGTGCAATCTGCAGCAGAACTCAAGAAACGTGAAATTAAGTCATTTACAGTAAATGAGTTTACTGTCTAAATACTGACAGTGAACATATTGTTATATATCATTGACAGTCAAGTTACTGTTATATATCATTGACAGTCAAGATAGTGTTATATATCAGGCGTATACACGTAAAGCATACCACTTATATCTAATGTGTTCCAGGACAGTATAAGCAACGCTATTACGTTTAGCCAATACGAATATATACATTTATACATAAATACACAACATAATTACGTGACCCAAGTCACGAATATACAATATATTTACATGACCCAAAGCATAAATACACAACATACTTACATGGCCAAAGCATAAATACACAACATATTTACATGACCAAAGCATAAATACACAACATACTTACATGACCAAAGCATAAATACACAACATACGTAAGTGACCCAAGTCACTAATATAAAACGTGACCCAAAGCACGAATTCCCATCATGCTTTAGTGATCTAAAGTATGAATACACAACATACTTACGTGACCCATAAAGAACGAATACATAGTACCTTTACGTCACCCAAAGTCACGAACACAAACACGCACGCACACACACACACATACACACATACACACACCATATTTACGTGACCCAAATCACGAATACAAAACATACTTACGTGACCCAAAGCACGAATACATCCCTCTAGTGCAGCAAGATGAGGAAATGGTAGAATGCTGTCTTTCTTTATTTGACGAACACGATTTAAAAACGGTTCTGTTTGGACCAGACTGTGATCGTGTTTAGCAAGCTCTGCTGCATACATGTCAAGTATTTGTTGTTTTATGGTTAATCTCACTTGGACATTCTGTAGACTTGTGATCAATTTATCCACGTCTTTCTTTGAATTCTTCAGCTGACATATTTGGTCATACATAATCATTTCGACCTCACTACGCGTCGTTTGTGCATCGACAACAGTTTCTTCTGCAGCTTGATAGCGCTCAATGTTTCTACATAACGCCTCTAAACTGCTAGAGTCATTCTGTGATTGAATCTCGGCCGTCGTCCATGTTGTGGGAAGCATTTGCTGTTTGTGACCATAGGACCATTCGCTTACTGAGTGGGCATTAGAACAGGTGTTGCAAAGGTAATGATGACAGTCTAGGCACACGTGTGTCACTTTTGTTTCATGACACATTTCACATGACGCATTCCTGTTTTGTTTCTGACGTTCACAAACCATCTTTTCAATAACGAGATCTTTGCACATGTTATCAATTATGTTGCTGATTGTCTCCCCTTGGACTAGAGGTATTATTTGATGACATGAAGAACAATGTGCTGGCAAACCTTCTCTCACAATTAACTGTCTTACACATCTCCTACAAATGAGATGACCACAAGGGAAGATAACCGGACCCAAACACAAATCACGACAGTTGGAACAATCAGTTAGATCAATAGCGGGAAAGGAAGATACATCCATCTTTTTTCTGTAGTTTTAAATTTTATGAGATAATAGTTTGGTACAATTATTTCAGTTCTCGCCACCCATTTCATGAAAACTGGAATAAAGAATAAAATAAAATGTTTACAATATATACAGAGCTTTTTCTTTTTTAGTATCATTAATTCTCAAAACATCGGCAAGTGCCGGAACCTAACGCAAGAAGTAATCTGTCTATCTATCTATCTATCTATCTATCTATCTATCTATCTATCTATCTATCTATCTATCTATCTATCTATCTATCTATCTATCTATCTATCTACCTACCTACCTACCTATCTATCTATCTATCTATCTATCTATCTATCTTTGTATCTATCTATCTATCTATCTATCTATCTTTGTATCTATCTATCTATCTATCTATCTATCTGTCTGTCTGTCTGTCTGTCTGTCTGTCTATCTATCTATCTATCTGAGTTTAATGTTTTGTTTATTTGTTCATTTTATGTCTGTAAAGGTGTCTCTGCTTGTATTGTTCGTATGAGAGGCAGTGATTAATGACGAGATAACAGGTGCTCGAAGTATGAGTGCATCTCGCTCTCACATCAGTCTTTGTTAAACCTGCTTCAAAATCCCTTCCGTCTTCAAACAAACATTCCAACAACAAAATCCCCACCTTCTTCAAATAAACATTCCAACAACAAAATCCCCTCCTTCTTCAAATAAACATTCCAACAACAAAATCCCCTCCTTCTTCAAATAAACATTCCAACAACAAAATCCCCTCCTTCTTCAAATAAACATTCCAACAACAAAATCCCCTCCTTCTTCAAATAAACATTCCAACAACAAAATCCCCTCCTTCTTCAAATAAACATTCCAACAACAAAATCCCCTCCTTCTTCAAATAAACATTCCAACAACAAAATCCCCACCTTCTTCAAATAAACATTCCAACAACAAAATCCCCTCCTTCTTCAAATAAACATTCCAACAACAAAATCCCCTCCTTCTTCAAATAAACATTCCAACAACAAAATCCCCTCCTTCTTCAAACAAACATTCCAACAGCAAAAACATGTAAACCAGGCTCTATCCCCCACTCTCACTCTGGAAATCCATAGCTCCTCCTTCTGCTCCTGTCTACCTAAGATAAGTAGATATTATCACACTTCACACACCCAAACCTCATTCCCAAAAGACATACTTCAAGACTACCCCTACCTCTTTCCAAGTTAAAATCTCCCCCTCTCCCAATCAACAATTTCGAAATATATCTAACGGTAGTAAATATTACTTTTTCTTTTTGTACCTGTTTAATGTTGTTGACCGGTAGTAAATATTACTTTTTCTTTTTGTACTTGTTTACTGTTGTTGACTGGTAGTAAATATTACTTTTTCTTTTTGTACCTGTTTACTGTTGTTGACTGGTAGTAAATATTACTTTTTCTTTTTGTACCTGTTTACTGTTGTTGACCGGTAGTAAATATTACTTTTTCTTTTTGTACCTGTTTACTGTTGTTGACTGGTAGTAAATATTACTTTTTCTTTTTGTACCTGTTTACTGTTGTTGACCGGTAGTAAATATTACTTTTTCTTTTTGTACCTGTTTAATGTTGTTGACCGGTAGTAAATATTACTTTTTCTTTTTGTACCTGTTTAATGTTGTTGACCGGTAGTAAATATTACTTTTTCTTTTTGTACCTCTTTACTGTTGTTGACTGGTAGTAAATATTACTTTTTCTTTTTGTACCTGTTTAATGTTGTTGACTGGCATCTTGCGTGAATTTTTCCTTGTCTTGCTGAATATTGCGTTATGGTATCTTCCTTTTTATTTCTCTCTTTCTGTTGTTTGTTCTGGTGTTGGTGGGTTTGTTGTTGTTGCTGTTCTGACAAAGGTGAGAGAGGAGGAGCCTCTGGCTCCATGTGTAGTCTTCGAGGACGTCTTTGCGAGTGTGTTGGCTATATTTCGCTCTTTTCTCTTTCGTTGTGGTTTTTCTTTTCTTTTCTTTCGCGTTGCGTATTTGGTGTCTGATAGAAGGCCTCTTTGCTCGGATGTTTAAGTTTGAGAGGAGATGACTTTCCTTTATTTCGGTATTTTCCAAGTAATGTTTGTGCTGGTCATTTCCTTGCTGTATGTTGTTGTTTGTATCCCTGATGTTGCTGATGTAGGCTTGATGCAACATTTGGAGGTGTTCTTAAAAATGATTTCTTATTTTATAATTTGAACGAGTCCGTCCACTATATTTTTTAAGGTGTGAAAAGTATAATATCCTTGAGTGCCTGTGGTCAAGTTCTTCATTATTAGAATTTACGACGTAAAGTGGTGATATGATATTATCTCTTCGATCTGATATTTCTGTGTATTTTTCATGTATTCGACTAGTGGATCATCTTCTTGCTAATTTTTCTCCGTTTTTTTCCAAGTCCTGTCAAGGACATGAGAGTGGTGTGGGGTGAATCTCAGGTGAGTCTTTCTCCCATTAATTTTCAGCCCCTGTAAACAACTAGACAGAAGATTAGTTGTGTCCTATTTTCTCTTAGGTTGAAGTTGAAATTAGGGAAGAGAAAATTGTGTTATCATTTGGCTTGGCATAAAACCTGAAAATGTTCTGTTAAATAGTAAATCCGGAGGAGATTTATGGTAATGAAAGATTTCTGTGTTCTGATAGCATGCATTTATAATACGTCATCATTTGGCTTTGCATTAAACCAGAAAAAAAAATATGTTAAATGTCAATAGGGCGAAAAATTATACTAAACGGGAATTGCCTTCTGGTTTATCTGGTCTTTCACCTTTCGCAAGTGAAATAAATATACTGATTGAGAAAGCAATGATTGCAGTAGTCTCGGTAACAATCGTTGTCGCTAGAACAGAAAGCAATGATTGCAGTAGTCTTGGTAACAATCGTTGTCGCTAGAACAGCAAGCAATGATTGCAGTAGTCTTGGTAACAATCGTTGTCGCTAGAACAGAAAGCAATGATTGCAGTAGTCTTGGTAACAATCGTTGTCGCTAGAACAGAAAGCAATGATTGCAGTAGTCTTGGTAACAATCGTTGTCGCTAGAACAGCAAGCAATGGTTGCTATAGTCTTATAGGTAACATTTGTTAAGTATTACTGTGGCGTGTTGGCACACCTTCTTAGTGTGATGGGGTGTGGTGTAGTGGTATTATGGGTCACCCCAGGAGATGAAATATGAAACGATGATGATGATGAGACAATATGGCAGCCACAGCAAAATAGGGCAACACGCAACACCGTGTTTACGTTTCCATGCGGTCTTTATTCAGGTGACACCCCGCCAAAATGCTCTCTCTCTCTCTCTCTCTCTCTCTCTCTCTCTCTCTCTCTCTCTCTCTCTCTCTCTCTCTCTCTCTCTCTCTCTCTCCCCCGCATACCGCTAAACAAGCTTTTCTCTCTCTCTCTGGCTACATGGTTGCATACAAAACAAGCCTTCTGATCTCAATACAAACAAGCCTTGCAATCTGTCCCATGACTACTCTCTCACACTCAATATAACTTAAAAGTTCTGGCCTCAAAGGGGACTACAATGGAAAATTCTGACTAGAGACTAAAACTGATACTAACTGACTCTTCTGTGCTATTTTACGTTTGTTCTAATATATTTTTTAAACCACTCAGAGTTATATAATACTTTAACTATCAAAGAATACTACGCTAAATACTCTTTAAATACAATACTTCCTTACAATATAAATTATTAAATAAAATACATAAATATATCCCTGTGCTAGGAGGAAACCATATTCACACACATGAATCATTAAATACACTAAGAAAACAATATAAACTAACATACACAATTATATTAATACAAACTACATCCCACTACCTATTAGAATACATAAACATCAACTTTAGTTACTAAATACATAACAATGTAAAGGACGATTAAACATGCACACACTATCACAGCATCACACATTAACCTCTGTGCCACACGATTCAAAACTAGCGCTGACCTACTTTTTTGCCGCCAGTTATCAAAACAAGCACTGTACAAGCATGCACATCAATCCACATTAGGATTTTTTTTAAACTTATTACAGATGGAGAGATTTCTTAACCCATTATATTTTAAACTCTATAATAATTATTTAAATAAAATTAATGGTTTGATTATTTTAAATCAATATACGAGTAGTGATTTTAATCTTGCAGTATTCTAACTTCTGACATTCTAATGAAAATCAGCCTCTGGTTTTCCAACTCACTCAGTTGTGTAATCTCCATTCTAACATATTTCCACTTCGGCCACTGCATGTGGACCTAATGTGAAATAGTCTGTAAGAGAAGATCGTGGACCTTCGCTGCTGAAGTCCATGACCGAATATAAAGAGTGTCACCCTGGGTTGTGGACAGCAGGTGTCAGAAAATTAAATAGTGTAAGTTTTAGTAGAAAACAAAATTAGATTGCCTTGGACTCCCACTCTAGCATCTCCTATAATGACTGGCTCTTGTAGTGTATTCCAAGACTGCATAAAAGTATACGTTTGTGGACTTGTGGGAAATCTGTATTACATAATTCAGTAATTGGCTGCAAAATTCAGTAGAATGTCTCTCTAGCAATTTGTTTAAAAAATCTTTTCACAACTTTGCAGTTTTATTTGTACACACACACTCACACACCACACACACACATACACACAAACACATACACACACACACACACACACACACACACACACACACACACACACACACACACACACACACACACACTTTGGATAGCTGCTAAGAAAAAGACTGCTCCATTCAATCGCTATACTTACTTGGCAAGTGCGAGAATGTCAAACCACGCCTCCTTTTTGCTTGGACCAAATAACATTGAAATACGTTGCCTGTAAACAGCCGCAGACATACTTCGTTTCAGCCACTAGAGTGGAAGAGACGTTTTGAAAGTAAATGCTCAGGAAGACATTGCTCATGCTCTAAATTTCGTCTTTGTGATGACAATGAAATTTATATTATTCTTATCCATCTAGACATTTTATCTAGTTTAATTTCTATTCCATTTTAATCTTTTGTTTACTGTAATAAATTCCTTTTAAAGTTGATCGTTAACTTCTTTTCTTATCCTGTCATATCTATTTGTCAGAGAGAATCATTCATAACGGGGATTTGGGGGGCTTGAGTTAGACTGTATTTTATGCAAGTGTCATAGGGTAGACACTTGTGTATTACGTCATTTCGTTGTGCATCTGTTGCGTGTGTTTACTGAAAGTGGGTGTTTGACGTCATTTCATTGTGCGTCTTTTTTGTCTGTTTACTGAAAGTGGGTGTTTGACGTCATATCATTGTGCGACTTTAACAAGCAGTAAATAATTAAAGCAACAATTTATTCTTTTCACATGCACACGCCACAAATACAAGAATCTATAAAGCCTACTTCAACTAGTTGTGACGGCAACGTCGCTTAGTTAATGAAAATGATGATGTTATTGTTGTTGTTGTTGATTATGATGATGATGATGATGATGATGATGATGATATAATTTTTCATAACTAATTACAAGTGATGAGAATCCACGAGTCTCTCACTTGGTGGATATGCGAGTACTGTAAACATTTTGTCTCTTCCACAACATAAACAACATTTACAGTCACATGATCTTTATGATGGTGGAAAACTTCTTACTAAAGGAGTAGACAAATCTGACTTTAATCTATATTCAGCGAAGCCCCATCCACCCACTTTCTTCTCCAACATAAGATTATCAACGTGCGTAAGAAGGTCAATAACTTTAACAATAAATTTATTAAAAGAAAATATATATTATATTATATATAATCGCAGGTTGGTCCTATCAAAGAGTAGAAATGGAGTTATTAGAGGTAGGACGTTGTAGTCTTTTTACATGACAAAAGCACTGCTTCAACAGTCTTCCTTTGCTTTTGCAACAATGTCAAAATATCTGCATGTCAACATGTGTCCACACATGGAAAACTCTGACACGCTAATATATTCTCGAATGAACTTGAGCGTCCACTTCACTGTCAGTTTCTTCAAACAGAACAAATTACAGCACTTCTAGTAACTTCAATGTGCTAGAATTTTATTGATGTACTCAACATTCTTTGCCCTGATACATCAAAAGTGTGTAGCATACTTCCTTATGCTTACATACACCACAACAGACAGTTACTACACAGTGTCATCACTCACAAGGCACTACTTGATATTTAGTGTCAAACTTCTTACAGCAAGTTACTACATCGTGTTCAATTATGCCCGGGTACCCGTTGTCATGCTAATACCCGGGTAGTAAAATTGAGAACGGGTACCCGTGGTAATTCAACCATTATATCTATACATGACTTAGCACACTCCCCCCTCCGGTCACATTCGCAGCAACCCGCCCGTAGATGGCGGCCTACTAAATCGTGCCGGCCGTGGGTTGGCTTACGCTCAGAACACCCACTTACCTAGATCTAATTATTTACGACATAGATCACCAATCACCATTGCTCGCGCCCTTTCTTTTCGCTTGTGGTTGTTGTGCTCGTTAACAAGTGTAGAATGTTATTGATGTTAATAAGACTTCAGTAATCAAACGTGTCAATAAATTAAATAATAATGCAATATTTTTAATTTAGGGAAGACATCGTCTCTGTGGAGTCACGTCCAGCGATTTGATAGTGACACGACGAAATGCAATCTGTGTGATGAAAATCTATCGGCAAAGGGCGATTGAACTTGATGCCCTACTTTTAAATAAGTTATTGTTGTTATTTTATTTTGTTTTAGTTTACTTTAGTTTATGTAATGATTGATAATATTAAAAATAAAAGTTTGCGTTGTACATATAAAGATCATAAATAATAATAAGTCACTAGATACATACCTCTGGCTACTGTGTGAAATAGAGCGCATGCTTAATGGTTGTGTAGAGATCGCGAGTTGCGATGGAAATTATGCTAATTTTTGAACGGGTACCCGGGCAGCATTTTAGGAAAAATTGACAGCTTTAACCTCCACAATCAGTAATAACTTCACAAAATCATCTGTGCGTCCAAAATCAGCAAGAACTTCATAAAGTCACACTGTACCTCCACAATCAGTAATAACTTCACAAAGTCACACTGTGCCTCCAAAATCAGTAATAATTCACAAAGTTGCACTGTGCCTCCAAAATCACTAATGACTTCACAAAGTCACAATGTGCCTCCAAAATCATTAATAACTTCACAAAATCACACTGTGCTTCCAAAATCAGTAATAATTCCCAAAGTCACACTGTACCTCCCAAATCAGTAATAACTTCACGAAGTCGCGCTATAACCTGTATGTGTGTGTTGGTAGTAGCTACGAGTAGGAGTATAGGTATTGTTTTGTGAGCACGATAGCTCCCTGACATCTGCATAGCAAAGTGGGAGTGTAAGATATCGGGCTTCTATTACGTCCTGTTTGATCCAAGACCTCGTTATGTATTATTCAATTCTTTAGGCTGGTGTAACTGTGAACGCGTTCATGGACAGGTGTGTTGACATAATGTGGGTGTAGAAGACCTCGTTATGTATTATTTAATTCTTTAGGCTGGTGTAACTGTAAAATTGTTTATGGACAGGTGTGTTGACAGAATATGGGTGTAGAAGATGAGAAATCTGTAGTTTCAAGCTAATAACTTCCCGCACTGTTACAGTCGTTCTTAATGACCTAGATTTCTTTGTCTGTCTTTATGTCTACAGATGTATGTAGTAATCATTACATTTGTATATCTGCCTGCCTATCTATCTATCTATCTATCTATCTATCTATCTTTTCTATCTTTGTCTCTCTTGTTCTCCACGAATTAAATATATTTCAAATACACTTAGTGATTGCACGTAATTACCTGAATCTTAGTGTCAATAAATTGTTTCAAGGTCAAATGCTGTCAGTATTCAAAACGTTAACAAATATCATCAGTTGTTTTCACTCGGAATGAATTAAATAGACGTTAACAAACGTTAACAATTATCAACAGTTGTTTTCACTCGGAAAGAATTAAACAGACGTTAACAAACGTTAACAATTATCAACAGTTGTTTTCACTCGGAATGAATTAAACAGACGAGATACAAACGTTAATGAAGGTGTATGTACAGAATGTAACATTTATCAACTTCAAAGCGAACATTTGTTTTACATTTAATATCTACACGTAGGACTCTATACTGAACTATTATTATTGGATTTGACCACACAATAAGCAACGTCATTGCAACACTGACCATACACAATTTGCGCTTATACACTATTTGCAATGTCATTTCCATAGTGATCATAAACAGTATGTGATGTTCATTACTGACCATACGCAGTAAGTAATGTCATTACTAAACTGATTATATAAACTGTGCAATGTCATTAAAATATTGACCATACAAAATGAATGTGCAATTCATTAAAATACTGACCCTATAGAGTTTAAAATGTATTATAATGACAATACATATCATGCAATATCATTCTATACTGACCAAAGACATTAGCATTGTCATTACAATACTTCATACTAATCAATGTCATTGCAATACTTCATAGTAATCAATGTCATTACAATACTGACCATACACACTTTGCAATATCATTACTAAACTGAAAATCCACAATATGCAATCATTACTATATTGATCTTACACAATATGTAATCAGTAGTACACTGACCACACACACACTATGTAATGTCATTTGACCAACCACAACATGCAATATCAGTACTGCATTTATCACAGAGTATGTAGTGTCATTACTATAATTACCAAACACACACTATGCAAATTATTAATTAACTTATCACAAGCAATCACTTAGACAGCAAGTGAAGACAGCCCATCCACAAGTGATATTTCGTACATCTCATCAGTCCTCAAACCGGTTAGAATACAGTGCCACTCACCCGTACAAATATTGTTGGAGCGTAACGCCTTACACTTCTGTCCGTGAACGCGGATTGCACAAAATAAGATTTTAGCTCGTTTTTCAGAATGCTGGAATGTTTACGTGGCTTGAGACCAGGTAACCTGCCATATGAAGACTGCACAGATAGGCACTTTCTGACGTCACATGCAACTCGACCCTTTTGTTAAATGTTGGCGAAAGCTTCTGTAATGATATTAATATCGTGTGACTGAAATACAATACAAACCATCTTCCGGCCTGTTTCGTTCTCGATTACACATTAAACATTCTACGTTGTCATGTGTGTCAAGTACAGACTGTCGATTAAAAACTGACATGTATGAAATACAGACTGTCGATTAAAAACTGACATGTATGAAATACAGACTGTCGATTAAAAACTGACATGTATGAAATACTGACTGTCGATTAAAAACTGACAGGTCGATTAGAAAAATAACATATGTCAAGTAACGACTGTCGTTAATAAAATGGCATGCATCAAGTACAGACTGTCTTTAATGGAATGGCATGCTTCAAGTACAGACTGTTGTTAATAAAATGGCATGCATCAAGTACAGACTGTCTTTAATGGAATGGCATGCTTCAAGTACAGACTGTCGTTAATAAAATGGCATGCTTCAAGTACAGACTGTCGTTAATAAAATGGCATGCATCAAGTACAGACTGTCTTTAATGGAATGGCATGCTTCAAGTACAGACTGTCGTTAATAAAATGGCATGCATCAAGTACAGACTGTCTTTAATGGAATGGCATGCTTCAAGTACAGACTGTCGTTAATAAAATGGCATGCTTCAAGTACAGAGAGTTGTTAATAAAATGGCATGCATCAAGTACAGATTTCGATAAAAACGTTAATTAAGTGCTGGTAGTAAAGTTGAGTGCTTAGGTCCTTACATAACGCACTTCCAGACTTCTGAAAATAAATTAAAAGCATAACAAAGTCTTGCGATTGGGTCACGAAGGACTCACGGGCGCTCATATGGACATATAGAGAACGACCGCACGCATTGTACGTGATTATTATTGGCCAGGAGTAGTAGCCGACGTGAAAAGATACGTGTTATCTTGTGACCTGTACCAATGGGCAGCGTCCAGAAATAATCATAGACCTCCCCACTAGGCGAACCACAACTAATCAGCAAGCCATTTAAGCGCATGGCCATGCATTTGATAGGGCCGATAATTCCCGCATCATCTAGAGGTAATCGATACATAATGATGACTATGGATTACGCAACCACATTCGGTGATGTAGTTCTGCTGAAAAACGTCGAAACAGGAACAGTTGCAGTAGCCTTGTTCGGAATTTGGAACCGGGTAGGCGTTCCATCGGAAATTCTGACAGATCAGGGGACACAATTTGTAGGTAACGTGATAGAGGAAGTGAACCAATTGCTGTCCTTAAAACACCACACATGCACGCCCTAGCACACCAAAAACAATGAGAAATTCAATGGGACATTAAAACTGCACTCAAGAAACTTGCTGATGAGAAACCTAAAGAATGGGATCAATATATCCCTGCGCTATTATTTGCGTACCGAGAAGTGCCGCAATAATTAATAGGATTTTCACTTTTTGAATTGTTGTATTGTAAGAGGGCCGTTGACGATTTTAAAAGCATTGTGGACAGATGAGGAGACATATATGGATGGAAAGATGACTTATGAGTATTCGTAAGATGACTTATTTATTCGCCTCAAAACTGTAGCAAATTAGCACGCGAAAATCTAGCCATAACACAGTCCAGACAAGACGAGTACTATAGCAAGAAGACAAAACCCTGACAACTCGAAGTAAACGACAAAGTGTTTTTGTTGCTTCCAGAAGTGGATAGCAAATTACAAATGAGATGGAGGGGACCCTTCCCTGTTATAGAGAAGCTAAGTGGCCTAAACTATAGGATTTTGATAGGAAGAAAAGAGAGAATATTCCACATAAGCTTGCTGAAGAAATATGTTGACCGTGACAGCAACCCAACCAGACAGACTTCGTCGTTGCAACGGTAAAAATAGACGGGGGGGGAACTGCAGCCAGTACAGTACTGAGTTGTCCAGTACAAACAGATGAGACCGTTGGAGACGTTAAGATAAATGACGCCCTGACTGAAAGACAGAAGGAAGTGCCAGAATTACTAAAGAGTTTTTCGTCGACCTTGACTGATAAATAGGGTTGACTGACCTGATAGAGTTTTCCTTAAAACTGACTGACACTAAATCTGTGCATTTAAAACCATACCCATTACCCCATGCAAAATTTGAGGATGTTAGAAAGGAAATAAAAACAATGTTGGAGCTGGATGTTATAGAGAAAACCAACAGCACATATGGATCACCGATACTGCCAATTAAAAAGCGCAACAACACATTTTGCTTTTGCGTATACTTAACTTAACCAGGTGACTGAATTATGCGTTGAGCCTATGTCAGACTTGGACCTCATTTTCACCAAATTTTCTATCTCGTGGTACCTTACCAAACTAGAATTATCACGTGGTATTTTTGGCAGATAAAGGTAAAGGAATCAGACCATCAAATCTTAGCTTTTATCACACCGGTAGGAAACTACACCTGGAGAATGATGCCTTTGTTTTTTTGTCAGGTCAGGATTGGGGGGCTCATAGTAGCTGCTTTGTGATTATTAATGTTCAAGAAACCTTGTAACACTGCTAAGTGTAAGTGGATGTGTGGTCAACCACGTTAAGGTTTTAAGTCTTTTCTACAGCATCTTCTACAGCTCCCACACCAGAGTACACGCAGAGAGTTCATTAATCCAATGATCCTGGGTGGCATAATGCTATTATTAGCCACACTACAAGGCTCAGCGTTAATTGTGCCTCATTCACATTTGATGCTCATTTGAATGAGGTACAAAGTTAAAGATTAAATCAGCTTTCAATCAATTGGTTTTCAGTATTTTATTTACTTAGATGTGTAATGTACATATTTATAACTTTGTCAGGTTTGCAAATGTATATGAGTTATAACTTAATTCTGAGTGTATACACACACACACACACACACACACACACACACACAAACTTAGTTATGGATCATTTCAGATGATTATGCATGCAGATGACCTTTTGGGTCATGGAGATCAGATTATTGCTGGTTCACTTGCTTGAGCTTTGCAATGATCACATTTAATGTTGCACTAGTCATTTATCAGCTTATGACAAGTAAGTGACATCGTATAATGTTGTGCTTTGCAAAGATTACATTTAATGTTACACTAGTCATTTATCAGCTTATGACAAGTGACACCATACAAATTTGCACTCTTGATTGTGCTATTGCAAGCTTGAAGTTTGCAACTTCATTATTCCAAAAAGGGTACAAACTAAGAAAACTATGGATTTTAAAAATTTGCACAGACAATAATGTTCTCTTCATTTTATTTGACTGTTTAACCATCTCTTAGTTAACTAATATGTATAGCTCATCACCTTTTTTTGCTGAACCTTGTGAAATATTAAATTACTTTTATATAGCACATTTTAAACATTAAAATTTGTTCTTAAATATACAGTGATCTTGCCACTGCACACATCATATTTACTTTTAATAATGATACTAATTACTGAGTAAAGAACTGATAGGAACATATTTTCACTGCAATCACTAATACTAATAGTGAGAGTGATTTTCACTACAATACAATTACTAATACTAATAATGAGAGTGATTTT
The DNA here is from genome assembly GCA_028829895.1 of Sinotaia quadrata. Classification (NCBI taxonomy): domain Eukaryota; kingdom Metazoa; phylum Mollusca; class Gastropoda; order Architaenioglossa; family Viviparidae; genus Sinotaia; species Sinotaia quadrata. The sequence goes on along the minus strand of CM054180.1, from coordinate 138,066,054 downwards.
CATTACATACCAAGCATACACATCTATTTACCATATCTTCTCATTAAAAAATGTCTAAAAGTACCTATATAAATTATACTCAGACTTAAGCTTTAGTATTAATTTTATTCCTAATAATTAATATTTATAAATTGTATGCAGTTGCATCACAGCATTATCAAGGCATTTAGAAATAGCAAGAAATGTAGACTTGTATTATTTACCAAGAGATTAATTTGAATTTCAATCAGATTACTTTTGCATGTTTGATGCTAAGTTCAGGGCAATTACATTTTTCTTTTTGATATACTTTGCAACAAAATATCTAAAAACTTTTAACAGTGCAACATATGACCACATTTGTGGGTAAATATCCTGCTAGTACTAGCATAATTATACCATTACCTAAAACCCAGCTATATTTGGGTCACTTTCTACATTTTATCCTCTTCACGATACACTATTCACATATCTTTTTAATTTTAAAAAAAAATGCACAAAATGTTTTCTCACTCTTGAACATTTCACAAGATTTTAAAATCATGAGTAATTTAATGATCATTAAATATTTTTATTAAATACTTATATTTTATTATATTAATATTACAAGTGTACTTCAGTACCTGTGATTGTCACATATAATAAATCATTAAATACATAAATGCACATTCAAGACTCAAATTCATGTATTCTGTCCTTTTTATATGGCTTAAATACATCAGTATATTTATCTGAAGTAACTAATACAATGGAAACCACAAAGCAAGGTGTTTTTATTTTAAACAATATTTTGAGTCTTTATAAAGTTATAACATTACCAAAGATGCACATGTGAGAAATATAATCACTAGAAGTAGAAACAACAATGTAATATATATTTTCTCAAGTGATGGACTGTTATATGCAAAAACACACAGATTTAAAAAATGCACACAAGTAAAAACATTTCAATGGCTAAATCATGAAATGTATCACAAGATCATTTATAAAAGTATGTCTCATCAATATTTTCTAAGTGGTTCTGTTTTCTCTACACCATTACAATAATTTAATATAATATTTATATTGCAATGTATTGTTTTCTCTACACCATTACAATAATTGTATATAATAATTATATTTCAATATATTGTTTTCTCCATACAATTACAATAATTTAATATAATGCTTATAATTTATATTGCAATGTGGTTTTCTGTACCATTACAATAATTTATAATATTCAATATTGCAATTTATGATTCAGGCATATTTAATCATCACTCAATGCTTTTTTAAAATGGACATTAAAATAAACTTTATGCAAAATAAAGTTTTTACAGAATTCTTTAAAAAATTATGTAGTCAATAAATTTCAACGAATTGGAAATGACAGTTATTGTTAACAAAAAATTAATGTCAACCATTGTCAGCACTGACACAGGAACTTACAGGAAGCTGACCCTCCTCCTGACTAACCACACCCATTTTGCACACCTAATTATGAAAAGATCCATAACTACAAATCATAAGTGTGAAGTATGGATCAATGAGTGTCTTACACATCATGAGTATTTACCTGTCTGACACATGTTAGCCAAATTTCATGTTGTACACATCATGAACATTCACCTGTCTGACACATTTTGTCAAATTTCATGCTGTACACATCATGAGTATTAACATGTCTGACAAATAATTGTCAAAGTTCATGCTCTACACATCATTTGTGGTAGCTTGCATGACTGTGTCATATGTTTCATTAGTGTTATTGTGAATGACTTATCTTACATATTGTGGTGGTGCGTTTGGTTTTGTCGTTGCTGGTTTGTTGCTGGCCCCTATCTCCTCCTCGGTGGGTAGGGGGGGGGGTCAGTGGTACAAGATTGAGTCCTCAGTGGTAAATGTTTAAGTCGTCAGTGGTACAAGATTGAGTCGTCAGTGAATTGTACAAGTAGCCGACATCGGCGCTTGTTGTTGGTTTTAACATGACGTATGGCATTATGTCGAATAGAGTCGGGGTTAAGTCGCTGATTGTGGGTCTCCATGTCATATTAAAGTCATTATACTGAAACGAGTTCCGCTTGAGTGTGCTTTTAGTATGGTCCCGTGTGACGTATTATTAATTGGAGTGTTTTGTTTAAGGTTGTTTGCACGCCGTATTGTGTCAAATGTGACGTATTATTAATTGGAGTGTTTAGTGTTTTGTTTAAGGTTGTTTGCACGCCATATTGTGTCAAATGTGACGTCAGACTGATGAGTAAAATACGCCACCACACACGGAGCAGCATTACAACGCCCATATACACATCAGAATTCATGGCAAACATGAAAAACAAAACAACGCCCATATACACATCAGAATTCATGGCAAACATGAAAAACAAAACAACGCCCATATACACATCAGAATTCATGGCAAACATGAAAAACAAAACAACGCCCATATACACATCAGAATTCATGGCAAACATGAAAAACAAAACAACGCCCATATACACATCAGAATTCATGGCAAACATGAAAAACAAAACAACGCCCATATACACATCAGAATTCATGGCAAACATGAAAAACAAAACAACGCCCATATACACATCAGAATTCATGGCAAACATGAAAAACAAAACAACGCCCATATACACATCAGAATTCATGGCAAACATGAAAAACAAAACAACGCCCATATACACACCAGAATTCATGGCAAACATGAAAAACAAAACAACGCCCATATACACACCAGAATTCATGGCAAACATGAAAAACAAAACAACGCCCATATACACACCAGAATTCATGGCAAACATGAAAAACAAAACACCCTACCCCCTCTCCCCACAACAAGTCCCTCTGCAACAACCTCAAGACCTCGCCATTGTAAACAGATTTACCAATCACAATCTGGTACACCCAAACAAAGTATATAGAGCAGAAAAGATAACAACTTTTCCTATTACTAATGTCTGAACACAGACGCACTAATGTCTGAACACAAACAACACTAAAACAATACAATCAGTTTGGCGTTGTAAATTTGCCTATCCTTATTTCTAAAATGAATTGTTATATAAATCGTAAATGTCACCTTATGATGACATTTTTAAGTGCCAAAAGTTGAACTAAACAACTCAGGTGGAAATATGGTAGAACTTTCTTCTTCTTCTTCTTCTTCTTCTTCTTTCCCACGAATTCTGTTGACTATAGGTTATGTTCCAAGGTCTCGGAATGTTACCAAGATTCTAGGAGATCTAAGGTGGTCATCATCATCATCAGCAGCAGCAGCATCGTCGTCGTCGTCGTCGTCACCATCATCATCGTAGTCATCATCATTATCATCATCATAGTCGTCGTCACCATCATCGTCATCACTATCATCATCACCCACCACAATCGTCATCATCATCGTCATAACCACCACCAACATCATCATCGTCATCAGTCATCATCATCCTCGTCGTCGCCATTGTCATCAATCATCATCGTCATCGTCGATCATCGATCATTTTCACCACCACCACCATCATCAATCATCATAAACACCAATCTTCATAATCATCAATCACTATCTCAATCAATCAATCAATCAATCAATCAATCAATCAATCAATCAATCAATCATCGTCGTCGACACCGTCGCCATCATCAATCATCATCATCATCGATCATCCAGCATAATAATCATCAATCATCGACATCTTCATCATCATCAATCATCAAACACCATCATCATCATATTTGTCATCATCATCATTATCATAATCAATCATCATCAATCGTCATCGTCGCCATCATCATCATCAATGTCATCGCCATCATCATTATCATCATCACCATCAACATCCTTATTATTATTATATTTGATATATGTACATGATTCCTACGTTTTCTTGTTTGCATTTGATGGTGTAGCCTTAGACATTCACCAAAACCATTATAGACTAGGCTAGTGGTATAATATTTCATTAAATCCGGTTCACAGTACGTTATTATTATTGACCTTCACTAAGTCCACCTTACAGTACATTATTATTATAGATGTTCACTAAGGAAACTTTAAATTACGTAACTATTATAGGCAATCACTAAGCATATTTTATTTAATTTATTGTTTAGGCGTTCACTAAGCCTATTTATGTTATTATTATAGGTGTTCACTATACCTACTTTAGATTAGGTTATTATTACTGGTGTTCACGAAGACCACTTTACATTATTATCATAGCGTTCACTAAGCCAACTTTACAGTAAGTTATTTTTACAAGAGTTCGCTAAGCCCACTTTACATTATGTTATTATTATGTTCTTTCCCGTACCCACTTTACATTGTATATTTATTATAGGTGTTCACTAAGCTCACTATACAGTACTTTAGCATTAGAGACGTTCACCAAGCCCACTTTACAGTACGTTATTATTAAATACGTTCACTAAACCCAATTTACAGAGCGTTATTATTATAGACGATCATAATCCCACTTTACAGTACTTTATTATTATAGGCCTTCACTAAGCCCACTTTACAGTACGTTATTATTATAGGCGTTCACTAAGCCCACTTTACATTATGTTGTTATTATAGGCGTTCACTAAGCCTACTTTATATTACGTTATTATTATAAGCGTTCACTAAGTTCACTTTACATTATGTTGTTATTATAGGCGTTCACTAAGCCTACTTTATATTACGTTATTATTATAAGCGTTCACCCAACCCAATTTACATTAAGTTATTATTACAATTCTAAGCTACTAAGAGTTATGGTTTAGATATGAATTACAATTCTAAGCTACTAAGAGTTATGCTATGATTTAAATATGAATACTAATTGTAAACTACTAGGAGTTATGTTATGATTTTAGTGACTAAAGAAAGTACGTTAATTATTCTTTAAACATGACTCTTCACAAATGTATAATTTACACGATAAGGTATAAAATAACATTAAACATAACTCATTACTAATGTATAATTTACAAGATAAGGTATAAAATAACATTACACATAACTCATTACTAATGTATAATTTACAAGATAAGGTATAAAATAACATTACACATAACTCATAATTAATGTATAATTTACAAGATAAAGTAGAAAATAGCATTAAAAAGTCTATATTGGCATGCAATGTAAAAGCAGTGCTCACACAAATAAAATATAAAATATACAATGAAAGTAATCTAAACTATGATTTCTGTGTTCTGATCACAAGAGTTTGGAGTTGACTAGCATTTGGCTTGAAAAGTTTGCTAAATAACAAAATGGTAGGAAATTTACGCTAATGAACGATTTCTGTGTTCTGCAATTTTCAATCACATAAATTTAGAGCAGATTATCATTTGGCTTCAGTGCCTGGGATGATGGTAGGTTCTGGTCAAGGCCGATTTCACTGACTGCCACAAGATGTGGTACTGTTGGGAGAGTTGTAGATGATGATAGACTGGAAGGTGGTAGACAGTAAAGTTGTAGATGATGAAGATGAATGGATGTCACTGTCCCTGGTTTTGGAGAGTGGGTGGTGGCATTTTACATGGTCCCAGCTAGTACCAAGCCATTTCTATATCTAGTGGGTACACTCGCCTAGGATTTTCACTACCCTTCTCACTCGTGTTGATATGCTGATATTATATTGATTATATGGCAATAGAACAATCAACAGTAAAGTTCTAATCAAAATGCGCCCAGTAAGTTTTGACTTAAGACTGCACACATCCACAATGTAACAATTTTATTATATGTACAGCTAATGGGAATTTTCCCAAATTTTCACTAAATTTTAATTGACAACATTAATTCAGAATATTGATGATGGCATGTTTATTTGTTATGTGTTTGTGAGTTGTAAGATAGAAGAATGGAGAAAAGTATGTTATCCGATATTGGGTGAGTGAAAGTTGAAAGACAGAGAGAAAGATGGAATGTGTACGCTATCCGATATTGGATGAGTGAAAATTGTAAGATAGAGAGAAGAATGGAGAAAAGTACGCTATCCGATATTGAATGAGTGAAAGTTGAAAGCCCCAGGATGAGCTCTAAGTAGTGACGTCACATGTTTAGATTTCTTCTTTCCTACCTTTTGAAGTTGTTATACTTGAAATTCACAAATTGTCATGGTAACAATACAATGTAGAGAGTTGTCTGGGTGAGTGATATTGTCACGAAAATCAAGGAAATATTAATAATTTTTTTTCTCTCCCTCTAAGTAACTTCTAACTCTAAACTATGAACGAAATCGCTAAGTTAATTAAAAGAGGGACAGAGGTGAAAATGACCATTTTGTCAACAACTCGAAAACTAAGTGTCGGAAACACTAGCTTTAAGTTCGTGCTGGAGAACAGGAAAAGTATAATTAACTTGCTGGCTTGACCCTCCTGGCCAAAACCCATGCCCATAAATCTGTGTCAGTGTAGGGTACATCGCTGCCAGTGTACTGGAAACGTGAGAAAGCACTGGGATGCCAATTTTGTCCCTGCAAAAGGCAGACTCTGAGTTTGGAAATGTAAACATCTTTTTTTTTAAGAATCACCACTATAAAATGTTTGGTAGTTTAAGTTGATATTGTTATTGTGAAATTACTATTGTTTTATGAAATTACTATTGAACTAGAAGTTGAGTTATTGGAAAGTTAATAATTGTATTACTAAGTTAAAAAGGTTGGTTTGAGTGTACAACCATTTCTTGCTGTGAGTTAATGTATGACTTGCCAGATGGCCATGAGTTGACAGTAACTGTAGTTTTAAAATAAAATACAAATAGGACCCTTGCTCTGAGATGTAGTTTAGCATGCTCTGAGTTAGTTAAGATAGGTCAAATGGATACGTTAATCACAGTGTCAACTGGGAACTTGATACTTTGGCACTGATAGAAATGGACCTTCAGGATGGTCAGAAATATTCCTCAGCACGTACAGTGCCAGTACAGTGCCGTGCTGGTTGTAAATGGGCAGTGCTGGAAAGGGGATGGCGTGCTGGAAGGGGGTGTGTTCCAGTCAGCTCAGAGAAAGTGATGTGCAAGAACTTTGTGTATAAAAAGAGGATACAGAGTGTTACATGTCCAGGTTTTATTTAGAGACCCTGCTTAGGAATTTTACAGAACCTTAATTTAATTAGATAAATTAATTTCTCATCTTTCCCTAAACAGACTGGTTGCTCAAGTTATCTTTCGTCTCATATGAAAATGCGCCTTTGTAGTACAGACAAACAGATTCACGAACAGACAACTTGTGTACAATAGCTGGCTTGGAAACCGTTAACACTCTCTTAAATCTTTATGCATTCAAAATGTTACATTTAGCTCAAATTAAAAAAACAACAATATTAATTAGATTTATTTTTAAAAGCAATTTATTTTAAAGGCAAGCTATTGTAGACATATTTAGTGACTGTTTTCTGTAAGTGTAATGTTACTAATTAGTATTTTCAATAATGTTTCTTTTAAGCATTTCAAACATAAAAGACTTTATCCTTATCCAGTACTCAAAACAAAAATTAAATGTCTAATAAAATGAAATAAAAATAATTATATAATTTACTGTTTTAACTAAGCAATGTTGTGTTAAGCTGGTGTTTACAGTCCTTGTGTCGATGGTGTACAAGTATCAGATTATTATTAATATAAGAAAGAAACAAATAACACATTTAGTAAGTATCGTTTTACAATTATCAGTTTCTTATTAATATAATAAAGTAACAAATAACACTTTTAGTAAGTATCCTTTTACAAATATCAGCTTATTATTAATATAAGAAACTAATAGCACTATGAACAAGTACCAGTGTGCAATTATTTTCTTCTCATTAATGTAAGAATTAAAAAAATAGCACTATAAAAACATGTGTAAATTATCAGATTATAATTATACGTAAGAAAAATAACAAACTAAACAACTACATGTGTACAATTATCAGCTTAATATTAATAAAAAAGAAACTAACAGCATTTAAAAAATATTGTTTACATTTATAAGTTTATATAATATAAAATATCAATATAACAATATGTGTGCAATTATCAGCTTATGATTAATAAAAGAAAGAAACAAATAAGACTGAACAATTACCTGTGTATAAATTATTAGTTTATTATTAATATAAGAATTAACATTTTATTATTATTATTCTAAGAAAGAAACAAATAGCACTATAAACATCTACCTGTGTGTAATTATCAGATTATTATTAATAAATCAACAAATATCACTATAAACATTGACTTGTGCACAATTATCAGATTATTATCATTATCATCATCGTTGTCATCATCATCATCATAATCATTATTATTCATCCTCTTTCCACTTCTGTTTTTGACTGTCGGTTGTGATCCAAGGTCTCGGAATCTTAACAAGATTCTGAGAGATCCAAGCTTTTACGGAGGATGTGGGCACTTCCGAGGAGTGCTGCTTTGAGTAGTGGAGCGAGTCTGTGGTTTCCAGGGAATTTATTCAAGTAGCCTTCCAATTCAGATATTATGTTTCCCAAGGCTCCTATTACTATAGGTATCACTTCTGCTTTTACATTCCACAGTCTGAGTTTCTAATCTGAGGTCTTGGTAATTTTTCAATTTTTTCAATTGTTTTTATGTTTCTATCACTTGGAACAGCGACATCAATGACTACTGCCCCTTGTCCCGTCTTATCTGTCTATTGTCTGTCCCTCGTATAGTCTTATCTGCCTAGTGATTGTCCCTTGTCTCATCTGTGTGTCTGGTGTCTGTTCCTGTCTCATCTTATCTGTCTAGCATCTGTCCCTTGTCTTATCTGTCTAGTATCTGTCCCGTGTCTCTTCTTATCTCTATAATGTGTGTCCTATGTCTCGTCTTATCTGTCTAGTGTTTGTCCTTTGTCTCGTCATATCTGTGGGGAAATCATTCCTCTCGGAGCTCGTATGGGTTTCTGGAAGTGATGATGTTAATTGTTGTCTCATCATAGATATTAATTAAATAGGAGAGGTCAACATTACCCTTCTCTATAGCAGAATTCTGACTAACGTCTATAGTGAGAGGTAAACCGACTATAGTGATAGGTAAATGGATTGTAATTAAAGGTGGACTATAGTGAGAGATGGATTATAGTGGTTGAAAGATTGTCTGTAACAGTTGGTTGGAGCAAAGTGGTACACACAGATATTTGACAAAGATGGAAGAACACACTATGGACATTATATAGCTATTCGCTACACTTTTATTTCTTGTTTGCTGTAAATGAGCTTTACAACTATTTGTTACATCCAGTTTATTACATTTAGTAAATGAGTTTACAACTATTTGTTACATCCAGTTTATTACATTTAGTAAATGAGTTTACAACTATTTGTTACATCCAGTTTATTACATTTCGTAAATGAAATATACCTCTGCATATTATTAATCATGATACAGCAATTACTGTCTTAATGACATATGAGTCTGTATAAGGAGTTGTCATGATTTGGGAATAGCACAGACTTTGACAGTTAAGTATTATGGTGACGTGGACTATGTGGAAAAGAACAAACAAGAAGGAGCAGAAAAAGTAAGTGAAGGATATAGTAGACGAACTGATAGAGAAAAAGAAATGGAAATGAAAAATCTAAAAGTGAAAGTGAGAAAAGTAAAATAATAAAAACTATAAAGAGAGGGAAGAAATAACAGACAATGAACACAACAGACAAAAGAAAGAAAGAATACAAAAACATTGAAAGAATTCTGAAACGCGATTTGATTGACGTCACGTTGATGTTTACGTCATAATTATGACGCACGTCGTCATGACAACAGGACATTTCTTTGTTCACCATGACGACAAGTAGAAAAAATAACACAGAGAGAAATATGAGGAAAATGAAGACGACATCAGCGATGTTACATTTACAGACTTACAGACAGTGTAAATCACACAACACATTGAAAAGTACACGAACACACTACACGCAGTTTTATTCACGACACGTTTATTTCATTAGAAAGGAAAACTGAACATTAAAGTAATTTCTGCAGTTAATGTAGTGTATAACCGTTACAATCATCGCCATTATCGTCGTAGTCATCACGATGTTACACAATGATACGTGAATCGGTTAACTGTCAAAAGTCTTCAGTTTAAAGCGTTTATCGGTTATCGTTATTCTCATCCGTGTTGACGTAATCATCGTTCTAGTGAAAACATCAGACAGGTCAACAGTCAATCAACACCAGTTGTGACGTACAGCGTGACATGGCGAGAAGTCTGTCAAACACGCCAGTTCTTTCCACAAAGACGACCTTTCTCTCCAGACCTTGAACATCACGCCAGTTTGCCACCGTCACCAGATCACCGACTCCAAGCGCCGTGTCACGAATGGCGGCTTCATCATCTTTCTTCACCACGCGCACAGGCACGTGACGGTCACGCAGACCCCGAACCAGACCGCTAGTCGTTGTCGTCTTTCGACCAAATCTCTTTACCCGGTAATCAGTCGGGTAGCCATTACACAACATCAGGACGTCGCGGTATTGTAGAGGTGGAGGGCCGTTACAGTCACCTGACATTTGATGAAAAATATTTTGTACAACTGACATTTTGTATCCGCACATCCACCCGTCCAATTATTCTCCCACCCGTCCATCTATTCTTGCAATCTGTCATCAGTCCACCCGTTTGTATTTGTCAGTAAAGTTTTCACTCACGCACTGTCGGACACAACACACCCATACCTGTCCGGCCGACGTCCAGTTCTGTCAGGACACGGGCGACTTGATGTCCACACTCTACACATTCAAGTGGCCAGCGCTCTGTGTGACCTGACTGACCGTCACTGTGTTTGATTAGCATGACTGGCGGGCCGTCTGTTGGAACAGGGACGTCACTGACCGTGTAGTCATGGACTTGTTTAAAATTCTTTATTTGCCAAGACTTCATCACCTCCCTGACGACGACTGGCGGTGACCTTAGCGGCGTTGTCAACTTAACCTCTTCCAGACATAACGGCCTGACGTCATGATACAGAGTTGCACCCCATATGAACACCCCGGTTTCAATGAGCTGATCACAAAACTCCGTGAATGATTCCCTGTTACACAGAATGCATGATGACTTAACGTCAGTGTGATGACGTCAGACAAGTACGAGTTATGACGTCGTGACGTTTATTTAATGTCGTCATTAGATTTTTACGTAATTTTCAACGTCGCCATTCAAGTCAAGATTTTTCTTTCCATCATTCACGGCTGTTTGTTTACGTGCAAAATCATTTGTTGTCTTTCTGTTTGTCTGTCTGTTACCAAAGTACGTACATTACAACAAATACATTTACTGGCGAGATTCTTAATCAGTTAGTCGTTAGTCTGTTGTTAGATAAAACTGTCCGTTAGTGAGTGTCTTTGTATTTGTCAGTGTTTTAAGTTAACAAACCTGTAATGCACGACCTCGTCTGCAATCACACACATTTGTCTCCATTCACTCAAAGATTTCAGACGTCTGACTGCAGTCTTCACTTCTCCATCTTTCTTAAAGTCAAACTGATGTCGGTGTACACGTGACCTGGTCGTTGACGTTTTCTCTGTTTCCAGAAGTTGATGTTCGATGATGGTTGTCGCTGCACGGCTTTCATCCCACGTACTGACAACATGGACGTCGTGTCCACGTTGTAACCAGGTGAGACCCTGCATTATCAGGACAAAGGTTTTACCTGTCCCAGGTGGGCCACTGAGAAAAGCCCGGGGTGGTGACCGATTCAATATGTCCACTTGCTGTGGAAATAGAACGAGTCTGGCCACTCTTTCTCCAGTCTCGGACACCGCCTCCCCCAGTGTCCTTATGTTCAGACGTGGGGCTGTAACACTGGGAACTTCCACTGTTGTCGCTGGACCACAGAACCTGAAATGGCGAATTGCGAGAATTTTAAGAGATTGTGAGAGAAATAAGACTGGACAATTTATTCATCAATGTTGATGTATTACACACATTATCACTAAATGTCTAACAATTTGTACATTGTGTTTTACAGATTAAGGAAACAAATATTTTTACTGTTTACTGGAACATTACATATAGTGAAATGTCACGTGATATACAAAACAAATACTTTTACTGTTTGGTAAAGCATTAGATACAGTAAAAAGTCACGTGATATAGAAAACAAATGGTGACCCCATAAAGCCATCCAATAATTACAAACTGACCAACTGAATGTTACAGGAAAACGTGATAATCATATAAACTTTACTCATTCGAATAACATTGATGCTGGAGTTAAACGAACTTTATCCTGTAAAGACTCTAAAGTGAACAATGTTCATATTAGATATTCTTATGAATTAACAGGATACAAAGACTTTAAAGTGAACAATGTTCATGTTTGATATTTTTATGAATTAACAAGATACAAAGATGTGAGGTGTGAGTGTACATCTTGTGAGGGAAGGTAGCACGTATTGACGTAATGAATACCAAAGAACAATGAATTAAAATAATGTCACCTTGTTTCTGTGGATGTGAAAATATGTCTTTTTTTGATTGTGAGGTAAATGAATGTATGAATGGTCACGTGATTGAATTTAAGAAGTCAAAATAGTAAATATATACGTGTAACAGAGGTTAAGTAAATAAAATATGAGAGTTTGAGACAGGAATTCCTTCAAATGTGAAGATTAATTAAGGTCATTGTAATTTAAGAACACTTAATATGCTGCTATATCCAAACTCACACTGTAACACTTGTTCTTCTCGATTATATTCCATTAGCAGTACAGGAAGAGTGACATTTCTGGTTGAAGTGTGGGAGGCGAGAGATTGGTAGGAAAATAGGTGTTTCCATGCGTTTGTGTGTGAGAGGTCAGTAAATGTAATATTTGTGTTCATGTGTAAGAGTTCAGGCAATTAGAAATCTGTGAAAGGTACTGTACTTAAGATGTGTTGTAGAGATCATGTAATTATGTACTTATGATATGGTGTGGTAGAGATCAGATATTAAATTATGACGTATTTAGAATGTATTTGAAATGTACGTGCGTCTGTAAGAGTGTAGAGATCAGATATTAAAATGTGACGTATTTAGAATTTAGTTGAATTATACGTTGTGTGTGTGTAAGAGTGAAAAAAATGAAATTATACACATTGAAGAGACAACATGTGGGAATGATAGAAAAAATACCAGAGATTTGCGTTCATTCATTCATTCTTTTACCTAGCCAGTAATTGCTCATATAATGTTGACGTCATTAGTGACTCATTTCCAGATGGCCTGACTACATGCTGCCACCACAGTCTGAGAGCTTGAAGAAAACTCTCATTGATTTCTGAAGACATTTGTTTCTCTGAGAGTGGGTCAGAAAGCAGACACAGTTTCACGGCATCATCAACACTCTGGACGCCAAGACATTGACATAAGACCTGAAAGGTGATGTGAACATGTTAAAACATCAATATTAATGTAAATACATCACAACATATAATTTTGTATTTATAAGTAATTTCTTTTTTAATTAATTTATTTTAACAAAGAAAACAGAGAAAAATGAATCTGTGGCAACAGTTCACAGACAATTGTTCATTTTACAGATTCCTACTGAACACTGAAAATTTTAGTAGTAGTATACATATGTCGATTTCCTGAAATACATGAAAACACTGGATCATTATAAACATATTGAAGTATTTTTATTGTTGTCTAACACACACTCTCTTTCTCTCTCACTCTCTCTCTCTCTCTCTCTCTCTCTCTCACATACACACACACACACACACACACACACACACACACATTCTATTATTTACAAGAATTATTATTTACATAATGTTCAGTTTAGAATGTAAGATTGATCTTCACTTTGCAAGTGTTGTGAGAGGATTGAGGGAATACAAACACATGTCAATCTTACATGTGTTTGTATTCCCTCAAACCTCTCACAACACTTACAAAGTGAAGATCAATCTTTACAGAACTTGAATGGCAGTACGACATCAGCAAGAGACAAAGAGTAACACGGCACAAGTCGCTTTCTTCCTGAAGGCAGTCGACAATTCGAACTGTTGCTTTACTAATGACGCAATTTCAACGTGACGCAAGAGGAATTTAACGTCATTGAGTTTGTTTACGTTATAATTAGTACAGATATTTAATATTTTCATGTTTGATTTAAGGGAACAAAGTCTTCAGTGAAATAAAAAAAATAACTGTATTATCAAACTGATTAATTATATGTGGTGCCTACGTTAATGTAAAATAATCTTTAAAAAAATTCTAGGCAGTAGATTCAAGGCCTGTTTAAAAATTTCCTTCTCCGTTAAGCATCCATTCACAACCAAATGTCACTGTAGCAATAGTATGATCAAAATAATGAATATTCAAAAAACCCCTGCAAATTGTGAAAGTTGAAAGTAAATCTGAGATTTTGCTTGTCGTATTGCTGAACTGTTACGAGGTATATTTTACTTGTTCTCTATATTTATCATCGTCGTCGTCATTATCACTATAATAATAATAATTATTATTATTAATTATTATTATCCCACTTTCCACGACTTCTGTTTGACTGTCGGTTGTGATCCAAGGTCTCGGAATCTTACCAAGATTCTGGGAGGTCCAAGGTTTAACGGAGGATGTGGGCACTTTCGAGGAGCGCTGCTTTGAGTAGTGGAACTAGTCTGTGGTTTCCAGGGAGTTTATTCAGGTAGCCTTCCAATTCATATGTTATGTTCCTCAATGCTCCTATCACTATAGGTATCCTGCTTTTACATTCCACAGTCTCTGAAATTCTAATCTGAGGTCTTGGTATTTTTCTATTTTTTCTCTTTCTTTTGTTTTTATGTTTCTATCACTTGTAACAGCGACATCAATGATTGTTACTGTTCTGTTGGACTTATTGAGAACTACAATGTCTGGTCTTCGTGCAGGAATCATCCGATCTGTTCTTATCTCGAAGTCCCAGAGTATTTTGACTTCCTCTGTTTCTGTGACTGCTTCTGGTTGGTGCATCCATGCTCTGTCTGGGGTTTGTATGCCATAGTTCTCATACAGATTTCTATGTATGTGTTTTGCCACTTCATTGTGTCGTTTGGTGTATTCTGTTCCAGCCAGAACCTGAATCCAGATAGTATGTGGTCTATTGTCTCATCTATGGATTTGCAGTCTACATTTGGAATCATTTGAAATTTTCATGATTTTCGTTTTGTGTGATTTTGTGTTGAGTGCTTGATCTTGTGCAGCATTTATGAGTGCTTCTGTTTTTGCTTTCAATCCTGCCTCTTTCAACCATTTGTACGTTGATTGCTTTGTTGATATTTCGTCGGCTTGTCGTACATACTGGCCATGCAGAGGTTTCTGGCTCCAGGTATGTGCTAGTGCTTGCTTCGTTGTTTTCTTCCATGTTTCTTTGTCTCTTTCTGGGGATTGGAATAGTCCACTCATCTTTACTGCTTTTATCAGTGGATCATCTTTGTTGTTATTCCAGATGTAGTCCACAAGGCCAATGACTTCTCCTTCAATGACATGTTTGATTTTCTTGAGACCTCGGCCTCCCATTTTTCGAGATACATAGAGCCTGTCTACGTCTGCTTTGGGGTGTAAGGCTCTATGTATTGTGAGTAGTTTTCTTGTTTTCCTGTCCACTTCATTTATTTCATTTGCTGTCCAATCTATGATACCTCCAGTGTACCTTACTACAGGTATTGTGTATGCATTAAGGGCTTGTATTTTGTTCGCCCCATTTAGCTTGGACTTCAGGACTTGTCTAACACGTTTTTCATATTCTCTTTTAACTTTGGAATTTACTCTGCATATTTTCTTGATGCTGTAGTATCCCAAGATACTTATATCCCTTTTCCATTGAAACATCGTTGATTTTTCATTTTTCCACAATGGAATTCACAAAAGAAAGAATCAAGCTGCAATTTAAAAATCATGCATGTGTTCTTTAACAATGAAATGTCGAATTGCAGGCCCTCTGTTGTTTTGACCTTGCCTTTCTGGATGACAATTCGTCCACATTTCTCAAGGCCGAAATTCATGTTGATGTCCTCACTGCAGATCTTAACAGTATTGATCAGGGATATGATGTCACGTTCATTTTTACCGTACAGCTTGAGATCGTCCATGTACAGTAGATGGCTGATAACGTGTCCTGCTTTCATTTTGTATCCTAACCCTGTTTTCTGGATCACTTGACTGAGAGGATTCAGGGCAATGCAGAACAGCAGTGGCGATAGGGAATCACCTTGGAAATTTCCACAATTTATTGCTATGTCTGCAATATTTGTGTTGTTACATGTGATGGTGGTTTTCCAGTTTTTCATTGACTCCTGAATTAGGTTCTGTGTTGATGGCGCTACTTTGTACAATTTTAATGTTTCAATTATCCATGAATGTGGGACTGAGTCATAGGTCTTTTGATAATCAATTCTTGCCATTGCAAGATTTGTTTTTCGTTTCTTGCTGTCAGTCACTATTGCCTTATCAATTGCCAATTGGTCCTTCGTTCCTCTGCTGCCTGGTCTAGCACCCTTTTGTTCATTATTTAGAAGTTTGTTTGTTTCAAGGTGAGTCATGATTTTGTCAGCTATAATTCCTGATAGTAACTTCCAGGTGGTTGATAGGCAAGTGATTGGACGAATTTTGTTTGGAGTTGTGCCTTTCTGTGGATCTTTCATAATCAGACTTGCTTTTCCTTTTACCACCCATGCTGGTAGGGTTCCTGGTTTGTTTAGTATGTCTTGCAGTTGTGAGCCAAGTCTGCCGTGTAAGGAGGTAAGATGTTTCAACCAGAATATTTGTACTTGATCTGGGCTTGGGGCTTTCCAGTTTGCCATCTTTCGTACCTTCTTCTTAATGTCTTTCTCACTGATTGTGTCGGTGCATTGTTCAGGTGTTTCTTTATGATCATATTTCATTTCCTGAATCAATCTGGCGGTTATTATTATTATTATTCAACCTCTTTCCACAACTTCTGCTTGACTGTCGGTTGTGATCTAAGGTATCGGAATCTTACCAAGATTCTGGGAGATCCAAGGTTTTACGGAGGATGTGGGCACTTCCGAGGAGCGCTGATTTGAGTAGTGGAGTGATTCTGTGGTTTTTAGGGAGTTTATTCACGTAGGCTTCTAATTCAGATGTTATGTTCCCCAAGGCTCCTATCACTATAGGTATCACTTCTGCTTTTACATTCCCCAGTCTCTGGATTTCTAATCTGAGATCTTGGTATTTGTCACAGAAAGAGGAAGGGGGTGTGAGGGGGTAATCAGCAAATTTATTTTTGTCCCTGTGAATTGTCTCCCCTTGCCCATACGTGACCCAACTGGGACACTCTGAGTTCATCTGCGGGTTAGGGTGAAGGGTGAATTAAATGTGCTGACAGCAAGTTTGTTCCCAATTGCCATAAGGGCTTTTGGCTTATTTTGTGTACATTTTTTCAATGTATTAATGAGCGAGTGGTATGATGTTCATGCTTTGTCAGAGTGTTAGAGAGTGTGAATGCTTATTTTGTAATTTTAGTTTTATAATTAAAATAATTTGTATGCTTCTTTGTGTTAAGGTTGGATAGTTATTTTAACAATAGATAGAAGTTACATTTAGTCAGTTTTTAGTCCTTAAGTGTAAATTTAGTTAGGGACTAATTTTTTAGTCAATGCACCACTAGAATGAATGCGCCAAAACCGAGAACAATAGCCTAAGCAGTCATGACTAATAAGTTTTTTTTCCTCTGGGAGGGAGAGAATATAAAAGGATTCACCTGGCCATTTTGAATTAGAGTGTGTGTGTGTACATTCTGGACTACAGAGAGGTGTGAGGTCTTGTATGGTTTGCCTACACCGAGTCCGGACCGTCTTTCTATTCTCGTCATAATCGGGGAAGAAAGACCAGAATATCTTCCATGTATTATACAGTGTTGGAGGTGTGTTTTGTCGCACCCAACTCTTTTATGGTAACCTGCATCGGATGCCAGTATTATACGTTGGACCCAAAACCTGGACAGTGGTTGTTCATCAGTGACTTTGCGCCAAGTGCTGATGGGACAAGACTGGGCCGGGAGAAAGATATTCACCACCACTCATCAATATACCAACCATCTTTTAACTTCGCCCACTATTCCTCAGCGAGGAGTTAGAGTTATACATTCGGCGTTTATCAACGCGAAAGGGCCACCGGGTTCATCAGCCTGCGTGCCAGTCAACGAGGCCTGAAGGTTCTACAACCTCAACTCGTCATATGTACTACGTACATTATCTGCTATCACAACGAGGCCTGACGGTTCTACAACCTCAACTCATCATATGTACTACGTACATTATCTGCGGTATCATCGTGATTTTCTTTCTTCATCAGTTTATTGGCCAATACCACTACGTTTATTTTTTCGTCACGCTGACGTGCGTTTTTCTTTTCTTTTATATTTGACATTAGTAAATAGGTTAAAGTGATTCAGGGTGCATTCATTTAGGTAGGTTAGTATAGTTTATTAATTATTTAGAATTCTATTAAAACATTATTGACATTTCTTTATATAAACATTGATGATTGATATAGGGTATTTACCCTAAACTTTTTCACAGACATTTAATTTGTTTGAGACAGTTTTGTCTTATAATTATTGTGGTAACTTTTGTGGTCATCACCACTTTCTGTGTTTATCTTTTGTGGTGGGCTTTTAGCCACAGATTGATATTAGTAATTTTTGATACTATTTGATATAGTATCGCGGTTCTCACCGCGGCTCTTTTTAGTGTTGCTATTTGCGGTCATCGCCGCTCTTTTCCGTACATGATTTGAGAGTATTGCGGTTTTCACTGCCAGATCTATTATAAATTCTGCTTGTCATTTTATTTCATTTATCATATCCATTGCTCTTTCTTTCTTTCTTTTTCCCCCTATCCCATGAATGTTGCTGAGTGGATGTATTTTTTTGAATGAATGACTAACACCGTACGAGAGAGTTAGCCCCCAAGTTATTAGAATACATTTCTTCTTTTTTTTACTCTTCATCAATTGGGTTTCTCTCTCTCTCTCTCTCTCTCTCTCTCTCTCTCTCTCTCTCTCTCTCTCTCTCTCTCTCTCTCTGGTGCAAGTGCGGTGCTACGGTTGTTTGTTCGTTCATTCTGTCCGTCCCTCAAAATACATTCATCCCGCATTCATACATACACGCTGATTTTCACACTTTACCCCACATGCAAAAGTAAATATATTTCCCCACAAGGCCAACGTGGTATTTGCATGTGAGAATGATTATATAACACCTTAAGTCATTCGGTGTGATCCAGCAAGTCACGGTATCTGACCTGACCCCCCCCCCCCCCTTTGACCGAGAAGGAGAGAGAGGCCAGCGACAGTCAGGCGGCCGTGACAGTATTTTTCTATTTTTTCTCTTTCTTTTGTTTTTTTGTTTCTATCACTTGGAACAGCGACATCAATGATTGATACTGTTCTGTTGGACTTATTGAGAACTACAATGTCTGGTGACTGCTTCTGGTTGGTGCATCCATGCTCTTTCTTTATTTATTTACTCCATAGTTCTTTCTTATTATTATTACATTTGTTATTATTATTATTGATTTTTTACGGCTTCTGTTGTCTGTCGGTTATGAAACAAGGCTTCAAAATCTTATAAAAATTCTGGGACATCCAAAGTTTTAGAGAGGATGTGAGCACTTCCTAGGAGGGCAGCTTTTAGCAGTAGGCCAATTTTGTGTTGTCCGGGCACTTTAGTAAGATATCCTTCCAATACAGGTGTTCCCTGAAGATCCTATTACTACAGGTAGCACTTCTGCTTTTACATTACACAATCTCTTGATTTCTAATCTTAGATCCTGGTATTTTTATATTTTTATCTCTCTTTTTTTGTTTCTATCCCTTGGAACAGGAACTTCGTTGATTGGTGCTGTTCTATTGGACAACTACATTACTACAATATCGAAATACGAAATTGATTTACTTTCATGATAACTAAATTCTTTGTCATTTATAATAAACGTTGCTTTTGGTGTGTAAGTAAAGAGAATATTTGGCTAAACCTAGATATATTTCACAACTTCTTGCTCCACCTGTGTGTGTGTGTGTGTGTGTGTGTGTGTGTGTGTGTGTGTGTGTGTGAGTGTGTGTGTGTGTGTGTGTGTGTGAGAGAGAGAGAGAGAGAGAGAGAGAGAGAGAGAGAGAAATATTTGCACCCCTAACTATTTCGTCAGTTGTTTCCATATACATATTTACTTATGATATATTTTTGTGATAAAATTGTAAAGCACTTTATTCATATTGCTGATATTTAAGCAGTAAGATTTTAAAGTAGAACTCATGTACTGCAAGTTAAGTGAACACAAAGAAAACCTGCAACAGTTCATCCTAAATGAATGACTAGACACTGCCTTAAGTAATATTATAATTAAATAGATGACTATACACTGCCTTAAGTAATATTATAATTAAATAGATGACTAGACACTGCCTTAAGTAATATTATAATTAAATAGATGACAAGACACTGCCTTAAGTAATATTATAATTAAATATCAGATATGACACTGCCTTAAGTAATATTATAATTAAATGACATTTGTGTCATTCCAGTTGGAATTCAAAAGTTTAAGTTTCAATGAATGCGTGAATCTACCTCTAAAATCTATTTATAGATAACGACTTATTGAAAGACTCGCGCAATTTTGAGAAGCTAGCCAATAAGGCGTAACCAATGGCCATCTACTGACCAATAGTATCTAATAAGTGGATGCTAATAAAAAATAGTGTGTGTGTGTGTGTGAGGTGGGGAATGTGGAAAATGATCTCTTGCCCATCACTGTCCGTGAAATTCTGCACGCAGTAAGACATATTCCTCTCGTCGGTATCAGATTTTGGGAGTCACGTGGTTAATGCTGCATAGCATAGAGTTGTAAATTTGTAATTTTCTAACTTGTAATTTTATTTTTGCTGCTAAGTAGAAATAAATTTTATTTTTACTTTCTTTCAGCTGCGAAATAATGTATTTTAAATTTCACAAATAACATTGTGTGCTGTTTCATAAATCTAAAATATATTTTCTTCTTTTATACAGTAGAAATGTTATGCATCAGTGTTGATTTATTTGTAACTAACATATGTAACCATTACTGTTTAGTTATTTGTAACTAACAAATGTAGCCAATAATGTGGATTTATTTGTAACTAACATATGTAGCCATTGTTGGAACCATGTAGCAATTCTGATGCAAGAAATTTAGATCTCTGTAAAATATCACTTATGACTCAGAGACTTCTTTTATCACAACCATGATCGGTAAATTATTGTCTGCAACTTTGATTTTTCTATTTCCATTTTGATGTATTAATAGTATTTTGATTAAATCTATATAACTGTATTCAGAAGGGTATATATATCTTTTAAAAGGGCAGAGAGCGTGAATTCATTTCTAGTGAACTAAATATTTATAATTGTATTCAGTAATTTTTAAATATAGTCTGATGAGGTATTAAGGAGAGAGGCAGTTAAATCTGTCCAGCTTGAATTTCTACACAACCGAGGTCAGTACTCCCAAACATATAATCTCAAATATCTCCTTTTATAGTGGACTACCGGCTCTAATCCTGGGGTTGACAAACAGTGTGCTAAAAGTCGCAAATATCTCCTTTTAAACTTGATTACTGGCTCTAATCCTGAGGTTGAACATTAGTGCGCTAGGAGTCCCATGAGAAAAATGGTAAAGACATGTGTAGTTGGAAAAGGCAGAGAGGCAAAACTTCGATTCAGGTCATCTTGACATTTTATGAAACAAATGGTGTACTTACTTCAAGCTGTGCATATTTCTGTTGTCTAAAAGTCAATGACTGAAGTAATTTTGATAGAGAAAACGTATTTCAAGCTGTGCATGATTGTGTTGTCTAAAAGTCATTGACTGAAGTAATATTGTTAGAGAAAACTTACTTCAAGCTGTTCATATTTGTGTTGTCTAAAAGTCATTGACTGAAGTAATTTTGTTAGAGAAAACTTACTTCAAGCTGTGCATATTTGTGTTGTCTAAACGTCATTGACTGAAGTAATTTTGTTAGAGAAAACTTACTTCAAGCTGTGCAGATTTGTGTTGTCTAAAAGTCAATGACCGAAGTAATTTGTTGGAGAAAACTATTCACTCCAGAAGCCTCTAAGCCTAAGGGAAGGCTAGAGAAAATTCAGAAGAACTTTCACAGGCAATGACTAAGAATGCATTAGATGTGAACTGTTAATGTATATTTATCTTGTTTTATTCTGTGTATCTCTATATGTATTTGTTGTATTTGTCATTATTTTGTACTTGATTAATGTTGAATTGTTGTGTAGTGTGTAGTTAATTTATGTTGTTAATAAATTCTATTTCTTTGTTCATCAACACCCTCAACCTCATGTTTTAACTGGGTTAAAAGTTCAGGAGTAGTGGGGTGGGTGGGCGTAATATTTAATAAGTTTGGTATAGGACTGTAGGTCTTTGAAGAGGGTGTCCAGTACTCTGTTGGATGTTTGCTAGATCAGAATTATCTTTTGTTGTTTATTTACAATACTGTGGATTACTCTGGACAGTGTGTGTGTGTGTGTGTGTGTGTGTGTGTGTGTGTGTGTGTGTGTGTGAGTTTTACGTAACTTGCATTGATCATTTCATCAGACGTTCTCTGATGTGAAGTGCCCCTTTTGGGACCCAGGAGTTAAAAAGATCTCCCCAGTTTGGTGCACACCCTCAATGCCCTCCTGGAAAATTCCCCCACCCACAACCGCTGACATTTCCCCCCAGAAACCGCATTGGACATTTTATCGTAAGATATTCTAAGTCTTCGGTTTCTTCTCGGGGACCCCACAGCCTCACATTGCATCCTGAGGTGGAGGGCTGGAGAGCTGGCAGAAGGGATGAAAAAGGTTGCACCAGTTTGGCACACCCCTAAACTGCCCTCAGTTGGTGGGTTCTGGGTTCTGGGTTCTGGAAAAGGTAGGGTAGGTTATTCTTTCAGTCCGTTGCCTGCAAATTGAGAGGTATGTATTTATCATAGGCATAGAGTGATAATTTTGTCATAATTAAAGAAACTCTCTTTTCATTGAAAATAACCCGTTGAACCTTATAGATAGACTTCTTTTTATTCTTCTGTCTAAGCATTCAAATTGCATCCCTTTGAACACAGCTTATCTTGTATTCTCTTATCTAATAATTTAACTTATCTCCCTTTGAACACAGCTTTCCTTGTATTCTCTTATCTAATAATTTAACTTCTCTCCCTTTGAATAAAGCTTAGTTTGTATTCTCTTATCTAAATGTTTGACTTGTCTCCCTTTGAACACAGCTTACCTTATATTCTTTTATCTAATAATTTATCTTATCTCCCTTTGAATAAAGCTTAGTTTGTATTCTCTTATCTAAACATTTGACGTGTCTTCCTTTAAATTCTATTCATCTTATTTCGGTAAAGCATAGTCTGATGAAATTCTGTCAAAAAGATGAAAGAATGGTTTTTAGCAAACAATACTGATGAAATACTGTAAAACGGATGAAAGATCGGTTTTCGGCAAGCAATACTCTGTCTAGAAAATGTGTAGCTTAATAAATTTGCCTATCCCTATTCCTAGATTTTTTGTAATATATATTGTTAAAATCTTAAGGTAACCCGACCTTGCTCACTCCTTATGATTGCATGCTTGTATGTATCAGAGTTGTTCTCTGATTATATTTTACAGGGGATAAGCAGCCTTTCATTGTTTTATCGGAATCTCCTGGTTTACTGATTATAAACCACACTAGACTTCAGAAGTATCTACTGCAGTGTGTAAAGTGTAAGGAACAAACCGCACTAGGCTTCAGAAGTATCTACATCAGTGTGTAAAGTGTAAGGAATAAACCGCACTAGACTTCAGAAGTATCTACTGCAGTGTGTAAAGTGTAAGGAATAAACCACACTAGACTTCAGAAGTATCTACTGCAGTGTGTAAAGTGTAAGGAACAAACCGCACTAGACTTCAGAAGTATCTACATCAGTGTGTAAAGTGTAATGAATAAACTGCAGTATGTTGATGTATGGTGGCAAAGTATGCGACTACATCAAATAATTTCTGCTACAAGAAAGTTTATAGAAATTGCTACAATTGTAGTTCTGCTTGAGGGCGAAGGAGTGCCCAGGTGAGCCTCGAGAGAATAGTAGATAATCAGTGCTCTACAACGTGAGAAGGGTAACACATGGACTTGTCAGTAATAATGTGAACAATAAACTTGTGAATTTCTTACAAATAGCGTAAACAGAAGATTGTAGCTTCACCTATATAAGGTTTTGTAGAAAATATTATCGCTTATCTCTAATAACTCCATTTCTGTTCTCTGATTTGTATTGACACTAATCTGTTGAGTAGTATTTTATGATATAAGAATGTATAGGTACTAAAATTATTCAAATGTGGTTTCATGGACTTTCTTACGCATATTCATAACGTTATGTTGGAGAAGAAAATGACTGGATGGGGGCTAAATATAGATTAAAAACGGGTTTGTCTTCTTTAGTAAGAGGTTTTCCACCTATATAAATTTTGTGTGATGGTAAATATTTGTCTTTAATGTTGTGGAAGAGAAATTTTTTAAAGAAGCTGCATATCCGCCAAGTCGAGAATTCTGGATAATTATTAATAAAATAAATTAAGATTATCATTACTTGTTATTAGTTATGGATGATTAATTAATTATTAATTAATAATAACCATTAAGGAGATGGTGTTTTTGTCACAAGATGAAAGAATAGTTTTCGGCAAACCATATTCTGACGAAAAGCTGTTAAAAGCATCATATATTAGCCTTAAAAGTTTGGCTTAGCTTTGTGTACCCGAGTGATTTCTAAGGGAGATCAAACCGTATCCCTTTAGAAGTGGAACTCAAGATTGACCAGAAAGGATGTAATGTGACATAAATTATGCGGCCAGTCATGATTAACCAGAACAGATGTATTGTTACATAAATTGTGGCCAGTCATGATTGACCAGAACGGATGTATGTATGTATGTTTACATAAATTATGTGGCCAGTGGGTCATGTCACGGGGCTCCATAGAGAGTGGCCGAGATGTTCATTTCTTCAAGCCTTATGAACCGTACTGAAAGTAAAACTTAACTGTAATTAAAACATGCCATTTGAATTAATTGGTATTTATAATTTTTGATTATGTTTAATTTCACTACAAATGTAAAAAAAAAATAGTTATTTATTTTTGCAAATTACCTGTCCAGCAGAAGGATACCTGTTGATGGCTCCTTGCAATTGACTCCATTTGATGTTTGGCATTACAAGACTTTTAGTGATATTTATCCTGGGCTTTAAGTCTGACGTTAAATGTCTTAAGACAACCTCTGCCTTGTTCAACTGTTTTGTCACCACTTCAACCTTCTTAATCAACAAATTATCTTCATGTTCTTCACTCATTTTCCCCAGACCGAAGTCTTCTCCCACGCTGTTAATTTCTAAGATGAACAGTCCGTGTTGTCTATGTATGATGAGAACATCAAAGTCACCTTTATCATAGTGTTGCTGACGGAAGTGTTCAGGCAGTGTGTTAGGGCGCTGTAGAAGGGCGGCAGCGGGCGCAAAGCCAGGTTCACCAAGGTAGTTGTCGAATTGTAATTGAGAAACAACAAACATCACCTCTTTCTGCTGACCGTTATCCGCCAGTGATCGCATACCGTGCAGCACACGTTGTAGGGCTCTGTCGTCACGCACGTCACTGTCACTCACGGGTGGAAGGGTTAGGTTGCCATGGTTACGACGCCCCGCTGACACAGACTAAAGAGAAAATATCACTTTATATGTTTATTATTACTAATTTCATAGTTAGGGAACTATCCATATATATATATAATTATACTACCATAAAATAATTTATAAATAGTACTAAATGTATGCATATATACACCATCCATTTGTAATACAAACATATGTTTATATATTTTTTCTCTAACAAAATATAATACAAGCAATATATTATTAGTACTTTGTTAACAATTATATTTATTGTCAGTACAACTCTACCTAACTAATATTGTACATGTACTACTCCAATTATAATTATGTAATAATAACTGATATTGTTCATGTACTTCTCTAATATATCGTAATTAATATTACATATGTACTGCTCAAACTATAAGTATGTAACTAACATAGAACAGTTTTACTAATATCGTATGCTTACTATTGCATAATGTGATTGTTACTAAATTATGAAATACTAGTAACATTGAATTGACTTACTAATACTGACTGCATATTACTACTCTGACATAGTTTTACTAATACTGACTGCATATTACTGTTCTGACATAGAACAGTTTTACTAACACTGACTGCATATTACTGTTCTGACATAGAACAGTTTTACTAACACTGACTGCATATTACTGTTCTGACATAGAACAGTTTTACTAACACTGACTGCATATTACTGTTCTGACATAGAACAGTTTTACTAATATTGTATGCTTACTGCTTCATAACGTGATTGTTATTAACATTATGCAGTAGTGGCGTAGACTAGAATTATGTTACTAATAGTTATAAGTATTTTGCCCTAAGATATAAACATCTTACTAACATTGTCTTTGCAATGCTATTCTATAATAACATTATGTTGTTAATGTACGTAACATAAAAATGTTACTATCATTGTCTATGATTTGCAGTGATAACATATGTATGACTGTGTTTTACTTGTATAACATAATGCTATATTTCTGTAAGGCAAGTATGTTACTATCATTGTCTATGATTTACAGTGATAACATATGTATGACTGTATTTTACTTGTATAACATAATGCTATATTTCTGTAAGGCAAGTATGTTATTAGTGTGTATATGCTGTACTGCTATGACATACACATATTTTACTAATGTTTTTACATGTTAATATGATAGTAATTTTGTACATAATCTATTGCTCCTGTATACATATATTTTATTATCATAATTTATTATTATTTATTATTATTCAGCCTCTTTCCACGACTTCTGTTTGACTGTCGGTTGTGATCCAGGGTCTCGGAATCTTACCAAGATTCTGGGAGATCCAAGGTTTTACGGAGGATGTGGGCACTTCCGAGGAGCACTGCTTTGAGTAGTGGAGCGAGTCTGTGGTTTCCAGGGAGTTTATTCAGGTAGCCTTCCAATTCAGATGTTATGTTCCACAAGGCTCCTATCACTATTGGTATCACTTCTGCTTTTACATTCCACAGTCTCTGGATTTCTAATCTGAGGTCTTGGTATTTTTCTATTTTTTCTCTTTCTTTTGTTTGTATGTTTCTATCACTTGGAACAGCGACATCAATGATTGTTACTGTTCTGTTGGACTTATTGAGAACTACAATGTCAGGTCTTCGTGCAGGAATCACCCGGTCTATTCTTATCTCGAAGTCCCATAGTATTTTGACTTCTTCTGTTTTGGTCACTGCTTCCGGTTGATGCATCCATGCTCTTTCTGGGGTTTTTATGCCATAGTTCTCACACAGATTTCTATGTATGTGTTTTGCCACTTCATTGTGTCGTTTGGTGTATTCTGTTCCAGCCAGAACCTGACATCCAGATAGTATGTGTTCTGTTGTCTCATCCATGGATTTGCAGAGTCGACATTTGGAATCATTTGAAATTTTCATGATTTTCGTTTTGGGTGATTTTGTGTTGAGTGCTTGATCTTGTGCAGCTGTTATGAGTGCTTCTGTTTCAGCTTTCAATCCTGCCTCTTTAAACCATTTGTACGTTGATTGCTTTGTTGATATTTCGTCGGCTTGTCGTACATATTGGCCATGCAGAGGTTTCTGGCTCCAGGTATGTGCTAGTTCTTGCTTCGTTGTTTTCTTCCATGTTTCTTTGTCTGTTTCTGGGGGTTGGAATAGTCCACTCATCTTTACTGCTTCTATCAGTGGATCATCTTTGTTGTTATTCCAGATGTAGTCCACAAGGCCAATGACTTCTCCTTTAATGACATGTTTGATTTTCTTGAGACCTCTGCCTCCCATTTTTCGAGATACATAGAGCCTGTCTACGTCTGCTTTGGGGTGTAAGGCTTTATGTATTGTGAGTAGTTTACTTGCTTTCCTGTCCAGTTCATTTATTTCATTTGCTGTCCAATCTATGATACCTCCAGTGTAGCTTACTACAGGTATTGCGTATGCATTAAGGGCTTGTATTTTGTTCGCCCCATTTAGCTTGGACTTCAGGACTTGTCTAACACGTTTTTCATATTCTCTCTTAACTTTGGACTTCACTTCTCTTATTGATTTTTCTTGACGTTGTAGTATCCCAAGATACTTATATCCATTTTCCATTGAAACATCGTTGATTTTTCCGATGTCGAATTGCAGGCCCTCTGTTGTTTTGACCTTGCCTTTCTGGATGACAATTCGTCCACATTTCTCAAGGCCGAATTTCATGTTTATGTCCTTACTGCAGATCTTGACAGTATTGATAAGGTATGTGATGTCACGTTCATTTTTACCGTACAGCTTGAGATCATCCATGTACAGTAGACGGCTGATAACCTGTCCTGCTTTCATTTTGTATCCTAACCCTGTTTTCTGGATCACTTGACTGAGAGGATTCAGGGCAATGCAGAACAGCAGTGGCGATAGGGAATCACCTTGGAAGATTCCACAATTTATTGCTATGTCTGCAATATTTGTGTTGTTGCATGTGAGGGTGGTTTTCCAGTTTTTCATTGACTCCTGAATTAGGTTCTGTATTGATGGCGCTACTTTGTACAATTTTAATGTTTCAATTATCCATGAATGTGGGACTGAGTCATAGGCCTTTTGATAATCAATCCATGCCATTGCAAGATTTGTTCTTCGTTTCTTGCTGTCAGTCACTATTGCCTTATCAATTGCCAATTGGTCCTTCGTTCCTCTGCTGCCTTGTCTAGCACCCTTTTGTTTATTTTTTAGAAGTTTGTTTGTTTCAAGGTGAGTCATGATTTTGTCAGTTATAATTCCTGATAGTAACTTCCAGGTGGTTGATAGGCAAGTGATTGGACGATAGTTGTTTGGTGTTGTGCCTTTCTGTAGATCTTTCATAATCAGACTTGTTTTTCCTTTTACCATCCATACTGGTAGGGTTCCTGGTTTGTTTAGTATGTCTTGCAGTTGTTCGCCAAGTGTGCCATGTAAGGAGGTGAGATGTTTCAGCCAGAATATTTGTACTTGATCTGGGCCTGGGGCTTTACAGTTTGCCATCTTTCGTATCTTCTTCTTAATGTCTTTCTCACTGATTGTGACGGTGCATTGTTCAGGTGTCTCTTTATGATCATATTTCAGTTCCTGAAATCCATCTGGCGGAGGTGTTATGCGTATTTGGATTGCTCCAAATGTTTTCCCAGAAGGTCTTGTTATCATGAATGTTTGGTATCTGTTCTGGAATTTCATTATTATTATTATTATTATTATTATTCAGCCTCTTTCCACGACTTCTGTTTTACTGTCGGTTGTGATCCAAGGTCACGGAATCTTAACAAGATTCTGGGAGATCCAAGGTTTTACGGAGGATGGGTACTTCCGAGGAGCGCTGCTTTGAGTAGTGGAGTTAGTCTGTGGTTTCCAGGGAGTTTATTCTCATAGATTTCCAATTCAGATGTTATGATTTCCAAGGCTCCTATCTCTATAGGTATCACTTCTGCTTTTACATTCCACAGTCTCTGAATTTCTAATCTTAGGTCTTGGTATTTTTCTATTTTTTCTCTTTCTTTTGTTTTTATGTTTCTATCACTTGTAACAGCGACATCAATGATTGTTACTGTTCTGTTGGACTTACTGAGAACTACAATGTCTGGTCTTCATGCAGGAATCACCCGGTCTGTTCTTATCTCGAAGTCCCACAGTATTTTGATTTCTTCTGTTTCGTTAACTGCTTCTGGTTGGTGCATCCATGCTTTGTCTGGGGTTTTATGCCATAGTTCTCACACAGATTTCTATGTATGTGTTTTGCCACTTCATTGTGTCGTTTGGTGTATTCTGTTCCAGCCAGAACCTGACATCCAGATAGTATGTGCTCTGTTGTCTCATCCATGGATTTGCAGAGTCTACATTTTGAATCATTTGAGATTTTCATGATTTTCGTTTTGTGTGATTTTGTGTTGAGTGCTTGATCTTGTGCAGCTGTTATGAGTGCTTCTGTTTCTGCTTTCAATCCTGCCTCTTTCAACCATTTGTACATTGATTGTTGTAGCAGAGTCAAGACAAATTATACTCGTCCTCTTAACCTGCTTTCGTTTAAATTCGTTATTTTTCTTGTTTGGATGCAGTTCTTTGTAAGAGTGATGTAATCGTCATGCTCTGATACACACACCTTATTCATATGGAGAGAGAGAACTCACTCCAGTTATGTAACATTTAAGACAATGGCCGATTGTAGGTCGAACCAAACGTTATCACGTGACTAATAAATAATTCGCGCCATAAATTTGTATATTCCTTTAAATACACTGATCGCGCTATAGACCCACATTCATGAGGAAAAGTACAGACCGATGTGAGCGTCTAAGTCATCTGAAATTCCGTGAATCACGTGAGGGCCTGCTGCTGATCATACTGTTGTATTGAACAAGGTAACACATCATTTTCTTAAAATATTGTTTGTATTTCCATTTAAGTTATCATTGTGCGAATTTATGCATTTTATTGTTGCAGGAGTTGTAACATTGCAATTTTCTCCAAAACACGTAGCTTGATAAAAGTGTGGCTAAGTTGAATTGTTACATCCTTTAAATTTACTTGTTAAATTGAGAAACAATAATTTTATAAACTAAAAATAACTGAATTGTATCACAGAACGTCTGTGCACATTTTGTAGAATTTCTTGTTAACAATTTAAATTCATTTTGCGTGTATTATATTGTTGTAATTGTAATGCGCACATGTGAAATTTTTGAATTGTATTTTCAATTTTCTTCTTATTAAATTTCATTTGTAAAATGTAATGCTTCCTTGAAATTCATAAGTCTCATGTGTACGTTAATTGTAAAACACGCACATGCATGACCGCATTGTATCTTTTATTATATATTTAAATATTAATGTAAAGATACTAAAATAGTCAAGGAATAAGCTATGCTATTGTCAACCACATGTATTGGATTGCTAAACCATGAGAACTATCGCTCATAGGATTTCATTTATTTCCAGGGCAGGTTTCTTGGTCTCTCAATCTTGGTCTTTGTCTGACATATTCCGTCTGATGTCTTGGTCTTTCTTCATCGTCATAAAATTCACCACCCAGCGATCTGGCATGTATATTGCTTCGATTGGTGTCTAGCAATTGGCTGAGTCTGAATTCCTGATGCAATTCAGAAGAGAGGTGTAATTAATGAAAAACTGTCGACCAAGTTGGTGATAACTAGACGGTTGAGTCCAGTAATCCAACAGGAATCTCATTGGGAACAACGTGCTTCATTTATCGTCGCTATTTGAATAACCAGCTAAGTGCAAGGACTGGTGTACTTGAACTAAATAAACTCTATCTGCAATCTATTCGAACACTTCATGTGTTAGACAAATAGCATAGTATTAGGAGACTTAATGTCATCTGAATCTTGAATATCTTTTATTATTTGTTAAATTTTATTAAATTAATTTTTACCTTGTTAATCAATTATTGTAATTGGTTATTTATGCAAATAGACCGATAGGATTGGGTGGGACGAATGAGTTGAGAAAAAGGAGATTGAATGCATAAATAACTATAATTGTTTAACGTTTCCCAGTCCGTGCTTTGTACACAAGTTTGCCTGTCTATAATTTTGTTGGCTTAAACTACAAGCGTTAAATTTGACCAGACTGAAGGGTGAATTTGAGCAGCCAGTCTGTTTTCAGAATAGGAGAACGAATTTTAATTAACATTAATTCTAAATTCTGGAACAGGGTCTATAAATAAATACTGGACACGTAACAAGTGTGGTATCTCGTCATGAGATATATGTAAGAAAAATTGTAAATTTCTATACATAGTGACATAAATCGTATCTCTTAGACAAAACAACGGGAAACAGAGTGCATATATTTATTGGTTCAAGTTCATTAGTAAAAGATATTGTTCTTTTGTTTTCTTGGCTTTTCATCATTGTGTATTATTTGTGCATATATTCTTTGCAGATGAATTATGTACATTTAATGTGTTGACATGTGATACATTTTTAGTTGTAGTTAGATGTATGCATGTTAACTCATGTGATGATTTATTTAGTAATGTGTAACTGACTAGATCATTGGTAAGAAGTCGATGTGTTGCACCACGGAACTAGAGGAAAATTAACTGGTAGCAATTGACTTCGAAAGTCGGTAATACCGTAGGTTTAATTGATAACCTAGCATTATAGTTCGGGAAGAGATTTTCTATTTTTTTGCCGAATGGAGTGCGCGGAGAAACACTAAGGAAAGTTTATCTTAGAACAGTCTAAATAAACCGACATGGACACCGATCAGATTATCGAGAATCTGCGGAAAGAAGGATCGTTGCTAGGGCATAGAGCTGAGGAACTAAGTATATCCAAGCCGAGTTTAAAGGAAGGTTGGCTATAGAGAAAGAGAGAGAGAGGAACGCGCAGCCAAACGCGAACCGAAACGAATCGAGGCTGAAAAAGAACAAGAGTTAAAACGAATCAAGGCTGAAAAAGAAAAAGAGTTAAAACGATTCAAGGCTGAAAAAAAAAGAGTTAAAACGAATCGAGGCTGAAAAAAAAAGAGTTAAAATGAATCAAGGCTGAAAATGAACAGAAAGAACTTGATCATGCGCTAGAAATGAAGCGGTTAGAAATCAATGACTGTAGAAGTAACAGCGGAAGTTCACATTCTAGTGACGGAAATGATCAGAGTAGAGTCGAACACTATTTTCCCAGAATAAATATGATCCCATTCGATGAACAGAAAGATCGGATAGATACATATTTAGCTACGTTTGAGAAGATCGCAAAAACAAACAAGATTCCATTCGAACATTGGGCCATAAATTTATCAGGCCTATTGCAA
Source organism: Sinotaia quadrata (assembly GCA_028829895.1). Lineage (NCBI taxonomy): Eukaryota > Metazoa > Mollusca > Gastropoda > Architaenioglossa > Viviparidae > Sinotaia > Sinotaia quadrata. Next base: position 138,033,165 of record CM054180.1, on the reverse strand, counting down.
GGAGGTGCAAAGGAAGAATACAACAGGCTGAGCGAAACAGAATCGGAAAATTTCGATACAGTTAAGGCCGCATTGTTAAAGCGCTACAAACTTACTGCAGACACCTACATGCGTAAATTTAAACAGGCTTCAAAATTAAGTTCAGAGACGCATGCACAATACATTAGGCGTGTGACTGACTTATTTCAGAAATGGATGGAATTAGCGGAGGTTCCACAGACGTACAACAGAATAAGGGATGAGATGGTCAAAGATCTAGTACCCAAGTTTAAACTACAACAGGGTAGGCCAGCTCAAACCCCTGTACCACCTCACCTCTTGGACGCAGCAACAGTAAGAATGTTTACACTGATACTGAAAGTATGTATATAAGAATGAAGTTTGAAAGAATGGTTGGTAGAGTGTGATTATGAATTATTGGCTAGATTCATGAATGAAGCTTGAAAAAATGGTTGAAAGAGTGGGGTTATGAATGATTGGTTCAAAGTGAGCAAGACTTTACCCAGACTGTCACGTCATGGAGTTCGTTTGCTGTACTTTGGCAGATCTAAATCCACAATTTATCTTTCCCACCAGTTCACCAATTTAGTGTCCTCCGTAACTGTTCCTTTCGAAGGAGAAAGTTATGATGTATGTGAGTATACTTTCTGTAACTTGTTAAATGGTTTTGTTTCATGAGTTATATTAGAAACAAATAATTACACTATCTGATAATTAAATGGTTTTGTTTCATGAGTTATATTAGAAACAAATAATTACACTATCTGATAATTAAATGGTTTTGCTTCAAGAGTTATATTTGAAACAATTAATTAAAGTCTCTGGGGTAATTAACTGGCAATATTTTAATCTATATTTAGCAAACCACAATCCACCCACTTTTTCTGCAACATAGAACTATACAACATATGAAAACAATGTCAAGTGTTAGCATACTAAATAGGAGCAGCATAATTCAAACATTTATACAAATATGAGTCTACTCATATTACATCTTATTAAAACACAAGTATAACACATCAATAGCAAAAATGCATGAAATATTTCTAAGTGCATTCTCTCTCAACCAGTCAGTAAACTCACCATCAAGCTAACAGCTACCTTTCAAAACTGGATTTCTACTTGCCACTCCATATTCAAAGTGATCAGAGAATACATTTTTACAGCAAGTAAACGTTTTTATCTCATCCCATTGGCTTGTCTCGTTCTCGTAAATCATAACCTTTGGATAATAAAAACTGCTCACTGGTCTACATTACGTCACAATCCTAGCATATTCTTGCCTCGAGCGTTTACTTGAACTCAGACACTTTCAAACTACCATATAAGGATTCTCTCAAGGTCAGGTTACTCTGACAATTAAACAAATTACATTTAAAAATTAAAAAAATACTCTGCCACAAAAACAAATAATTAAACTATCTGATAATTAAATGGTTTTGTTTCGTGAGTTATATTAGAAGCAAGTAATTAAATTATCTGATAATTAAATGGTTTTGTTTCATTAGATAGATGAAAAGAGTGGATACTAAAAGCCAGAACACCAACTGTAACAAATTATTGTTCTGGCCTAAAGGATCATTGGCTACTGAAAGCAGGTCAAACTATTTATAAATTAGTGTGTTTCATTTGAGAAGGATTGGCTACTAAAAGCGGGTAAAACTATTATAAATTAGTGTATTTCATTTGAGAAAAAGATTGGCTAATGACACAGGTAAATTATATTAAATTAGTGTGTTTAATTTGGGAAATACCTGCTACTAAAAGAGAGACAAACTATAATAAATTTGTGTGTTGTATTTGAAAAACACGGTTGCTAAAAGCAGGGGGGAAAATTAATAAATAAATGCGTGTTTCATTTGAGATATATTAGTCACTAAATTAATATATTGTTGTTTCATTCTGAAACAATGGCTACTAAATATAGAACAAACTATAATAACTTAGTGTGTTTCATTAGTGAAATACTGGCTACTGAAAACAGAGCACACATTAATGAATTAATGTTTAATTTGTGAAATACTGGTCACTAAAGGCGTGACTAACTATAATAAATTAGTATGTTTCATAGGTGAAACACTGACCACTGAAATCAGGACTAAATTATAAGAGAAAGTGACGTCATGAAATACAATTTTAACTGCCTTTGAGCACCGGAACTATTCTGCTCCCTTCGGAGTCACCAATAGAAACGATGTCAGAAAACCTCCAAGTATGTCACCAATAGAAATTTGACAAACCCCCCAAGTATGTCACCGATAGAAACGATGTCAGAAAACCCCGAAGCATGTCACCTCTCTAATTTTTAATGTAACACAACATATCATTTTACTCAGGCCAATGTAACCGGCAAGGCGATTTTACTCAGGTCGATGCAACACAAGATTATATTACTCAGATCGATGTAACACATAAGATTATTTTACTTATGTACAAGATATCACAAAGGATACAATTTAAGTCTAGCTTTTATATTTCAGTAATTCAAAGATATGTACAGAGGATACCATTTAAATTTAACTTTTATATTTCAGTAATTCAAAGATAAAATTGCTTTTGTTATTTTGCCAAAACCTTTATTTAATAAACTTAACGTCAACTGGTGGTTAAAGTGAGTTAATAACTGATTTCCTTTCATTTTAATTTTTAATGCAAATTGCTAAAATAAGTCCTGTATAAAGTCATTCCTAAAAGATATTAACATTTGTGATTTTGATTTAGTGCAATAGCTGCTCGCATTAATTCAGTACAATGGAACATTTAGACCCCAAGTGTGTAAGTGATAAAACACAGGAATACACTGAGATATAGTGTATGGATAGATTTAGAAAGATGTATATATGATAAAATACTGGAATACACTGAGATATAGTGTATGAATAGATTTAGAAAGATGTATATATGATAAAATACTTTATACTTGACAAAACGCAGGAATACATTTCCATAAATGTATACTTGAAAAAAAACGCAGGAATACATTTCCATAAATGTTTACTTGAAAAAACGCAGGAATACATTTCCATAAATGTTTACTTGAGAAAAGACAGGAATACATTTCCATAAATGTTTACTTGACAAAACACGGGAATACATTTCCATAAATGTTTACTTGACAAAACGCAGGAATACATTTCCATAAATGTTTACTTGACAAAATACAGGAATACATTCAGATAAAAGAAATGATCCACTCAAACAAAAACTTCTTGCTGTTGCGTTGTAGTTTATTAAAATGTCAAATAATGTTTCTATCAGTCATCTCTTATTCCAATGAATAAACTGTGTCAAGTATACAAGTAAACAAACATCATTGCGACTTTGTGCATTAAGTACATATATATTTAAAATATAAGGACTTTTCATTTTTTAAAGCCATTATTTAAAAGAATTTAAATCTGTTCGGACACATGATTCCACTTAAATATCGGGGGATTAGTAACATTTATTATTTATAATTCCTGTCTGGCTTTAGCAAAGTTACCATGTATGATGCCAGTTTCGTTTCTTACCTGTGGAAGTTGAGGAATCAGCACATGCTTGCCAGCAATGTTCTCCATACTGTACGGCACACGGTTGAAATGAAGGGGAGGTAAGAAATATGTCTGCGAGTGAAGGTGTGGGTACCATTTCTGTACACACAGAAACCATTCGTTTTCTACCGACTGCTGATATCCTTGACATTGGACGTCAGTTGATGTCTGCAGAAATCAGATGAAAACAGTGTCAAAATAATGTTTTCGTAGAAACAGTCCTTAGCTCACTTAATTCTACTCAAAGGTCAGGTGGTGAGTTAAAAATCTTACATATACATCATTGCATGATTGACTTCGTTATGTGCCTGTACGTTTGACTTTAATATGTGTCTTAATGTTTGACTTTAATATGTGTCTGCATGGAAGTTCATACCCTGAATTTTGAAAAATGATGACGTAAAATTTAATCTATATGTACTTAACTTTATCAATGACTACTATTCAATGCACACTAATCGACATTTGTAACATTTAATAAACAATTTTGTTAGAAAACGATTTTTTAAATTTAATTTATTTTTTTAGTATTAAAACCTATTTTGGAAGAGAAATATTAACAACAATTGCTTAATAATGCTACAAAAATTTAATCGATTTAGTTATGAGATCAGATTTTTAAAATCGAATTAGCACAAAACATGGCCTGATAAAAAAAATCAGACGTCATTTTCAAATTTAATGGTGCAAAATTGTTTTAAATAATTTGAACGAAACTCAGACAACTTAAAATCTTTTCGAGATTCAGTGAGCAACTAGCATTTCCAGACATTTTAAGTTTGCACGTACGCTGATGTTTTTTTCGATGAAGTAGATTCAGGTAAGAGACATTTATGTTCTCTGTCACCATAGTAACTAATATTTAACACAGTAATTATGTCACAATACTTAATATTTAACACAGTCATTATGTCATCAGAATACCTAATATTTAACATATTAATTATGTCATCACAGTACCTAATATTTAATACCTTAATTATGTCATCACAGTACCTAACATTTAACACAGTAATTATGTCACCTACAAAGAAGAATGTTATCTTAGCAGCTGGGTCTATATATTCTTCTTTCATTTCTAATATGGATTTGGTCTGAACCTCAACTCTGTGCAGAAAACCGTTTTGGAATGTGCAGTCTGCTACCCAGAGGAAAGAGTTTCATTTGTGGAGGTCGTGTGGAAACAGGTGGATAAAGTCGGACTGTTCGCCATCATTGTAAAACGAGCTATGTACTTTATCTGAAAACCGCTTTCCAAAGACAATCTGTTTAATATCATTGTGATGTGAGCTATGTACTTGATCTGAAAACCGCTTTCCAAAGACAATCTGTTTAATATCATTGTGATGTGAGCTATGTACTTTATCTGAAAACCGCTCGCCAAAGACAATCTGTTTAATATCTTTGTGATGTGAGCTATGTACTTGATCTGAAAACCGCTCGCCAAAGACAATCTGTTTAATATCATTGTGATGTGAGCTATGTACTTCATCTGAAAACCGCTTTCCAAAGACAATCTGTTTAACATCATTGTGAAACAAGCTATGTACTTTATCTGAAAACCGCTCGCCAAAGACAATCTGTCTAATATCTTTGTGATGTGAGCTTTGTACTTGATCTGAAAACCGCTCGCCAAAGACAATCTGTTTAATATCATTGTGATGTGAGCTATGTACTTGATCTGAAAACCGCTTGCCAAAGACAATCTGTTTAATGTCATTGTGATGCGAGCTTACTTGATCTCGAGACCACTCACAAAGACAATCTGTGTCAGAATACGTTTTTGACTATAAGGGACTGTGTGGGTGGTAAACACATTTATTTTCATTTAATGTAAATAGAATATTTTTTCTTTTATTGTTTTCATTATTAAATTTCAGTTATCTTAATCCATATCTTAATGAATTCTTTTGAACGACTGTTAATGAGGATCGGCTGAAGGGGGGGGGGGAGCCATATATGAATGACTGATTGTTGATTAAGTAAGAGTGGGAAATAATGTTGCCGAACCTAGAAGGTAATATCAGTAAGTTTACTTGTCACTATATTGATTGATTAATTGTCCCACAAACACAACATCGACAAGTTTTCTTGTCAATATATTGGATGAATAAAAACACAACATCAACAAATTGTTAACATATTGGATGATTAATTGCCCCATAAACAAAACATCAGCTAATTTACTTGTCAATAAATTAGATGATTAATTGTCCAATCAACGCAAGTGGTAGGGTTTAATATAGTGGATGTGTGCATAGATTAGAATGTGGTGCTGTATCAACATTTAGCATTAAAATAATATTTAATAATTAATTTACTTAATGATGTGATATGGTCGTTAAAGTAACCCCATGTGTGACATATTTTGACTTATAGGTTTCTACTTATAGAACAATTTTTAAATGATCAGTGAACTATGAAAATACAAAGGTGAATTGTTCTAGTCCATTAATTTTATAAAGGTCTTTAGTCGTTTAAGAAATTCAATATAATTACATCAGGTTTACATAGCTTAAAGACATATTGACTTTGTTTATCTCAAATTTTCATAATTTTGGTAGAAGTAATGGTACGATAACATTCATAAATGTTGTAGAGGAACAAATTTAAATTTCTGAAATTAATTATAGTCATGAAAAATACCCTCTCATTGTGGTTTTTCTTTGTGGAAATTTCTGGAGCTAGAATAGTTATTTTAAAAAACAATATCGTGTTTGATTTTCTATCATTTTTACAAGACTATCATTCTTTTTAAGCAAACATAAAGCATACAATTTCGTCGATTTCAGAAAAACATAAATTTGTATAGAAAGATAACGTACTTGGTATGCTGCAGTTTCTGGAGCCAGAATAGTTCCACCAAGTCTCAAGTCTGAATCGTGAGAACTGTCTAATTTCATGACACTAGACCACGTCACTTCCTGTCTGTCAGTTTCTGGCACGAGATCAATCAGCACTTCTTGCAACTGTTCCTGGACAACCTCTCCCCCCAGAGATGCCGGAACTTCCATCAGAAAGTTTAGTCCACAGTCCACACCCAGCAGTCGGATGTGAAAGTCGTGAAGTAATTGACGTACAACTTGTGACAGATGTCCGTCCTCTACACGTCCCAGAACACCGGATAAAAGTCTGTCTCTTCCTTCCAAACGCATGACAAGCCGGATGACGTTCTTTCTCTCTTGTTTCGTTTCTTCTTTGTGTTTCTCATTCATGACCTTGAGATCTGCTTCTCTTCTTTTTCTCTCTTCCTCTAGTAATAATGTTAATCTCCTCCTCTCTTCCTCTAGTAATAATGTTAATCTCCTCCTCTCTTCCTCTAATTGTAGTGTTAATCTACTTCGTTCTTCCTCTAACTTATTTATTACACTTTTCTTTTTTTCTTCTTGTTGTGTAAATCTAATTTCCACTTCCTCCATTTGTTCTGTTGCTCTACTCCTCTCTTCCTCTATTAATTGTGTCCACCTCTTCCTCTCGTCATCTAGTTGATTCGTCACTCTAATAATGTCTTTCTCTACTTGCATCAATGTTGTTTTGTTTTTCTCTTTAAATGTCTTCATTTCCTTCCTTTCTTTTTTTTGTTTCGCATTCATGACCTCGAGATCTGCCTCTCTTCTTGTCCGCTCTTCATCAAGCTGTGATTTTAATCTGTTCCTCTCTTCCTCTAGTCTACTTTGTTCTTCTTCTAGTTGTTTTATTACTCTGTTCCTTTTGTCTCCTAGCTGTCTCAATTTAACTTCCTTTTCTGCCAGTTGTTCTTTAGCTCTACTCCTCTCTTCCTCTATTCGTTGTGTCCAACTCCCCCTCTCGTCCTCTACTTGTCTAGTCACTCTAATAATATCTTTCTCTAATTTCATAATTTTTGTTTTGTTCTTTTCTTCAAATGCCTTCAACTCCATCCTCTCTGATTCCAAATTCTGAATCCGATCAATGTTCCAGTCAATCTTGGCCACCACGATGTTTTGAGCTTTAGAATGAAAAGAAAGAAAGAAACGAAGTCATCTATTTAAACAAACGTGTTGACACGTTCGAAATAAAAAATAAATAAAACAAAACGACGTATGAAGTCATGCATTTCAAAAATAAACGTTTGGACATGTGAGAAACTTGAATTCATTAATTATTGGTGTAATAAAAGTAGTTTTACCAAATTTGTTTTTATTTTTCTTCAAATGTGAAAGAACATTTTATGCACTAAATGATCCATGTATTAGGTGATTGCACTCCATCACATCCAGGGTTATGAAGAAAATCTACATACCTGCTTGCATGATAATTTTGTGGTCTGGAATTGTTTCCAACTGGACTGTCCCCACGTCTGTCTTGATAGGAGTGCTTCGACTGGCAGTGTTGATGCAATTAAACATTAATGGGTTTTTATCGGTAGCCTGCGAAATAACTGTAAATCCAATAAATAAATTAAAAACACAAGACAGTGCATTAACATTATTTATGTAAAATTTAATTTAAAATAAATAATATTTAATATTATTTATTACTTACACTTTTAAAAACCATTTCTAAATAGTCACTTGATTTAACACATTCCTAGTGTAGGCAGTAATCAGTTAATACTTCCTCCAGGTAAAAAAAGGAGTTAATAGTTCACATAGTTAATGACATTGCAAAGTATATTTTCATTGAATTAGCACTCTAAGTGAAAATCAGTGCCCTTGACCTGTTAGTGACGTGGTATGTGTGAAGCCAACGAGATTGACACGAAGTAAATTTTATCTGAATTAATAATAGTATTGGGGCGGATAACCACGGCAGAAGTTAACATTTAAAATCCCAAACCCCTGTGTCAGGCGTCACGTTTCTCACAGACCTTTGGTACAAGGAAACTCGAGAGTTTTTATTACCTGTACTGATGAAGAAATCAAACGATGCCAGACATGTAAGCAGTGAATCGGCTGGATACTGACTTTGATAATTTATAAAATTATCTATCTATCTATCTATCTATCTATCTATCTATCTATCTATCTGTCTGTCTGTCTGTCTATCTATCTATCTATCTATCTGTCTGTCTACGTGTGTGAAGGGTACGGATTAATACGACACTTTAGATGTATTGTGTAAATAAATGTCTAATCACATTTACTGGGTCATAATAAATCATAGAGGAAATATAAAGTATAATTTTAATATTATTTCTTAATCTGCCTTGTATAAAAAAAAACTCGGTCATTATAAATCTGCCTTTCATTCTATAAATATAGATACTGATTTAGTCTGTTATTTCTTGATCTTTCTTGCATACAATAAATACCGATTTGTACTTAATGGGTCATTTCTAATTCTGCCTTTCAAAGAAAGGAGTATCCAGTTGTATTTAATGAGTCATTTCTAATTCTGGTACGGACTGAATATCCAGTCGTATTTAATGAGTTATTTCAACATTTGGTACCGAATGAATATCCAGTTTTATTTAATGAGTCGTTTCTAAATCTGGTACGGACTGAATATCGAGTCGTATTTAATGTATTCCTTCGAAATCGGTTTTGCATAAGATAAATAAATATTCAGTCTTGCTTAATGTGTCTTTCTAATGTGTCTTTCATAAATATCCACTGGCATTTAATGTTGCACATCTAAATCTGTACTGCAACCAGGAAATATTCAGTGTTATTAAATGTGCCAATTCTAAATCTGTATTGCTTGCAAGAAATATCCAATGTGTTTAATGCGTTATTTAAAATCTATATTGCAAACAACAAATATCCAATATAGATTTAATGTGCCATTTCTAAATATGTATTGCAAACAAGAAATATCCAGTGTTGTTTACTGTGTCCTGGTGTGTGTCAAATTGTCATGTCAATGCAAAATGTCACTCTTGTCAATGTCCTACTCTAACAAAGGGAGATAAATGATTGCAGTTTGAAACGACAAATGGTTTTACACAAAATGTCGCGCTATATGATATATATATATATATATAGGTCTATCCTGTGTTGAAGTTATCTGATACAAATGTAGGCCTATCTGGTACTGAAGGTATATGATACATATTTAGATCTACCTAGTGCTGAAGTTAGCTGATACATATGTAGGCATATCTAGTGCTGAAGGTATATCAGACGTATTTAGATCTACCTAGTGCTGAAGTTAGCCGATACATATGTAGGCCTACCTAGGGCTGAAGGTATCTGATAAAAATGTAGGCCTATCTAGTGCTGAAGGTAGCTGGATAAATTAGTTCTTTGAATTCCAAGACACTACTGTCATTGTATTTTCTCTTTGTCTTCAGAACTAAATGGTAAGTCAAATATTTCTTTACGCCCTTACAGAACTAAATGATAAGGAAAATATTTCTTTACGCCCTTACAGAACTAAATGGTAAGTAAAATATTTCTTTACGTCCTTACAGAACTAAATGGTAAGTCATATATTTCTTCATAATATTACAGAAGAAAATTAATATACAAAGGGTAAATAAAGTACTTTTCTTAATAAACTCCATTCAGAACAGAGTTAAATGTTCATTCGATAAGCAAAATACATCTTTCTGCCCTTATAGAACAGAGTTAAATGTACACACTATAAGTAAAATACTTCTTTCCACCCTTATCAGAACAGAGTTAAATGTACATGCGAGAAATAAAGTAATGCATAACTGATAAATAAGTAATAATTTTTCTCGTCAGCATCTTAAAAAACAGAGGTAAATGTGGGAAGTGAATTTTAAAATAAAGAATAAATATGGTACAAAATGTCAAGTTTATGCTAACATGAAATATGAAGTAATGTATATTTTAAGCAGATTACTATGTGACTTATCCTAATAATGACCCACATTAAAATGTTTACTGCCATCACAATATGTGTTATCAGAATATGTATCTTCCAACCTTTGTTCTCTCTCTCTGTTTTCTTTATATTTATTTCCACCATTTGTTCCATAATGATGACTTCACTTGCTTCATCTCCATTCTCTTGTGGTGTGTTAGGGCGTTCTGACGGCATGTATCCACACTGCAAAGGATTGAGAACAATACTTTCAGTTATTTCTCTGTCTCTTTTTTTGTCTCTCTCTCCTCCCACTTCCATGACGATACCTTATTAATTTACAGGGAAGTAATTTCTTGCCACCCAATTCCATGTGTAGGGCCTTTGTAATTATTTACCTGTAGATAAGTATGGTTATTTTGATGTATTGTATGGCCTTCGTAATTATTTACATATAGATAAGTATGGTTATTTTGACGTATTGTATTGCCTTCGTAATTATTTACATGTAGATAAGTATGGTTATTTTGACGTATTGTATGGCCTTCGTAATTATTTACATATAGATAAGTATGGTTATTTTGACGTATTGTATTGCCTTCGTAATTATTTACATGTAGATAAGTTTGGTTATTTTGACGTATTGTATGGCCTTCGAAATTATTTACATTTAGATAAGTATAGAGATATTTTGACGTATTGCATCCACCTTTTCACGATTTTATGAAATTTAATAATAATAGTGAGATGCGTGGAAGTCACTCTTGTTTAATTAAGGCCCAAAGTGTTAATTATTCATTTAATATTTCTCAGGCTCTTCACGAATTGAAACTGACAGAAGGGGTGGTTTCCAATTTCTAAGCGTTTTAAAGTTAAAACATGTAGTCACAGCACAGATGACTGATTGACTGTGGGTGAGGGGAGTACTTTCGACTAGACTGTTAAGTTGCAATTAAGCATAGCGACTGCAAGACGAGTGGAGGATGCCCTGGTGTTTCCTTTGAATTAGGAAGTTCCCCGATCAGAAAAGCCGGGAGCACTATGTAGGTGAGAGCGCAGTTGTAAGGTGTAAATGAATGATTCCAGTTAATTGACTCTGAGTTAATAAATACCCGGTCAAGCCTTGTTACAATTACTTGTGACAAAATATTCTCGGAGTCTTGTAGGGGGGCATACCGATAGCCAGTGGTAAGATGTCTGAACAATAGTGCGAGAATGGACTTTAATGGAATAATTTTATATTAAATGTATTGTTCATACATTAATTTGATACATGTCAAATGTTGGTTGATTCATTAATATGTATAATTTTTGTTAGAAATTATGTATTGGTGAATGAAGTGTGTAAGATGGCTAATCAATTCTCTTGCAGAATATGTAAGTTAAATGACTGGGGAAAGAACAAGAGATAGACTAGACAGTTATGAATTTGTATCTAAGCACTATGCTCCAAATATTGCAGGTGTGCCTTTTTAGCTACAGCTTACGATGTTCAGCTGACGGCTTTGTCTTTGGGTTGAGGTTGGAGTAGATACATGAAACCTCTGATGAGGTTACGTCTTGAGATGTTTCTATAACCATCAGACTACTGTCTACCATGGAATTCCAGGGTGATGAGAATAGAGACTACGAACACCACTGCTGTCCTAATTTCCAGACAATCCTATTGTGCTCAACAGACTGTAAACGAGTGAAGGGGACACTGGCATTGTATTGACTGATAACTCTTTTCATACATTTTCTCGATGATGCTACACATACAGATCAGGTCAAGAATTAAATTGAATACTTCTAACTTTCTTTTCCAAACATCTGATAAAATCATAACTCTGATTAAATATTGTTTCTCAGGTAGTAGCGTAGAATATCAATTGCATATGAGAAAAGACTGAAGAAGACTCGAACATTAATATAAATACATGAACTGTTTCAAACATATTTGTACTTTTGTAATATAGATATTATTTTATAATAAATCTTTTATCTTTCATTAAATCATTCTTAAGCATGTGCATTGATGCATGTCTGGAGTAGTTAGTGGGTGGATGGGGGTTCGGGAGTCAATTGTTTTGGATAAAAGTTAGTCAATATTGTGAAATTATTATTCCTTAAGTAAGAAATTCAACCTGCGAACTGAACAGAAGAAGAAGAGGAAGAAGAAGAAGAAGAAGAAGAAGAAGAAGAAGAAGAAGAAGAAGAAGAAGAAGAAGAAGAAGAAGAAGAAGAAGAAGAAGAAGAAGAAGATGATGATGATGATGATGATGATGATGATGATGATGATGATGATGATGATGATGATGATGATGATGATGATGATGATGAAGTTCTAAAAAGGGAATTTTGTGACTCTCTAAGAGCTTGTTTATATATAATATATTTCGTGGCGTGTCAGTTTTGTGTGCGAGATTTGAACCCGTTTTATGAAGGGTGGATACGTATGACTGAAATAATGGGTTACGTATTTTAGCAAGCAAATGATGGGAATAATTAGAACAAGAATTAGCTCTTCTCCTGTCTTTGTCTCCTTCCACATTTTACACACGCACTTCACAGTTGTAACCATGGCTTCTTATAATTCATTATCCGAATATGGCAATACATAGGACCTATTACATGTGTTGATATTTATATTATAATACCCACAACATGTTCCAAGTAATGATATTAAACGGTAAAACCCATTGACTGTTGCAATTAATGATATGAATATGGTAATACATGGAGCCTGTTACAATTAATGATAATTATGTAGTCATAATTAGATTACTACTCTTAGTTCACACCCGTAAAAGTCTGACTGAACACTTTCTTTTGAAGGCTACCTGTATACTTACTCCCTTTTGAAGTCTGCCTAGAACCTTATCTATCTATCTATCTATCTATCATCTATCTATCTATCTATCTATGTATGGATGTGTCTGTCTGTCTGTCTATCCATCTATCTATCTATCTATATATCTATCTATCTATCTATCTATCGATTTGTCTGTGTGTCTATCCATCTATCTATCTATCTATCTGTCTATCTATCTATCTATCTATCTATCTATCAATTTGTCTGTCTGTCTGTCTATCCATCCATCTATCTATCTATCTATATGTCTATTTATAAGTTTTCGGTTGATTCCGAAGGAATTGCAGTAAAACGATTTATTCTGCAAAGCGTACATTAGATGTAGTTAATATGGTGTCTACTCCGGAATAGAATTTGGAAACTGAACAAAGAAATATTCAAACATTTAAACTAAAACACAGTTTGTGTGGTACTTAAATTACAACAAGCCCGAGAAGTAATCACATTTTAAATTTAAACACATTTTTAAAGGGCTTAAAAATCACAGCAATCAAGGGAAGTGATCAAAACTCTAATTTAAACACATTTTTAAAGGGCTTAAAATCACAGCTATCACGAGAAGTAATCAAACCTTTAACTTAAACTCATTTTGTGCAGGGCTTCCTCTGAGTTCGAGAAATAAAGAACCGATTTTCACTCATTGCAGCTAGACATCATCTACAAGTTTGAATTGTTTATAGGAAATTAGCTGTTTACTGGAGTTTAACATTATATACAAGTTTGAATTGTTTATAGGAAATTAGCTGTTTACTGGAGTTTAACATTATATACAAGTTTGAATTGTTTATAGGAAATTAGCTGTTTACTGGAGTTTAACATTATATACAAGTTTGAATTGTTTATAGGAAATTAGCTGTTTACTGGAGTTTAACATTATATACAAGTTTGAATTGTTTATAGGAAATTAGCTGTTTACTGGAGTTTAACATTATATACAAGTTTGAATTGTTTATAGGAAATTAGCTGTTTACTGGAGTTTAACATTATATACAAGTTTGAATTGTTTATAGGAAATTAGCTGTTTACTGGAGTTTAACATTATATACAAGTTTGAATTGTTTATAGGAAATTAGCTGTTTACTGGAGTTTAACATTATATACAAGTTTGAATTGTTTATAGGAAATTAGCTGTTTACTGGAGTTTAACATTATATACAAGTTTGAATTGTTTATAAGAAATTAACTGTTTACTGGAGGTATACCATTATATACAAGTTATATTTAGATAGGAAATGGTTTGTCGGTTTTATTGATATATTTTTGTATGCTAGTTTATATTATTTTCTTTGTGCATTTTACGCTTTATTCATGTGAGAATTGTTTTACAAGTGATACGAATATCGTTATTTTATTTAATTTGTACTTTATTTTGTAAATTATACGTTAGGAAAGAGTTGTATTTAAATAGTAATTAAGGATAGTTAGGAAAGACTTGTATTTAAATGGTAATTAATGTATTTAGGCAAGAATTGTATTTAAAACGTAATTAATGTAGTTTGTTTAGATACCATAAACATCATGTAACTCTAAGTGGTTTTTAGAATAAATAATTTATAAACGAAATTAGGAAAGCACAAAAGAGACCATTCTATTTATAATTTTCCTTGTGTATTTCGAATTACCTGTTATAGAGGTCTACTTAGAAGGCCGCCCATTCAGAATATATTGGCATGCTAGTGGTGCTTTGATCCTGCCGAACCGATCCGACATCGCTCCACAGCCCTTTTCAAATGATTACCGAATTTAGGATGGACAGAAAACGCACCCCGTGGAACAGCCAGTACTGCACTGTCATGTGTCCGGTTTAGGTTTAACGAACTATTTTAGATTCTCAGGTATCAATATTGGTTATTGATTAATCTCTAACAATAGCAACTGCTGGATGGCCTGATCTATCTACTACGAATATCTACGAATTTGCCAAATAATGCAGGCTGGTACTCAGTGACACATCGCCAGATAAATCAGTTGACTTGCCCAAGCTAGCAACGTAATCTCCCCCTTTATTAATTAGAATTAATGATTCATTAGTCCTGGCTCAGCCCACAGCTAGCTTACAGTCGTACTACAAACAATTATTTTACAATGCGTAAGAAAACAACAATTTTAATAACTATTTATAATTAGAAAAATAACATTAATGTCACTTGGATAATTAGAGTTAATCTATCCTGCATAGCCCGAATTCCGAATGGCTATAGATACACTAGTATAGTCTGTTCTGTTTATAATTGAGATTTATCCCAATCATCTGATTGTTTATGATGTATTTGAAATGTCGCCGTCGTCTATTCGACTTGTGCAGTCCTGAAGTCAATCGACAGTTATCTTCCGTCTAGTCACTCCAACTTCGGACGTGCCTCCTGGCGAAATCCTTAAAAGTTGGTGTCAGGACCTTAAGATTCCAAGCCTAAGACTCCAAGACTCTAAGACCGGCTGTAAATGAATAACATCATTCTACAGTATCATGTTACAATAAGCAATCATATGGGCTTTGTGATGGCAGCGATAGATTACTCTTTACAAATCTCTACTAGTAGCTACAAGCTAACTCGCAATTCCAAATCAATAAAAATTCTTAGATGAACAAATGATTTAGCTTTACAAATGTACAGCTTCTCAATACAATATATTATTTAGCAAGTGGTTCACCATGATGCTTATTAACAATCGTCTATTCACTGTTAGCGCTCTCCCGTTATAACGATTTTAACAGCGGGAATATAGCAATACACATGTGCTTATTCTATCTTGATCATTTCTACAAAATGTATCGACCACTAGCGCCACTTAACTTCTGTGAGTAAAAATGTATTAATCATTTAACAATCATTTAAAAATCACATCAATATTTTACATAATATTCTACAAATAAGAAATAAAACAATTTAGAGAAGTCAACTATATTTACCACTATGCAAAGTCGTACGCGGTCTATTGGGCGCGATGGCCTACCCCTGGAAATGGGCATTGTGAATGAATATGAGCGTCTGAGGAATTTCGATTCATTCACGCATATAAATGAATGACTCTATGTCAGCTGGCGGATTGACACTACGTCATGATACGGAATGCAAGTGGCCAAATATGGGCATCTCATATCCGGTTAACGGCCTTTCCCTCACCTCTAGGGTGACCTACATACTGTGAACTCGTAAACAAGTTAATGCACCATCTAACACAGTTGCTTAACGGAAATGCCTTCTAATAAATTAAATAAGAACGATTAATAAAATGAAAATGTTTCCATAACTCGGCATAATTTGACTAAAATTCCCTGACATACACATAAGCCCTTATTAGGGCTTTTGATACAGAAACCATCCTTACTGCCAACACCCAAGCCCTTGTCAGGGTTGGAAGAACTAACAAATAAAGAATCGAAAACAAAAGAAGATGATGATGAGAGTATAGACGATGATGAATAAATTGGTGAGGGATTCTCACTGACTACAAGAGAAAACACTGGATTAGCCGGAGGGACCGCAGAGACCTTTGGAAAGTCATTTCACCTATTGACTAATCAATGATTACTCCCTATGAAGACTTTAAAGATGCCTTTGAAAGAATGCAATGGTTAATCTTTCAAAACAATGCACCAACAAATGTACCATCACCTGTAGACAGCATGATTGAAATAAGACGGTTTCTCTAGGAACACTTCGACTACCTCACCAGACCTAATCTGACAGCGAAAACCTCAAACCTCACCCATCCAAGCAAGTGATAAAGAGGTCAACACTAACATGATGTGGAAAATTCCGCAAAAGACCTCAACGCAGACACTCAATGACGAAAAAAAGGCATTCACACAGACTCTGACAAACAACATGGAAAGCAAAAAAGAGCCAGACTCCAGCCACCATCACAGAAGAAACGAAATTCAAACAAAGACAGATGACAACAGCCAAACGAAAATCCTCAAAATAGCCAACACGCAGACGAAGACACCAGAAAGAAATAAAAAATGCATTTGACTGCCTAACGGAGAAAGACAAGAAAAATACATGCAACCAGTTGACTGCCTAACGGAGAAAGACAAAGCACAAAGACTGAGGCCACCATCATCGAACTCGAAAGAGCGCTAGTGGCCCCCGCCCTCTCACCACTGCCAGAGTCACCTCCAAGGGATGCAACAACGTCGAAAACAACAACGACAACTGCAGCAGACAGCCAAGATCAAACAGCAGAACAGGACCCCAAAGCCAAAAGACGGCGTCCACCATATCAGGATACAATAGAAACAATAACAGAGCAACAACGCACCCACAACCACCACCAACAATAACAACGCACCCACCGACGACAGCAACAACGACAGGAAATGTGGCGCAATGAGCAGCAATACACGCAGTGGGGATATTTTAATCACACCGTTGCAGACATGATTCAACTGCTGCTAGACCATCTATACTGGCTGCCAGCACCTGCTCCCAATGGACACCGGGGACAGCCACGTCACAAAAGACAAAAACAACATCACCAGTGAGGAGGCATGTAGGTGGAACAACCCGGGAAAAATACCCACTAAATACACAGTTGGCGTGTTACTAACCTGGGTCTGTAGGATACACACTCCCTCCCATTCCATGATACGGAGGGACAGTAAAATCTCCTCCACAACTTTAGCCTACGGAACACCGGACTAAAGTCGGACTTTGCCGGCCAGACACTTTTTTGCAGTGGACGAGCAAGCTACAACACAAACCACAACTCTACTACACACGGAGATTTCAACAAACTTCAAAACTTGCAAAACCACAGGCTCCACAAAGTTTGAATTCTACAACTGCACACAGGACACGCCACTCAACGACACTTGGAAAAAGTCCAACAACTAACGACATCACCAAGCAAGCACCAAAACTAAAGCTCCAGCTACAACACCACCACCAGCGCTCCCCGAAAACACGAGAGTGGAGCATGTCCCACTGGAGCACTACAGATCAGAAAAGGTGAAATGGTCCACGAACACTCCAGTGGAGACGAAAAACTGTTAACCACCACCACCGTGAGGGTGTCAAAATGCATACAGAGCATCAGAAAACTATGTAGCTGTAAAGAGAGAGTTTTGCGGTGTGCCACCATGAATAACGGCCTTGTGTAAGCTGTAAAACACAGTGTTGTGGTGTCGCCATGAATGAAGGCCTTGTGTAAGCTGTAAAACACAGTGTTGCATGGTGTCATCTCTTGATGTGGCTGTCGTGAATGGTGTGATGTATTGTGGAATTTTATGGATGATAAATTTCTTATGCTGCCTGTGTATCAGGCTAAGAAATATCATTGCTGGATTTGTAAGTTGAGAATATGTGTAAGAGAGAAAGGAGTTTAGAAATGAAATATGCCTGAAATTTATCACTGCCTTAATTTGACTTTTGTAGAAAAGAGTGTGTCGTGTTTTTTGTTGTTGTAAGCTTGTATCCACTTCAGACTACAGTGACTACTGCACTCTACTAGATTCACGTTGGTGTATGTCCAGTATTATCGTCAAACGTATCAATAAACGTGTTTATCGTCATACCTATCAGTAAAGGTGTTGCTGTAAGTTGATTCCTGTGAATTCTGTTCAAAAGCCAATACGACAGAAGTTGAAATTTGAGTTTGATCTCGAGAATTCACAAAGACTTTTTATCATTATTCATGGCGTGTTTTAGTAGTGCACACGAAAATTCTAGAACACTGTATGATGTGTTTTAATAGTGCACACGAAAATTCTAGAACACTTTGTGATGTGTTTTAACAGTGCACACGAAAATTCTAGAACACTGTATTATGTGCTTGAATAGTGCACACGAAAATTCTAGAACACTGTGTGATGTGCTTTAGTAGTACACACGAAAATTCTAGAACATGTTGTGATGTGCTTTGATACTGCACACGAAAATTCTAGAACACTGTGTGATGTGCTTTGTATAGGCATGTGAAGTTCTGGATGACTGATTCTCCATGGTGTGATTTGTGAGCATTCAGTTTATCCTAGAGTAGACATTAGCAGTCAAATTAACAATCAGGTTCATAGATATAATTCATCATAAAAATGAGAGTGGAGGTTTAGAGAGACAATTATAGTCAATCTACATAACCTTTCAAAGATGACAGCTGTCACTAGCACGTGTTCACAATCACACAATTTGCAACAAGTTACTTTCTTTCTTATTTGATGATGGTCCAACCAAACCCTTCTAGGCACGTTACACAACTGTTTCAGAATCTTTGAAGCATTCACAAATCACGGTTCAATGGCAACATTGGATACACACAGCAGCGTAAACCAAGCGAGTAAGGTAGTCACTATAGTCTCCAGCAGAGTAAGGTAGTCACTGTAATATCAAGTGGATACAAGGATGAAACAAAAAAGGCACACTCCATTCTGCGAAAGTCAAATTAAGACAGCGCTAAATTTCAGGCATATTTCATCTCTAAACTCCTTTCTCTCTTACACACATTCTCAACTTACAAATCCTGCAACAATATTGGTTAGCACGATTCACAAGCAGCATTTATTTAGCATCAATTGAAATTCACAAATGTCTGTTGGAGGATAATCAATAAAATAAAGTTAATATTCTCATCATTTGAAATTAGTTGTGAAATAATATTATTAATCATTTTATTAACTAAGTCGCATGCATGTGTCAAACTTCTAAAAGCAAGGATTTCGATTAAGAGTAAGAACTCATCAAACGTGAAATTAAGTCATTTAGAGTAAATGTGTTTACTGTCTAAATACTGACAGTGAACATATTGTTATATATCATTGACAGTGAAGATAGCGTTATATATCATTGACAGTGAAGATATTGTTATATATCATTGACAGTGAAGATATTGTTATATATCATTGACAGTGAAGATATTGTTATATATCATTGACAGTGAAGATATTGTTATATATCATTGACAGTGAAGATAGTGTTATATATTATTGACAGCAACGCTATTACGTGACCCCAAAACGAACATATACCTTTTTACATAAATACACAACATACTTACGTGACCCAAATCACGAATATACAATATATTTACATGACCCAAAGCATAAATACACAACATACTTAGATGACCAAAGGATAAAACACAACATACTTAAGTGACCCAAGACACTAATATACAACGTATTTACGCGACCCAAAAGCACGAATACACAAAATACTTACATAACCCAAAACAAAATCCACAACATGCTTTAGTGACCTAAAGTATGAATACACAACATATTTACGTGACCCATAAAGAACGAATACATAGTACCTTTACGTGACCCAAGTCACGAACACACACACACACACACACACACACACACACACACACACACACACATACACATACACAAACAAACATATTTACCCAAAGTGACCCAAAGTACAAATAAACAACATACTTACGTGACCCAAAGTACGAATACATCCCTCTAGTGCAGCAAGATAAGGAAATGGTGGAATGCTGTCTTTCTTTATTTGACGAACACGATTTAAAAACGGTTCTCTTTGGACCACACTGTGATCGTGTTTAGCAAGCACTGCGGCATACATGCCAAGTATTTGTTGTTTCATGTTTAATCTCACTTTGACATTCTGTAGACTTGTAATCAATTTATCCACGTCTTTCTTTGAATTCTTCAGCTGACATATTTGGTCGTACAAAATCTTTTCCTCCTCACTAAGCGTCGTTTGTGTATCGACAACAGTTACTTCTGCAACTTGAAAACACTCAGTGTTTCGACATAACGCCTCTAAACCGCTAGCGTCACTCTGTGACTGAATTTCGTCCGTCGTCCATGTTGTGGGCAGCATTTGCTGTTTGTGGTCATAGGACCGTATGTTTACTGAGTGGACATTAAAACATGTGTTACAAAGGTAATGACGACAGTCCAGACACACGTGTGTCACTTTTGTTTCATGACACAGGTCACATGACGCTTTCCTGTTTTGTTTCAGACGTTCAAAGACCATCTTTTCAATGACGATATCATTACACATGTTATCAATTATGTCACTGATTGTCTCCCCTTGGACTAGAGGTATTATTTGATGACATAAAGAACAATGTGCTGGCAAACCTTCTCTCACAATTAACTGTCTTACACATCTCCTACAAATAAGATGACCACAAGGGAAGATAATTGGTCCCAAACACAAATCACGACAATTGGAACAATCATTCAGATCAATAGCGGGCAAACATGATACATCCATCTTTTTTATGTAGTTTTAAATTTTATGAGATAATGGTTTGATACAATTATTTCAGTTCTCGCCACCCATTTCATGAAAACTGGAATAAAGAATAAAATAAAATATTTACAATAAATATGGAGCTTTTTCTTTTTTAGTATCATTAATTCTCAAAACATCGGCAAGTGCCGGAACCTAAAGCAAGACGTAATCTATCTATCTATCTATCTATCTATCTATCTATCTATATCTATCTATCTATCTATATCTATCTATCTATCTATCTGTCTATCTATATGAGTTTAATGTTTTGTTTATTTGTTCATTTTCTGTCTGTACAGATCTCTCTGCATGTATTGTACGTTTGAGAGACAGTGATTTAATGACGAGATGATGGGTGATCGAAGTGTGAGTGCATCTCGCTCTCACATCAGTCTTTGTTAAACCTGCTTCAAAATCCCCTCCTTCTTCAAACAAACATCCAACAACAAAACCCCTCCTTCTTCAAACAAGCATTCCAACATCAAAAACATGCAAACCAGGCTCTATCCCCCAAACAATCTCACTCTGGAAACCCATAGCTCCTCCTCCTACTCCTGTCTACCTAAGAGAAGTAGATATTATCACACTTCACACACCCAAACCCCATTCCAAAACGATATAGTACAAGTCTACCCCTACCTCTTTCCAAGTTAAAATCTCCCCCTCTCCCAATCAACAATTTCGAAATATATCCCACACATGAAGATGGTGTCCTACCACTCAACGTAGAAAACCTTACTCCTAATCCCAACCATTCAAAAGATTCTCACTCGCACCTACAGACGCCTTCCTCACCTCCCACCCAAAGCCCTCCACAATCCTCTGCCAACATCTTACTACCTGAAGTAATATACACAATCAAAACCAAGAAACACACGGCCCCAGGCCAAGACAAAATCCTGAAGTAACATACACAATCAGAAACAAGAAACAGTTGTGTTAGAGTACATGATTTTATTGTTGTATACTGTTTTAATTAGTTATTAACTAAAGTTGATATGTATGCATTTAGATAGGAAGTCGTAGTAGTTTACATTTATATAATTTTGTATACTAGTTTATATTATTTTCTTAGTGCATTTTATGATTTATGTCTGTGAGCATGTTTCCTAATCGAACGAATATAGTTATTTATTTTATTTTTACTTTATCTTGTAAATGATATGGTAGGAAAGGATTGTATTTAAAGAATAATTAAAGTAGTTATTTATTTATTTTTACGTTATCTTGTAAATTATATGGTAGGAAAGGGTTGTATTTAAAGAATAATTAAATAGTTATTTATTTTATTTTTTACTTTATCTTGTAAATGATATGGTAGGAAAGGGTTGTATTTAAAGAATAATTAAAGTAGTTATTTATTTTATTTTTACGTTATCTTATAAATGATATGGTAGGAAAGGGTTGTATTTAAAGAATAATTAAAGTAGTTATTTATTTTATTTTTTTACGTTATCTTGTAAATTATATGGTAGGAAAGGGTTGTATTTAAAGAATAAGTAAAGTAGTGTCTTTATATGCTTATGCATTATATAATTCTTAGTAGTTTAGGAGTTTATTAAATATAAACCAAAGTAGGAAAGCACAGAACAGACCATTAGATAATTTTTCTTGTGTATTTCAAATGGCCGGGGATAGGTGTCTGGTTAGACGGCCACCCATTCAGAATATATGGACATGCTAGTGGTGTGTGAAGAACAGCGTAGATTGCCACAACAGACTTTCTATAGTGGCTCTACAACGCATTCAAACGCCACTACTCACCAGCTCAACAAAACCGCCAACACGCTAACCGATGGCGGCCACAGCAATACAGAAGCCGATGATGAAAATCACCAAACAAAATGCTAGGCACAAGTCTGGAACCGAGGACAGTTACATCTCAGACGCAAGTACTGTCAGAGTCTCCAACTCGTCGGGAAATTGCCTGTAGCCCTGCAACTGTACTAAACGGATAAAATAATAATATTTTTTTTATTCAACACACAAGAGGAACCACTACAGTCGCAGAGAAGCTAACACACGAAAACGAAACTCAACAAACACAGAACACATCGCCATCCATCCTCTTCAGAATCATGTGAGAAGAGGAAGGATCCACAGGAGTCCACCAAAAACCGAGAACATCAAAAAGATGAAAGGTTTTAACGCAATTCCTGTGGAGCAAAAGAAGTTAACGGAACTACTACTACTACTATTGTGTGAAGCAGATGTCAAAATGCGTGAAAGCAAAAGACGCCATATAGCTAAGAAGAGAGAGAGAGAGAGAGTTTGGCGATCTGCAGCCATGAATAAAAACTTCAAGCAAGCTGTAACACGTGTTGTCATCTCTTCCTGTAGCTGTCATCAAGCGAAATATGCTTTATCCTCTCCATAATCATTGTTTTCATCTCGCATCCTGTGGTGACCCAAAACCAGTACACTAGACACCCCATCACAAATAAGTGATATTTTCTGACTCAACATTAACAATGCTATTTATTGACTTACTATTACGAATATCATTATTAATAATGTCACGAACTGACTAGTTCATTGTCTATAAACGATTTATGTAGGGAGGACATTGGAATTGCACAGCGACTCATGAGTAAGACTAAGTTTGTGCTCACTCAAGATTTCACTGTTATAAAATTATGTTGTTGCAAACTGAACGCGTACTCTGAAGGCCCACGATTTTGCTGTTATAAAATTTGTTAAACACTGGACCTGGATCTGAAGGCTCAAGATTTTGCTGTTATAAAATCTGTTAAACAAGGGACATTATTCCGGAGGCTCACTATTTCAGTTACTATATTTAGACGTTTGTAAACCATTTCCTTTAATCGGGCGTCTGTTTACTGAAATGAAAATATACTAATACTATACTTAGACTTTTGTAACCATTTCCTTTAAAATGACGTCAGTTTACTGAAATGAAAATATACTAATACTATATTTATATCCGGAACGTGTAGGTAATATTAATTTATTAGTGGAACAATGACGTATATCCGGAACGTGTAGCGTAATGTTAATTCATTAATGGCAGGGGATAGGAGCAAGACCAAGATAAGTAAAGTCTGACCTTGCTTGTTGCACAATTAAAGTGCAGGTTGGACAGTCGAAGATACAGACCATTTCTACCTGGTCAAGGAAATTAAATACTGTCACGGAAAAAAGGGGGAGGTAATCAGAAAATTAATTTTTATCCTTGATTATCTCCACTTGGCCATCGCGTCGACGCAACAGACTTTAGCAAGTGTCGCTAGCTAAATGACGTCTTAATTACGTGCACTGTCAGGCGTTGTTTACATTTACTGTCAAGTCTGCTTATTTTGTCAGCAAATTTACTAATTTCATGTTTCCAAAAAAATACATTTGATTAATTAGTCGAGTTAGATGTTCAATAATTGTGATTACAATATCTTGAAAATGTGTTTGATTTTTATTATCAATTATTATTACAAGTTATTAGGGATTATATTACTAGAAGTATTGCACCTCAGCGTAATGCACCTTTTTAGCGTGGGTAAAGCAAGGATACACGCGGGAGTTTTATCTGAGAGAGAGTGAGAATTGATTTTGCATAAAAGGACAAACGGGAGCTATTTTAATTTAGTGTGCGTCTGTCTGGACTACAGAGAGGTGTAAGGCCTTCGTACCTACACTGAGTCTGGACAATCTTTCCATCTCCGTTATGACCGGGGAGGAAATGAACTGAATATTCTCCACGTAGAGTATAAGAGTTAGACGTGTGTTTTGTCACTCAATGCAAGCTTGTCTTTACTATTCTACGTTTGGATTCGAACCTTGGGCAATAGCTGGCCATCAGGGGAATGAGCTGAATGGATCAGGATTCCACAGAGAGAAGAATATTCCACGCCACTCACATGTCGGAGCTGCTGCCGCCATAAGCAGCCTTCCGTGATAGATTTTGGATCTTGGAACCGTCGCAGAAGACAGGTGTCTGTGAGCTCCATTTTGGTACTGTCGTGGAAGACAGCCGTCCGTGTTCTTCGTCATAGAACCGGGTACCCCAGCATTAAGCAACGTGGGATGAGTATTCGCAAGTGTGTACATACTGCAATCTCAGTGAACCATGTTTCATCGCCAAGCGTGTTATTTTTCAGAGGACAGAAACTGTAACCTTTTGTGTTCGCCAGCGTGTCGGTAATTGTGACTATGTCGTTTTTTGTGCTGTGTGTTCCTGCATCGACAATTCAGCGTATTTCAAACACTAGTAAGTAGGAAAAATTTTCTTAGAGGTGCATTACTAGATAGGATAGTTAGAATATAAACATTTTCATCAATGAACTATTTTTCATGAACATTTAACTTTGACTTTTATTTAATGGATAATTATTGCGGTTATCACCGCAGTTCTAAGTAAAATTAACATTCATTGACGTTGGGTTTTCCACCCACTATTTTTAAGATAATTATTTTTAAGGTTAGATATTTTTCTGCGGTCATTACCGCTGGTTGTGCTTTGTAGTGGGGCTACGCCCAAACTATTTTTGTGCCACTCGATTTTTGGAAATAGTGAAAACGGTCATCACCATTTATTGTTTTTATTATTTTAGTTTATTCATCATATTATTTTTTTTCCATTTTCATCGCTCATGTTTCCCCGCCCCATGGATGCCGTGTGTGGATGTTGCCGAATGAATGACTAACTCTGTGTGAAAGTTAAGCTCGTTTTACTTTTTAAAATCCTTTTTAAAATTAAATTCTTTGTTAACTCTTTCTCAAGAGTTGGGCTTCCTTTCTCGGGTTTTGAACGTGTATGTTGGTGCGGTCGTTTGTTTGTTCGTTCCGTACGTCCCTCACACGACATTCACCTGCCTGCTCACACACACTCACGCCGGCTTTTCACATTTTACCCCACATCTCAGAATAAAGTTAATCCTATCCCCCACAAGATTATTCGTGGTGTCCGAGTGTGAGAATGATCATCAACATCTGATTATTCGATGTGATCCCGGCAAATCGCGGCTACTGGGTGTGACCCCCCACTACCCACCGAGGAGGAGAGAGGGGCCAGCAACAACCAGCAAATCACGCCCGCGACAAATACCAATAACATTTTTTGTTCTGAAAATTGATCTCATACACTTCCATGAAAAACACGCTTTGATAATTTCAAGGCTGTAATTAAAATCAAACATTTCCATAAAAATCATGCTTTGATAATTTCAAGGCTGTAATTAAAAAAACACATATAGGTTTAAAAAAAAAACACGCCTTGATAATTTCAAGAGTGCAATTAAAAAACAAACAAAAGTGAAATATGCTGTGGAGAACACGTGTGAAATCTTGAGACACTGACGTCATTCCCTCTGACGTCAATATTGAGTACTTAGAGTTCCAATATCCAGCATCACAGTACAAAGGTGAAAAATCAGCAGCACACAGAACACAGTATAAAATTCACTTGTCTCACATTACCATGGTGATCTTAAGTGTAGTGTGTGTTGTCATCTTATTACCAATATGTTTTCCATTTGAACTATACAGTTGTGAATCCATTTTATTTAAACTATACAGCAGTAAATTCGTTTGAATTAAAGTTTCCGGTAAGCCCTGTATTTTATTTCAACTATACAGATGTAAATATATTGTATTTAAACTACACATAAGTGCAATTATTTTATTTGAACTATATAGATGAAAGTCCATTTTATTTAAAATCTACAGAAGTACATCAATTTTTTTAACTATACAGTTGTAAATCCAGTTTATTTAAACTATAATGAAGTACATCCATTTTTTTAAACTATAAAAATTAAAAACTACTCTCCTTTCTATTTTGTTAGTAAATTGTTATTCTCATGCGTCAAGTATTTAAGATTTCTATGATAGAGGGAAGGAATAGGACACACGAAATAAATAGGTTTATTTGACGACATAAGATTAGTGTTTGATGTGTCATAACGGAAAGACTGTTACGTCATATATTAGTGATTGCATTATTCATGAAGCCCGGATGTGTTTTGACTTCACAAAATGATTCATTCATAAACTATGGATGTTATGACAGCTAACTGTTTCAAGATAGAATGATAATTTACCGGGAATACGTGATCAGAGAAAAAATAAGCGATAATACATGTAATGGTCACAATCTAGATCCAGCCCACAAGAAAAACAGTGAACTATGAAACAGACATAAACTTGAATATGCTGCTAGAATTGGAAGATTACAGAACTATGAAACAGACATAAACTTGAATATGCTGCTAGAATTGGAAGATTACAGAACTATGAAACAGACAAAAAATTGAATGTGCTACTAGAATTGGAAGATTAAAAAAAAAATAACATAATAGTTCTTCAATCTGCTCTCAGGCACCTCGATGAAGCACACATGTCGACAATGTCTGAAAATAATTTTGAGTCCATGAAATAGCAAACACCCAGGTTTAAGAATTTACATTTACTAAGAAATCTATATCAAGAAATAAATCAATATTAGGCTGAAGTTATGGAGAGAAATGTATCAGAAATAAATCAATAGTGGGCTGAAGTTAAGGAAAATAAGGAAAAGACATGAACTGAAATAAATTCACATCAAAACTAGGAAATTTATGAGCTTAATTCCTAATTCTGTCTTTCACTGAAATCTTTTGTGTGTTTTGTGGAATGTAAATCGTATTTACCATAGTTGACGTGGTGTTACTTCAATAAACATACGGCAAGACACACACTAACTTACAGCAAGACACACACTAACTTACAGGAAAACAAACACTAACTTACAGCATGACATACACTAACTTACAGCAATATACACACTAACTTACAGGAAAATACACACTAACTTACACACATACATGTATTCATGCAGTCCTGGGGATTCGGTAAATGGTTCCTTGAACTGGGGATATGATATATTTTCTTGTTTTAAAATTCTATATAAGGTGATCTAGAAGTTGGACTTTCAAAGAATAAATATTTAATTATTTTCGTTTTTTGTTAAATCCAACACTGGGACCAAACATTCATTTGCAGGTCTTTACTTGCATATTTTATGATAATGATACACACGACCCTACAAACACGAATACTGGGGACTTAAAGCGTTTTTATTTTTCTAATGCATTGTATGATAGTTTAGAGTTAGCGGTAACAATTATTTAAAAAAATGTATTTAGCGAATTATAGCAAAATCTAAGCTTCTAAAAACATATTGTAAGC
Organism: Sinotaia quadrata; assembly: GCA_028829895.1. Classification (NCBI taxonomy): domain Eukaryota; kingdom Metazoa; phylum Mollusca; class Gastropoda; order Architaenioglossa; family Viviparidae; genus Sinotaia; species Sinotaia quadrata. The sequence continues at coordinate 138,004,648 of CM054180.1, read as the reverse complement.
TAAACGTTGTAATCGAGTTTTCCGCCAAACATAATTCTTAGTAGACCATTGTGATAGAGTCAGACAAAAATGGTGTCGTGAACTCTTGGCCCAGTTCTGCAAATTCAAAATTGAATTCGAATGAAGTTCCTTTGTTAGGGCATTTCCCGACATACACCTGTATTCAAAAATAACAGAGAGTTCATTCTACGTTATGTAACTTTTAGACAATGGTCGACTGCAGGTCAGATCCACAAGCGTCACCTCGTGATCAGTCACGTAACGAATTCGTGCACTTTCATAAATACACTGACAAGCGCGAAATTCTTCACTTACACGACGGACCGGGCTGACAGAACACAAGCATCGTGCCTCCGACATTTCCGTGTTAGTCGAGACGAAAAAGTATAGTAAAAGACCCGCTGTCTTTGTTTGCAGTTATCTACTGAGAAGGTAAAAACACATCCACTTCTTAAAGTGTTAATTGTATTCTTATTTTATGATTTGTTGTATGAATTTATGCATTGTGTTTTGTGTAGGAAAATATATTTGCAGTTTCCTCCAAACATGTGTGACTCGATTAGGCTTCAAGGCTGAAGTCTAAAGTTCATTGTACATAAATTAATTGTAATCTTTTAACTTTTAATTTATAAATCTTTAATTCATTTTATGATGCAGAACGTCTGTGCACGTTGCGGAATTTTCTTGATAATTCAAATTCATTTTTTGTGCTTAATTCCATTTATGATTTGTGAAACGCACATGCGTTAATTTTGAATTATAACTGATTTTTCTCTATATGAATTCCATTTTGTATTAACGTAAACGTTTGGGAATTCATACGGCATGTAAATGTTAAATTGTAACACACATGTGGATTATATTGTATCTTTCTTATAAATGAAGTTATATTGTAAACACACAATATGTCAAGGATAAAGCTATGCATTCTATTGTGACCACGTGTTTGGATTGTGAACATTAAAGCAATCAGCTCATAGGGAATCGATCTATTTCCAGAGCGGGCTTTTACACCAGGTTATTCCTTTGGTTATGCTACCATTGGTCTGTTTCGTCGATTTTGGCTTGCTTGCTGTGACAAGTACCGCCTGTTTGTATCTCGGTGATACACGATTCACAAGTACCCCCTCAGTGATGCCTAAAAGTCAACTGATGACCGGCATAACCAAAGTCTGAGACCAGTACGCAGTGAACCCTTGTTGCATAGAACTATACTCCTGAAACTGCATTGAACTGTGGAGAATATTGTTGGCAACGATTACTCAGAAACAGCTAAGTAAACTGTTCTAATAATTCGAGCTATCATCAGCATTGGTAGAATTCCTAACACGTATAATAATAACGTAGCTTTTGAGACCTGCGTTGTCTCGTAATAATTAATTTGTTATTGTTATGAAGTGTTAACCTATTAAATCTTATCTTTTGTTAAGAACCTCTTATCGTAGTTAATTTATGCATGATATAGACCAATTCTCTAGCGGTTTGGATGGGGGCGAAAGGAGCTAAATGTGAGACGAATGCATAATAATTTAAGAGTATCTTAACGGTTTCCAAACCGAGCTATTGTACGCAAGTTTGTCTGTTCGAGAATCTGTTTGTCTCTACTACAAGATGCATTTTCATGGGAAGCGAAAGATGAATTTGAGCAACCAGTCTGTTTAGGATAACGAGGAGAAATTAATTTAAATTGTTAAATTAAGATTCTATAAATTCCTAAGCAGGGTCTATAAATAAAAACTGGACACGTAACAACCATCCTAATATGACTTTAAAAGAAAACCTGTTATTACTTGTCTAATGTTTAAATGTATACACACAAGTTCTGTTATTACTTGTCTAATGTTTAAATGTATACACACAAGTTCTGTTATTACTTGTCTAATGTTTAAATGTATACACACCAGTTCTGTTATTACTTGTCTAATGTTTAAATGTATACACACCAGTTCTGTTATTACTTGTCTAATGTTTAAATGTATACACACCAGTTCTGTTATTACTTGTCTAATGTTTAAATGTATACACACAAGTTCTGTTATTACTTGTCTAATGTTTAAATGTATACACACAAGTTCTGTTATTACTTGTCTAATGTTTAAATGTATACACACAAGTTCTGTTATTACTTGTCTAATGTTTAAATGTATACACACCAGTTCTGTTATTACTTGTCTAATGTTTAAATGTATACACACCAGTTCTGTTATTACTTGTCTAATGTTTCAATGTGACTCGCGTAAGGTACGCATATCACCCGTATCATAGATAAACTAGCTAGTGCTGGCTGTACGCTAATGAAAATATGAGAATAAAATTCTGTTGTCAGCCCATCCAGCGCTGGAAATTTGTTGTTACACATATTCTTAAGGGCATTATGAATTTGAGCTTTCGAAAAAAAATCCACAAATTCATTTATAATTTTAGCTTTGGATCTAAGTAATTCAGTTTTTAATGTTGATTATTTCATTTTAAATTTTAGCTTTGTATCTACGTAATTCACTTTTTAATGTTGAGTATTCCATTTTAAATTTTAGCTTTGGATCTAAGTAATTAAGTTTTTAATGTTGATTATTCCATGTATAATTTTAGCTTTGGATCTAAACGATTCAGTTTTTAATGTTGATTGTATCATTCATAATTTACCTTTGGACTGAAGCAATTCAGTTTTCAAGACGTACTTGGTGAGTTTTTCTTCATTGTCTAATTGTTGTGCTCTTGATCTAATTTGTCATGTGCAAGCTAGTATATTTTTTTATATCATTAAATTTTCATTGATATTTCCTACCATTTGTTTAAATACGTACTTTGCTTCTTTCGCCTCGCTTTTACAGCAAGTCATTACGTCTTCATTGCTAATTTAACACTACCCCACTAGTTTTTAATTCTTCATTGCTACTTTAACACTACCCCACCAGTCTTTACGTCTTCATTGCTACTTTAACACCACCCCACCGATCATTACGTCTTCATTGCTACTTTAACAGAACACCACCAGTCATTACGTCTTCATTGCTAATTTAACACTACCCCTTCCAGAAACTTGCTGCTGATTTTGATATCTTGTCATCACCGTTTACAACTGACTTTGAAAAGGCGCCGGATGCTCTACAGCTGGAACTGATTGATCTGCAGTGTGACTCTACCCTGAAAGAGAAATTCCAATCTAAAAGCATTGACAAATTGTATGCGTCACTGAATGAGTCCAAGTTTGCCAACCTGAGAAAGATGGCCATGAAAATACTTGTTCTGTTCGGGTCTACATACTTTTGCGAACAAACATTTTCGATCATGAACATTAACAAGACAAAGCTGCGTTCCAATCTAACTGATGATTTTCTACGTCCGACATGCAGCCAGAGTTCAAACAACTTGTTGAAAACTATGATCGACCACAGATGTCTCATTGACTTCAGCAGCTATTGAAGTACATTACGTTAAATTCATTAAATACTATTTTTGGTCTCTATGCTTTAAGTTTACAAGTTTAAAGTTTAACATTAAATACGATTTATTCCTTGCATAGGTGGATAAATACGCGATTAAGGTATTGATTTAGTAATCCGGCCCGCCAAGAACTTCATTTTCCCATACCCGGCCCGCCGACTGGAGAAGTTGCCCACCCCTGTTCTAGTGTATGTCGTACATCGAGCTCTCTCTCACTTGTTGAGTATAAGTTAAATTAATTTTTCTCGTTTATTGAGTTAAAACCTTATACTTCGTAATTCATATTCTTAAATACTGATCATAGACACTGAACTAACATATACAAACACACACACACACACACACACACACACACACACACACACACACACACACACACACACACTCACTCACTCACTCACTCACTCACACACACACACACACACACACACACACACACACACAACCACACACAACTCAGTAATGATAAACCTGTGAACTGTTATTGCAATGAAATTACAAATGTGTCTACTTACTTCTCTTGGTCAGAGTTGAAATGAAATGTAAAAAGTTCGTGTCAGCATGTCAGAGTTACACAATGATTACACGAGAAAATGATTTGCCTGACACCGTCAGGAGCTATTCAATCTCAGTAAATGTATATGCTATTAATAGTGTTCAAGTAGAGAACCGGTTCTTAATAATTTTTTTTCTTTCAAACTATTTGTACAGCGTACCAGTGCTTTCTCTGTGTGACGTCAACTTTTCCTTTTGACTGAGTGCATTTACACTGCGGATACGGTCTGACTGTTTTGAATGAGTTCAAAAACCAAGGGTATATTGTTGTTGTTGTATCGTTAACTACCTTTGCTCCACATTTCGAGTGCTTGTATCGCTGCGACTGTTGTAGGCCCAATTTGTTGTTGTTGTAGTCCTCTTATTTTATTTTGTTGTAGTAGGTCCTCTTATTTATTTTGTTGTTGTTGTTGTAGGCCCTCTTTTGTAGTTGCTCTTGTTTTAGATCCTGTTATTTATTTTGTTGTTGTAGGTCCTATTATTTATTTTGTTTTTGTTGTAGGTTCTCTTTGTAGTTCTTGTTGTAGGTTCGATTAATTATTTTGTGTTTTTGTAGGTCCTCTTTTGTAGTTGTTTTTGTTGTATGTCCTATTATTTATTTTGTTTTTGTTGTAGGTCCTATTAATTATTTATTTCGTTGTTGTAGGTCATCTTATTTATTTATTTTGTTGTTGTTCTTGTTAATTGTTTACAATATTGTCTGATAGTCGTATGAGGAATTGGTATGGTATTCTCTCTTGTCCTTGAGATGTGTTCTTTTTATGTTTTATTGTGTTTGACTTCTGCTACTGTAAAAGTGAGTTTATTTTTGATGGGTCTTCTTGCTTGGGATTTTTTCCTAATGTTTGTTTATGACTTCTTGAAGGTTTTGGTTTTGATTGAATGTGTCTGGTAATGATTTTGCCTTTTCTTTCTCCGAGGTGGTTTGTGTTTTTGTTTGTGGTTGGGTTAAGATGGGAGGGGTGGTCGTGCACTTTTCCTCCCCTCTACCCATTATTTGTTTTATTTAGCCCAAGATTTGTTTGACTGTGTCGTTTTTGTTTAGTTTGCTTTTTCCCCCAGGAGGTTTTCCTGACTATTTTAATTTGTTTTAAGTAATGTGTGTTTATATTATGGTAGTTTTTTTTCAGATTTAATTGTTTAATTGTCTTCTGTGTTCCCTGAGTGCTTTTTATCTTTCTTGTTTGATGCGTTCTAATTGTGGTTCCACCAAGGGGTGAGGGGAGCTGATGGGCATGGTAGAGTGAGGGGGGAAACCAAGTTTGCTGCTTTGCTGATTACATTTATTAAGTTGGTAGCCTATGCGTCTGTGTTTTATGATGGGGAATTTTCCCATATATTTTATATATAAATTTTCATTGTTGCATTTAAATTGAACGTTATTGTAATTTGAATGACACGTGTGTATTGCATCATGTTGGTTTAGAAGTGAGGTCCTGAACAAATGAGTTGTGCATGGTGGTAGAGTTACTGACCAGTATTTGATGTTTGCGTCAGATAGGTAATCGAGTGGTTGTTGTTTAAATGTGTGTGATCAATGGCCGATAAGCGTGGCGAGAGATTAATGTGTGGCGTATGTGTGTTTTGGGGTATACAATGGAAGTGTTGTTAACTAGATTGGTGCATGCAGTTAAAAACTGTTAGAAAGCCATAATCGTATTAGCACTAAGTAATTGCCAGATTGAAAGCATGTCTAACAGACGCAGGTGTGATTTCAAGGGTGATAGTGAATTTTGCCAGCACTCATTTCTGCAATCTTCTCTTTGGGTGAACAATTGGAAATTGGGTCCTTCCCTAGTGGGTCGTATATGCAGAGTAAAACCCTTGGCTGAATAAGGTAAAAGTTTCTTTGTATTGTTGCCTTGCTTTGTGGCTGTTTGCCCTTTTTGCTGTTGACTGTTTGGCAGTTTAGCATTTTTTGCTCTTCCTGCTTTTATTTGTTTCAGGCTTGGGCTGTTTTGTTCCTGACCTGATTGCACTTTGATTTAATATGATGTCATGGTCTGTGCAGAGTCTGCCATACTATTTATGTCACTCCAGTGCATAAGTGTTGCTGGCGAACGTGACTACAGTGTAGCGAACTTGCCTTGGATGAATTCTGTTACTTATTTTTCTTGTTAACTTTTCTTTTATTAAATCTCTTGTTATTATTTTAAACATGCATTTGTTAGCGAAGTAATTTCGGTTGTTTGTTTTCGTAGTCCGAAGTGATATAATCTAATGATTATGTCTTGTCCTCTGTTCGTCTATTTATAATCGTCTTATATATTTATTCATAAACATTGATTCTCAGTTAAATCTGAGTGAGGGCCAGAGCCAAACCTGGCGGCGTACCAGTACATCAGCATAACAATTGCAGATACATATCTAACCAGTGACCCATACTCTGCATCGGCACTTGTAGATGTCTTGTATCATAACTAATTACACATATTTGACATAATTCATTATTACAAAGTCACCCCAGGGTACAGTGTCGACAGTCTGTGCTTTTGTGTGTTAGTTGTTGTTCTGTGTTAGTTCTAGGTTGTGTTGGAAGGTTTCCCTATTGCCTTTGGACATGTGCCATGTTGGGCTTGAGTGTGTATAACTGGTGTATTTTTGTTTTGGTGTTGAGTTCTAGTATGACGGGGAATTGGGTGGTCGCTGGTGTAGTTTTCATTATCTGTTGTGATTGTGGTATCTAGTGTGAGGTGAGGGGTCATTAGTGTAATGTCGAGGGTGGTTTGGAGTCTCGTGGGTTCGGGGTGACTAAAAAAGTTAGTTTTTTTCCCGTTAGCCAGTCGAGTAGTAATTGTCCTTCTTTGTTTTTTTCCATTGGACCAACATGGGTGTACTGAGTCGCCTACGATTATATGGTTTGGATAGAGTGAAATGTTTTTTAGTCCTTTGTTTGATTTAAGTGATTGTGGTTAGAAGTACGTGTTGGTGAAGTGTAGGTGATTTTTGTTTGTTAGTGCAATTGTTAGATGTGAAGCTGTTTTATATAAGGGTGTAGTTTAAGTTGTTTTGCTGAGGCAGGCAAGTCCTCCACTGTATATGGCTTCCTTTATTGTGGCTCCTACCTGGGCTGAGGTGTATTGTTCTATTTTTATTTGAATGTTTCCTTTATCGTGGCTCCTACCTGGGCTGAAGTGTATTGGTGTATTTTTATTTGAATGTTTCCTTTATCGTGGCTCCTACCTGGGCTGAGGTGTATTGTTGTATTTGTATTTCTTTGTTTTCTGGGATTCTGGTTTTCTGTAGGCATATTATGTCGGGTTTGTTTTCTTTTATTTTGCAGTATATGTGTGATGTTTTGTTTCCTATTTTGTTGCTGTTCCATGATATAATTTTTAGTTGTGTCATGTGTGTGTTTGCTGGGGTAGGACTTTTGGGATCGTGGCCATTATGTTTGTGTGTGTGCGTGTGTGAAGGAGGATAGTATCTGAAAATATTTTTTTGGTCTTTTGTTTGATATTTTATCGGTCTATATCTGACGGCTAGTTTTCTGGGACGAATCATTCATCGGTGGGGTGGGGTGGGTAGAGAGAATAGTGAGGGTCGTGACTGTTTTCCGATGTCGTATTTGTCAAGAAGGGGTCGGGGTTCCGGGGGGTGTCGTGGTGGGGCGTGTAGGGGTGTATGTCTGTTCTCTACTGTTAAGGTTGGGGGGATGGGGATGGGTTCGTGGGTGGGTGTGTCTGTCTTTTGTTGTTGGTGCTATCTTTCGTGGTGGAGCTGGTGCGCTTGGGTGGGGTTGGGAGTAGTGTGATAGTCGAGTTGGGAGTAGTGTGATGAGTGTGTTGTTTTGGGAGGAGATGTGCTTGCTGTAATGTTTTCGTGTCTTTTTCTGTTCGCGTTGGAGTAGGGTATTGTGGTGGTGGTGTGTGTGTGGTTTGTTGTGTGGTCTTGATTGGAATGAAGAGAGGTTAGTGGGTTGGGTTCTTTCGTTGTTTGTTTCGACCAGGGTGAGAGGAGGGCTTGTGGGGTTTTTTGTTGTTTTTTTTTCTGTCTCTGGTTGAGGGGTTGCTGTGGGGATGTGACTTACTGGCGGCTAACTTGTCTGAGGGGGGTAGGGAGTTCTGTTTGCTTTTGTCCGAGTTGTCGGGGGTGGGGAGGTTTGTGTAATGTTTTCAATGTATGGTGTTCGGTTGTGGGGAAGAGGTGTTGGTGGGTAGGGCTGATTGTTGTCCACTGTCGGTTAACGTATCTGTGTGGTTGATAGGTTCCGTTTGTTTTTTGTCTGAATTGTCTGAGGGTGGGTCAGTTGGTGGCTGCTGTTTGGTGCTAGAAATTGAGTGGCAATGGAGGTATGATTTGGAGGAGTTGGGGTTTGGTGCTTAGCGTCGTCTGTGAAGGTGCGGTGCGTTGTCCGTTGAGGGGAGAGATTAGTAGTGATATGGAAGGTAGATATTTTGAGTAGGCGTGAGGGTGGAGGTGGGTGTTAACGTAGTAGGTGTGTTCCGTTCACTAAGTGAGGTGTACTTGTTATATTCCATGGGGATTCGGAAGGAGTGTCTTGTTTTGTTGTTCTTGATATTTTATCAGGTTTAATTAATGGGTAGTTACTTGACTACAGTTATATTTAGTGACGTATTTCCTCGTGAGTTGCACCTCACACAGGGATTTTCAATTATTTTTATTTTGGGCAATGTGGATCTTGGCTGTATGGGCATGTTGTCTCTTCCATACATGCAGGTTGTAGGTGGTCTAGTTGGTGGCAGATGTGGTAGATGATGAGAGGTGTTGATTGGAATTTGTAGTGTTGGCTGAAGTACAGGGTGTTGGGCGGAGTTGAACTTGTGGTGTGTATGGTGAATAGCGTAGTGTTGGCTGAAGTACAGGGTGTTGTGCGGAGTTGACTTTGTGGTGTGTATGACGAATAGCGTAGTGTTAGATATTGTACTGAACTTTGTGACGGTGACTGACAGGTTGTGTTTGGCTCGTGTCCTCTCTAATATCTTTATTGCTGTCTCCTCTAGGTGTGGTTGGTCTAGGCCTAGGGGATTTGGTGGTTTACGTAAGGGACTTAATGCAATTGTTGTGGAGTGGCTTGATGGTTGGTAGAGGATGGGGTGTATGCTGGTGTTTTTAATGTTTTCGATGTTGGATAGTAGTAGCTAAGTGTATTAACACTGACGATTTAGATTGGTTTAGCTGAGTGTCTTGACTATTGGTAAGAGATATCCTAATGGAATGTGTAATCACATATTTTTGTTCTTGTATGAATTTGTATTTGTGTGTGAAGTTGCGTTTCTGTGAGTGGCATGTATTTTGAGTGACCTTAGTTTATATTACATATCTTACAACAATCACATTGTTTAATTAAACATGAAACAGGTGACACAAAAGACACATTGTTTAATTAAACATGAAACAGGTGACACAAAAGACACATTGTTTAATTAAACATGAAACCGGTGACACAAAAGACACATTGTTTAATGAAACATGAAACAGGTGACACAAAAGACACATTGTTTAATGAAACAGGTGACACAAAAGACACATTGTTTAATTAAACATGAAACAGGTGACACAAAAGACACATTGATTAATGAAACATGAAACAGGTGACACAAAAGACACATTGTTTAATTAAACATGAAACAGGTGACACAAAAGACACATTGATTAATTAAACATGAAACAGTTGGCACAAAAGACACACGCTTTCATTAAACATGATACAGTTGTGTGTATGGTCTCCATGAGTGACGAAAGTAGTTCAATAGAGTCTATGCGCTCCTGAGACTTTTGCAATTCAACGAGACATACTGTGTGTATGTGTGTGTGAGAGAGAAAGAGGTTAACGCAATGTGATCCAATATTGTACAAGTCTGGTCCACACCTAGATAGGAGAAAGGGCACACCATTTTGACGTTCATTAGAGCGTGACATGCTTGCATTCTCGACTTCAGCAAATTTCAAACCGTGATTAAACAATACTTCCGTTTTGAGGTGTCTCGTGCCTTACAAGCTAAAACATGATGCTGCGAAATAAACTGATTTTGCAGACACATGACGTAATGCTGTAACTAGTGCTTTTGAATTGCAAGAAGTAATGCTGTAACTAGTGCTTTTGCAGACGTGACGTAATGCTGCAACTAGTGCTTTTGAAGACACGTGACGTAATGCTGTAACTAATGCTTTTGAAGACATAAGAAGTAATGCTGTAATTAGTGCTTTTGCAGACACATGATGTAATGCTGTAACTAGTGCTTTTGCAGACATATAACGTATGCTGTAACTAGTGATTTTGCAGACATGTGACGTAGTGCTGTAACTAGTGCTTTTTAAGACACAAGAAGTAATGCTGTAACTAGTGCTTTTGCAGACATGTGACGTAATGCTGTAACTTGTGCTTTTGCAGACACATAACTTATGCTGTAACTAGTGCTTTTGCAGACGCATAATGTATTGCTGTAACTAGTACTTTTGAAGACATGACATGACATAATGATGTAACTAGTGTTTCTGCAAATTTATGACGTAATGTTGTAACTAGTGGTTTCGTAGATATAATTTTATAGTTAGTATTATACGGTGCAATATAATGTGTAATAGGCCACAATGTAGTAAGTGATGCTGTAAGAATTATAATAACACATTGTGTAGTAACTACATTACTTACTTACTACACTTTATCATATCATATATCGGAAGACACTAGTTACTTAATGTTATATTACACATCCAAAACATGTTAATGCATAGTTTCATTTTGTACTTCATATAAGACAAGCTTGTACAGTTTGTCTTGTTAGGTATAATATTTCATGTGAAGTTAATAGTGTCTGTGGGTGTATAATGTGTCATTGTGTACTAGTAACAAATATATTAAGGTATATAACCGTTACTGTGTTCTAGTAAATGTATTAGGGTGTATAATGTGTATTACGCTGGTAATAATTGTATTAGTGTACACATGTTGTGTACTAGTAACAAGTGGGTTATTATAAGGTGCCATTGTGTGCTAGTAACAAGTGTATTAGGATACATAAGGTCATTGTATAGTCTATTATTACGGTGTATAAGGTCATTGAATAGTCAATAACTAGTTTACGAGGAACAATATGACCTTGTATAATAAACGTCATTAAGAAATTAACCGTTCAGAAACAACATGTATACTCTCCAAATATTTTGAAACAAATCCTCCAACTAGAAATTGTTTTCATGCTATTAATAGCACATACTCAAGCTGCATTTGGTATTCTATGACCTTTGAACATTAACAAAAAAAATACACCTTGATCCAATATGCATAATGTTTGTGCTAAATGCGTCACTACCAGACTGCAATGAATATGACACATCTAAAGCACTAGGCCACCATAGGTCAAGGCCAAGCAAGAGGAAAGCTATTTTGGATTATATGTTTCATGAGTTATCTATAAAGGACTATCCTTCTTACACTTTTCTTATTTCACACCGGTTTTTCAATGCCCATTAATTGTACCAAAGTGTTTTTACTCTCCGTTCTGCGTTAGTTTTATGTTAGGTTGCAAAATATTTTAATTCTCAGTTTTATGTCATTTGACAATAGGTTTTAATTCTCAGTTTTATGTCATTTGACAATAGGCTTTAATTCTCAGTTATATGTCATTTGACAATAGGTTTTAAATCTCAGTTTTATGTCATTTGACTATAGGTTTTAATTCTCAGTTTTATGTTTTGGTAATATGTGTTGTATTTTCAGTTGTATGCCATGTAATATTTAAATTCTCATTTTTTTATTAAGTGGCAATGAAAGTTTGCATTCTCATTTCTGTATCAATCGGCTCGATAATCATGATCATAGTACCAACATTGACGTATATCCGGAACGTGTAGCATAATCTTAATTCATTAATGTAACAATACGTCGTATATCCGGAACATGTAGCGTAATGTTAATTCATTAATGTAACAATGACGTATATCCGGAACGTGTAGCGTAATATTAATTCATTAATGTAACAATGACGTATATCCGGAACGTGTAGCGTAATGTTAATTCATTAATGTAACAATGACGTATATCCGGAACGTGTAGCGTAATGTTAATTCATTAATGTAACAATGACGTATATCCGGAACGTGTAGCGTAATGTTAATTCATTAATAGTAGTCGATAGGACCAAGACCAAGATAAGTAAAGTCTGACCTTGCTTGTTGCACAATTAAAGTACAGATTGGCCAATCTAAGAGACAGACCATTGCAACCTGTCAAGGAAATTAAATACCAATAACATTTTCGTATTCTGAAAATTGACCTCAAACATTTCCATGAAAAACACGCTTTGATAATTTCAAGACTAATTAAAAACAGAGGTGAAAAACACGATTTGATAATTTCAAGATTGTAATTAAAAACAAACAGAAGAGCTGTAGAGAACACGGTGTGATGTCTTAAGACACTGTCGTCATTCTCTCTGACGTCAATATTGAGTATTTGGTGTCCCGTTGTCCAGCATCACACACAGTACAAAGGTGAAAGGAAATCAGCAGGACACAGTATAGAATTCACTTATCTCACATTTCTATGGTGATCTTCTCAAGTGTAGTGTGTGTGCTGTCATTTTATTACCAATATGTTTCAAGGAGCTATGCCTCAGTCTGTCTTGGAGGCTTATATTACGTATCGGTCCATTAAAATTTAAAACAAGAGATGAAAATCAGAATTTGTTTGTAAGTGTACAAGAAATGATTTAGAAACAAAATAAAACAAGAAATGAAAATTAGAATTTGTTTGTAAGTGTACAAGAAATGATTTAGAAACAAAATAAAAACGTAAATCATTATAATGGAAAGGACTCGTTAGAAAATGGATTTTATTCACCTTGTCTTTGGAAATACCGCCTGAAAGGTCTGAGAGGCCAGTTATGCATTATACCGCCTGAAACATCTGAGAGGCCAATTATGCATTATACCGCCTGAAACATCTGAGAGGCCAATTATGCATTATACCGCCTGAAACATCTTAGAGGCCAAATATGCATTATACCGCCTGAAACATCTTAGAGGCCAAATATGCATTATACCGCCTGACAGGTCTGATAGGCCAGTTATGCATTATACCGCCTGACAGGTCTGATAGGCCAATTATGCATTATACCACCTGAAAAGATCTGAGAGGCCAATTATGCATTATACCGCCTGAAAAGGTCTGAGAGGCCAATTATGCATTATACCGCCTGAAAAGGTCTGAGAGGCCAATTATGCATTATACCGCTTGAAAAGTCCGAGGGGCCAATTATGCATTATACCGCTTGAAAAGTCCGAGAGGCCAATTATGCATTATACCGCCTGAAAAGTCCGAGAGGCCAATTATGCACTATGCACTAGAAAAGATATTCACATCAATAATAGAAATCCATAAAAAATGTATAGTATGCCCTACACCAAGCCGTTCTGTATACCCAACATTTGACGGTATTTGAACAATAAAAATATGAAGATCGAATATTTTATTACTATTGTTCCGTCTATCGATCTATCTATCTATCTATCCGCTTAGTCTTGCCGACCGTTGGGGCACCACTGGTGAACTGTCAACCAGTTTCCTCCATTCCATTCTGTTCTATACTAATCTTACTGTATCGCTCACCTTCAGTCCTGTCCACTCTGAGATGTTATCTTCCCATTTTTTTCTGTGTCTTCCTCTCCTTTGCCCTCCTTGCACAGTACCTTGCATGATTATCTTGGCAATTGCATACTATATTACGCACAATACCAATTCTTTTTACTAGTGCTAAACAGATTATAATATTGATATTTGTGTCTTTATACCTTAAGTTCTGATGTACTAATTTAGAAAAAAATGCTAATGCAAAAGTTAACGTGATAAGAATCTGATACAATAATAACTATTTATTTCATTTGCACAATACGCTATATTAAATACTTCATAAAACAAGCTCTCGAGACATTTGTTCGTTCTTGCTTATTTATACTATACAGTTGTAAATCCATTTTATTTAAACTATACAGTTCTAAATCCATTTTATTTAACGTTTACAGCAATGCATGCATTTTATTTGAACTATACATTGTAGATCTATTTTATTTAAACTATGCAGTTGTAGATCCACACTATCTATACAGCAGTTCATGCATTTTACCTGAAATAACAGTTGTAAATCCATTTTCTTTGAACCATACAGTTGGAAAACCATTTTATTTAAACTATACAGCTGTAATAACTTAATTTTATGTGAATTGTACTGCTACGTATCAATTTTACTTGAGCTTTAAAGCTGTATGACCATTTTGTTTAAAGTATGCACTGTAAATCCATTTTATCTGACCTATACAGTTGTAAATCCACTTTAATTAAACTATACAGAAATACATCCATTTTATTTGAACTTTACAGTTGTAAATCCATTTTTTTAAAGCAGTGAATCAATTTGACTTCTGTTTAACTCATGCAGTTTGTTATCAGTACGTCATTTATTTAGAAAAATGAGTAAATCGTTTTCGCTTCACTATTTTGTTAGTAAATTGCTATTCTCATGTGTCACTTATTTAAAATTCCTATGATGGAGGGAAAGAATAGGACACATGAACGAAATAGGTGTATTTGAGGTCATGAGGTTAGTAGTGTGTAGATATGTCATAACGGAAAGACTGTTATGTCACATATTAGCGACTGTAACTTGAATGAAGGGCTGGAGGTGTACTGACTTCGCAATAAGATTCATTCATAAAATATGGATGTTATCATAGCTAGCTGTTTCAAGATATGTAGGTATAATAATAATTTACCGGGAATATATGATCAGAGAAGAAAATAAGCGATAATACAAGTATTCGTCACGATCTGGATCCAGCCAGCAAGGAAAACAGTGAGCTATTAAAAAGACAGAAAATTGAATATGTTGCCCACAAAGAAAACAGTGGACAATGAAACAGAAATGTGAATATGCTGCTAGAATTGGAAGATTAAAGAAATTAACATAATAGTTCTTCAATCTGCTCTTAGTCACTTCGATCAAGCACATATCTCGACAATGTCTGAAAATAATTTTGAGTCAGTTAAATAGCAAACACCCAGGTTTAAGAATTTACATTTACTCAGAAATCTATATCAAGAAATAAATTTATTTAAGCTGAAGTCATGGAAAGAAATATCTCAAGAAATAAATCAATAGTGGAGTGAAGTTATGGAAAGTAGAGAAAATATGTGTACTGAAATAAATCCAGATAACTACGAAATTATGAACTTACTTCCTAATTCCGTCTTTCACAGAAATATTTTGTGTGTTTTGTAGAATGTAAATCGTACTTACTACATCTTGTGCAAATAGCTGACGTGATGTTACTTCAATAAACTTACAACAAGACACACACTAACTTACAGGAAAACACACACTAACTTACAAGAAAACACACACTAACTTACAAGAAAACACACACTAACTTACAGGAAAACACACACTAACTTACAGAAAAACACACTAACTTACAGAAACACACACTAACTTACAGGAAAACACACACTAACTTACAAGAAAACACACACTAACTTACAGAAAAACACACTAACTTACAGAAACACACACTAACTTACAGGAAAACACACACTAACTTACAAGAAAACACACACTAACTTACAAGAAAACACACACTAACTTACAACAAGACACATTAACTTAGAGCAAGACACACAATAACTACAGTAATACACACACTAACTTACATCAAGACAAACACGAACTAACAGGATGACACACACTAACTTACACACATACTTGTATTGATGCAGTACTGGGGACTCGATAAACGGTTCGTTGGACTGGGGACTCTATTTAAGGACATGAGATATTTTCTTCTTTTTTTTTCAAAATTCTATAAAAGGAGATCCAGAGGCTGGACATTCAAAAGAAAAAATACTTATTTGTTTCGATTTCTTTTTGTTCTTAAATTCAACACTGGGGACCAAGCATTGAGTTACGGGGGACCTCGCTGGGATATTTTATGTCAATGATACACACGACCCTACAAACACAAATAATGAGAACTTAAACCGTTTTTATTTTTTTTATGCATCGTATCATAGGAGATATAAAAAACAGTTTAGAGTTAGCAGTAAAAATTGTAGAAAAATTATATTTAACGAATTATAGCACTATAATCTGAAAAAACATATTTTAAGCTAAACCTTGTAAATGAGTTTTCTGCCAAACATAATTCCTAGTAGACCATCCTATTATGACTTGAAGTTTAAATAAAAAACTTATTTTTATCATTCCTATTTCAAGTTTCATTCATTCCTACTGTAGCTAAAAATAGAAACAAATCATAGATCGGATAAAACGATTACTGATATTTGAAACGTTCAATTGATACGAAAGTTAAAAATGAAATAAATTGTAACATTTAATTGTTTTAGTTTGTAACAAATACTAATATATATATATTTACTAAATTGTACTCGCACTAATTAATAGTTTACATATTTTAATTACAAAAATGAATAGCTTGTTCGTTATTCATTGCAAGCGAGTAAAATTTTCTGAAGTGGCTGGAATTAGGTTTACTAAAAACACAAGTTATACAATTTATCCATCTATCTGTATGTCTGTCTGTGTACCCATCCAGCAATCCGTCCGTCCGTCTGCATGTTTAGCTGTTTGTCTTTCTATCCATCCATCCAACCATCCGTCTGTCCGTCCAGTATCAACCATTCCTTTCAATGATAGAATTATTTGTTATAAGAGTGAAACCACATGCTGAAATCTAACGTAAAATATGACAAATGTCTAAATATGTACCAATCCATGTAACAAAATATCTTTGTTATATTCCCCATCCAACGCATGCGTGAAACATTCATTACAAGAATGAAACGTGTGCTTCGAGTATAAAGATTCGATTCTTTATATTAGTTTTTCGGAACAAATTAATCGCTCTAAAGATCTCACTTAAAATATAATAACAATCACTATAAAGAAGATCTGACTTAAAATGTAAGAACAATCTCTATAAAGATCTCACTTAAAATGTAAGAACAATAATGCAAAATGCAATTAACTGTCTGTGGCGGACATTTTGTAAATTTTCCTATTGCTTTTTCTAAACTTAATTATTATATACATTGTTAAATGTCAAAGAGACCTGACGTTGGGTACTGCTTATGCTGATATTTTTAAGCGTCAAAGTTAGTAGTAAGCAACTCACGCAAAGAATGTGCTAGACTTGCTGATGTAATCTAAACCGGTTTTAGATGGACGAGTAGTTTTCATTATCTGATGGTTAAGATTTACAAGAACGAGACCAGCCAATGGGCTGAGATCAAAGTTTACCTGTTGAAAAGAATGTATTTT
Organism: Sinotaia quadrata; assembly: GCA_028829895.1. Lineage (NCBI taxonomy): Eukaryota > Metazoa > Mollusca > Gastropoda > Architaenioglossa > Viviparidae > Sinotaia > Sinotaia quadrata. Next base: position 137,987,354 of record CM054180.1, on the reverse strand, counting down.
CTAATCACTTTGAATATGGAGTGGCAGAGTCTGGTCATGAAAGACGGCCATTAGCTTAAATGGTGAGTTAATTGACTGATTGAGAGAGCATGTACTTAGAAATATTTCGTGCATTTTGCTATTGATATGTAATACATGTGTTTTACATAGAGATATTATTTGTTGACTATTATTTCTACAAATTGTGAACTATGATGCTTGTATGTAGTATGATAAACACTTGACACTGTTTCTAGTGAACTTGTTCGTAAACTATTATGTTGTATTTATTATGCTTTATGTGTGTATCAGGCAAATAAATACCGTTGTACTTGTAGGAAACTGTCTGTTGAGACTTAAATGTAAGAAAGAAAGGAGTTAAGAGATGAATAAAATGAAAACAGGATTTGTTCCCTGATTATATTTTACACGAAAGAATCAGCCCTTTTCTGTTCTTACTAGATCTCCCAGTTTACTGACTTATAAACCATTATGACCATGGTAATTCAAAACAGTCTCTGCCCTTAGTGTGTAAGTGTAAGAATTACACTGCACCCTGTTGATGTATGGTGGCAAAGTATGCTCTACTACATCGTGGAATTTCTGGTACAAGGATTACTGGAAATTGTTACATTGTTGTTCTGCTTTATGTACGGTGGCAAAGTATGCTCTACTACATTGTGGAAATTCTGGTACAAGGAAATTACTGGAAATTGTTACATTGTTGTTCTGCTTGAGGGGACTAATACAGCAGAGCACCCAGATTAGCCTCGAGAGAATAGTGGCTCACCAGTATTCTGCAACGTGCAAGAGAAATACGTAAAACTGACAATTCTATTGTGACTTTGTTAGGAAAGTGCACAAAGGACTATTGCAGCAATTGTCTAGACAAGGTATATACATGTACAAGTGAGTATCTTCAAAATCTCAATAACTCCATTTCTGTTTCCTGATAAGAATCACCTTGTGATTTATACTGACATTAAACTATTGAACTGTGTTAGGATATAAGCCTGTATAGTTATTGAAATTATTTGAACATGATTCATGGAAATATTGATGTCAAGCAATCTTTTTATTGTATTTATTATAAGTATATTTGATTGTTGATTTAATAAATTTATTGTAAAATTTATTTACCTTCTTACACATATTAATAACCTTATGTTGTTCAGATAGTGGCTCACTAAATCTAGATTAAAGACGGATTTATCTTCTCCTTTAGTAAATGTCTTTAATGTTCAGGAAGAGAGAAAACGTTTACAGCGCCTTCACATCCACCAAGTAAGAGAGACGAGTGGTGACTTCTGGAGAACTGTTAATAACAAATTAAGATTCTCATCACTTGTAATCAGTTTTGGATGATTAATTAATAATAATAATCGTAACTATTAACTAGGTGGCGTTGGCATCACACAAACTTTTATACAACTTTTATTGTTTAAATATTTTCTCACCAATTATTATCTCTGTAAAATTTCAACAAACAATTAAATACAAAGATTAAAATAACATTAATAAAAAAAAATATGAAAGCTTTCTCTTGATGCAGGAGACCAGACGACCGGCTACTTCACTAGTGTTACAGAGCAGTGAAGTATGTCTGGAACTAAGTGACAGTTATTTGTTATGGCAGTGAAGTATGTCTAGAACTGACAGTTATTTTGTTATAGAGCAGTGAAGTATGTCTAGAACTGACAGTTATTTTGTTATAGAGCAGTGAAGTATATCTAGAACTGACAGTTATTTTGTTATAGAGCAGTGAAGTATGTCTGGAACTAAGTGACAGTTATTTTGTTATAGCAGTGAAGTATGTCTGGAACTAAGTGACAGTTATTTGTTATGGCAGTGAAGTATGTCTAGAACTGACAGTTATTTTGTTATAGAGCAGTGAAGTAGGTCTAGAACTGACAGTTATTTTGTTATAGAACGGTGAAGTATGTCTAGAACTGACAGTTATTTTGTTATAGAGCAGTGAAGTATGTCTGGAACTAAGTGACAGTTATATAGCAGTGAAGTATGTCTGGAACTAAGTGACAGTTATTTTGAACAGAGCTGCCAGGCACGCTGCATGTTTGGTGTGGGTGGATTACCCTTTCCATGACTAATTTTATCCTTTCACGTACGACTTTGGAAATAATTTTATAGTCTCAGCTTAACAGTGATATTGGTCGAAAATATAATTTTCCATTTGGTCGCCATTTTCTTCATCTTTGTACAAGAGCCAAATACAAGACAATTTTCTGACTCACGTAAGGTACCCGTATCATAGATAAACTTTAGCCAGTATACACTATTGAAAAAGTGAGAATTAAATTCTTTTGTCAGTCCATCCGGCCCTGGAGATTTGTTGTTACACATATTCTAAAGAGCGTTATGAATTTCAGGTTTCGGTAAAATTCCACAAATCCATCTGAAATTGAATCTGTAGTTGTATAAACATCTCGTTTAATGTTTATTATTTCATTTATAATTTTACCTTTGGATCTAAGTAATTCAGTTTTTAATGTTGATTATAAATGTTACGTTTTGATCTAAGAAATTCAGTTTTTAATGATTTTTTCATTTATAATGTTACCTTTGGATCTAAGTAATTCAGTTTTTAATGTTGATTATTTCATTTATAATTTTACCTTTGGATCTATGCAATTCAGTTTTGGTATCTCTAAGGTGATGTTGAGGAGGATCATACAGGTCTAATTTGTATATCAGGGAAATTACAAAAGTACCCCTGATACTGATTTTAGTCTCTACATTGTTTATAAAACACGTATAGATCTTTTGCTTCACTATAAAATTGTACTTCATTATAATAGCATTGTATTGTACTTCATTATAGTATTTTACTTCGATGTAGTACTGTATTTCATTGTACTTCGTTATAGCATTGTACTTCGTTAAGCTATTGACTTCATTTTAGAATTAAACTATTAACTTCATTATAGCATTGTACTTCATTAAACTATTGACTTCATTATAGAATTGTACTTCATTAAACTATTAACTTCATTTTAGTATTGTACTTCACTGTATTGTTGTATTTCATTATGGTATTCTAGTTACCATTTTTTAAAATAGTTCGTTTACATGCTTTTAGTTGTTTGGATTGATATTTTGTATTTTTGTGTTGATAAATTCACTTTGCTCGTGCATCTGCTTTTTCATTGCCCTTTACGTCAATGCGTGTTGAACCCACTGTATTTATGTTTCATATATACACGTGTTCCCAACTGCTTTTTCATTGCCTTTTACGTCAATGTGTGATGAACCCACTTTATTTATGTTTCATATATACACGTGTTCCCAACTGAATTGGAGATTGGTGATTACATGAAGACATGTTCTTTTGAGGACTAGAAAAAAAAAAGTGTAGTCCATCTTATGAGATATTGCAAATTGCCTGAATTGTTTTCCCTGATGTTTCCACTTAAATATTGTCAAGCTAGATACATCAAGGATATGAGTAATAAGGAACTTAAACTAGTGATTTGTCAATCCTTTTATATTATTTTGTATTAATACGTTTCGTGGGGAACAAAAAAATATGTACAAACCATTTATCAAAAACAGAAAAGAAAAATCCATTAATTAATTTCAGAAACAGACTACGGCAGCATAAGCTAAACTAAAATCTTCATAAAAGAGAGGAAACTATACTGGTACAATTTACTTTTAACTTTAATGTCAAGAGTTACCTCCAATTATATTATCTAATAAATTTGCTCTAAGAGGAAACAAGAAACATCTTGAGCAATGGGAAATAATGCAGGGTGTACAAGCATCCGCACTTTAAAATAAGAGTTACTTCCTATTACCCATATCGTGAACAGTATTGTGAGTAAAGCTTTTCTCCCTGTGTATATTGTAAATTTAGCAAAATCAAAATCAAATATCAATTCCATAGTGTGATAATTCGTTCATGTCTGCTTTAGTTGACAGTTGCAGAATTGTTCATTTGCATTTTGATTCTTTTTCAAACAGTTGTCCTTGCAATTTCTTTCAAATTCACTTCTTTTTTTTTTTGTTTTAAACCTTTTTGATGCAGCAGTAAAACGTCGGAATTAGTGTTTCATGAGTGCGATTGCCAAGGTCAGTTAGCTTCAGATTGTAACCAATTGTATTTCGCTTCCCACCCCCACCCCTCAAAATGAAGACTAAGGGGTCTTCTGCACATTGATCAGAGGCTCATTTTAGTTCAATATTTTTTTTACAACTTGCACCATTAAAAAGAATTCTCCTTCTAGGTTATGCTGACAATATCTTCAAACGCACCCAAAGTGATGTGCGACTCATTTTGTAGTCTATGGATCAGTTCTAAATTTTCACGTTCCCAACTGAAAATATAATCTCTACAATTATATTACATTATGCATATTTTTTCCCCAAATTTCTGACATAAGAAATTCCCTTAAGAAACACTCCAACATTTAATACAATACATATGTATTGTTCAAATTATACATCTTAGTGTGCACGTACATACACAACACACACACACACACGCAAAGCATCAGGAAGAGAGATTTATAGATCTGAACAAATTTATTTATATTTGTTTACAAATTGTTTATTACATTTGCAAAAACAAATTTGAAAAACACTAGACAGAATTTATGTACAAACACAAAGTAAAATAACAAAATTATTCCTGAAAATGTTATATGGGATAAATGATTACAGGCTTAAATGAATACACACAGTGACACACACAAATAAAGTAATAACCAAAAAAGTCAACTTTGAACAATTATGACTACCAAGTGCATAAATAAATATCCCCTTTAATTACAAAATGAACTCAAAGTGTATTCCTTAAAGATTTATTAAAAATATAATTTTTAAGAAAACTTATCTGATGTAAGAGTAAAAACGTATTCATTGCTCCTACATAACAATCTTTGTGATGTTACTTTTATTACATAACAATCTTTGTGATGTTACTTTTATTTCATAACAATCCATGTGATGTTAGTAATTTGTTACCTTTATTTCATAACAATCTTTGTGATGTTATATTTTATTACATAAAAATCTTTGTCACGTTACTTTTATTACATGACAATCTTTGTGATGTTACTTTTTATTACATAACAATCTGTGATGTTACTTTTATTTCATAAAGAAAATATACATAAACAAAATACATCTACAATATGCAATAGTAATACCAACAAACTTTTCAATTGAACACTAAGCAACAATCCTAAGTTATAATGGTGAGAAAGGTTTTATTACATATCTTTCATGTACAAAATACATAATACTTATGTAAAATATTTATATGACATTGACAAAACAAAATACATAATACTTATGTAAAATATTTATATGTCACTGACAAAACAAAATACATAATGCTTATGTAAAATATTTATATGACACTGACAAAACAAAATACATAATGCTTATGTAAAATATTTATATGTCACTGACAAAACAAAATACATAATGCTTATGTAAAATATTTATTTGACATTGACAAAACAAAATACATAATACTTATAAGATATATAAAATATTTATATGACACTGACAAAATTAGGCACTAATCCCAAATCACAATGCTGAGTAAAAAGTTCATTTCACATGGACAAGATGCAAATATACACAAATAACAGATCAGACTGATAAAACTAAGTAGTAGTCTCAAAATATCATGCTACAAAAAATAAATAAATAAATAAAACGAAGCATTGGTCTCAATATATCATGCCATAAAAAATAAATAAATAAAAATAAGAAAAGTATAGGTAACAATCTGTTTCAGTCTAAGTGCAAAGCTACCCATAATTCATGGACAGATATATCAACTGTTTTGAAAAGGCAGATTAATACAAAATACCCCAAACAAAAATATACATTTTACTGTCATTAAAAGTAACTAATTCATATATAATTAAAGTTGTTATGAAATACAAGTATATACTAAATAAACATTTTACTGTCATAAAAAGTAACTAATTCATATATAATTTTTTAAGTTGTTATGAAATACAAGTACTGTATATACTAAAGAAACATTTTACTATCATGAAAAGTAACTCATTCATATATAATTTAAGTTGTTATGAAATACAAGTATATACTAAAGAAATGTTTTACTGTCGTGAAAAGTAACTCATTCATATATAATTTAAGTTGTTATGAAATACAAGTATATAAGTATATACTAAAAAAATGTTTTACTGTCATAAAAAGTAACTAATTCATATATAATTTTTTGGTTGTTATGAAATACCAGTATATACTAAAGAAACATTTTACTGTCATGAAAAGTAACTCATTCATATATAATTTAAGTTGTTATGACATACAAGTATATACTAAAGAAATGTTTTACTGTCATGAAAAGTAACTCATTCATATATAATTTAAGTTGTTATGAAATACAAGTATATACTAAAGAAACGTTGTTTAACAGCATGTATGTGTTCTTGTCTAAAACTGTAAAAGATACAGCCCGCTCACTTAGATAGGTCTGCAAACAATATTCACTTAAAACAAATCACTAGCACTCTGCTTCATAACTGTCTTAAATGAATTGAAACATACAGCAATGGTAAAATTTACACTAAATGGAAAAATGTACCAGTAACAGAGTGTGAAAGAGGAAAGTATTAAAAAAATAATTATACTATTGTGACTGAGGCAGAATGACAGAACAGTAATGCAGACATATATATGACTAAAAGATGACAGCAATACTAATTGTTTCAGCAAAAATGAACATAAATGTGGGTTTGGTCTTGATTGCTAAGTATGAAAATAACTAGGCCATCATAAGGACAATGTGACTGTGTGCAGACTTGTCTGGTCTCTATTTTTTAATTAAATATTATATTAATTGTATCAGATTTAAAATAAAAACATCTTGAAGAATGTGCTAGAACTTGATGTAATCTAAACCAATTTTAGGTGGATAAATAGATTTTATTATCTAATTGTTAAGATTTACAAGAACGAGACCAGCCAACAAGCTCAGATCAAATTTTACTTACTGAAATAATTCTATTCTCTGATTATTCTGAATTTGGCATGGCTGAATATAAGTAATGAACTGATTGTAATATAGGTAAGTTAAGTGATTGATTGAAAGAGAATTATCTTTAAAATATTGTGTGCTTTTTGCTACCAATATATTAAACTTGCATTTTATGGTGAGATTTATTATGTGAATAGACTATTACTTCTGCAGCTGTGAATTATAATGGTTGTATGCAGTATATTAAACACCTGACATTGTTTCCAGTAAACACATTCATAAATTATTATAGTGTATTTATTATGCAGTATGCGTTTATCTGGCTAATAAATACTGTTTCAGGAAACTGAGCTGAGACTTGAATGTAAGAAAAAAATGATGGAGTTAGAGATGTTTTCATTTGTCCCTGATTATATTTTACACTGAAAGAAGCAGCCTTTCTAGAATTTCCGTGGTTGCTTGAATTTTGGGGTTTTCTTCCTAGTTCCTTGTTTATTAATTTATAAACCGTTACGATTGTGGTAGATTCAAGAAGTGTCAACCCCAGTGTGTAAGGATACACTTGCACTCTGTTATTGTATGAAGACAAAGTATGCTCAACTAAAACATGGAATTTCTGGTATAAGGAATTTACTGGAAATTGCTATGTCGTTCTGCTTTTGAGGGAATTAATATGGCGAAAGAGTGCTAGATTTAATCTCTTGAGGAAACAGCCATTCCTGGTGTGACGCTCAGATATCGTCCCTAATTAAGTAGAACTTAAAACTGGCCACCATTTAATTATTAGCTACCGGCAAGAGCTCTCTGGTCAGTCCTCTTAATTGCAATCTGATGGAGTGGGGAAGGGGGGAAAGATCCGGTCAGCTCGTTTGTAGTGGGGCAACTACTGTCAAGGATGATTCTTGCGGTGTAGAAATTGCATTGCTGATATTTCATTGTGTAGAAATTTGCATTGTTGACGTTTTCACAGTGTAGAATTAGCATTGTGATAATTTTACTTATTTAAGTTATTCAGACATTTCAAAAAGTGAACGAAAATTCTAAGTCAAAAAGACAGCTTATTAACTAAGTTACATGTGTTGTGATAGAAAACTTTAGCATTTAAAATTTTAAAAAATCACGTCCGAAGTATGAAATAGGTGGATACTAGAAAGGCAAGAGTGCACCCAAATGGAAAACATTCCGGCAGATAAAATTAGAGAGCATGTTAAAGACTATATAAAGATTATGGGAAAATGGATCGAAGATGTTAGAATTAGAGATCTCTGGGGTGAACAAATAAGAATACAAGCAAGGGCCACTATTGCCCAAACAAACATTCAAAATTAAGCTTAATGTTTCTGTTTTCTTATGATTGTAAATTTGTATGTCTTGCTTGTATGTGGAAACTACGCTGATTGAAAAAGTTGACTAATTTTTCAATCATGTCAGATTTACATGACTTAACAGAATGTGCATTTTGATATACCTTGTTTCTCACCTCGGCTTAAATCCCACAAACACACTACACACATATATAAATATATGTGCGCTATAGACTGGTGTGGTTTTTTTACGTTTTAAAAATTAATTTTAAAGCAAACTTCAGCACGAAATCAGCAATTTTCATCATTAAGAAATGGTCAAAAGTACTAGGCTTGAATGAAAGGTCTTTCCATACACTTTTGAATGAGGTATTCCAATCAAATGTAGCAAACTAAATATGATCGGTCTTACAATGGCTTCCAACATGTGCATCAAGAGCGCTTCCTTAAGCAAATTCCGAAGTGAAATCGTTAAGTTTACACTAAATTTAATACTTCATTACTGCCTTAGATAAGTACTTTAATTGCTATTCTTTAAAGGGTTATAGTTTTATTATGTAGATTAGTATGATTAGCAGTTTTTTCTTTCGAAAGTAGTGTGTTCAATGAAAATGAAAATCTGTGAAGCATCATACTTCCAAAATTAAATCTGCAGGCCAGCTTGGAACAAAAAGATGCAACTATAGCAACACAGCAAAGCAAACTGAATTATTACAGAAAACTTGGAATGAAAAAGAAACTGCACAGAAAAGAAGCTAAAATAAGTAGTCTGGAAGCTGTGTTAAAGAAAAAAACTTGAGCAGCAAGGAAATAAAATGAAAATTTTGCAATGCAAGCTTCATAATCTACAGCTTAAATTTGTTGACTTGAAACAAAAACTGAAACGCTCAAAGAGAAACAATCAAAAGATTCAATGCACTTCAAAGAAAAACTGTATGATGTTCCTGAAACAGAACATGATCTGATACATCTGAAGGATGAAAGTGGACATTTTAAAAGAGACAGTTGTTTGTGTCATGGCCCTTATTGGGAACTTGAAGTACCTGCATACAAATGTGGACAGGTCATATAGACTGTCTTTCACCATCTGCTGAGAGCACAAATTCCAAAAGATGAATTACCATCTCAGCGATCTGCTCTTCGGTTCGTGGACCAGGGTCATGTGATTGGAAAAGCCCATGTCACAGAAACTCTATTAGAAAATGAACATTGGGACTTACAGATGGCACAACCAAACAAGGAAAAAAGTTCATTGGACAGCAGGTTACTGTACATGGACAATCTCTTTCAGCTGGTTTTACCAATGTTACCACAGAGAACACAGCTACTCTGGTTGATGCAACCAACAGTTTGGTAGAGGAGTTGGCTGATGTTTTTCCAGAGGGCAAACAACTATGAACATTTTGTAACAATGCTACAAAACCTGTCAGGTTCCATGACTGACCGTGCCAGTGTCATGAAGTCCTTTGACAAAGCTTTGCAAGAAGGGAGACAGAATTTGTTGCAGAGGAAGGCATTGAGTTTCTACACTGCAATGCTCACTATTTGCTGGGATTTAGTGCTGCCAGTAAGAAAGTTCTGGCAAAGGAGGAGGCAGGTATGGGTCTGAAGCTTGGAAGAGATCAACTTCCACAATTCCAAACTTCAAATAAAATGATACTTCTGCCTTGAGGTATAGTATAATAATAATAATAATAATAATAATACTTTTAATGGTAATAATAATTTATACAATGTTAAAATATATTTTAAGTTCATGTCTATTATTTAAAAAATGTTCAAAGCACATTAGTAAAAAAACAACTGTTCAATAATTTTTTTTAAAATTATATGAATAAAAGTTAATATTCAAACATTAAATAAAATTAGTAAGTTTTAATGAAAGTGTGAATATATTTTTCTTTTTTTCTCTCTATCGTTTTATCTACAGATATCTACGCCTTGCTTCTGATTGTCTTGAGCCTTGTGGAGATGAGAAAAACGGTTGTCGTGATTCTTGGGAAACCTACTGTATGATGATGGGGAAGACATCAAAAGTGCCCAGCTTCAGAAGGAACAAGCTCAACTGCTTATTTCAGACTACTGCAGGCCTCCACTACCACCACACTGACATCAACGACTTACTTGGAAACTGCCTGCCATCTTTGAAAGGAAAGCTGGTCAGTGTCAAAGCTGACAACAAGAGCAATGTCAGTGATGCTCACATCACTGCGTTGGGTCTGCTCTATTACAGAGTAACCGGCCCATATTGGCAACTTCTCGGAAGCAGAGTCCCATATCTGTAGTTTTTCAACTTTGACAGCAGGCTACATCAACTGCTGCAGACTTGGTCCCAGAATGCATCACTGGCTTTTGATGAACACTTTGAGCCTCTCTTTGGGCTTCAGTTCATGCCAGACAATCTAGTCTATCTCTCACTCATCAATGTCTCAGAAGAATACAAGCATGACATCTAGCAGATTCTTCATAAGATTTGTTTAGAGATGGTGGAGACAACAGAAAGGCAGCTTGAAGATTTTCTTCCAGGAAGGCGCTACCACGCTGTTGAATCACCAGAGCAGATTTAGAAGATGGGGCATTCTTCTATTATAAACCTATTTGGTGAGCAATGCTTTGGTGATTTGGATTTTAGTATATTCAAGTGCAGAAATTCAACCCTGCATCACCACAGCATGATCAACATGTTGAAACGCAACAAGTCTGTCACATGGTTTTCTTGCCAGCCACATGAAAAGCAATCACAACTGTTGTGATTGTCTGCCACCAAAGCAAAAGGCCTCAGGAAAAAACATGTCGCTGCAGAAAGAGATGCTGTGGCCAGAAGAAAGGTGATCCTAGAGGAAAGCAGGAGCAGAAACAGAAAACAGCAGCAAAGAAACAGCTCCGTATTAAGGACATCATGAACAGTCTACACCAACACCATGGCCATTGTAAAACCAGTGCTGATGTAGACACTGTTCTGGCATATTACATCACCAGAACCAGCCAAAAAGCTGCAATCCAGGTTGAAGTGAGGTACCAGAGTGTGGTTCTTGGATAAAAGTCACCTCTCCTCAGACTGACAGGAACCCTGCTTAGTTTGGCAAAAAATCTTAAGTATTTCCTTGGACTTGAAAATGAGGAGAGCTTAGCTACATGGCAACTACCAAGCCTGCAGCTTCCAACCACATCTTCGCAAACAAACCGAAATAAACGAATGCGTCTTGACAGTTGTTCATCTAATGAATCACTGTTTGTTGACAGCAATATTTCAAGAGAAAGCAGTGATCAGGAGAAAGACTTTGATTTTCCAAAGTTCAGCTTTACAAGAACAGAACAGATGATTGCTGTTTATTTTGATGATGACCCTTATGTTGGCGAAGTCACTGAAGTTAATTCTTCTGATAAAGGCATAGTTAATTTTATGGAAAAAGCAGAAGTTGGTGAGCTAACAGTTTTCAGGTGACCATCTTGCCAAGACAAATGCACAGTTAGCTCTGAATGTGAGTTTGAAAAAGACTTTGAACTGCATCCATCTTTTTCTTTAGGACGAACTTTTTTTGTGTCTCTAGAAGTCGTGCTGTCTTCAAAGTACACTGCCTTCAAGGGACTCTTATACAGTTGATGCATGCCATGAAAGTTAGAGTGGGAAGTAGGGGGCGAGGGGGACAATATACATAAAAAATGTTGGTGCTATTGAACTATTACACTCACTAGCAGAAAAGTAGGATGAAAGTGGTGCGCACAATAACAGCTTGGTGGGGGAAAATTATTTGGAACCCTTTATGAAGCGTTTTTCCAGTGTGCATGGAGTACATGAGTAGGACTTATTGGGTAGCAGTACTGAAGTCAGTTGACAAGCGTTGTGTGTGGAGGCCTGAACTACAGTAAGCTAACAATGACTGAAGTTGAGTTTGTTTTAAAAGAGAATTCAAGACTCTGGCTTCCTAGAAACAATTCCTAAAACATTGTTTATGAACTGAGTGAAATATAGAGAACAATCCCTAAAACACTGTTTATGAACTGAGCGAAATATAGAGAACAATTCCTAAAATACTGTTTATGAACTGAGTGAAATATAGAGAACAATTCCTAAAACACTGTTTATGAACTGAGTGAAATATAGAGAACAATTCCTAAAACACTGTTTATGAACTGAGCAAAATTTAGAGAACAATTACTAATACACTGTTTATGAACTTAGCGAAATATAGAGAACAATTCCTAAAACACTGTTTATGAACTGAGTGAAATATAGAGAACAATCCCTAAAACACTGTTTATGAACTGAGTGAAATATAAAGAACAATTCCTAAAACATTGTTTATGAACTGAGTGAAATATAGAGAACAATTTCTAAAATACTGTTTATGAACTGAGTGAAATATAAAGAACAATTCCTAAAACATTGTTTATGAACTGAGTGAAATATAGAGAACAATTTCTAAAACATTGTTTATGAACTGAGTGAAATATAGAGAACAATTCCTAAAACACTGTTTATGAACTGAGTGAAATATAGAGAACAATTCCTAAAACACTGTTTATGAACTGAGTGAAATATAGAGAACAATTTCTAAAACACTGTTTATGAACTGAGTGAAATATAGAGAACAATTCCTAAAACACTGTTTATGAACTGAGTGAAATATAGAGAACAATTCCTAAAACATTGTTTATGAACTGAGTGAAATATAGAGAACAATTCCTAAAACACTGTTTATGAACTGAGTGAAATATAGAGAAACTAAGTAGAAAGAACATGATCAATGAAGAAACACTCAATAGTGATTAAGTATAAATCCTGTATTATCATCTTTCATTATTCTATTTATGATTGTTTATATACATGTAATTAAATTTTATTGTTAATCATTACAATTTTTATGCGTCTTTATTAATGTAGCTGTTGATGTCAGTGTAAATCAGTGTCATAATTGTAAGTAGTGTCTCCTGTAAGTTAGTGTCATTGTCTATATTGCTATACTCTTTGCACAATTGTCTGCTGGTGACTCAAATAAATATATACCTGATAGGTCGTTGCCCCATAATCAAAGACTTACTGTTTGCAATGACACTCGTAGGTGGATTTAATGTGCAGGCTGGATAGATTTGATCTAAATCGCATGAATACAAATCACTCCAAACAGCATATGACAGAAACCATTTTTAAAAAAATATGTTGATTTACAATATTAATTAACTTATTTTTTTTCCAGCAATGTCTTTTGCTATATATAAGCAAATTGGTGGGCACTAAATATGGCAAGTACCCAAAAGGAAATACACTTAGGTCAGCAAAAACTTCATGATATAAGTACAGGCATTTCCAAATCTGCCAGTGGAGAATTTTATGCAGGGGAGGTCCTATATTTATCTGAAGATAACAATTTTAAAAGTGTATGCAGGAGAGACCTCATATGCGGCCTCCCACAAAGGCAATTTTTGCTCTCCTGAACTTCAAAAGTGAAATTGCCTAACGTCTGATGAAAGAATATGTCTGCTGGGAAAAAGCGGGCTAAGCAGTCCATGCCGGTTGAGACAATGCTCCAAGAAAAGAAAAAGTCTAACTGCTGCTGTTCCTCTTTTGCCTGTCAGAATGGACAACACAGACAATTTTCCAGGGCCCGTTGTTCCTCCTTTGCCTGTCAGAACAGACAACATAACAATTTTCCAGTGCACATTGTTCCTCCTTTGCCTGCCAGAACAGACAACACAGACAATTTTCCAGGGCCCGTTGTTCCTCCTTTGCCTGTCAGAACAGACAACATAACAATTTTCCAGTGCACATTGTTCCTCCTTTGCCTGCCAGAAATGATAACACAGGCCATTTTCAATTTCTAGTGCCTGTTGCGAACAAATGCAACAGGTGCAAATTTTTCAGATGCAAGGGATTCTCAAGGATTATGAGTAAAAATGTAACATCCACCTATATCTGACCCAGCCTCGAACTGTTTTCACGAATTTCATCCGATGAATCACAGTTTTGAAACGCACTTATTACTGAAAATAATATTCATGGCTAAAATCTTCCTTTCTTTTACAAAACTTACATATATAAAATTATGTTCCACAGTGGTATGGTTGTGCTCCTACAGTTCAAATGAACTACATCATTTTCTTTCTGTATTTGTTCCCCAAAAGACGGTCACTCACCTGAACTGCTCATATGAGTTGGGGGCTGGGAATTATGGAACAGTGCATGATAGACTGAAGTTTCTATATTAAAAACAAAAATCATGTATACAATGCTGCTGGTCTGCTATGGCTATTGTAATTGACCGCATTGATCCCTTTGAACTGAATAGTGTTATCACTAAACTCCACAATTCAATTCGCAAAACCAAGATGTGGTAGAAATATGTAAAAAGATCAAGTGTTCATTGTCCAGGAAGTTTGACAACAAATCTTGAGAAAGAAAACGAGGTAGACCATTTTCACAATCATACTTCAAATGAGATTCAAGTTCGTCTTGTCAAAGTGTGCAATGCAATGAAAGACCATGCTGCAAGCACTCACGAGAATCCAGCTCAGATCCATGCTCACGGTATTAGCTAATGTGATGATGATGTTCGTGCAATTATAACTTCTGCTGATACCTGTAAACATACTGTGCATAACAAAAGACCTACTCCACGTGTACATCTACTTCAAGATCTTGGTGAACTTCCTAAAGAGTAGGACCAAATCCTGTAGAGTTTCTACTGTATAATAATGGGCCAAACTGTGACAAATAAATTTCAGTTCTAGTCAAAGTGTGATAATGTTTGCCGATTCAGAAACAGGGTTGGATGGCAACCTTGCTATGACTTGAATATTTTCAAACAACTTTACGTCAGCTGTGTACCTTTTGAAGAAACAAGTGTTACTTAACTGTATGCTCTTCTTCCAAACAAGACGTCTGCCACGAAGAATTGTTTCAAGAAATATTTGACAAGTGTGCAAACTACAAAGTTGAACTATATACTATTAACATGCAAACCGTCATGACCGACTTTGAAATTTGTGCGTTACAAGCAATTCTAGTTGTGTTTGGACGTGACTATCATCAACAAATGTTGATTTTATCATATTATATAATCCACTAGGCATAAAGGCCAAGAGTTGGGCTTAACGCAACATTATATGACAGCACATAATAACATAATGACTGTTGGTTGGTTTGTGGCATGATTGACTCACTAGCCTTTTTGCCCCTTGATAAAGTATGAGAAACTGAAAATTGTCATTCCCAATGATGTACCTGAATATGAGGAGTTAATAATGTACTTCAATCATACTAATGTAAGTGGCTCCTTTAGACACATTCAGCAGCCTGATGCAAATGATCATCTGATAATGCCTTTGAGAATATGCCAACTCCCAACTATATTCACCTATAACCTCTGGAATGTGCACCATGCCACCTTAAACAACAATTCTTGTACAAACAACATATGTTCACCCATAACCTCTGGAATGTGCACCATGCCACCTTAAACAACAATTCTTGTACAAACAACATATGCAAAGGATGGAATAATAAATTCTATAATCTCA
This sequence comes from Sinotaia quadrata, assembly GCA_028829895.1. Lineage (NCBI taxonomy): Eukaryota > Metazoa > Mollusca > Gastropoda > Architaenioglossa > Viviparidae > Sinotaia > Sinotaia quadrata. The sequence continues at coordinate 137,971,571 of CM054180.1, read as the reverse complement.
TTGGGCATTATCTCCCCTCAATTTGGTTTGTAATTCAAAGGTGACATCGTGAAGAAGTTACAGTCAAAATAATTATTTTGCAAAATGCGGTCTTCAGATGACCAAAGAAAAATATATTAAGGCACTAGGTCCAAATGCAACATCTTTGAAATGTGTGTGTAGCCCAACAAGAAAACTGTAATTCAGTGCCATACTTTCTTCATAGAGTCGTTTGGAACATTCGCCTTAATCATGAAACTGAATCATAAACAAAATATCAAATGCTAAAATCATTCATAAATCAAATATCAAACACATAATAGTAACAATAAACATATGAAAATAGCTTTTAAACTTAGAAAATTCTGGTACCTTCAATAGCACATAACATAATTATGTAGATATAAAAACCTCATTTATTAACCTGGTCTCTTTGTTCTAATGTAGTCGCACGTTTTTCATATTGTATTATTTTCTCTGCTTTATTCTTTGTTTAAACAAGACAGTAATTGCTTGATTTTATTTACTTATTTTTAAATTACTTTTCTTGTTTAATACCTACAATTGGAAACTGTAAATAAAATGTTCTTTAAAAAAAATCACTTTACATTTTCAACAATGTTTAGTTTGATGTGGCTGCTTGAAAAATTATTTCATTGATGACTTTTTATTTAGTTTCATTTTAGGTCAATACATTTGTTTCTTTTCACTTCTGAAATTATTTCCCAATCGGGACGAAAATTTTGAACTGTATCAGCTGTAATATAAATAGCATTCTGTAGTTTTTCTACTAGTTGGCGATGTTAAAGTTTAAATATGGTATTAATTGATCAAAACAGTTAGTATATCAGTAAGTTGTAATAAACTATAAATCTAAACGGTGGTATTCAATATTAATAAAACTCACCTACCATACAACTATCTAAAAATACTTTATATTGCATTGAATGCTATAACCATATGATTGCATTGGTGTCATATTGTATATTTAGTTTAATTCTCAAAATTATAACATGTATTAAAATAAACTGAGTTTATCATGTGATTTTTCTCTAAAAGAAGGAAATGTTGTTACTTTAAACTTACTATTAATTTATTTATGTGATACTCATATTTGCATGTATATGTAAATTCATTGATTTTCAGATTTTTTTCAAGTGGCTTTTCTCATTTGATTTTTTTCAGTAGCAAACAAAGCTCTCTATAATACCGGTACCTTTTTGTCCTAGTCGGCAACACATTTGAACCTGACTAAGCTCTATCATGGAGGCATAAAATTCTGCCCCTGACCTCTCCAACACAACATAGTAAACAAGACTTTTAAAAATAGCTACATAGCTATAAAAATAATTTTTATTCAAACCAAAGCGCATTGCACTTTTGTACTCCTCAGACGACTACATATATACATATGACTTTTCTTTCCATGACATTTTTCATAGCAAAAATTGTGACTTTTTTCCTGTGACAATTTTTACCGCTCACTCTGCCTCATGAAAAGGGCTCCATAATAATAAAAATTTATCTTTTTTTGTGTGGGTAAAGTACATTTATTTACTAAGAAGACAATTTGGTACTCAAGTATATATATAAAATAATCATAAGAAGTACTTTACATAGCAGTTATTACAGTAAGTTTAGTGGTACAAAAATTAGTTCAAAAAAGGGAAAGGAAAATGTTTTGCTTAGAGAAAAAAAACTGCTCTTTACGTACTTTTGAACATGTAAAGAAATGTAACCTTGTTAGTGGGTTATTTATTTAGGTATGGGTGTTTCTGGGTGTGCATTGCTCAGTATTGATTTCAGACAAATGACAAGTGATTTATGACAATGTCGGGTGCGCAGAGTGCGAGCTGTGAATCATTTCGGACAACAGTGATTTAGGACATGATGGCGAGTGTGCAGTGTGAATGACTGTTTAGGTTTGGGTGTTCAGCATCTAGAGTGAGAGGCAGCCCTTAGTCTTCTACATAAGCAATTCTAAAATTAAAATTTCCCCAGGCTGTACTCTATAGAACTCTGCAACAGATAGGGCAGATAACAGAGACAAGAGAGACAATGGACCAACCATGAAGGGAATCAACAGGGACCCTGGGTCCTTAGGGCCACATTAGATTAGGGTTGAAAGGGACTTAGATATAGCTAGAGAATGGTTAGGCAGTTAGAAAGAAAAAGAGAAATGTGTGAAATAATAGAAAGAAATAATTGCAACAGATATATGAAGAAGTAGTATTGTGTTGGTTTTAAAGTAATGAAATAGTGTACATTTTATTATTGTGTACTTTATTTTGTGAAAAATATTTGATCCCCACAATTTGTCTCAAACTTTTAACTTAATTTTTTTGGGGGTATTATTCTTAACATTCAATTATTAAAAAAATATGAGTGTACAGAGTTATCTCTCTTTTTTTAACGGACCAATCAGAATTTAGCTTACATATCCATGCAGGTATTGCAAAATTCTTTTAAAATGGTACCCAAAAACGTGAATTTTACTTTTTTGGCTTTGACGCTCCCGATGAGAAATTTTCGACGTAACCCTAAGGTACTTTCATCAAAGCTTATAGAAACAATAATAAAGTTCAGATGAAAAGCAAGAACATAGTGAACATGGACCAGATCCAATTTTTAAAAATTTAAATATTTTTTTTAAAATATCCATGGCCATCTCTCCTACAAAAGAAGACAAAAAGAAAAATCTAAAACAGACCACAAGATCATTAAGAACCTCTTCCTCCACTGTCCTCCTCCCACAACCAGCTATCTTGTGCTATGTGCCGGATGCTCTGGATGGACAGACAGTAGGAGTCTCCCTCTTCCTCTCATCTTCAAGGAAAGACATCATCACCACACCTACCAGTTTCATCCACAACAGAAACTCCACAAGATCTAGAGTGAGAGCTCATTGGGCTGCCCCAGAAAACAAGCTTTTGAACTGGTCCAACTCCACCTCTGGCAATATGCCTCAAGTAACCAAGGTAAGCTACTGTCTTCAAGACACACCCTCCTTTTATACCTCAACCCATTGGAAAAAAGAACCCTCTCTTATAAAACTCCACCCCATAGAAGACTCACTCCAGTCCTCGCCCCACCTTCCTCTCCCTCTTTCACCCATGTTACACATTTCAAATCCTACACTCAACATAGACACCACACAAAAACAACTCACTCAAAATATTATGGAATTCCAATGGAATAAAATCCAAGAAAACATAACTTCACTCCCTAACCACAGACCAGACCACAACCCTGACATCATCTGCCTTCAAGAAAATCATAAACCAAATAAACAACAAACACATATCCCCCATTACAAAACAATTGAAGAAGGAGCTCTCAAAACTAAAAACAGGACTATGAGGGGACTAGCAACCCTAATCAAAAGTGACATTGTTCATTTACCTTGCAAATTTAAATTGGCAGTGTGATCCTTCATTAACAGAATTCCAAGATATATATATATATATATTGTTTTAATATATTTTTGAGAATAAAACAAGAACCATGCAGAAGGAAAAAAAGGTAAACCTTCTACTGAACAGAAATCAATTCTGTTCATTAAAGATATTTTAAACAAATTTAGAAATTCAGAAATTCACCAAGAGTAAACTTCTTCCATAGCCTAAACATTCAATGGCATGTTTGTGAACGTTGGTTAGCATCTTGTGAAGACCCATGGGCTTAAAAGAGGGACTTTGATATACCTTTGGGAGGGAAGATAGAGAGAGAGGGGATGGGATTATTGTGCAGCAATTAAAAATATTACCCATGAATGAGAAAGAGTGCATGTGTTAAACATTAACGCTGGACAAGTTATGGCAGCTTGGTCAAAATGTTGAATCATTCTTTACTATGCTATGCATATGTTAATTACCACAGACAGTTATATATCTAGATAGGAAATAGTTTATATTTTTAATTGACATATTTTTGAAGAATATGAAGAGTAATGATTTTGCATTTGTGTAATTTGTAAATAATGTGTGTATGAATGCTTTTTCTACAGCCCTTCAACACGTTTTATTTTCTTATAGGTCTAAATCTTTAGATTGTGTATTAGGAAAAGTTTGTGTTAGAGGCAAGAAAACACAGAAATTATTTTTAGAAGCCTTTCCTGCTAGAGTTTTATGTTTGGCCTATGGCAGGGGTCGGGAACATATGGCTCTATTGATGGCTGCATCTGGTTCGCAGACAAATGTTCGATTATAAAATAAAATGTGGGGAAAAACAGAGGATTTGTCGCTCTTCTTTTTGAGCATGAAAACAGATGCATCATAAGCTTTCATTGCATCCTACATCACGAGGCGCTTTGTGCTCAGATGTGTGGCGAACAGCTTGGTGAGGTGATGTCACTGGTGGTTTGGGTAGTCAACTTTATTGTTGCCTGAGCATTAAATGATCGCCAGCTTAAAACACTGCTTGATGAGGTTGGGAATAATTATCCTGGTCTGCTTCTGCACAGCAATGTGCGTTGGTTGCCAAGGGGGAAGGTGCTCAGCCGATTTGTGGCTTGTCTAAGCAAAATCCGGACTTTTCTTGAAATGAAGAATGTCGAGCATCACGAGTTAGCTGACAATGAGTGGCTCCTGAAGTTCTGTTATCTCGTAGACATGACTGAACATCTAAATCACCTCAATGTGAAAAAATGTAAGGCATTGGAAATACAATCTTATCCCTGCAACAAGCAGTGTTTGCATTTTAAAACAAGCTAGAACTCTTCATCGCCGACATTGAAACAGGTTGTTTACTACACTTTGAAAAACTGGGAGAGTTCAAAGAAACGTGCACATCAGGTGACCCTGCTCAACATCTTAATCTTCAGGAGCTAGCAGGCTTCACGTCTAATCTCCTGCATTCATTTAAAGCGCACTTTGGAGAATTTCGCGAGCACACCCGTCTTTTAAAGTTCATCACCCATCCACACAAGTGTGCAGTGGACAGCACTGATCTGAGTTGCATCCCCAGTGTCTCCGTCAGAGATTTTGAGCTCCAAGCTGCTGACCTGGAGGACTCAGACATGTGGGTGAATAAGTTCAAGTCACTGAATGAAGATTTGGAAAGACTTGCACAACAGCAAGCAGAGTTGGCGAGCCAACACAAGTGGGCAGAAATGGAAAAAACTTCAACACGCAGACCAGCTGATTGTCAAAACTTGGAATGCGCTTCCCGTCACATACCACACACTGCAGCGTGAGTATTGCTGTACTGACAATGTTTGGCTCTACGTATGCATGCGAGCATCTCATCTTTCTCACATCTAAAGAACATTAAGACCAACCTGCGATCACGTTTAATGGATGGAAGTCTCAACGCCTACATGAAGCTTAACCTCACCACGCATCAACCAGACTAAAAAGCCATCAGCAAAGCCATGCAGCACCAGAAGTCACATTAATGGTAAGAAATACTCATTATTGATTACCAACAGCATAATAATGTTATTAAAAAGAATTCAGAGACATAATTATTGTACTTTAGTGTTGAAATTACACAAAATGCACACATTCACTTGAATTTTTAGTTTTAAACATAATGTATGGCTCTCACAGAATTACTTTTCAAAATATGTGGTGTAATGGCTCTCTCAGACAAAAAGGTTCCCGACCCCTGCTTTATGGCTTTGGCTTGATGAGTAGACAGAGTACATCGGACAATGACTCTTACTCGTGTTCCGAGTTAACGGATAAATACGACATTTAAATATCCAGCGTAGGCTGGGTCAAGTTATCTAATTTTTAAGAAGAATGTGTGGGTGTTGTGATGGTACAAATACCTTTCTGTGCCATTGACCATTACACTTATACCTACTAGACGAAGCTAGGAGATTGGTCGTCGTCCCCTATCGGCTTGGGAGAAAGTTTGAAAAGACCCCTTTTGAAGGTAAATAGATGACTGGTAAATGTGAGAAGATTTTTATTGTATTGATGTAATACTGAAATGATAGTCAGAGATCAGTATGTTTAAATAGGATAAACATATCTAGTCTTGAAGAAAGGACTTAGGGCTGCTTAATTATATAATTTCAGGGATTTGAGCTAATCAGCATTAATACGAGTCACCCCAAGCAGCATACGACACTTAGTGTCCCAAACCATACCACCTCTCAGATGGTACTAACATAAAAACCGCACACACACAAAAATGCGCTCGATGCTGCTCACTTGGGCACAACTCGCTAAGCATACACTGCACCCAAATCACTACTCACTACTACAACCTACTGAAACAACAAGCACACAAAAAATTCGAGTGACTGGCCCCAATACTTTAATAGCTGAGAAGGGAGTGCTATACAGGTAAGTATGGGATCCACACCAGGGTCCTTTAAGCCAACTGGTCCTGCCAGCAGTCTTGAAGCCTGAAATGTTGGCTGCACTTCACGATATGATGGGTCAGCAGGAAGTCGACAGAACCACCAAATTACTGCAGCAAAGAGTGTATTGGCCAGGAATGCACAAGGATGTCAAGCAATATGTTGCCACTTGCTCAAGGTATCTGATGGGGAGGCGACCTAATACCAAAACTCCCAATGGGCCACCTACTTGCATTACGACCATTAGAGACTCTAGTAATTGTTTTTACCATCTTAGAACCAGCATCTAACGGTAGTGAAAACGTGTTGGTGATGACAGATATATTTACCAAATTTACCCAAGCCATCCCAACTAAAGATCAGTGTGCAGAGAGTTGCGAAAATTCTCTATTGTGAATGGTTCACCACGCCAAGACAGATACACTCTGACCAGGGCCACAACTCTGAATCTACCCTAGTGCAAGAACTTTGTAATTTATATGGCATCAAGAAAACTTATACAACCCCCTATTTCCCTCAGGGAAATGCATCATGTGAATGTTTTAATCCTACCATGCATGATTTGCTACGAAGTTTGACCCCAGAGAAAAAGAACAGATGGCCAGAACACCTGCCAGAATTAGTACAGGCATATAATTACCTCATGCCAGTACTGGTTTTTCACATTTTCTTTTATATGGACAAGAGCCACATATCCCTGTTGACATGCAGCTATGTGTGCCTTCTATTGAGGCAGCCGGACCTTTGGAATGGGTTCAAATTCACCAGAAACGACTCCTGGATGCACACTGTCAGGCACGCAATTAGAGGAGACTGCCAGAAAACATTATACTAGACATGGTAATGGTCGATCCATGTCATCACCTTTACATATCGGTGACTTTGTGTATATAAGAGACCACAAAAACAGGCAGAAGCAAAATTCAGGTCGTCTGTTGCCCTGGAGTCTAGGTGAACATTGACTCACCCTATGATTCCAGTGAATATATTGTGATATCAGTTGCTGAAGAGACGATGAAAACTCTAAACAGAGCAGATTTCTGTCTGATCATCCTTTAGACATGGATATGAAACAGCCAGATTATGAGCAACGAAAAAAGATTGATGGAAATAGCCAGTCAATTAGGCCACGACCAGAAGCTGTGCCCCTACGGTCTATTCGACTGATTCAGAAAAACAAATAACTACAATGTGTTAAATATGGGTATAAAGGAAAATATAAACATTGATGGTATTTGGACTTTTTAAAACAAAACAAAACATTGACTTGTATTTACTCTACATCTTGTATTTATACATATATAAATTTTAAAAGGCTAAAACATATATATATATATATATATATTTTAGCCTTTTTAAATTTATGCTCACATGTATATACGGATCTGTTGACACTTTTGTACGTAGGAAATGCAACAAATTGTGTTCTGGCATTAGATTCATGGCACCTCTTTGGCAATAAGACATGAACAATGATATTTTATCTGAGGCAAACTGAGGCCAAGTATTTTATAAGAGCCTAAACCTTAACATGCCTATTTAAATGTTTATGAAAAGCCTGACAGTTAGTAAATGACTATCAAGTATACCGTGATGATCAGTCCTGACCAAGAGGACTTGGTCTCTATAAAAAGTGGGGGGAAATGTGGTAGGATGGACATTTACGCTTAACAGCTACTGACTGTATCAAAGGAAGGGGCGAGCATGTATGAGTGTGCTTACTGCCATGGGTTGACAGGGGATGACTTGACGCGACACACAAAGAGATGACAAAGTTAGAACTTAGAAGGCTGGAAATGGAGATAAGAGGGTGACCATGGGAAATACTTTTAGAGTTGGAAAAGAGCAGAATAGAGGCAGAAGACAGAGAGAGACAGATGTGTTACTTTAGAAGTAGAGAGGATAAAGATGGAGAGGGAGGAAATAAAGAGGAAGACTGCCTTAGAAGTAGAGAAGATGAGGGCAGAGGCTAAGGACAAAGAATTACAAGTCATAAGGGAGACAGAGTTGTTAAGACAGGCTGCAGTCAGATTAAGCAAGGACGAAGATAGGAGGATACAACAGGAACAACTTGACATACTAAGGCGAGTATAACCCGTTGCATGTATGGTTCTTTTGTAGGAGATGAAACTGTTTGTATTTTTAAAATGGTGACAGGCAGGGTTCATTTTATGCAAAACACCATGCCATTTTGACAATTACAAAATATTTACTTTAATGAATAATATCCATCTTATATATAAGACAACATTCTTCAGAAAGTATTGGTCTGAAACGATCTACTTTGACGAATTATATTGCAATGCAGCGAATTTTTAAATGTTGACAGAATAAAAAGGGCAAGAAAACAGGGCAACTAGTTCTGAGAGCAAAAGTCCATATGAGGAGTACCATGATTAGGGGTGTGAAAATATCCCCCCCACCACCACCTTCCTTCTCTCTTTCCCACCGCATCATAGTACCAGCCTGTGCTTTCAACAGAACTAACATTTCGTAATGTTAGGCCCGTTCACACCATTGAATGACCCGTTTCCTGCTAATGGTTTGCAACATTAGCAAATGGCTCTGGGAAGTAGTTCACCGCTCATCACAAAATGGCGTCTTACTTGGCCGAGTTCAAGTTTGCAGATGGTACTTTCTTTAATGCTGAGCTATTCAAAGATGAATACGATCATCTGCGAGGACGTAAGTACGCTCAATCTTTCTATTTTAAAAAAGTAATTAAAAAATGGACATAACAGTAATAGTCAGAGCCACATAATAATTTCTAATTGAAATTAACAGAATTGAGTCTGTTTAAATGTTAATAATGTCATTATATACTTTGTTATACTGTATTAAAATTCCAGCACTACAAATGACTATGTGCTTGAGCATTGCTCATCAAAAGGCCCAAGAGCTCAACTTGAACTTAACTGATACCACCCTCACTCAGGACAAGTTGGGAGGTTATCCTGAACCTGTAGATTTGGGTCAGCTTTACAGGATACATTTGGAATCATGTGGTGCTTCAAATAGTGTTGTGGAGCCAGCAGCCTCATCAGTTGAAGATGTCAGCAAAGATAGTTAAATTTATTATCAATAGCAAATAATTGATTTTAAGATGTATCTAAATGTTGACAAAAACATGTTTTGTTATTTTTTTTAAAGTTTTTCTTTAATTATAAATAGACTTAATTAAGACAAATTATTTAATTAACCAGCTAAATATGCATGATTATTCAATGTTGATTTGCTTTTTAATTATTTTTGTTAGTTTCAGAAGCATGTAATTGGAGTCACGATAGTTAGCTTTTGATAGAAACAGTAAGGGAATTCATTGCTAAGGGCCACTTTTCAAGCTCTACATTCAAGAGGTGTCACGTATATGGGGAAATATTATTAAATTTTTTTTCTCTCTAAGTGACACAAAGACTGCGTAGACAGGATAGCCAATGCTCCTGTAGCCGCCATAGCTACAGACAAAATGACTAGCACTGACAAAGTTGACAGGGTATTGTCTAGTAACATGCTAGGGAGTACAGAGACGTACAAGACATAGAGCTCGTTAAGATAGCGGAAACTCAGGTAGCACAAGTTACAGACATGACAGAATTTGGTGTTGCGTTAAATGACACATCAGAACAGATAGGTCAGAATGAATTTTCGTTAGAACGTACGGATGACACTAACACAGAGTTGTACATTGACAGGGACTTGAATAAGAAATTGACTCAGATGCAGGCGGAAATAGTAACGGACATTTTAGTCAAGTTCAGTGACGCTGTGAATAGAGATATTAAAGAAAGACACCCTGACCCCTATGATAGACTAAAACTCAAATTTAAACAGATGCGAAAAATTGAGGAACACTGACACAGCGATTTTCACTCCAGTATGGACATACATTGACAGTGTTGCTAGATTTAAAGACAAGTCGACAGAAGAAAGTGACGTAGTGACAGATATGCAGTGAAGTCCGCTGGCTAAGTCATGGAGCCATGCTTTCTTGTGTGTGGGATCTGCAACAAGAAATTTTCAACTTTCTTCATGTAAAGAGCCTCCCCTATGCTGATAACTTCACTGACCTAAAATGGCTTGCTCGTCTGGCCTTTCTCACGGATATCACCACACACCTCAACATCCTCAATGTCATCAGGCAAGTTTCCACATTTTGTTAAACATGTTCAGTGCATTTTAGCTATGTTCGGAAGCACATTTTGCTGTGAACAACTGTTCTCAAAGATGAAATATACTAAGAGTCGCCTTCGCTCTCAACTCTCTGACCGTCATCTAAATGACATTCTTCACTTGTCAACCTCATCAGTTAAGCCAGACATTGAATCACTGATTCATTGTAAGCAACACCATTCATCTCATTAATCTTTCATTGAAACAGAGTTATTTTTTAAAAATTATTTGTGTTCTCATTTTATATTCTGAACTTGCTGGACTTGTGATATTTGGTCGTCTATCCGGCCCGCGAACTGTTCCAACAGTTTTATCTGGCCCGCAGTCTCAAAAGTTTGCCCGCCCCTGGTCTAGAGTGTGTTACTCTAAAAGAGAGGCTATAAATGATGCTTTGATCCCCTTAACTCCAGAAGACCGGAAGGTGTAGCGGTTAAGATAGAACTAAATCACCTTTACATGGGTCAGAATGACGTGAAATTTGACATAAGCCTGCGAGTAGACCTGATGCCTCTTGATAAGAGAAAGATTTATTTTAAGGCGATGTGCGGGTTTGTAATATAGTGTTTTTGGGAATTTTGGGGTGTTTAGACATTTTTACATATTTGGGCAATAAAAACCATCTTCTTTTCATTTCTAATGGTTATTTAGATGAAAAAATGTCTCTAATATGCTGTAAAAATTATTTAAAGTAACCCACATGCAGAAGTTTACAATCGACTTCTATTATAATTTTCAACACTTGACAACACACTTCTAGCAGACGACATGATTATTGTCGTATACAGTTGTGCTCAGCATTTCCTCGCCTCTCTCATAATAGATTGTCCTTCGGGATTTTCCATTTTATTTCGGTAACAAGACGTCCGGCCAACAGTATACAAGCACAGAGCCTTCCATGTATGGTAGTGTGGCGCGAAGGTTGCGATACGATTCGCTTGACTAGATCACGTGGTACTGTCATGGCAAATGTTTATATGTGCAAAAGTAACGCTTATCGAAGTACTTGTGAGTGAAAATGCCTCGTACAAAGCGGTCAACACGTAATTTAGCGCCTAAAAGTAAGCAAAATAGAAAGAAACAGTTGCAGAATCTATGGGGAGCAAGAAAGGAGGCAAAATTAGCCGCAGTACAGCAACAAGTGACGTCTAAATATGCACAAGTCGAACCGAACACCACGTGTTACAAACCATCTAAGACAGACAGTTTACTTGCAAGAGAACAAGGTCACAGTTAAAGAAAGATGCATACGAAAGTTTGGGGAGTTCTTGCAGTCATGTCAGAGTCAATGTCAGTGGGAAAGAGAGTGTAGAGGCAAAATTCAAGATGCAAAGGGGCATTGTTGATTTCAGAGAAGTGGAGAGTCTTGTTGCAGTCTCTGTTGCCCTCATTGTAAAGGTAGGAATCTCTCTCTCGCTACTAACTCCAAACTGATGCATGGTTTTGCTGTTTATGCTGAAGTGCACTGTATGCCAAGAAACAATCTATGAAAATTATCTTGCCTCGAAGGAAACACAGTCAAAAGTATTTCACATAAACAGGCAAGCCATTTATGCTTCAATGGTTTCTGGCATGGGTGCTTGTGCTTTGAGAAACTTTTGTGAAAATTTAGATTTGCCTGCAATGCACCACAAAACATTTCATCAGCATGCAAACAAAATGTTTAGTAAAGTGGAAGACTTTAGAAATCATGTCTTTGGAGAGACAGTAGCATTTGTTAGGAATATGCATTCTAAGCACAGTGGTTTGACCCTATTAAAGCCAGATGACACAATGACATTCCAGTCAGCTATGACGGCACATGGATGACTCAAGGATATACATACCACATTGGAGTTGGTTGTGTTGTGGATTTGCTCACAGGGCTTTGTATTGATGCCCATGTAATGAGCACATACTGTCAGGTGTGTGAAACAGGGGGAAAGCTCTATCATGAAAATCCAGAGGATCATGCAACATGGGCCATTCAACACATGGACAAATGTGAAGCCAATTACAAAGGTAAATTGAACAGTTATTTTTATGTATCTGTTAAATTAAGTAAAAGGAAGTAAAAAAAAAAAAAAAGAAAAGAAGTAGTTTAGGTTATATAACATAATAATCAGAAAGTATTTCTTTTCAAAATTATAAAAGAACATTGTTTTGTCTGGATGCATGTGACTGTTAGTGTTCATGTGTCACACCTATGATTTATGGATAAGAGTAAGACAACATGCAAATGTACATGACATATTTATTATATTATTTATCCATGAATTAACAGTAACAATAAACACTGCCTAGTACTTCTACAGAATAGACCCAACTATTACAGCTCTTCGTAATGTGGTGATTGATTGTAGGACGCGTGGAGTGACCCTAGGAGGTCGTGGTAGGGGCCAGCTAACAGACAACACAATGCGCAAGTTACCGATCTATTACAGTCGAGCAGTTAGAGGCAATAGTGATGTTTCCAGTATGAAAAAGGCTATCATAGCATCATTATACCATGGTTTTTCTACTGATGAGAATCCTCATCAGTTTTGTCCGACTGGAGAGGACTCTTGGTGTTTCTTCCAACAAGCAATTGCACGACATCAGCTCCCGGGTCCCCACCAGAGGTTCATACACACACCACTAAATGAACAAATTGTGTTTTCGTTTTGCTGTGATAAATTTATGTTTCCATTTTGCTATGATAAATTTGTTTTTTTCATTGTGCTATGATAAATTTGTGTTTTCATTGTGCTATGATATATTTGTTTCATTTTGCTATGGTATAAATTTGTGCTTTCATTTTGTGATAAATTTGTATTTTTTCATTTTGCAGTGATAAATTCTTGTGTTCTTCCATTTTAGTATTCTGTAGTATATTCTTGTGTACTTTCCATGAATTCCTTGTATACTTTTTTACTATAATTATTTCTTTAGTAATTTCCATTCTGGTATGATAAACTGTTTTGTACTTCCCATTTTGATGTGATAAATTCTTGTATACTTTCCATTTTGCAATGGTAAATTCTTGTGTATTTTCCATTTTGCTATGGTGAATTCTTGTGTTCAAATCAGCTCAGTGAAAATGATGTACAAGAACTTTGCGCATAAACGGGATGACGGAGACAAACGTAGAGAATGTAGCGTTTGGTAGAGGGGCGAAAAGACCCTCTGTTAACCCTTTAAGGTTCACACGTTTTTCCTTTTTCTAACTCTGAAGGGGCAAGATTTTTCAGGGTTTCAGTGAGATTTAGGGTTACATTAGTAAAAACATCATATCTTAGGTATTAGTGCATATATTTCAATGAAATAAAATGCAAAATGAACAGAAATGAAAGCAGATTTATTAATATCCTTAATTGAAGTATACTTTCAGGTGTTAAATTTGAATCCTTGCATGAAAATATATATTTACACAAAAAAAGTATTGTCCAGTTATTGTCCGCTACAAACACTATGTACACACACTTTGTTGATGCCGGGAACACTAATCTGTCATCAGACACCAAATACATTTCTTTTTTCGGCATATTATGAATTTCTATCAAAATCATAAGCCCAAAATAAGCCTTAAATTCAGTGGCATTAGTTTCCTTCCAACCTGGATCGCCATTTTGTTTTTCCACGATTTTTGGACGTGCGTACTTGTTCGTTTATTCTGATATCTTGTCAAACGTTTTTACTTTGAAAAACTAGCCAGCTGAATACTATCATTAGTTCCAGTCACATTCGGCCCCATTTCTGTTATAAATTCCGATATATTTAGTGCTAAAGTACTACTATTCCAACCATGTGCGTCTCAGGATACCCCTTCCCCCTACTCATCTTCGATATCCGCCGAATCTGATGCACTCTCCTCCAAAATTCGAAAGATGCAATATGTGCATGCTACTGACATTAATGTCACTTCTAATCCTATCATCCGATTCAAAATAAATTTCTCTTACCTCATTATCTGATAAATTGAATCCATTAAACTCCTCATTATCGCTTGACGATTCTAAGAAATCCATTTGAAACATCGAACGCGAAAAACAAAGAAAACTTTATGAAAAAATGAATGCTGCCACATGAAAACACTTAAAAATGGCGCGGAAATCGTTGTACAAACGTCATGCTTCCTCTAGACACCGGAAGTCTCACGATTTCTCGAACGATATGAGAAGAAAAGAGCACTGGTTGCTACGGACGCTTTGGGACGTTTTGCCCTTTCGGTAGTAAAGACGTTTTGAGCCGCTCTGCCCCTTAAAGGGTTAAGAGTTTCTCCCTGCTTTTTTGTACCAAGGACTTTATGGGCTGGGAGGCAACCAGCGCTAGAGAACTCTTGGACACAGCAATAGAGTGCCAGACGTATACCCAGCTGTATTTTGAAGGCGCGCCGTCAGGGCCGTCAACAGATCAAGATGGACCAGTCGCACGGATAGTCATCTCAGGTTCTTCAAAGACTCTGTGCAAAGACTGCGGGCAATCGATTATTTTCCATGCAGATAGTTTTGATGGAAGTATAATGTTGCTGCGCAAGGAAATATTGCAGAAGCAGTATATTGCAGAAAGCTGTCGCGGTCATGCATGGCAGAGCAAATAAACCTAAAACTTAAAACTGAAGCTTAGGAACTTAATTAAGAAATAAATTAAAAATAAACCTTAAACTTAAATCTATGTTGAAATATAAAAAATTTCCTGACAGAATGTTTATATATGACTTTTGCAGTGGGGTAAACTGACCATCAAATGCTTCGGATTACAAACTTTTCGAAGATGCCTTTGCAGTGAGGATAAGTGAAGATAAATTTAAATTAAATATTTAATATGATTTTGATAATTTTCTTTTTATCAAAATTGTTTCTTTAAAATTTTTCTTTTTCATGTATGATCAGAAGTTCTTTTCTTTACAAAATGTTTAATAGCAATTTTTAAACCTTATGTTCTTCTTTAATGTCGCTTTATTTGAATTCTTTTTTAATATTTATTCTCATTAATTTACACATCTTCCTCTTCTGTTTTCTGCATTATTTCCTGCAGGTTTGAAATGACTTGGTCACCAAATTTCTGAGGTTCCAGAACCTCAGAAAGGGGAGATAAAACCTAAGTATGGATTCTTTTTGTTTGTTATTCAATGAAAGTTTTTGACTTAAAATGTTAAATCTAAGATTTGTGTATACATTTTTTTATCTTTAGTGGTGGTGGATTCTTTTTGTTTGTTATTCAAATACTGGCATTATGGGATTATTAACCCTTTGAATGCCTGAAATATCTGTGTGATAACGTGTGTGTGCAATTCTCTTGTGGGTCAAAGAGGAGGGTGTATTAAAAATGATCAGAAACTGAAGAGTTTCAGAAAATTTTTGATGGTTTCTCAGAAAGATGCAGTTTTCCAGGTGTGGTGGGTGCCATCGATAGAACACTATTTGAAATTCCAGATACCAAAGAACATGCATTCTATAACGTGGAAAATGTAAAACAATACATTAAATTAATTAATTTGTATTTTGCTAAATTTTCTTAAATTTAGAATTTTTCTTATGACAAAAAAAAAATTAACTGAATTTTTGCCACGAAAGACATGAACAACGGAACAAAATAGGGTTGAAGTTGGTTAGCAAAGGGCCGACATAAACAGGATGCGAGAGGGGGGCACAAACGTGAGCAGCCAATTTGCATGTCACTCTCATCACCAGGCAGACAATGGTGCAAGTGCATCGGGGTTGTCATCGGTAAGGACCAAAATAGGAATGCCATCTATAGGGCGCGACCACCGGGACGTGACTATCAGGGAAAGAGGTGAAAGGGTAAAGATCAGTTGGCTTGCTGTAGTAAGATAGCTAGGGTCAAGCATAGGGTATCTAGTACAGAGCAGGGGAGGGGGTAACTTACACCCATGTGTCCCGTTCCCATCCACCAAGCCAACAGATCGTTAAATACCCAGCAAAACGTATTCTCGGCACTTCGACATGTTTCCATAGTCAAGTCCAGTCAAAGGCGGACCGAGAGCTGCGGTAAGTTATCTGGTTAATAGAAGGAAGAAGGGCTTAGAAATGTTTTGTACATTTGAATCATTTGATTTTTATGATTTGTAATTAGAAGAGAATAATATTATTATGGATTATAGGACCATGTTGCAGTGAATGTTAATCAATATTAATTATGGTTTCCATAGAATATTATTATTATGGAATATAGGACCGTGTTGAAATGAACTGATAATCTGAATTTAATTATAGTTATGTCCTTTTATGCTGTGTGTATGAATGAAGGGCTAACGATTTTATTGCAGAGATGTAAGTTGAGAATGCTTGCAGGAAAGGATATGAGTATAGTAATTCTGTAGGCAAAGATTCTAGTGCTGTGCTTTGGATTTACTCTTTCAGAAGCACGCCTTTTGTTTGCTGGGGCCTTTGTTGGTTCTCCGGTTTCCTGGGTTCCTAGCCTGTCCTAGTCCTCCACATGAATTGCATCAGTACGGGTATGCCAACACATTGTCTTGCGAGAAACCCATGCAGTGGAGCTTGAAGTTTGAAACTGA
Organism: Sinotaia quadrata; assembly: GCA_028829895.1. NCBI lineage: Eukaryota > Metazoa > Mollusca > Gastropoda > Architaenioglossa > Viviparidae > Sinotaia > Sinotaia quadrata. The sequence goes on along the minus strand of CM054180.1, from coordinate 137,954,616 downwards.
GGAACGTCAGGCAGAAGTACTTTAGAAGTTTAGATAACGTGCAAGGGGCGCACGTTAGCCATCATCCAACCAACAACTTGTGGCCAGCACAAGGCCGGGCGACGCTTGTGGCGAGCGAGAGAGCGCGTTGCGTTATCGGACGACATGCTAGCGGACACAAGGTCATGAAATTTATTGTGGACTTTCTCTATACTCCTCCAACTTCTGATTCAATGATGAAATAGTAGATTTTAGTATTTGGAACACTTAACGTTAGAATAAGGCTGTTAGACGAATTCTGGGAACATTATTTTAATAGCATAAAAGTGACTGTTGAGTTTAATTGTATTTGTAAATCTGTATAACTGTTAATAAATTTATTTTTAACTTTTCAATCATCCTTCTTACACATACCAAATTATGTTGTATGTCAGGAGTAATAAGTGGGTGGGTGGGGGCTCATTAAATAATAGTTGAATTGGATCAGATTACTCCTTTAGTAGGAAGTTTCCACCTGTGAATCAGTATAAATTATGTACCCAATGGGGGTGTAAGCTTATAGTGATGTGTGAATGGGAAATTCATATTTTAAATTTTAATCACTGATGAGTGATTTTGACTATTAATAAAAAGTAGTTCTTAATTAATAGCTCATAATTAAAGTACACACCAGACGGTGTCACACATTCATTAACCATCAATGTGGAACTGCAAGATATCTGTAACAAATATTTCAATTTTTTTTATGCATACACTGATAGGCCAGGATCAGTATATGATTTCAGACTATTTAAAAACAGTCCATTGATGAAGAAGCTTGAAGATAGCATATTTCCTTCAAAATATCACCTAACTAGTGATTCTGCCTACTAACTGACAAATTATTTATTGATTCCCTTTAGAGACAATGGCCATCTCACATCAGTAGAGAAAACAGCTAACAAAAAAACATTCATCAATCAGAGTTGAAGTGGAATGACCAATTGGACTTTCGAAAGGAAAATTCTGTAGTATCTTGAGATGTTTCAGACTAATGATATTCCAACTGTTTTTATAGCAGTCTGTGTTCTTCATAACTTTATAATTGAATAATCAGGCATTCATGAGGAAGACATTGAAGTAGGTGGGCAGACAACTCAGCAGGGTATCACTGAGGGCCAAGATATAATATACAGATGGGGGTAGCTAAAAGGGTGGAAATTGCAAATTTACTTTTTATAACCTTAACATGGAATTTCCTTTTAAAGCCCATCCGTCAATCTTCAAAGATATATTTCATTTCTTTTACAGATCCCATACACATATCAGATTCAAACACGCTGTTGTCAACAACAAGAATTTCGAAAGGTCCGTTTAACTATGGTCTATTTGAATATAATAACTTTTTTTTAGAAGAAAGGATATAATTTGCAAGGATTTATTATTAATCTATTTTACAGTCTTCTCATATCCAGAGAGTTGATGAGGCCAGTTATTAAACTGAAATGTTCAGTTGTTTATCTACAAAATAGAGTGCAGTGATTAACTTCAATAGAACATGTATACAAAGAGCAAAAACAGAACACAAATATATACTGGCATTGATGAAAGTGGACCATTTTAATAGAGACACATTAGTTTGTGTCATGATGGCCTTGTTGGTGAATGAAATGTGGGCAGGTCACACAGACTGTTTTTTCACCATCTACCAGGAGCACAAATACCAAAGATGAAATACCGTCTAAGTGATCTGATCTTTGGATCGTGGACCAGGGTCATGTGATTGGGAAAGCCCATGTCACAGAAACTCTGTCAGAAAATGAACATTGGGCAGCAGGTTTCTGTAGATGGACAATCTAACAGGTTTTACCGTTGTTACCAGAGAACACAGCTACTCTGGTTGATGTAACATCAGTATGGTAGAAGAGCTGGCTCATGTTTTTTCAGATGACAACAATGTACATTTTGTGACAATGCTACAAAACCTGTCAGGTTCCATGATTGGCCATACCAACGTCATGAAGTCCTTTGACAAAGATTAGGAAGAAGGGAGACAGAATTTGTTGCAAAGAGAGGAAGGAATTGAGTTTCTACAATGTGATGCTCACTATTTGCTGGGACTTAGTGCTGCCAGTATAAAAGTTCTACGAAAGGAGGAGGCAGACACGACTATTAGGCTCAAAGCAAATTATTAAAGTAGGCTCAAAGCAAATTAGGAAAAAAAAAACCCTTTCAATAATTTAAAATAAATATTATAAATAAAAGTAGACAATCAAACATTGAAATAAATTAATAAGATTTAATTAAAGTGTTAATACATCTCACCCCTCTCTATTTTTTAAAAAAATCTATAGATGTCTATTTACACCTTTCTGATTGTATTGGGCATTGTGCAGATCAGTAAAATGGTTTCATGATTCTTGGGGAGCCTACTGCATGATGATGGGGAAGACATCAAAAGTGCCCAGCTTCAGAAAGAACAGGTTCAACTGCTCTTTTCACTGAAACTTTCAGACTGCCGCAACTCTCCATTACAATCACAATGACATCAGCAACTTCCTCAGAAACTTTCTGCCATCTCTGGAAAGCTGTTCAGTGTCCAAGCTGACAACACAACAGGAGTGATGCCATTAATGCTCAAAACTGCTTTGGGTCTCCTCTATTACAGAATAACCAGCCCATACTGGCAGCTTCAAGGGAGCAGAGTCCTATATCAGCATTTCTTCAACTTTACATACTACATCACTTGCGAGAAACCCATGCAGTGGAGCTTGAAGTTTGAAACTGAGGAACGTCAGGCAGAAGTACTTTAGAAGTTTAGATAACGTGCAAGGGGCGCACGTTAGCCATCATCCAACCAACAACTTGTGGCCAGCACAAGGCCGGGCGACGGCCAAAATGCATCTTCAGCTTTTAATGAATAAATGAGCCTCTCTTTAGGCTTCAGGTATGAAAGACAATCTAGTCTATCTTTCTCTCAAGAGTGTCTAAGAAGACACAAGCAAGACATCAAGCAGATTCTTCAGATTTGTTTAGAGCTGGTGCAGACAAACAGAAAGGCAGTTTTAAGATTTTCTTCCAGAAGGGAGTTACCGTGCTGTTGAATCAACAGAGCTGAGTGAGAAGAGGGGCATTCTACTATTACAAAACTATATGGTGAGCAATGCTTTGGTGATTTGGATTTTAGCATAATCCAGCACAGAAATTCAATCCTGCACCACCACAGTACAATCAACATCTTGAAACACAAGTCTGTAACAAGGTTTTCTTGCCAGCCACACAAAAAATTAATCAGAACTGTTGTGATTGTCTGCCACCAAAGCAAATTACCAATATGTAGATTAATGTAATTTAAAACTGAAATTAGTGTAAATTATTGAAAAATATGATCCATTTTTATATTATGTGTGCCCAGAACTGTCAGTCTTTAAGTAGAGTGATAGTTTTTGAGTGGATTGTTTTAGTATATAACACTTGTAGCAGAAGAATACTGTTCTGATTACATGTACTCAGTGTAGATTATGTTTATAAATTAGATTTTTTTGGCTATATACCATAGAATTCTTTAATTATTCTTAAAAGCAAATTATAATATATATTATATAATCTGACTTACAGTTACATACAACACTTGTTAATGTGCGCTGACATTTTTTAAAATGTCACAATGCTAATTGCCATCAAAAACAGGAACTGTGCATTTGACTTTCCAGACCATTATCAAAAGAGAGAAGATTCTTGCTACTCTTTGGCATCTGGGAAATAAGGAATAAATAATAATATGTGAAAACTGCCACCAAATAGGGCACCACCAACAATTCATGGAGGAAAGCACCCAACCAAACAACCTCACATACAATCATCATTATGAATTTCAATCAATACCACTAATATTATGTGATAACTGCCACCAAATAGGGCACCAACAACAAGAATGCATGGATGAAACAACTTATGTTTCAGGAAATGTTGGCTACATTAAGTCAACCCATCAAAAATTCGAAGACTCAAGTGACATTGAAGACTTTTCCAGAGTGATCCAACATATGTACCCAGTGAAACAAGCAAAAGTGACAGTAACACTTCAACTCTTTGTACAGGAAGCGAGGACTTGTTCCAGAGCGATTCACATTTGTACCCAGTGAAACAAGTAAAAGTAATGCTTCAAGAATTTGTACAGAGTGAACCAGAATATGTACCCAGTGAAAAACAAATAAAAATGATATTTCAACAATTTACGCAAGCAGCTTGCAACTTTGAGCCAAGCAATGGAGCTCTCAATGTTAGATCGAGATCAACTAGCCACTTTGGGGGGGGGCATGATATTTGCATTCACAGAAGCGTGTATAAGTGACCAATTGAAGTGATGCAAAAAGCAAAAAGCAAAGGTTGCCAGCATTCTTTTTAAGTTAAACCAGAGCTTTGAAATTCCTGATAATATAAATGAAGAGCATCTTGCAGAAGAGAAGTTATCCATGGATACTGTTGCTGATTTTCAAGAAGAGCATGGTGATGATCATGAATTTGATGATCTTGAAGACCCAGAAGGCATTTCTCGAACTGCCACTAAAACAAGTGCTGAAAGTAAAACAGTAATTTGACACTAGAACAGTCTGAAATGACATGCTTTTACAGGGAACAGTGGAGTATAAATGCCATCTGCAGAAAATGCTACAGTACTCGATATTTTCAAGCATTTTTCAAGGAAAGTTTTGTGCAAAGAATTATCGAGTACACTAATATTTATGCCGGTCTGCAACTAATGTGAATTAAGTTTATTCTGGGTCTGCACATAAAGTAACCCAAAATGTTTTATTGGAAACAAATTAACTCAAAAGTATTAAAGAGTATTAGTTTGTCACTTCATTTGTTTGAATATAGGTAGGTAAGACTGGAGACGTCACATTTTGACTGATTTCACTCTTTTTCAAAACTGTGAATTTGAAGAAAGAAATTGGTGAAAATTGTTTTAACAAAAAAAGGAATCTTCCAACGTTAAATATAAGTTTAATTTGTACATTTGAATGATGTATTCATTAAGTTTTGATCGATAAACTCACAGTCGGTAAAGCGTACTGAAGTGCCAGTGGCGAGATTTGAAAATGGCTTACTTCAGACATCGTTTTTGGGTATGCTCACATAACGGGCTATCATTTTTCTTGGATTCAACCAATAAAAATAAATCTCATATCAATGGAAGGCTAATATAATGTCCTTTAACATAAGCATCGGTTCATTTAATTTTTACTGTAGTAAATGAGAGTCCAAATTATGTGTTATGTTTGACGCATTATAACTTTGGAACCCATTATCATCTGTCAGCCTCCTTTATATTATAGAAAAGGTCATCTTTTGCCCTTTAAAATGGTATATAATATAAACCGGAAGTCTCTATACCAGAAGTGTGATTGGCAATGAACGCGAAAACCCTAATAGTTTTTTCGCGACCATGCCGAAGTTGACTTGAGATCACCATCTTGGACCAGACATGTATTAAAATGGATCAACTAGACAACATTTTGCATTAAATTTTCACAAAACTATTAAATTTCATCGAAATATTGCTACAGTATTTTTAGGTTACGATTTGTTAGAAAGTTTTATTTTGATCATTAACGAGGTTAGCTAAACATCGGCCATTTAAAATATTGTCACAAGAGGGTGATGATTTGTTATGACAAACTGCTTATATTAAAAACAATCCTATACACAAAATACAGAATGGAAATGATTAAACGATGATTCATGATGAGATTTTTTTGAAAATATATTAACTAATCGGTGATATTTTAAAAAATAATTTTATAAAACACCAATCAAGAAAAACTCTTAATGCTGAAGGATTATTGTCTGTGTTCGTCTGTAGCTGACCAGTACTTTTAATTATTTTATTATAACTAGGACCTTAAGAAACAATCAAGTAAATGATAATTAAAATTTGTCATTGAATGACTGATCAGGGTTAAGATATATATGTAAGTGTATGAGTCAGTCAGTGAGTGAATCGATGTATGGTAAAAATTGAGATCAGGACAACGATGAGTAACAATCTACTCCCACTACAGACTTACAGTGTACACTGATATAGTAGGCATATAATCAGTAAAACTATGAAAGACTTTAGCTTTCAATTTTCAAGATATTTTTAGAATGTTAATGTCTTATATTATGAAATAGACACCTATTAAAAATAAAGATACTAATAATTACAATTGCTGTTGAACTACAAAAAAGTAAACTGTAAATAGTAACAACTAACACTAATAGTATTTTATTAAATTAAAGAGCATCAGTTTCGCTAGTTTTGAACTGTTTTTTTTATATTGTTAAAGTACATGCATACATTGTGAAAATATAATTTTTTACTTTATTTAGTTAGAATGAGCATGCTGTCAGTTACAGTAATTAGAAACATTGCATTATAATAAATGTTTCATTTTACCGTTTTTCCTCTTCAACAAGTGTGCAGGTTTATTGCATGAAACTACATTTTTGAGATGTTATATTTCTAAATCTATACAAAAAGATTGTCTAAAACTTTACCCTGTCAATGTCTATTTTAAAGAGCAAGTATACCAAATTTGGATGATATACATGAAGTAGTTTTTATTTTACAAGATTCCAAAAGAGACCTTTTATTCAGTTTCTGACCACTTGCCATTTGAAAATTTACACAAAATGCTAACTTGACAGAATTGTATTTCATTTTCTATGCATCTGTGATCCTTTAAAAAAAAATCAGAAAATATATTTGTGTTACAGAGAGTTGAAATATTAAAGATGAGCTATGTATGTTTCATAGTTTTTGTTGTGTGGTCATATCAAAAGGGTCTTCATGAAATCTGTTTTTCTGCCAATTTACGCCAAACTTTGAAGTGTCATAACTTTTTTAGTATTAAAGCTAGAGCTCCAAAATTTTGTATGCAAACTTACATAACATAACCTGCAAATATCAACTTATTTGGCCAAACTTCAAAATTTAGTGATCTTACCTAATATAGGACAGCCTTTGCATGATGTTAAATAAGTTAGAAGTGTGCCATTTCACTGAATTATACCTTTTGAAAATTTTCAGATTATATTCATAGATATTAAATTTATTATTGATTAAATTTCAGTCATGGGTTGGTATGGTATACTGAATTTAGACATAAACATCCATACCAAAAACAATATTATAAAATGATTATCTGATAACTAAACAAACACATGACAGGCAATGTTCTTTAAAGTATACATAAAATGAAATTAATAAAATAAAATAAAATGTAATATTTTAAGCATCCAGTACCATGGGATGAAAACTAAAACAATAAGCAAAAAACATAACTTTGTATGTGTAACAAAGGGCTTGTACATATTACTAATCTATTATGTCTACGTGGTTAATGGTTTTATTTATCTCAAAATGGTCCATGAGTTATCATAGACTGGGTTAATAAAACTTTATGAAAGTTTAAATTGTTATAACTATGTATTAACAAAGACAACTGCATAAAAATGATAAAATTGAAAAAATATTCCCATCCCTGAACGACACAGCATTACATTTCTTTCAGTGGTTTTTTTTTTTTAAATTCTAAAAAATTCTTTCCACACCAATTAACTTTCTAATCAACCTAAGTGACAGAAATAATAAAGCAAAGTGCCATTAAACATATTCAATAAGCTTATCTACACCTGAACGATTTGCTAAAATCCATTTTCCATACTCACAACATTGGGAATAATTTACTTTACAGTTTACATTTACATAGGACTGACTGAAGGTAAATTTTAAAAGTTATTGAAATTTGTACATCTCATGTGAAAAGCAATGATGATTGCAAAATGGAGTGATTCGCAAGAGATATCACAATCAAGCAAAATACTTCAGCTATAAATTAGTTTTTACAATATTATTTAAGATATGAATAACAAATACTGAATATAATCCATCCAGTGTGTACCACGATTGCTTAACATTCAACACTCACTCAGCAAACCGTTTGAGATAAGAATGGTAAGCTTTGCTAAATAGACGATGTGCAATAGAATGTTAAATTAGCTTGTTCCGATAACAACAGTGTACTACAATATCAAAGCCAAATAATAATGAAAAAAAACAAGTCTCTACAATCTTGAGTGTCAAAATCAATTCTCTGAAGGCAATTACAATTGAACTGTTATAGCCCATGAAATTACTAAAAAATCACCTAAGAGATCAGTCTGACTCAATTCCTTGAATTATAGTTTCTATGATTCACAGGTATAAATAAGTACAATTCAACAAGTGATGCTAATACAAACAAGCAAGATTGGTTTACAAATGACAAACTCAGCACTGCCTCTTGTTAAAAACTTACGTTCCCTTGTGCTATGCTCATGCTTGTGATTGCATTGCAGTCTTTCCTTAAGTATAATGCTGGCTTATGCCTTTTGTTGCAACAGTTAAAGTTTTGTCTTCAGTGCCTCTAATGTCTTGAATACACTGCTTAGCAATAGACAGGCGAAGGTCAATTCTTGGATCTATTACCTAACAATTAGAAAAAAACCAGGTGCAAATCAAATTATCTTCAGTTCATAAGCTGATATTGTCTTTAAAATGTATACATATAATAAGAAGACAAACATTTTATTGGTCATGATTTTCATAAATACTAAAATTACAAATGCCAATAAAATTCAAATTCAGTCATTCTTTACACAGGTGTCATAAAGACAAATGCAATAAAGAAAAATTATTAACACAGCACTATTGCTAAAAGGACCATATTAAATAAATTCTTCCAAATCAAGATTACAAACAACAGTTACAATTACCATATTGAAAAAAATAACTGCAACAATTCTGAACTGCTAAAATCATCTATTAGAGGAAAACAAATCATTTTAAATTAAGTGTTTGAGCTTTTTCCAATATAATTTTAATTCAGATAGGACAAAACGACCAAAAATAAATGTAAAACTAAATAGCACGATGTGTAAACAAAACTACAAACAGCTGCAGTGTTGCATTTCACTTCCAACAATTTCGTACTTCATTTGAATATTCCTTTAATAATTATTTTCCTTAATTATTACAATTTGTGCACCAAATAATATTCACAAATAAAATGAGTGTTCATACTCTGTTTATTATATATTTTATATACATTCACAAATTTGTAGCAGAAATGGTTAAAACTGAAAATTTTATGCAAAATGTTAATTAAAACTCTTGATGTAAAAATTGTAAACAAACACCTTTGGCCGTTAAGTGTTTATTTGAAGCACTGGATTTACTATAACACTCAGGTATCTTTTTTCAGTGTATGTGCCTTTACGTGCATATTATTTTCATCTAGGTTTGTTTTTTAATCTGAAAATATTTTCCTCTTCATTAAAAATTGTAATTGTAGCCTCTGATTTTATTGCTTGTCTGGTACCACAATCCTTTAATTTCTTTAGTAGTACATAAATAAATGAGGATTTTTAAAGTACATTATTCAATTATTAAAAGCAAAAGGTTCATTAAGTTGCAGTTATTCCTTTCAATGTTCTGAGAAAATTAAATAATTCTTGAATATTTTATTTTTAAAAAATTAAAACTAGATGATAAGCAGTGTGCAGCACTGTTTTCAATTATTTAATTATTAATAGCAGTAGGTTAATTACGCTTTGCAGTTATCTTCTGACTTTTAATAGTAACGTAAATTTTTTTTGTATTTTCATTTTTATTGAAAATGTTGTATATTTAAATATTTTATGGCCATGTTCTGTGTGGCTGATTAAGAAGTATGCACTTTTGTCTTCACATCTCTTGGCTGTGGGAAGAGGCAGACATCCAACTGACTTATAGCACAAATGGACCTTCTAAAAAAAACTTTTAAAGAAATTTCAATCTTTGCACAGAAGTATCTTTCTCTTAAATTTGGTGAAAGCATTCTACACCTGTTCACAAGGTTATATAACCCTGTTCAAAAGAACCCTTTCAACAACTATGAAAATGCTCTTTCCACATCATCTAAACTTAATAATATAGGACAATAGGCATTAACTAAATGGTAAAAGAGTTAATAAAATTAATTGTGGACGTATTCATCAGTTGCTTATAATATGATGTCATGAATGTTCCTTTTTGTTGAATCATGCGAGCAATTTTTTTTAAAACCAAAAGCAGACCTGCCTACCCCCCACCTTAGGAAACCAGAAGATCACTGGTCCAAAACCAGAAGATTTTGAATGGAAACCAGAAGATTTTATGCGGAGTCTGGCTTTTTAATAGAAATACCAATAATATAAAATAAATGCAAAATAAAAAAAATAATGTTAATATTTGTAAATAAACTTACCAATAATGTAATGATTAATGCAAAGCACAACAATTTGTCTACATTTTGTCTAGTCTCCATTCCACTGTTTATTTTAGATGAATTTTTGTCAAGCACACCAAGTGTTAGGCAGTTTTATTTAGATATTTCTTTAGACTTCATTTGAAGAAGGATCTTCACATTTCAGAATAATGGGCCATTGAAGTACCGCATCATGATTTTCACTTTTACAGAAATTCATTAAATATTTCATAAATGGATTTTTAAAAAAATATATATTTAACTTTTTATTATCTAATGTACAAGCCACAAAAAGGAACATGTGCCTATTGAAAAATTTTAAGAAAAAAGTTATGATTTTTTTTTTTATTGTACCCATCTAAAATATATATTTTGGGAGAACATGTAGAATTTAAAAAAATAAAATTTACTTAAACCTAAAGCATATAGGCTTTCATCCATGCACAACCTTTTAATTTTAAAAGAAACTAGTATACCAAATTTCAGGGACATGGAATAATTATAACTATTCAAAAGGGGTCTTAGCATTTAGTTCAACAGAGGAAAAAAGTCATTTTGAGAAAAACACATTTAAAGTAAAATAAAGACTACAGAACTTTAAAAGTGTTCAAATGGTTTATTTTTTTAAAATAAATATACCCTATCCATACTACATTGGACTGCTCTTAGTCATTTAGCTCTCTCAGAATTAAATATACTAATATTATAATTATACAGTATTACTATCCTTTACATCCTCAGTGTACAGTCTTTTTATTTTCTACTACTACATAGAACCAGAATATTGCAAAGAAATTTTTTTTAAAATATATTTATCAATCCACATTAATAAAATTTGGAATATATGTTGTCTTTGTTATGAGAAAGCAATACCAGTTATTAGTTTTAGAATATCTGGTTCAGATTTTAATTTATAAAATTAAATATATAAAACACCTGTATTTTTCTAAATTTACATGTCCATTAGACTAGAGAAAAAACAGTGAAAGTCTTCCTGTAACATTTAAAATGTTATTAAAAAGACATTATTCTTCAATAAGCATGCTTTGTTAATTAAGAATTGGATATGATTAATATTATTACAGTGTATTTTTAATGTTTTATGCATTTCTTTTGTCTTCAAATTCAATGTATGTGTATTTATTATCATGCCTTCTAAAATTCTATTATAATAATGTGTGTACTGCGTAATCACAAAATATCAACGGCTAATTTACAAATACATGTATATATATAGGCCTATATATATTTCTAATTTTTTATTATTTTTTTAGCAGAAATGATTAAAATAAAAAATTCGACTAAATCAAAATATTCACAATTCCGTAAATTACTTTCAAACAAAATTGACTCAGGATCATTTCTTTATCGCCGATGATCTTTTGTTTTAAAACTTGTGTCACTTTTTTTTAAAAAATAAATTTTGAAGCCTTACATATTATATAAGAATAATTACAACGGATTCTAGAAAAATGATTATTTGAACCTCAATGCGGTTTCAAACATAGGCCTGCCGTTATTGAAAACGCCAATCTTTTTCCTAGCATTGCAATATAATTCGTCAAAGTAGCTCGTTTTGGACGGATAATTTCTGAAGAAAATTGCATAGACTGTCTTACATGTAAGTTGAATGTTATTTATTAAAGTAAATATTTCGTAATTGTCACGCAAATACTATCGCTATGTGGCCGCCATTTTGAAAAAGCGAACTTCGTCTATCGGTCGAACGGGCAGTAAAAACGTTATGAACCGAATTTGCTTATCCCGCTAAGCTCTGACTTCTCAACATAAAAAATATTTAAAGAAAATGTTTATTTCACGAGCGAAATTCTGTTTTGTCAACTAAAATTAATAACGGCCGACGAATAAGATTCCGGAAGTGTTAGAAAAGGACTCGTATGCTGAAGAGCTCATAGCAGACGACAGAGAAGCAGTTAGAGTTACGCCGCCGTTAGCTCTATTGAACGCACGATAAGTTTTTCGTCCTGTCATAATCGATCGTGAAAAAAAAAATTGAAAATGAAAATGAAAGCGGAAGATTTCTTTTGGAAGCGGAAGAGCGGGAGATTCGAGGTAAAAGCGGGAGATTCTTCCGCTAAAAGCGGAAGGTAGGCAGGTATGCAAAAGCATTTTTTCCTTGGCAATTTATAATAACAGACCTGCCTACCCCCCACCTTAGGAAACCAGAAGATCACTGGTCCAAAACCAGAAGATTTTGAATGGAAACCAGAAGATTTTATGCAGAGTCTGGCTTTTTAATAGAAATACCAATGATATAAAATAAATGCAAAAAAAAAAAAAATAATGTTAATATTTGTAAATAAACTTACCAATAATGTAATGATTTATGCAAAGCACAACAATTTGTCTAGTCTCCATTCCACTGTTTATTTTAGATGAATTTTTGTCAAGCACACCAAGTGTTAGGCAGTTTTATTTAGAAATACACTGGCCAAGATATTTCTTTAGACTTCATTTGAAGGATCTTCACATTTTAGAATAATGGGCTATTGAAGTACCGCATCATGATTTTCACTTTTACAGAATTTCATTAAATATTTCATAAATGGATTTTTTTTAAAATATATATTTAACTTAACTATATTTAACTATAAATATATATTTCTAATGTACAAGCCACAAAAAGGAACATATGCCTATTGAAAAATTTTAAGAAAAAAGTTATGATTTTTTTTTTATTATACCCATCTAAAATATATATTTTGGGAGAACATGTAGAATTTAAAAAAATAAAATTTACTTAAACCTAAAGCATATAGGCTTTCATCCATGCACAACCATTTAATTTTATGTATGAGAAACTAGTATACCAAATTTCAGGGACATGGAATAATTACAACTATTCAAAAGGGGTCTTAGCATTTAGTTCAACAGAGGAAAAAAGTCATTTTGAGAAAAACACATTTAAAGTAAAATAAAGACTACAGAACTTTAAAAGTGTTCAAGTGGTTTATTTTTTAAAAATATACCCTATCCATACTACATTGGACTGCTCTTAGTCATTTAGCTCTCTCAGAATTAAATATACTATATATTACTACCCTTTACATCCTCAGTGTACAGTCTTTTGATTTTCTAATACTAAATAGTAAATAGAACCAGAATATTGCAAAGAAATTTTTTTTAAAATATATTTATCAATCTACATTAATAAAATTTGGAATATATGTTGGCTTTGTTATGAGAAAGCAAAACCAGTTATTAGATTTTAGAATATCTGGTTCAGATTTTAATTTATAAATGATTTCAATATATAAAACACCTACATTTTTCTAAATTTACACGTCCATTAGACTAGAGAAAAAACAGTGAAAGTCTTCCTGTAACATTTAAAATGTTATTAAAAAGACATTATTCTTCAATAAGCATGCTTTGTTAATTAAGAATTGGATATGATTAATATTATTATTTTTAATGTTTTATGCATTTCTTTTGTCTTCAATGTATGTCACTATGTGTATTTATTATCATGCCTTCTAAAATTCTATTATAATGTGTGTACTGCGTAATCACAAAATATCAACGGCTAATTTACAAATACACATATATATAAGGCCTATATATATTTCTAACTTTTTATTATTTTTTTTAGCAGAAATGATTAAAATAAAAAATTTGACTAAATCAAAAAAAATGTTCACAATTCCGTAAATTACTTTCAAACAAATTTGACTCGGGATTATTTCTTTATCGCCGATGATTTTTTGTTTAAAAACTTGTGTCACTTTTTTTAAAAAATAAATTTTGAAGCCTTACATATTATATAAGAATAATTACAACGGATTCTAGAAAAATGATTATTTGAACCGCTATGCGGTTTCAAACATAGGTCTACCGTTATTGAAAACGCCAATCTTTTTCCTAGCACTGCAATATAATTCGTCAAAGTAGCTCGTTTTGGACAGATAATTTCTGAAGAAAATTGCATAGATTGTCTTACATGTAAGTTGAATGTTATTTATTAAAGTAAATATTTCGTAATTGTCACAATGGTATGGCGTTGTGCATGTACTATCGCTAGGTGGCCGCCATTTTGAAAAAGCGAAATTCGTCTATCGGTCGAACGGGCAGTAAAAACGTTATGAACCGAATTTGCCTATCCCGCTAAGCTCAACATAAAAAATATTTAAAGAAAATGTTTATTTCACAAGCGAAATTCTGTTTTGTCAACTAAAATTAATAACGGCCGACGAATAAGATTCTGGAAGTGTTAGAAAAGGACTCGTATGCTGAAGAGAAGCAGTTAGAGTTACGCCGCCGTTAGCTCTATTGAACGCACGGCAAGTTTTTCGTCCTGTCATAACCGATCGTGAAAAAAAAAATTGAAAATGAAAAAGAAAGCGGAAGATTTCTTTTGGAAGATGAAGAGCAGGAGATTCGAGGTAAAAGCGGAAGGTAGGCAGGTCTGTAATAAACTGAAACATCACTTTGCATTATATTTGTTTTATTCTTATTAAGTGTGACTATGTTTATTAGAATTGTTGGACTGCTTTATGTTGTGGTTTATATTTTCCTTTGAATTTGTGTCCAGTCATAAAAGCGATCGTTAGCTCATGTTAAGTTTACTAATTGATAAAGAATGGACTTTTAGAATACTTCATATACGTTTGCTATTGATCCACGATATGAATCGGAGAATGCTTATGTAATTTAACCATTATTTCTATGTTCATTAATTTGACTATGTTGTACATTTATACTTGTGAATTTTGATCAATGCTCTTTTTCTTATACAGTAACTGTATTGGGCTAATGAAATTGCTGCAGGATTTGTAAGCTGAGAATGTTTATGAGAGAGAAAGGAGTTTAAAGATGTAATAAGCATTAAATGTTACTCACCACAAGACATAGTCTGTCACAACATCAATATTTTTCATGCATTTTTAAGCCCAGACTTTGACGATCCAAGGTAATGTGTGAGACCCTAATATCAATCAATCTGGCAATGGACTGTTTACACCATGGGCCGAAAAAGTGTAATATCAGTTTCAAAGGGTTATGTTTATGATTCAGGAGATAGTACTTAGTAGAAAACTGTAAACATAAAATATATATTCAAACATTATACAAAAACCATTCAGAATATGTATAGCAACACACAGATATGTACCACTGTAATCCACAAAAAAAAAACCACTTTCCAATAGGCAAAAAAAAAAAGAAAAGAAATTCATTATACAATGAAAAAACAAACTTTACATAATTATGAAAATAATGTTTACATTCAAAATAAATCATCACAAACATTATATCATAAACATTTAAATGCAGCTTTAAACAAAGCGTAAAAATTATATTTATTCATGAGAACCAGAAATGCAGGATTGTATTTTTTTCAATTAAATAGGAGATTCAATTGGTATTATTAGGTAGAACCAGCCTCTATAAAGGTAGAACCAGCTATTTTTTCAAAGTTTTTGGAAATGAATGAAATTTACACCATATAACAATCATGGTGAAAGAAGTCAGTTTACAAATCTTTCTTACTTTTTTTTTTTTACGCAATTTTCAAAAATGGGGGAAAAGTGCTTTTTACATGTATTTTACACTTTACCATCACCCTAAAGTAAAAACTGATTATCTGACAGAGCTAAATTTTTGCATACCTCATTAATCCAATGCTGACATGAAGCCTGATTTATTCTGAGGCAATAGTTTCTTAATTTTTGAGTTATTGATTCTCAAAAATGAAAAAAAAACACAAAATTTTATACTATTGCTTTTGATTAAGTAATTATAATGAAATTACAACCTAAAATTAGCCGACATTTGTAGTTAAAATGCAATTATTGTCTTATGTTTTAAAATTTATGATTATTTAAAAATAAGGGTAAAGGAATAATTAAAACATATGGCAAGTTGAAATAAAAGCAATAGTATTATGTATTCTGAAACATGGTCCCACAAAGTCTTGGCCAATTTTTTACAAGTAAAATGAACCCTAACAATAATTTAACCTATTACCAACTCTTAAAAGATAAAATGATGGGGTATAGCCTCACAAAAACTAAATAATTAATGCTTATTTGAGGCTGTTGCTATTGACAGTACCCATTATGATTAATTAATTTAAATGGCTATCATTCGTGATCCATCGTAACTTAGTTAATAAACCAGTTTTTTTTGTGGGGAAAAATGATCTAGATCAATGTGTGATCATTGTCTGACAGATATTATTAAACATTGTTAATAAAATTTAAAGCTGAAATGATAAATAACGGCTGTTTAGAAGGCCTATACTTGTCGACTCTCGCTCACGTCCATGACGATCTCGAACGTATTACCATCTGCACAGATATGATCTTTACTTCCGTCAAATAGCCTTAAAAGATTATCCAGATAATTAATTAAAATCTCTTTACAACTGCAAGAGTTTTAGTTAATAAAACTTAGTGAATTACTCTCACAGCAGAGAAACAAGCACAGCTGACAACGCCATGGCGATCACACGCTTCGTTTATGCCTATGTCTACTTCGTGCATGCATGGGTTGCATTTTCCTGCTCTAAGGGTTCCGCTACGGAAATGCCACTTTGTCATGCTATATACCATTTTAAAGAAGAGATTTTCTGATATAAGAAAAAAATCTATATTTTCAGAAATAACCGTGCAAAAACGTAATTGAAAGATAAGCTTTATTCAATCAACTTTTACAAACAATAAAAATAGAGATTCAAAACTAACACAGTTGCATTCTACATTCATTTTTCTTTAGTTTGATATAAGATGCATTCTCTCTGGACAATCGTAGTGGAATCCATTTTAGTGTTTGCAAGGTATATAAAAACACGATGGTAAAACCGCAGATTGAGATTTTTGCCATGGCTATCAAAACACGCCAATTGTACTTAATTTAATGTGATCGTACACGCTTCCACTCACTCTCTCACAAATAAAAAATACATTAATGAAAAGTTGGAAGATAGTTTTATTCAAAAAACTTAATTTTTCGGAATTTAGTAGTTAGCCATATAGAGGCTGGTTCTACTTACTCTATATGACGATAGTGGACAACCACTAAATTCCGAAAAATTTACCCTTTTGTCACAAGTGCTGTGTTTATGTTCCATATTTATCAAGCTTGTGAAATAATTTGTTGAATAAAACTAACACTAACACAGATTCCACTATGATTGTCCAATCAGAATGTATCTTACATCAAACTAAGGCAAAATGAATGTTGAATGCAGCCATGTTAGTTATGAATTTATTTTTATTATACCTAAAAGTCGATTGAAAAAAGCCTATTTTAAATTATTAGTTTTAGAACGGTTATTTGAAATAAAATTATTAAAGAACTAAAGCTGAACACAAGCTTTATGCTATAAGTGTTGTATTAAAAATTATATTTGACAATGATTCATTAAAGAGAATGAATGATTAATAATTGAAATTACCTGCTAACAAATAGTTTTGTAATTTTTTTCTTCTAAGTACTCAGCATTTCCTTTTACAAGGTCTGACACATTTAGATTATTTAAAAGTTATATTTGAAGGATTTACCATACAGGAGCAATATGTTGCAGTGTATTGCAACTTTTTTCTCTCATATTTCTTTCTTTTTCTTTTTGTGGGGAGGTATTCAGATTTGTTATGCTCAGTACAAATCATTGAATTGTTAGTGGAAATACAGTTCTGAATACTGATGTTGATGTAATTCAAACTGTAAAACCTTATTAACTTTCTACATTCACATATGCAGTTTCTTAATCAAATTAATTATAATAATTAAAACATGTGTATTCATTAACACCACAGATTGCAATTAAATGTTTAAAAGATATTTGAATTGAGTTATAAATTATACAATAGGAGACCCTCAACAAGCTAGAATTCTAATCTGAAAACGACTGTAAACATATATTATTTATAATAATTAATATATGTATTGTAATTATATATATAAAGCATACATAAAAATAAAGCAAATTGCATTAATACAAGTTTTACCATATTTATAAATTAAGACGAAATCTTTTTAAAAAATTATTATATAAATATGCATATACTTTTTAAAGGAAATGATTTTATAACTACAATTAAACTAAAGCAATCTTCTGAGTAATTTAATTGTATTATTGTAATTTTTGTATAAATATTATTTTAATTCATTCCAGCTTAACCTAACAGAAAATATAAATGATATTCAGGAGATGCAGATTTAAACTTCGAGTTCGAATGTTGTATGTTTTATTACAAATGTGACTAAGTGTGCACAAGTTACATAAAAATTAAAATCTACATTTTTTTTTATAAAACAACGTGTAAACTATTTTAAAAGAATAATAATTAATATTGATAAACATACATTACTTTTTAAAACTATTTTAATGATCATAATATTATGTAGTCAAAAATTAAAGCTTATAATTATATAGTTATATTAAAATAAAATATTCCGACATACCTTCATTGTTATTAGAATGTTACGGTTTTTCACCTCAATCAGTCAGTGGGTAACCGCATGCTGGAATGCATGGATTTTTCAGGCAGGCAGTCTCTAATGAAAACAAAATTAAAATGCTTGCAATTAATTTTTCGAAACATAAATTCGTTTATTCAATTTTATGAGTGTGTTAAAAGATAATATGTTAAAAAGTTGATGCACAAATTTCCAACAATCGGTAGGCTCAGGTTTTCGCTGTCGCTGCACTTTTTAGTTTTAGTCTCATCGAGTCATACCCAATTCGAATGACTCAAATGAAATAATTTTACATTAAGCCTTCACTTTACGTTAAATAAATTATGTATACCTTAAATTTGCCACCAGAAATGCAAGCAAATATTGTCAAAATATGCGTTTATAGAGTAACTGTTCCACGTGATAATATATGTAAATTGTTTCAAGAGGCCTTTCGACTTTTAAAACGCTATTTTGTGTAAACGAGTTGCAAATGTCACTCTCACATACTAAAATTCCTTCACAAGCTTAAAATAAAATGAATATAACTGTATTTTAAATGTTGATATAAAAGTGACTAACCAAAATAAGAAAACTGTCCATCAATTTGTGTTTATAACAACCACAACCAAGTGGTGGGTTTCCCGCGCTAGTACACGTCTCCATCTGCAATGTTGAAAACTCGAACGCCGCATGCGCGTGATTATGCAGGGTGTTGTTGTTTTTTTTAAAGATCATTAATAGCTTTTAGCTGCAAACTGATACCAGGAATTGAAGAAAAAAACAACTAATTAAAATTAATTTATAAATATATGCAGTCTTGTTTACTAAAATTTTGTAAAATCCAAGACTGGCGAAACGATGAGGTGAAGGTCGATTTCGCTGTTGGTGTTGGAAGATAAGGGGAGAGTATTGAGCATCAACAGTAACCAGCAATTCCACTTCAATGTTTTATCAGTGATTCTCAACCTCTTTACATCTAATGACCACTTTTCCAAGCATATAAGTTGCAGACCACCTGATAGATAATGTGCCGCAAGGTCGAGAACCACTGTTTTTGACGACGCAAAGGGAATTAATTTCTGCATTCCTGTTTCCACATATTTAGGAAAGGCATAAGAATATATTACACACTGGTAGTGATACAGACCATGATAATGAACACAATTCACCATCATTGATACATTTTTTCACCATTACAGATTTTAAATTAGCTTCCCATTTCAGCAGATAACGCACTATTTCTTACTGAACTATGACATTGACACTGGGTTCCATTTGAAATCCCTCTATATTTATACTCACCATCACTTGTAATTTCCTTTAATATTTTATTGTTTCTCCATAAAACCAACAAATTATTATTGCTCTCATCTGAAAATAACATGGCTATTGATTTTAAAATTTAAAACAAATAATATTAATGATAAAAACTGTCAGTCTAGGCCTCTAGGGCATAAAACTTCGACTTAAAAGTATTAAAATGAATAAAATCTAGATATATGAAAAGTATTACAAAAACAAGTACAATAAGGCATGCACATTTGACGTAATTATTCACTCATTAGCGAGTGTTATTGCTAAACTGGAATGCAGGTCAGTCAGAAAAATAGACTGCTTTTTTTTTTTAACCACTAATCCAACTTTGACCGCAATTTCTGGTCAAACCTCAAAGGAAAATGGAAGTGCTTGTATAAATACTGATCTCAAAGGGGATGACGTAAGGTAAACACACACACACACACACATCATAACCGTGTGCTCAAGAATAGACTAGAGTTAGGGGAAGATAGCCTTACCCTGGTGCCATCAATGAATGAAATTAGGAAAGTGAAAGTACTCCTAGTAGAGTGTAGATGTGTAAAAATCACCTTGAACCTTGGGATGGTAACTTCTGACACATATGGAAATCTAACTGAAATTTAATTACTTCTTAGATCCAACACTACACCTCAATGGCTAGAAGGCTGGTCTAAAGGTAAATAGATCTCGAACTGTTATATGAATGAAAAGTCTAAGAAAGACTTTCTTCAAAATTTGACGTTTTGATTTTTTGGTGGTGGTTGTGGGTGGAGGTATATGTTGCTTTTTTTAAATTGAATTTTATGATTAAAATTTTGTGTACAACACAAGATCACTACCAGTTTGCTTACTACACTACCAGTCTCTGATTACTGTGAGTATTTGAAAACTTTGATGATTGTTTTATTTTATTGCTTATTTTACACAAACTCTTGTTAATTTTTCACCCATCTGTGTGTCATTTCTTATCACCTTAACGTGAAATTCATAATTGTAATCAGTGTACCCGTCTTTTCTTTGTTCAATAATTGTGAGGAATTTATTCCTCGGGGGGGGGGGGGGCGGGGGGGCCTCGTAAGAGCTTCCTGAAGTGTTGACCTCAGTTGTTGTGTTGTCCTAATTATTCATTAATTTATGGGCGACAGAAAGGGCGCCTTCACAGAAAGTATTTTCATTACGGACTTTGCAAACACAAGGTTTACAGTGTCTTTGGAAACATATAAGCTTGTGACGTCATAATGAAAAGAGTTTGAAATCCTCCTTTATTTATTTATGCTCGCTCGAATCGACCTCACCTGTAGTTTGTATAAAACCAATAAATTAATACTTGTATAAATTGAAATTGGCATGGTTATTGATTAGTAAACAAAGATTAATATTAGTAATCATAATTGAGAGTGTCATCACAGAATGTATTTTCATTTACAGACTTCGCTTAATGCAAGGTTTACGAGTCTTTGGAAACTCACAAGCTTGTGACGTCAAATGAGTGAACACAAAAACTTGATGAGCAGCATAGCTACTGGTGAAGACGGAAGTGATCATGAATCACTGGGGATAACTTGAATCTGTTTAAGGAGAGATAACTTGAATCTATTAAAAGGAGAGATAACTTGAATTTAATAAAAGGACAGATAACTTGAATCGCTTAAAGAAAAAAAAGGGATTTCCCCTCAGTATGAAATGAGTCTGATGAAATCGATTCATTAGCAACATTCAGACGAATTAACAACACAGGTTGTAAGTCAATTTCAGTGGAAGCAGACGATAGTTTTATCTAGTCCAGCAACACCCAGTCGTTACAAAATACTAGCGTCACATATTTTCTAGAGAACTCACGAACTCACGTGGTGCTAATAAGTCTGCAAATTAAACTAACCCACGATGTCAAAGTAATGAATATATATTTTTTAAGAAAATATTTCACAAATTAAACTATAATTAATACTTAATAAAGATTATGAAAGCTCTAATTACTTTACAAAAAGTATATGTAAATACACAAGGTGATTATATACAAAGCGAATCCACATGCAAGATGATTATAATAAAATAAATTATTCAAAATATAGTCTGAATAACAAAATATCAAAGAGTTAACTCCTCATATGGTAGGTGGCTTATGAAATCTAACAAACAATAAGCATACTCGTGTATTTGGAGGAAAATAAAGCATGCGCATGTATTTTGAGGGAAAATAAAGCATGCGCATGTATTTTGAGGGAAAATAAAGCATGCTCATGTATTTTGAGGGAAAATAAAGCATGCTCATGTATTTGGAGGAAAAATAAAGCATTCTCATGTATTTGGAGGAAAAATAAAGCATGCTCATGTATTTGGAGGAAAAATAAAGCATTCTCATGTATTTGGAGGGAAAATAAAGCATGCTCATGTATTTTGAGGGAAAATAAAGCATACTCATGTATTTGGAGGAAAAATAAAGCATTCTCATGTATTTGGAGGAAAAATAAAGCATTCTCATGTAATTGGAGAGAAAATAAAGATTTCACGTAAGTTCAGTGATAGAGCCGTTACAAAGAGCATACAATCTCCAACACATTCATGTAAGTGACGTCAGAAATAAAGTTTATCTCTCTTATACCCATGACTCTTTATATTGGCTTATTTGTCTTGGACCTACGACTCCTTATATTTGTACTAGTTTATCCTTCGTGTAACCACGACTACTTGTACTTCTACTAGTTTATCTCCCTTGTACCCATGACACCTTGCTTGTACTAGTTTACTTTTCTTGTGCCCATGATTCATTATCCTTGTACTAATTTACCTTTCTTGCACCCATGACACCTTGCTTGTACTAGTTTACTTTTCTTGTACCCATGATTCATTATCCTTGTACTAATTTACCTTTCTTGCACCCATGATTCATTATTCTTGTACTAGTTTATATTTCTTGTACCCATGATTCATTATCCTTTTACTAGCTTATCTTTCTTGTACCCATGATTCATTATTCTTGTACTAATTTACCTTTCTTGTACCCATGATTCATTATCCTTTTACTAGCTTATCTTTCTTGTACCCATGATTCATTATTTTTGTACTGGTTTATCTTTCTTGTACCCATGATTTATTATTTTTGTACTGGTTTATCTTTCTTGTACCCATGATTCATTATTCTTGTAGGCCTACTGGTTTATCTCTTGTAACCCATGACTCTGTATCTGTGCTAGTTTATTTGTTTTGTACCCATGATCCCTTATTCTTGTACTAGTTTACCTATCTTGTACCTGCGACTCCGTACTTGTACTAATTTGTGTGTTTTCTTGTACTTGTGTCATGGGTGAGTGGGTGGGGAGAGATTAGAAATGTATTAGAACACAGAACTATCGTGGCCATGTGCATACAGCACCACATGGCAGTATCGTCAGGCATTATAAAGTAAGCGAGCGTTAAAAATATCAGAAAGGTTATTAATTACAACAACAGCTATGACACCCCACCCCACCCCGCAATCCCAACATGACACAACATATGAAGACAAAACAATTGAAAAAGGAAACACAAACACCTGTAACTTTAGGGATAGATTAAATTTTATGAAATAAAGTAAGAATGGAGGAAAGATTGTCATAAAATCAAAATGACGTGAGCTCAGTCTGATTGTTTGATTTTTGTACGGTCCATCGTAGAGAGTCCACTGTAAAGTGTCTACTGTAAAGAGTCTACTGTAAAGCAAAGCGTGAGAGTTCTGTCTGTATATCTCTTACACTTGTAGTCTGGCAGTTAGTTTACTGGGATGGGATGGCAGGTTCTAGCAAGCATGAGGTTTGTCCACTATCTGAAGTGGAATAGATGATAGATGAGTGAAAAAAGGAATCAAAATTACAAATATAAACACGTAAATAAATAGCAACAACAACACCAACAGAACACCGCTGACAACTACTATGACAGCAATGGTGGTGGCACAGTGAGAAGCAGTACATGCAGTGAGAATGTTTCAATCACCCCACTGCGGATATAATACAACTGCTGCTGGACAACCTGTACTGGCCGCCTGCACCCGTCTTCATACATCCCAAAGGACACTGGAGACAGCAACGACGCCAGCGCCAACAACAACAACACTGTTGAGGAGGCCTGGGGACCGACAGCAACAACATCAAACAGAGGTTTAGCCCACAGACTACCGGACTAAATCCCGCCTTTGCCGGCCAAACATGATTTTAAAAGTGGACGAGTGAACTACAAACTCTACAGAAACTCACGTTCTGTCAACAGACAACACTACATTCAGACAACAGCAACACGGGAAATCTGCAACAGCAACCTTTACAATATGGACGACACAAGTGTCAACACTACCGGCAAAAATACAAGAGGAAAAATCTATACAGGAACAAAAGTTACGACTTTCAACGCCACGGACACGAGACACAAGAATCGGAGAACTTATAAGTCAACAGGAACACAACTCAACGGAGGGGGAAGGGACCCCTACAACAGTCATAGCGAAAGACAAGCACCAGGAAAAAGAAATACAACATCTGCATCACACAATGCTTACCATCGTCTTCAGAATAAAGTGGAAAAAAGGAAAGCTCCACAGGAATCCACCAAGAAAACCGAGAACATCTAAAGAAGATGAAAAGCTTTCACGCCATTCTTGTGGAGCAAAAGAAGTTAACGGTACTACTAATCAGGTCAGCAATCAGGCGCCTTTACTATGCCGTGGGTGATCTCTATGCGGAAGAAATTTAAAAGGAAAAAATAAATTGGATGTTCGAAATTGACTTTTTAATTTTGAAATTGACTCTCTAATTTTACAAGTCAAATTCAAAGTTCAAAGACACTTTTTTTAAAACTGCATTGCAGTAAATAGTATCCCTTACATAATCTTTGCAGTAAATAGTATTACTTACATAAGCTTTGTGCTTGCTTTTTTTGGCAACGAATAACCACGATTAACTTTTGCATTTTAACTTTTATCTATGAATTACAGCTTCCAATGAAATTGCATTCTTCAGTTTAGTCTCTCTCTCTCTCTCTCTCTCTCTCTCTCTCTCTCTCTCTCTCTCTCTCTCTCTCTCTCTCTCTCTCTCTCTCTCTCACACACACACACACACACACACACACACACATACACACACACACACATACACACACACACACACACACACACACACACACACACACGCGCGCGCGCGCAGTATAAAAATAAATCCGGGTGCTAGTAAAAGTGGTAGATGCATAGCGTACACTGGATATCGAACATGAACAAATGCTTGTGCGTACGTGTGTTTAAATAAGTTCGTATGCATGAACATCATAATGACAAACTCACTTAAATAATTTAAGTCTGATTTTGAATCATTTCAGTACTAATGCTACTTATTTCTATCCTTTCTATTTCTATCCTTACTATCTCAAAACTAATAAGCAAACTTATAAGTAAATAAATAAATATGAAATTAAAATAAACTGATAAGTAAATAAATAAATATGAAAATAAATAAATATGAAAATAAATAAAATTATAAGATGAAATTAAAATAAACTTATAAGTAAATAAATAAATATGACATATAAGTAAGTAAATAAATATGAAATAAAATTAAACTTATAAGTAAATAAATAAATTAAATTAAATTTATAAATAAATAAGTATGAAATTAAATTAAAATTTCATAAAGAACTAATCGAACAAAGTTACCAATAAATAAATAAATAGAAAAATAAATTCTTAGAAAGAAAGAATCGAAAAAGCTTGCAAATAGACACAATAATCAGAGGTAAAGAGGGCAATTCAATTCTTTGGTCAGAGAATTGAAAGTTTTACTACTGTCATGACGTCAGAGAATTGAAAGTTTTACTACTGTCATGACGTCAGTACACTGATGTTATCAATCACGTAAACAAACTCTGTTGAGGAAGTTTCCTTAATCAACCTTCGCTTTCAATTTTTGAAGAAGAAATAAATAATTTGTGAGTCAGTGCTGAAAGGAATAGAAGTTATAATCATGAGTACATATCTGAAATGGAGTCTTGAAAGCGACGATTCTTTCCTTTAAGTACACAAGACATGTACATATCTAATTTGCGTATCTCCGGTTATGATGCTTAAATGTAAAATTTTCTACAACTTAAACAAAGTTCGATTAAAGATATAGAAAAGAAATTATATTTGTGTGTGTGTTTGCGTTCTTTATTTAGATGAAAATTTTTTTTTCCACTTTTTAAACTGCCGTCTACAAAACGGTTTCTACGTCCATTGTGTGGCATTGTGTAAAGAAAATGAAGACAAACACTGAATCTAGTTGCAGACATATACACTGATTTCTGATCTGACCAAATAAATACCTGCGGGGTATGTATGGGTAGGTAAGTTAAATATAGCTAATAAAATATTTTGTAAATATACTGAAGATAAACTCTAATTCACAAAATTAGCCAGTACAGTATGTATAAACATCAGTTGATAATGTTTAAGAACGTACAAAAACTGCTACTTTATCTGAAAACTCTCTGAAAAATATAACTTCTGTGTAACACTAAACATAAAATAAAAATATAACTTCTGTGTAACACTAAACATAAAATAAAAATATAACTTCTGTGTAACACTAAACATAAAATAAAAATATAACTTCTGTGTAACACTAAACATAAAATAAAAATATAACGTTTAGTAATCACAGTAAAAATAAGCCAACAAACACTTTGAGTAACAGTAAACATGAAATAAGAGTGACGTTGAGTAATCACAACCAACAAACACTTTGTGTATACAAAGCAAACATAAAATAAAAGTGACGTTTAGAAATCACAACCAACAAACACTTTGTGTATACAAAGCAAACATAAAATAAAAGTGACGTTTAATAATCACAACCAACAAACACTTTGTGTATACAAAGCAAACATAAAATAAAAGTGACGTTTAGAAATTACAGCCAACAAACACTTTGTGTATACAAAGCAAACATAAAATAAAAGTGACGTTTAGTAATTATAGTAAAAATTATGTAATATTAATCACCACGGGCTGAGAGAGCTGAGTAACTGAATTCTATATTAGTAGAACAATCTGAGATAGATGTGTGTGTGTGTGTGTGTGTGTGTGTGTGTGTGTGTGTGTGTGTGTGTGTGTGTGAACATTTTATATTTGATTAAATGCTATAATTATGTTGGTACTATGTGCAGATAAATTTATATTACTAATAAATACCTAATTGCTTTGTTAAGCACCCACTACTTCCAGGGATTTATATATATATATATATGAGAAATAACAGATGTCTTCATGATGATAGTGGCATTAGGTAATAATTGAGAAGATGAACATTAAGAAGGCCTTTGAATATGGATGTACAAATCGAGTTTACTGGATGATTCAGTTCAGTGTTCATCCGACGTTATCTGTCTGTAATACGAAGAGTAACATTAGTGTTGAGTTCAGATGTGTTGAGGCTGCTCTACCAAATCCCAGTCCGCATTTAAGAAGTGCATTATTTTATAGAGAGGAAATAATATAATCCTCTCAAATTAAGAGGCACTTCTCATAAATACCTGTTTCAGAGTACACATGTCCTTGTACACGCTAATTAATTCCTTTGTACATGTCTTTGTAAATCTTAGTAACCTCTTTAATGTTTAGAACATGGCCATGTACACTGTCACAGTCTGATAAAATTGTCCGACTTCGTGACCCACTTGCCTTGTTTACTTCAAATTCGAATATTTGAAACCCTTGGCCCTTTGTTCAAAGCTTCCTTTTTCTAGGTGCTTCTAGAACAGGTCAAGATGTTATGTAACTTTAGGACCATTGTCCAGTTCTCGAACCAACCACATGCTCTGCGAACAGTCACGTGATACGCAATATACCTTTCTATATATGTACCCACACGCTTCCGCTCCCTCACTTCGAGCACATTTTAGCTAATTCCATCAGCTTACTCGGGTCGTGAGAGGCAGCCGGCGCCATAGAGAATCAAGGTACCCTTCGACTTCTCTCAAAAGGTATCATTTTATTTAATAGTATTTGCCTATGTATTGTTTAAGTATGTATTTGTGCTATGTATTATATGATTTCCATATACACTTGAGCATGGTTCAGAGAAATAGCTGAAAACCTATATGTTACGGAATATAAATTTATTGTAACCATTTTTCCATTTCTGTACTTTAATTTATATTGTTTTAATTCACTAAGAGCCAGAATGCTGCGCTCGATATGAATTCTTCATGTAATTCAATTATTGCGTGTAATTTTAATTGTAAATTGTGAAGCGCTCTGTCGGCTTGAATTACCCCTTGTATGAACATTAATTTAACGTTGTATCTATTTTATTGCTTCATACGTCATGACTGTTAAATGGAACACATGTGAGACGATTATATTTTTTCTAAATCTAATTGTAAGCGACGCGAGGTCGAAACTCTTTGTTCAGCGCATTTAATTGAGCCATGCCTAGGTAGGACCTGTTAGGTTGAGAATTATATCCAAACACGTTGCATCCACAGGTCGGCTCATGGTTCATGTTTCACCATGCCTCACCTGCATTAGCTTATTGGTGTAAGCGTGTCGAAATCCACTCTGAGGGCCATGCTGCAAAAATTCCAGTTCCTAGCCACTAACAAAGGGACATCATTCCTTATGCACCACGTGTGTCGTTAAAGGGGGACTGAGGGAACGAACCGGCATGACTGAGTGTTGAGACCAAGGATACAAGAATAGAGCTAAGTGCAAGATCAAGTGTACAGATCTCAAAGGAACACTTTTCTGGCAATTTAGATTGACAAAAATCAGGCATAGGCGCGTAAAGACAGAGTGAAGACTATTCGCGTTGCATTCGATTTATTGTTAATTTGTTAAACTTTATTAAATCTTATTTTCTTTGTTAATACCTCTTAGTAGTTGATTTCTATGCACAATAGACCAATTAGATTAATTCTTAGATTTGAATGGGGGCGGATGAGCAGAAAGATTGATGACGAGTGCATATTAATTTAGAGGGATTTAACTGTTTTCAAATCTAGCTAAAAGTTCGCAGTTTATTAGTCTGTAAATTTGTCGTCTGAACTACAAGACGCACTTTTAATTAGTCAGATAATAAATTGAGCAACCAGTCTGCGTAGAATATGAGAGGAAGAATTAATTATATTTAAAGTCTTTTAATTATTCTAAGCAGGGTCTTTAAATAAATACTGGAAACGTAACAAGTGTGGGTCGTCGCGGGATTGATATGTATTAAATTGTAAATTGTAACATTTTTATACATAGGGCGCATCATAACCTAGAAACGAACGAACGAACAGAATTGCCAATTGTTCTTTTGATTTTTGTATCACTGATTTTCTTTGCTTTTGTTGTGACATGTGCATGTATTCTTTTGCAGAGTAGCGTGCATGTTAGTTAATGTTGATATATTTAAGCGTAGTTAAATATGTCATGTTAGCTATTGAATGATTTATTTAGTATTGTGTTACTGAGTACTTCATTGTGAGGAGTCGAAGGTTATACCGCCAGCTAGGAGAGTTATCGGTAGTAACAGACTTCGGACTATTATATTTAGGGTGCTAGATATAATGTGTAATGTTGTATGGTAGGAGCCGTGACATTACGAAAGTCTTGGAACAGCGGACACTGTGACAAGCAGGTGAAACGTGTAAAGAGTTAACGCGTAATTTATTTCGGAAGGTGTTCTGAGTAAATTAAATAATTTTTGTAAGGTTGTAGCCTAAAAGTTATTTTCGGGATAAGCGGAGTTATCGCCGACGGTTAAAACACACAATTCACGAGATACATTCTTATTGTAGCCAGCGCGCTAAGACAGTAAAATGGATCGCAAACAGGTTATCGAAGACCTGAAAGAAGCCGGTATCATGATAGGATACCAGGGTGACGAACTGACTAGCTACATCAAAACTGAGCTAGAGAAAGCGGAAAAAGCGGACAAAGAAAGGCAAGAGATAGAAAGAGAAGAACGTATTGCTAATCGCGAACTGAAGAAGTTAGAAACTGAAAAACTAGCCGAAACTGAAGCTAAACGCATCGCAGCTGACGCAGAAGCTAAAAGGTTAGAAGCTGAAAGATTAGCCGACATCGAAACAAAACGTATCGCAGCGGACACAGAAGCTAAACGCATCGCAGCAGACGCGGAAATAAAACGGTTAGAATGGGAAGTGAAGAAACTAGAAGTTACCAATCCAAACCGTGACCGCAGAAGCAGTGGTGATTCGCGTTCTAGCGATGGAAATAATCACAGTAGAATTGAAAATATCATTCCAAAGATAAATATGGTCCCATTTGATGAGAACAAAGATCAAATAGACGCGTATTTAAAAACGTTTGAAAAGTTAGCCAGAGCAACAAACATTCCAGCGGAACATTGGGCGATAAATTTATCGGGGTTATTGCAGGGCAGTGCGAAAAACGAGTTCAATAAGCTTAGCGATTCTGAGTCAGATAATTACGACACAGTCAAGGCCGCATTATTGAAACGTTACAAACTCACAGCAGATACATACCGACGTAAGTTTAAACAGGCCACTAAAGCCAGTTCAGAGACGCACGCACAGTACATACGACGCGTAGCTGACTTGTTCCAAAGATGGATAGATCTAGCCGAAACTCCACAGACGTACGCAGGTCTTAGGGATGAAATGGTAAAAGACCATATTCTCGGGTCATACAAATCAGATCTACTGATTCACTTAGCAATAAGGGAAAAATCTACGCTAGAGGAGATAGGCAACGCCGCCGATCGCTTTGATGACGCACATTCTCAATTCTCGAACGCACACGCGAACAACAAGTCTCGACCGAACGAACCGCAGACTCGAAAGGATAAGAAAAATGACGGGAAGGCACCTAATGAGCGTGATGATAAAACATCTAAACCCGACACTAAAAACAAGTCCGACAAACAGAAAGATAAAAAGAATCTTGCATGTTACACTTGTGGTGATAGTGGCCATTTTTCACGAACATGTCCTGAAAAGAAAACAGCTAAAGTTTACGCAGTAGAAAGTCATACACCTAAAACAGAAAAGTCGAATCGAACACCAGTACAGGCAAACGGTCACGATACAATCGCTTTGCTTGATACAGGGTGTGAGCTAGACGCTATTGTAAATGCATCATTAGTTAACCGTACCGACTACACAGGGGAGACAATCTCTGTCACCTTTGCAAACGGCGAACAAGACATTTTACCAGTAGCTGAAGTCTCGATTGTTTCAGACTTTGTAGAAGGAACAGTCAAAGCGGCAGTTATGGAAAACTCACCGCATGACGTGATCCTTGGTTGCAAGTATGTTTTGCCGTGCAAAAAACAAACTTCAATCGAACCACCACTGGTTAACGCTGTAACCAGAGCAGCGAGTAGTAAAGACAAATCTGTAACTGCACCGATGTCTGCCGCACCAGCCGTAGATAAAGCAACAGTTAGCGAGATTAAAATATTACAAGCTGAGGACGAAACACTAGACAAGTTACGCAGACAAGCTGTACTTGTTAGTGACGTCAACACTGACGATTCGAATAAGAAAGCGTGCATTATTCTGAAAAAGGGTTTATTGTACCGCTATTCGAAAGTGGGAGACGAATTTCGGAAACAATTAGTCGTTCCACAAACCAAACGAAATGACGTATTACGATTAGGTCATGAGAGTCTTTTTGGTGCACACATGGGTGTACAAAAAACAACTAGTCGTATTACAAGTGAGTTTTATTGGCCGGACATCACTGCCGATATCCGTAGATTCGTGTTAAGTTGCGACACATGCCAGAGAACACAGTCTAAAAATTCAATCAGACCCGCACCGTTAGGAGAGCCTGAACTGATCAGTGAACCCTACAAGCGCGTAGCATTGGATTTGATTGGGCCTATAATACCCACATCAACGAGAGGTAATCGATACGTGCTGACCACTATTGATTACGCAACAAGATTCGCCGACGCAGTACCATTGAAAAATATTGATACTGAAACTGTCGCCGAAGCCCTTTTCGGTCTTTGGAGTCGTGTTGGAATTCCTACTGAAATTTTGACAGATCAGGGGAGTCAATTCATAGGCAACGTAATGAAGGAAGTAAATCGTTTACTTTCCATCAAACATCTTACTTGCACACCATACCACCCCCAGGCAAATGGTCTGATTGAAAAATACAATGGGACATTAAAAACAGCACTTAAAAAGCTCGCCACAGATAAACCGAAAGACTGGGACAGATACATCCCTGCCCTACTATTTGCACATAGGGAGGTGCCACAATCTTCCACCGGGTTTTCACCATTTGAGCTACTTTACGGACGTACTGTACGCGGACCGATGATGATTTTGAAGGCACTTTGGACTGATGAAAAGACAGATGACGAAGTTAAGACAACTTATACATACGTCACTGACTTAAGAAACCGTCTTGAAACTATAGGCAAGATAGCACGGGAAAACTTGACGATAGCTCAGTCTAGACAGGCAGAATATTACAATAAGCACACCAAACCTAGAGAATTTGAAGTTAATGACAAAGTGTTACTGTTGCTTCCTGAAGCACATAACAAACTTCAGATGAAATGGAAGGGGCCCTTTGTAGTTACCGCCAAGCTAGGGGGACTGAACTATAAGGTGCAGACAGGAAAGAGAGAGAAAATCTTTCATGTTAACCTACTCAAAAAGTACATAAGCCGTGAGGATCAAACCACTCAAGCTGATTTTGTCGTAGCGACGATAGTTACAGAAGACGAGGGGGATACTGATTGCGTCACTGGTACTTTACCAAACTGTCCTCTACAGACGGACGAAACTGTCAAAGACGTTAGGGTAAATGAAGCCTTGACAGAAAGACAGAAAAAAGAAGTGAATGAATTGCTTAATGAGTTCTCATCTACTCTGACAGACAAACCAGGGTTGACAGACTTAATAGAATTTTCACTGAAGCTGACTGACAACAAACCGATACGTTTGAAGCCGTATCCGTTGCCACACGCTAAGATAGATGACGTTAGACGTGAGATTAAGACTATGCTAGATCTAGGGGTCATAGAGAAGACTGACAGTGCCTACGGATCACCCATCGTGTTGATTAAAAAACGTGATAACTCGTTCCGTTTTTGCGTAGACTACCGCAAACTCAATCAAGTGACAGAGTTTTGTGCCGAACCTCTTCCTGATCCGGATCTCATCTTCACTAAGCTAGCTAACGCTCATTACTATACCAAAATAGATTTGTCACGCGGTTTTTGGCAAATCAAGGTCAAGGACACTGATCGACACATACTAGCTTTCACTACACCAGTAGGAAACTACACATGGAAAGTTATGCCTTTCGGAGTTTCAAACGCTCCAAGCATTTTTTCTAAAATGATGCGGTCATTGTTAGAACCACTGTACGGACGTGGAGTTGAGAACTTCATGGATGATTTAATTCTAGGCACCCAGACATGGGAGGAGCACTTGACACTCTTACGAGATGTGCTAGCCAGATTAAAGCAAGCCAACCTCACTGCCCGCCCTACGAAGTGTGAAATAGCACAATTCTCCTTAGACTTCTTGGGACACAAGTTGAGTCATGGAACTATGTCGCCAAGTGAAGCTAAGATAGCACAACTTAAGGACACTTCACAACCGCTAACAAAAACACAAGTTAGAAGTTTTCTTGGTCTTGCTAACTACTACAGAAAATTCGTACCAGATTTTAGTGCCATTGCATGTCCTCTGACTGACTTGACACGTAAGAATATGCCTACAAAAGTAGTGTGGACTGATGCATGCCAAAACGCTTTTGACACACTGAAATCTAGACTGACTTCAGATTTAGTTGTTAAACTGCCAGATCTGACAAAACCATTCTTGTTAAGGACTGATGCTAGCAACACAGGATTAGGAGCAGTGTTATTACAAGAACACAATGACACCAAACACCCAGTTGCATATGCAAGCCGTAAACTCACAACTACTGAACAGAAATATTCCACCAGTGAAAAGGAATGTCTTGCAATAGTTTGGGCCATAAAAAAGTTCGAAAACTATTTGTACGGAAAAACCTTTGTCATTGAGTGCGATCACCAGCCGTTGGCCTTTCTCGGACAGGCGCAATTTACGAACAGCCGTTTAATGCGTTGGTCTTTGTTTCTGACACAGTATGACGCAAATATTCATTACATCAAAGGGTCTTTGAATGTTGGCGCAGATTACATGAGTCGTGCTTGATGCCATCAAGTGCCGGTACTGATAGAATGTTGTTTAATCAATTAACTGAACCCTACGGATTCCTTCCTGTAGATATGAAATATAGTTGCACACTTTATTTCTAGGAATGTCGAAATTTTTCTTCATTGTGGACTTCTACATTTTATCATACATAATTTGTAGGAGGCATTTTATCTTTGGCAAGATAAACGCCTCAAAAGCAAGGGGGTGTCACAGTCTGATAAAATTGTCCGACTTCGTGACCCACTTGCCTTGTTTACTTCAAATTCGAATATTTGAAACCCTTGGCCCTTTGTTCAAAGCTTCCTTTTTCTAGGTGCTTCTAGAACAGGTCAAGATGTTATGTAACTTTAGGACCATTGTCCAGTTCTCGAA
Organism: Sinotaia quadrata; assembly: GCA_028829895.1. Taxonomy (NCBI): domain Eukaryota; kingdom Metazoa; phylum Mollusca; class Gastropoda; order Architaenioglossa; family Viviparidae; genus Sinotaia; species Sinotaia quadrata. Next base: position 137,920,066 of record CM054180.1, on the reverse strand, counting down.
CCAACCACATGCTCTGCGAACAGTCACGTGATACGCAATATACCTTTCTATATATGTACCCACACGCTTCCGCTCCCTCACTTCGAGCACATTTTAGCTAATTCCATCAGCTTACTCGGGTCGTGAGAGGCAGCCGGCGCCATAGAGAATCAAGGTACCCTTCGACTTCTCTCAAAAGGTATCATTTTATTTAATAGTATTTGCCTATGTATTGTTTAAGTATGTATTTGTGCTATGTATTATATGATTTCCATATACACTTGAGCATGGTTCAGAGAAATAGCTGAAAACCTATATGTTACGGAATATAAATTTATTGTAACCATTTTTCCATTTCTGTACTTTAATTTATATTGTTTTAATTCACTAAGAGCCAGAATGCTGCGCTCGATATGAATTCTTCATGTAATTCAATTATTGCGTGTAATTTTAATTGTAAATTGTGAAGCGCTCTGTCGGCTTGAATTACCCCTTGTATGAACATTAATTTAACGTTGTATCTATTTTATTGCTTCATACGTCATGACTGTTAAATGGAACACATGTGAGACGATTATATTTTTTCTAAATCTAATTGTAAGCGACGCGAGGTCGAAACTCTTTGTTCAGCGCATTTAATTGAGCCATGCCTAGGTAGGACCTGTTAGGTTGAGAATTATATCCAAACACGTTGCATCCACAGGTCGGCTCATGGTTCATGTTTCACCATGCCTCACCTGCATTAGCTTATTGGTGTAAGCGTGTCGAAATCCACTCTGAGGGCCATGCTGCAAAAATTCCAGTTCCTAGCCACTAACAAAGGGACATCATTCCTTATGCACCACGTGTGTCGTTAAAGGGGGACTGAGGGAACGAACCGGCATGACTGAGTGTTGAGACCAAGGATACAAGAATAGAGCTAAGTGCAAGATCAAGTGTACAGATCTCAAAGGAACACTTTTCTGGCAATTTAGATTGACAAAAATCAGGCATAGGCGCGTAAAGACAGAGTGAAGACTATTCGCGTTGCATTCGATTTATTGTTAATTTGTTAAACTTTATTAAATCTTATTTTCTTTGTTAATACCTCTTAGTAGTTGATTTCTATGCACAATAGACCAATTAGATTAATTCTTAGATTTGAATGGGGGCGGATGAGCAGAAAGATTGATGACGAGTGCATATTAATTTAGAGGGATTTAACTGTTTTCAAATCTAGCTAAAAGTTCGCAGTTTATTAGTCTGTAAATTTGTCGTCTGAACTACAAGACGCACTTTTAATTAGTCAGATAATAAATTGAGCAACCAGTCTGCGTAGAATATGAGAGGAAGAATTAATTATATTTAAAGTCTTTTAATTATTCTAAGCAGGGTCTTTAAATAAATACTGGAAACGTAACATACACGCTAATTAATTCCTTGGTACATGTCCTTGCAAATCTTAGTAATCTCTTTGAATATGGCCCTGCGTAATGGCTATGTCAATCAATGAACTCGTAAAACTTGATGACCTTGAAGTGGAAATGTTGAAAAATGTTCCGTAACTATGTCGATACGTTTCTCACCGGTAAGTGACCTTTCTGTAATTGCCCCAAAATGAAAAGAACGATGTCTTTACATTGCCGCAAAAGTTTGTTAAGTTTTGTATCATTTTATTTCTTCCTATGTCAGATTGCTTGATACTAGAGTTCAGGGAAGTTTCATTGTAAAAATAGAACTTCGTAACAGGTGTAACATTAACGGTTTTAATGGTTTATTAAAACTTGCCTCAAACATGAACTGTTTATCATAGAGTCTATCTCTGACATTCACATTTTAATTATTAAATAGAGTACAACATCCCAATATTTCGTCCGCTCTTTTTGTATGAGAAATGCAGTCTATCATAGTTAAATATTGTTATTCTTCTGTATGATTAGCGATTTCACACACTCACACACACACACACACTCTCTCTCTCTCTCTCTCTCTCTCTCTCTCTCTCACTCACTCACTCACTCACACGCACATACACATTTACTCATTTAAATTTGCAACGATAGGCAAAGAAATAGACACTTGCACTAGGCTCTCTACTATGACTTGGGGCGTTTTCCACTCTAAATGAATTTTTGTAGAACTTGTTCAGACGTGGTATACGAACCCTGTCAGCAAAATAGAGATCTACTGTGAACATTTCTAGAGCTTGTACAGGTGTGATACTCATCCCCAGTGAACAAAAGCTCTGTCAAAAGTTTTGTCGGTCCCATTCGGTTTCTGCTTTTGTAAACCTGGAAGAAAAAAGTAAGGTATGTAACTCTGGTTTCAAAATTTACATAGGTGTATTCGTATACACATAATCATTTCGCTCCTCTTTGATTATAGAGAAAGGGTGTGTCCAATTAGCCCGTCACTTCTCATCTTCAAATTAGTAATCCCAGTCAACGACAGTTCTTTTATATGAAAATTTATCATCGTGCTAAATTCCAAAATCGTTGTTGTTTTTCTTTAAAATGACAAATAATGCTAAATATATCAAATGATAACACACAACACCATCTTTAATCGTATTCACTATTCATGCATCACTTCTACTAAGACTTGACCTTTGTCCTGAATCATGACTGCTGCAACTTTCTTTAGCATGAATCTAAGACTTGAACTTTGACCTGAATCATGACTGCTGCAACTTTCTTTAGCCTGAATAATGACTGCTGCAACTCTCTTTAGCATGAATCTAAGACTTGAACTTTGACCTGAATCATGACTACTGCAAAGTCTCTTTAGCCTGAATCTAAGACTTGACCTTTAGCCTGAATTATGACTGCTGCAACTCTCTTTAGCCTGAATCATGACTGCAGCAACTCTCTTTAGCCTGAATCATGACTGCTGCAACTCTCTTTAGCCTGAATCATGACTGCAGCAACTCTCTTTAGCCTGAATCATGACTGCAGCAACTCTCTTTAGCCTGAATCATGACTGCAGCAACTCTCTTTAGCCTGAATTATGACTCGAGAAATTGTAAACAAACTATCTTTAGCCTGAATTATGACACGAGAAATCGTAAACAAACTATCTTTAGCCTGAATTATGACTCGGAAAATTGTAAACAAACTCTCTTTAGCTTGAATTATGACTTGAGAAATCGTAAACAGAACTCCTCAGATCAGTTTTCTCCATTCTCTTCACTATTTATTAACTTCCCTACTCTCTTCACATATTGTTTATTATCAGTTGAACTCCAGTCTCCTCACTAATTGTTTATTAACTTCCCCACTCTCCTCAATGAAAACTATGACGAATATTTTACATTTTTACCATGTGAGGATATTGCCAAATGCAATGTATTGCCTTTTGAATCTTGACATATTTTAGCATTCACAGCCGAGGTCTGAAAATAAAACTGTTGTATCTTTTCCTTCACTGTTCACTTCGATTCACTTCACTGTTTCTTTATTGTTTTCTTTGATTCACTTCCAAGTGCTTTCTTTGTAATTAGTAAATGAATGTCATATGTAAAAGTGAGTAACGTCAATTTATGTATGATGTTAACTCTGTCGTATGTATTTAGGAGTGCATGATGTTAACTCTGTCGTATGTATTTAGGAGTGCATGATGTTAACTCTGTCGTATGTATTTAGGAGTGCATGATGTTAACTCTGTATCTTTTGTATTTAGGAGTGTATGATGCTACATATTTTGGATTACAAAATGTTTTTTTTCTGTCTGATACAATTTCTGTTCCAGAAGATGGAGAACAATACCCGCGTGGCTTTTCTAATCCTAATAATGCTGTCCATGATTGTTCCAAGCATGAATCTCTATGTGTTTCACCGGTATGGTGTTTAATAATCGTTTTCTAATTTAAAATAAATAAATAAAATGTGAAAAGATAGCATACTTTTAAAAAATTGCAATAAATCACCATGCGGAACAAAATACATGCATTATTAATTTTAAATAATTAGTTGTGGGCAGTACATTTAGCCCACATGCACTTGAATCTCTAAAATTAAATCCATACATGTGAAGAACAGAAAGAACAAGGAATCAGACAGATCGATAGACAGATGGACGGACAGACAGAGACAGACAGACAGATAGATAGATAGATAGATAGATAGATAGTGTGACGCCGCCTGGCGTGTACTTTAATTATGAGCTATTAATTAAGACTACTTTTTATTAATAGTCAAAATCGCTCATCAGTGATTAAAATTTAAGATATTAATTTCCCATTCCCACATCACGGGTACATAATTAATTTATACTGGTTTGCAGGTGGAAACTTACTACTAAAAGAGTAATCTGATCCAATTCAACTATTATTTAAAGAGCCCCCACCCACCCACATTATCCAGACATACAACGTAATTGGTATGCGCAAGAAGGCTACGAAAAGTTAAAAATAAATTTATTAACAATTATACAGATTTACAAATACAGTTAAAATCAACAGTCACTCTTTTGCTATTAAAATATAATGTTCAGCGAAATTTGTCTACAGCCTTACTCTAACGTTAAGTGTTCCAAATACTAAAATCTATTTCATCATTGAATCAGAAGTTGGAGGAGTATAGAGAAAGTCAACAATAAATTTCGTGACCTTGTGTCCGCTAGCACGCCCGTTCGATAACACGCTCGCTCGCTCACCACAAGCGTCCCGGCCTTGTGCTGGCCACAAGTTGTTGGTTGGATGATAGCTAACGTGCGCCTCTTGCACGTTATCTAAACTTCTAAAATACTTCTGCCTGACTCTGACGTTCTCAGTTCTAAGTTAAGTACTTCTGCCTGACTCTGACGTTCCTCAGTTCCAGCGCGAAAGCGGCGGAAGCCGGAAGCGCCCCCTACACTCAATCAATCAATCCTCAGTTCCAAACTTCAAGCTCCACTGCATTGGTTTCTCACAAGACAATGTGTCGGGGTACCCGTACTGATGCAATTCATGTGGAGTACCGCAGATAACGGCTGATAGTGGACTGCTCATGTGGAGGACTAGGACAGACTAGTACAGGCTAGGAAGACAGGAAACCGGAGAACCAACAAAGGTCCAGAACCAACAAAAGCCCGGAACCATCAAAGGCGTGCTTCAGGAAGAGTAAATCCAAAGCACTGCACTAAAATCTTTGCCTACAGAATTGCTATACTCACAGCCTTTCCTGCAAGCATTCTCAACTTACATCTCTGCAATAAAATCGTTAGCCCTCATACACATAGCATAAAGGACATAGCTATAATTAAATTCAGATTAACAGTTCATTTCAACACTGTCCTATATTCCATAGTAATAATATTATATGGAAGCCATAATAAATTCAGATTAATAGTCACTGCAACACTGTCCTATAATCCATATTAATAATAATATTATATAGAATCTCTTCTAATTACCAATCATAAAAATCAATGATTCAAATGTACAGAACATTTCTAAGCCATTCTTTCTTCCATTAACCGGATAACTTACCACAGCTCTCGGCTCGCCAGGCCGAACTTGGCTATGGAAACGTGTCGGACTTGGCTATGGTAACGTGTCGGACTTGGCTATGGAAACGTGCCGGACTTGGCTATGGTAACGTGCCGGACTTGGCTATGGTAACGTGTCGGACTTGGCTATGGTAACGTGTCGGACTTGGCTATGGTAACGTGTCGGACTTGGCTATGGTAACGTGTCGGACTTGGCTATGGTAACGTGTCGGACTTGGCTATGGAAACGTGTCGTACTTGGCTATGGTAACGTGTCGGACTTGGCTATGGAAACGTGTCGGACTTGGCTATGGTAACGTGCCGGACTTGGCTATGGTAACGTGTCGGACGTGGCTATGGTAACGTGTCGGACTTGGCTATGGTAACGTGTCGGACTTGGCTATGGTAACGTGTCGGACGTGGCTATGGTAACGTGTCGGACGTGGCTATGGTAACGTGTCGGACTTGGCTATGGTAACGTGTCGAAGTGCCGAGAATTGTTGTTGTTGTCACGTTCTCTTTGCTCCTAGTTGAGCGTGGTGGTTTAAGTTTTGCTGGGTATTTAACGATCTGTTGGCTTGGTGGATGGGACTGGACACATGGTGTAACTTACCTCCTCCCCCACTCTGTACTTGATGCCCTGTACTCAACCATAGCTATCCTACTACAACAAGCTTACTGGTCTTTCCCCCTTCACCTCCTTCCCCCTTCACTCTGCCTCTTTTAAGACCACCTTGTCCCTTGAGAAGGAACGGCATTTCCTGTATGCGCTAGCGATTATGTAAGAGCTCGCTGACCGCCGAGTGGCCCTGGCTAGTTCTGTGCTCAGCAACTAAGTTTATGGCGTCCAAGAACTTCGCCAAACAATTCCAATTTTATATTGAAAATTATTCTGTGGGTTAGTTTGCATTTTTCCCGTCACAGATAGATAGATAGATAGATAGATGGATGGATGGATGGATGGATAGATAGATAGATAGATAGATAGATAGATAGATAGATAGATAGATAGATAGATAGATAGATAGATAGATGGGTGGAAAGAAATCCATGTTTGGAATAGTCAATGTAGGTATGCATTTAAGATTTAAGTTTAAAACTAATGACAAGTTCCTCAGCCTCAAGAATGGCACATATATATTTGACATAAGTTGTTGTTAGTGAAAGTGAGATTGCAACAAAATCAATAATTGACATAAGTTTGTGTTAGTGAAAGGGAGACAACAACAAAATTAGGAAGAAATTAAAAGCCCAATTACACCATACTCACAGTGCAGGAGAATGGGAATTCAGAAAAAAAATTGAGATCCATTACATTTACATACACAAACAAACAAACATATGTGAGTTGTGATTCTCTCAAAAAGACAGGTGTTTTTCCCCCCTGAACACTGCCCTGTCTTCATTTTCCCCTAATTTCTTTGATTTTTCACAGGGATGTGGAACAGATTGCACGATTTCCTGTAGAAGTCTATGGGATATCGTGTTTCGCATAATGAACGTACTGCTGGAACGAATTGTGTTTGTTATGCGAGGTACCACTGTATATATATATATATATATGATAAAATTGCAGTTAATTATAGTCAATACAAATTGCAGGTTAGTCCTATCAGAATAGAAATGGAGTTATTAGAAGAGGTTATTATAAACTTCACATAAACTGGATTAAGTACAGCCTCTAGTCTTTTCACTGGCCTTTTCAATCACGTCACAGTGTCAAAATGTTACAATGTTACAATGTCAAAATGTTACAATGTCAAAATGTCTGTGCTCAGCTTGTGTTCCCACCTCGTGGCAAGAAAACACTGACGTGTTGTTCCTCTCAACCGACCTGACACTCTCCTGCCGTCATTTTCTTAAGCAAAACACAATCACAATGATTGTGTTATCTTCACTGGACTGATGTACCTAGCATCCTTGCTTTGGTACTGTAATAGAAAATATGCAAATTAATGCAAATAATTAATTAAATATATTTTTTCTAAATATTTTTATATTAATTCTAATTTAAGCCAAAATTCATTTTAATTTTGGAATTAAATTCTCGTGAACAAAACTGCATGTGCTGAGTTTGGTGATTATGCAATTTTGGGAATGTAAAGAATTCCAAGCGTGTCTAACAGAGCAGACTGACTCTGTTTAATTTGATTTTGTCCCTGGCTTGATTGGGACGTTCTGATCTATTACCGAGGACTGTCATATTCAAGTCTACCATACTGTGACGTCATTCCAGCACATAAACTAAGTCCTGATCAGAAAGTGACTGACTCCAGTGTAGCAAAATTGCCCTTGATGACTTTGTTACTTATAATTTTATCTTGTTAACTTTTCTTTATTAAATTTCTTGTTATTATTTTAAACGCATATTTGTTAGTGAAGTAATTTCTATCGCCTGTTTTCGTAGTCGAAGTGATAAACTAATGATTACGTCTTGTCTTCTGTTCGTCTATTTATAAACGTCATATATATTTATTCATAAACATTGATTCTCAGCGAGATCTGTGTGGGGGCTGGAGCCAACAGTATATCGGCCTAACAGTTGCAGATATACATATCTAACCAGTGACCCATACTCTGCACCAGCACTAGTAGATGTATTGTATCATAACTAATTACACATATTTGATATAATTCATTATTACAAAGTCACCCCAGGGTATAGCGGCGACAGGGTCACTCTGACAATTAAGCAATTTAAATAACAATTAAAATTGAAAATAGGGAGGGGCAAATTTACTTTGTCACAGAATGGGGTTTTTTTTTATATATATATTTTACTGCATTGAAGATTTAGTTTTACTTGATTGCCTCTTTTGTTTTCAGTCTAAAGAGAGACATTATCTTAAATGAATGAATGCTTATTGCACTGAAAATTTTGTTTCAGTGATTGCCTGTTTGTTTCTTTCAGTTCAATGAGAGACCTTCCCCCACTCGATCCACCCTGGGACAACTGCAAACAATTTTTCTTTTACTGTACTGAAAATAAACAGTGTTGTCCAGGTCTGGAATGCCGCCTGCCTGACAAATATTGTGGAAACGCACCTAGACCTAAAGAAGTTAAAGGGTAACGCTATAGAAAATTATGGCTCATCATCAACAAGTGTTATAACTGATGGACCAAACATTCCATAATTAAACAACATTTAAAAGTATAAATTAACAAGTGTACATTTTATTTCTTTTCGATTGTTTTAAATTGCAAGTTTTTTGGAAATCATTAAAGATTCTCAAACAATTTACGCATCTGATGGCTAATTTATTCTTAAAATAAAAATAGATCTATAGTAGCATTACTATTTGTGACGCGCGTGGTGCGTAAATCTCTATTTTGCGTCATTACTTATGAATTCGTTTATCATTAATAACCATAATCACTTATCACTAGTTAATTTTAGGATTCGTTTCCTAATATGAATTTCCCACTCATATACCTCTATAAGCTTACACACCACAGGCACATAACTTCTATTCGCAGGTGGAGCTTCTTACTTAAAGAGTACTCTAAAACCACGACATTGATTTTAACTTTCATTCAAACAATAGCTCCCGAACCCCCATCCACCCACTAACTATTACAGACATCTATCAATGCACATGTGTAAGAAGGATGCAACAAAAGATAAAAGATTTATTATAAATAATATCTATATTACAAAAATACAAAATAAGTTTGGAAACAGTTCATGTATTTAAATATCCGACATATGATACTCTAATCTAAATAATCGGTAGTCTACAATGTCTGCCTGAAGAACAATCTCTAACCAGAGTTACGACATATGATACTCTAATCTAGATAATCGATAGTCTACATACAATGTCTGCCTGAAGAACAATCTCTAACCAGAGTTACGACATATGATACTCTAATCTAGATAATCGATAGTCTATTCTCTAACCAGAGTTACGATTTATCATGTATTGGAGAGAAGGAGAAATTAGAGCAGTGGATCTTAACCTTGTTGGAGGTACTGAACCCCGCCAGTTTATTTGTACAGTCACCGAACCCTTCTTGTGTGTCATCACGAATCATATGAGTCGGGTGCGTGTCTTGACCTCCCTCCGCCGAACCCCTGAGACTGACTCACCGAACCCTGGTTAAGAACCACTGAATTAGAGTTAATACAGTGAATTTGCTTTTGTGACCTGAATCGTAGATGCAGCATCCTAGAGAAGGCGTCTGAGATTTGTTGTCAACAAAGCCGATGTTCCTTGCAACTCTTTCCACAGTCAGTTGAGCACAATGGAATTGTCTGTGACTCAGAATGGCAGTGGCAGTCATTTCTCAGTCTTTCACCAACCTGGGATTCCATGGTAGATCATAGTCTGAAGGTTACCAAAGTCTCCCCATGATGCTTCACGTCTACACTGCTCAGACAGGATCGAGATGGCTGACAGCTGAACGTAGCTGTAGCAAGAATGACCAAATGAAGGTTGAAGTCTAAATCATGTTGAAGATGGAAGTTTGGACCTTGAAAATTGAAGGTCAAAGTTTGAAGGCACGCCCACTGCAACAGCAGGGGAGCTTAGCGCTTAGGTACAATTCATAATTTCTCCACTCTTTCGTTCTCTCACCAATCATTCATACATTATCGATCAGACGTCTTACCACTGCTAACGAATGCCGTCAGAACCGGACTTTGACTATTTGTTGCAAGTGATTGCAACAAGGCCCGATGGGGTATTTATCAACACAACCTCAATGGACCGGAATCAACTATCTACACCTTTTTTTACACCTGTTCGCATTTGTGCGGTGCCTTAAATTTTTCAGACCGGGACTTCCATAACTACAAAGAAAGCCGTCAGGCATCCTTCTCTCTCAGCACCCCCTCACCTGTCTGACTGTCGCTTGATTGTACTTAAGCCTAGTCGGGAATACTTTCACTGTCCGCTGTCAGTCAAGGCGCTGGCACTCTAACCGCCTGACTCGGAACTACCCCCCCCTCCCCTTTCCGTTGTTAAGGGTGTGAAAAATTAAATAACTATTAACCACTAGGACTTAATTTAACAAGAGCGATTTTTCCCATCACACTATTATACAACATAAATATTACAATACACTGTACATCTCCATCCTGAAGTTTGTTGTGCTATAATGATGACACTCTACAGTATTCATGTTGTGCTATAATAATGACACTCTACAGTATTCATGTTGTGCTATAATAATGACACTTTACACTTTACAGTATTCATGTTGTGCTATAATAATGACACTTTACAGTATACATGTTGTGCTATAATAATGACACTTTACAGTATTCATGTTGTGCTATAATAATGACACTTTACAGTATTCATGTTGTGCTATAATAATGACACTTTACAGTATACATGTGCTATAATGATGACACTCTACAGTATTCATGTTGTGCTATAATAATGACACTTTACAGTATTCATGTTGTGCTATAATAATGACACTTTACAGTATTCATATAAATGGAGTTACGCCAAATTAATATGCCCTCTCTGTCTCTATATCCCTCTCACTTTATGAAGAAATAAATAGTTTAACTGTATATCTGTCTATAAAGTTTTGTTTGACTGTCTGCCAATTGCTCTCTGTCTTTCCTAAGCAGTGAACCTATTTATCCGTCTCTCTGTCTGTCTGTTTATCTGTGTATCTGTCTAACAATCTGTCTGTCTATACCAGTCTGTCACACTATTGAGAACAATAACAACTAATACATTAGGATATAATCATTGCTGCTTACACAGACAAGGAACATAGAATGTACTTATAAGAATGTCTTATTAGTTCGTGTACAAAGAGATATGTACTGCAGCCAATATCGTGATGGTATATACACATGTGCTGCCACCATTATCATAATATGATTATGAGTGACGTAATCCGACCAGTGGCAGAATGCATTTTGGGAGATGTATTGTTTACCTGTGAAACATGGCTGCAAGCATATGAAAGATGTATTGTCATCATCCAGGTTTGGGGCTTCCAGCCTTTTGGCCGTGATATGGCATATATATAGCCCGTGGTAGTTGTAAATGTATATGCACCGAATAATCCCCTTGAAAGGAAACGGTTTTTTCAGGACTTGTACGAAACCCTCATGACCACCAGACCGACAATACTAGAGGCTGATTTTAACAGTATTGCCAGTTGTACCATCGATAAAATAGGAGGTAACATGGTGAGGGGTACAGACAGCTGGGCGTGAACTGTCCGCCCTTCTCAGCGATCACCAGCTGTCGGACGCATTTAGACTGTCTGTCGCACGATACCTTCCAAAAGGCGTGTGTCACAGTGACCTGTGTGCCTTAGGGGAAGACGGAAAGTTGTCACTGCCTTTTTGACATTTAAACGAAAACTTTGAGGTGGAGTGGGGTCACGCGCAACTGAGGGTGTGCGTGCGTGTGTTTGTGTGTAAGAGAGAGCGATCGCCGTGTAAATGACAGTCAGTGTATGAGGGATAAATGGAATGCGCGATGACCCTCACCTAACCTCGAAACACAACAAGAAATATAGGCCAAGCTGATCCCAGGTCGAGGTCACGCTGGCTGAGCGCCTGTTCGCGAGAATGAAAAAGGAATGAAAGTGTGCTGACCCCATAATCTAGCTTGTCCACCACATAAAACACACTTTGTAACCTCGATATTGTTTCATCATGCTTTTCTTATGTACACAAGAATATTTCGTCTATAAAAGCATATTGTCCACCCGCTTTAATTTTAAAACACATGAAACACGATTGTAACCTCGATATTGTTTCTTCATACTTTTCATTTGTACGCCAGAATATTTGGGCTTATGAAAGCTTTTTGTCCATCCCGCTTTATTTTAAATAGACCTAAATGAGGTCTGATCTAGATTGAATGTGATATTTTTATATTATCCATCTTAGGACCACTTTTAATTGTATAATTTTATTCTTAGTTATATGAATAAATGGGCTTGCCTTTTAACATAGGGCATGCTGGAAAAAGAAAAAAAGTATGCCAGTTTGACGCTATGTAACATTTTACTAACACATTCTTTCACAATATTACTCCTCTACCACAAAACCTACAACCAATAATCCAATCGAGACCATTTTAAGATGAACATAATAATATATTTATAACAAAGCTAAAAGTACTGCTAACTCAACAGTATTCACAAACGCTATAAAAACATAACAATATATTTATAACAAAGCTAAAAGTACTGCTAACTCAACAGTATTCACAAACGCTATAAAAACATAACAATATATTTATAACAAAGCTAAAAGTACTGCTAACTCAACAGTATTCACAAACGCTATAAAAACATAACAATATATTTATAACATAGATAAAAGTACTGCTAACTCAACAGTATGCACAGACGCTATCTTTTATATACAACTAATTAATCATTTACCAGCAGAAGGCAACAGCAAAAATTAAATATAGACGTAAGTATTGTGAGCTTACTCCGAGACATATATACTTAAATCTTGTTAGATTTCTCATCTCTATATTTACATTGACAAGACACAGATTTCTCATCTCTATATTTACATTGACAAGACACAGATTTCTCATCTCTATATTTACATTGACAAGACACAGATTTCTCATCTATATATTTACATTGACAAGACAGACGAAGAAAGACTTATTAAAAATATATATAGCCTACTAATAGTTATATTGTATAGAGAAAAAGTAAGCTCCCAATATCAGAGTTTTATTTATTGGAAAACTTTGGTAACCTTAGAGGCCGGACACAGAAAGGTTTCCAGATGCAGCTAATCTGCTGAGATCTGGATTGTTACAGAGTGTAGAAAGAGAGACAGTGTTGTTCCTCCTTTTTTTTTTCTTTTCACTATCTCCCCCCCCCCCCCCCCCCCCCCGAAAGCGCTTTAGACTTTTCATCTTCAGTCTTGGTCTGCTTCTAAAGAATCGCCACAGCCTCGCGGTGCGTCTGAGGTGGAGGGCAGGAGGGCTGGCGGAAGGGGGTGAAACAGGTAGCATCAGTCTGGCGCACACCCTCAACCACCCTCCTCGGTGGGTCTCTTGACGTTCCTCTTGATCAAGATAAAGTGTATATACAGTTTCGCGGCCATTCCAGGAAGCGCTAATAAAGAAAGGCCCATGGCATACTTTTCTGATGTTCAATTATTATCTACTGACCGAGTTAGGGCAATATACATTTCTTACCAACTCGTACTACCTTTCGTGTGGAGCACTTGTAAATAGCAATCAGAAGGACGCAACAATCTTTTGTAGTGGAACACTCCCTGTAAATAGCAGTCAGAAAGACTAACATACTACTTATTGCCATCATAACCTGTGACCAGAGATCACGTGCTTTATTAAAATCAAACCGTACAATCGTCCTTTTAAACCTGTTTGACCTTTTCAGTGTCAAAACAAAGTATCCCATTCCATGAGTTTTGTTGGAATATTTCTTTGTTTATAAAAGTACATGTAGTAAAACGAAATTAGTCATGCTTATTTACTCAAAGGGGTTAACAAATCTGATTTCTCTGTCTCATAGGATGATTACGTTTGAATTTTATTCTAATGTTAGATTTCATTGCGTACTTTGAAAGATTAGTTGACGTCAGCCACACTAATGTTTATCAGACGCATAACCGACAAGAGTTGAAGACGTATCCCAATCCCAGTTCGCTTTTGGAGAAGTAAGAGGTGAGTCCGTGTTGTAAGAAAGAGAAGTAAGAGGTGAGTCCGTGTTGTAAGAAAGATCAGTCATAATCATGAGTCCGTGTTGTAAGAAAGATCAGTTATAATCATGAGTACGTGTTGTAAGAAAGAGCAGTCATAATCATGAGTACATGTTGTAAGAAAGAGTAGTCATAATCATGAGTACATGTTGTAAGAAAGAGGAGTTATAATCATGAGTACATGTTGTAAGAAAGAGGAGTTATAATCATGAGTACATGTTGTAAGAAAGAGGAGTTATAGTCATGAGTACATGTTGTAAGAAAGAGGAGTTATAATCATGAGTACATGTTGTAAGAAAGAGGAGTTATAATCATGAGTACATGTTGTAAAAAGAGGAGTTATAATCATGAGTACATGTTGAAAGAAAGAGGAGTTATAATCATGAGTACATGTGGTAAGAAAGAGGAGTTATAATCATGAGTACATGTTGTAAGAAAGAGTAGTTAAAATTATGAGTACATGTTGTAAGAAAGAACACTTATAATCAGGAGTACATATTGTAAAAAAGAACAGTTATAATCTTGAGTACATGTTGTAAGAAAGAACATTTATTATAATCATGAGTACATGTTGTAAGAAAGAAAACAAATTATGCATTTTTAATAAGCATTTTTATTATCATTAAATCGTTCTTCGTATTAACGGGTTTTCCCCTGCCTTGCGTATTTGTTGTGAAAGCTTCTGTTAAGGGATTAAACTTAATGCCGAGGAAATAATTGTTTAAGCATTCAGGGAATGTAAGTTAGGTCACAGGTGAAGGACATGCCCAAAACCGGATACTAACTACCCATGCATGGTCATTTGCATACCCGGCAATGACGCAACGTTAAATTAACTGACCTTTATGTCCATTCATATACCGCCTGAATGAATCGAATCCGTTAGATGCCACTGTAACACATAGAGCCCACGTACCAAGGTGAATGAGTGAATTGTATCCACAGTTGACCACACCTAAAGAACACATAGTGGTAATATACTTGATTTTCCTAGACCGTATTCTTTTTTGTGAAAATTGAATATATCATGTATTTTGTAATATGAATGTTGTGTAGAATACTCTTGTGATTTTGATGATGCTAAAAGCTAATATATTTTCCTTTGTGGTGTTAGATATGTTACACTTGTAAAATGATGGAGAGAATTACCATGTGTATACAATCATATTTCCATTGATTAATTGTTATCACAGGAGAGTTAACAAGTTGACACGCGTTGCATGAGTCACTAGCTAAATTACATTATAACTATAACAGTATTATAATGAAGGAAATATATATTGTAAGGATTTTACACATTTTAAATGTTTATGTAATTTAAAATGTAAATTAGCTAAAGCTAATTAGTGGAGTTGTAAAGAGTGATTATCACTACCACCACAAAGACCATAGAATTACTATTACCACATGTGGATGTAACAGGATAAAACTATTTATCACAGCCGGGCTTGAGTTTAACTCTCAACTCTAATATTAACTGATAACACTATACTTGATGGTGGGAATCCAGTCTTACAAGACGTGGAGCCCGGAGCAAAACCCCTGAGCGAGCATGTGTCTGGGTTGAAGCCATTGTCGCCACTCTGCAGTCTTACAAGACGTGGAGCCCAGAGCAAAACCCCTGAGCGATCATGTGTCTGGGTTCAAGCCATTGTCGCCACTCTGCCTGAACTACGAGGGGCTGCCAGCGTGCATCGGATGAACGGCAACGTACAGTGTCCAACTGTGCAATAATAGAAAGCTAAGTTCTAGAACTGATCAGAAACAGACTCTCAATGTGTGGATAGTAAATTGACTTATCAGATCATGTGATATCATTCTGTACTGTTAGTCGCGGAAATTGAATTGTTCACTTTCTTGTTTTCAAATTTAATTTTATTGTTATTAAATTTATTGTTATTTCTCCTATTGTTTTATCATTGTTTGTAATCAACCAAAAAGGAATGTGATTGATTGGGACCAAGCCGGATTAAAAGGATAAAGGATCAATAATCAGTAATCTATAAATACAGGGAGAGATAACGCTATCAATCGCAGCAAGTCATCTAACTTGTCCGGCTAAGTGTCATGAATAAATCGTTAGTTTAATTTCCTTAATATTATCTTATGCTCAGTTTTCTTTGGTGTAGTTCAAATTTTGAGTAATTACTAGATTACAAAATCCTCCTAGTATAATGCTCTGACTGATATAAATTCTGTTCCAGAAAATGAAAAACAATATCCTTATGGCTTTCCTGATTCTGATAATGCTGCCCTTGGTTGTGCCACTCAATATTCAGCAGTGTGATCAGTAAGTTCTTGAAATATTCTGGTTTCATTTGAAATAAGCCACTGTTGTAAATAGACGGCATACATTTATATGTATCCACACATACACACACACACACACACACCCACACACACACACACACACACACCCACACACACACAAAACCCTCCAAAATCCCACTCGCAAGGTCAAAATTTGCGAGTGGAAAAATGGCACTTGCGAGTTCATTTGCGAGTTCAGAAAATAATAAATAAGTTATTATAAGGCGATATACTTTTCCCAGAAAATCGTGATTTCCACTCTAAGAAAAAGTATAGAAAAAGTAATTCCTGGCAATCAGTTTGACTAGCATTTTCGGGTCAGACGCGAGTTACTATCACCCGAGAACATGGAATAATAACAATGTACATTTACATCTTGAATGTGTTCCATGCGCGAACCAGAGGCACGCATAGAGGTACATTTGGCACACAGATACACATCATTATCTGTCCATCTGTACCGAAGTAACTCGGTAATATTTAGATCAGTTCTGGCTCAGAAGATAACTCTGTCTGCCGTAAGAATCCTATCCCTCTCAGACATCACATTTTCAGTGTTAGTTTCCGTGGACTTTGTGTTAGGTGCATTTAAATCACAGTGTCTTACCCATAAATCATCATCCTCTTCGCTCGGTTTCCTGTGTTTGAATTATTTAGTTTTGAAATATTCTAAATTATTAATTGAATATAATAAGTGAGAACGAAACACAAATCCACTGGCCGGGGTGGAGTTGAAGTGTGTTGGGCAGAAATTAACTGCTCCCTTCACGAGTATTCGGGGAGGTGGACAAAGATAAATATGTAGTCAGTCCTAGTTTGTTTACCTGAAACTATTATTATATATTCCACATTAACAGTTGTCGTGCCCCCACCCCCACCCCCGTTATTGACATTATTTCGCTGGCGAGTTGTTATATGAAATCAGCAGCAGCAAACGAAAATGTAAACAGCAAATTTCAAAGTACAACTCCCATAAATGTATACAAATCCATCACTAAAAAATGAACACAATATTAATGCTTCCTACATCTGTTCCAATTAGGTCACACATTTCTGACTAACAACTCTACTACATCTAAGTCACGTGGCCTTAAGAGCCAAGGGTCTCTGCTCATTCCCTCCATGATTGCTTTCGTCTCACTGGTCTATTTTGTCTGTCTTACCTCTGTTGTCAATGGTAGAAATCACACAGGAAAAAAATCTTATTTGAGAACTATGGAGTAAAAACCCCAGAAAGAGAATTGATGCACTAACCAGCAGTAGTCACCTGACTTGGAGATAAGAACAGATCAAGTGATTCCTGCGTGAAAACCAGACATTGTAGTTCTCAATGTAACAGAGAGCAGCAATTATAAATGACGTTCTTCCAAAAGAAGGGAAACAAATACAAATACCAGGATCTCAGATTAGGGCTACAGAGACTGTGGAATGTAAAAGCAGAAGTGTTAACTGTAGTGATAGGAGCTTTAGAGAACAACTTTTGAGTTGGAAGGCTATCCAGAAGGCTATCCGAATAAACTCCATGGAAACCACTGACTCGCTTCAACACTAAAAAGGTAACACTCCTCGGAAGTGCCTACGATCTCCCTAAACTCTTCATCTCTCAGAATCTTGTTATTTGATTGGAGTTTTCACTTGAATTGATTCTCTGTGGTTGTTTGTAGTCCAAAGTGCAACATTGTCATGAGTGAAACATTACTTATTGGATTTTGAAAGTTTAATTTTAAATGAATGCTCTGTGTTGTTTGTAGTCTGAAGAGTAACATTGTTATGAGTAAAACTTTATTCATGAAATTAAAGAATAATTTTGTAATTGAATCTCTGTGTTGTTTGTAGTCCAAAGAGTAACATTGTTATGACAAAACTTTATTCATGGAACTGAAAGTTGAATTTTAAAATGTGATTTTCTGTGTTTATTTTTTAGTCCGCCACGAGGAACGCGAAGGGACATTATTCAGCTTGATTTTAATAGTTGGGATATGAGAGAGCGGCCACCATCACTGTAAGAATAATAACAGTTAGATTAATTATGATATTCAATAATTAATAACAATAATTCTCGACATACTAACTGGCCGCTCGGGGTGTGTGTGTGTGTGTGTGTGTGTGTGTGTGTGTGTGTGTGTGTGTGTGTGTGTGTGTGTGTGTGTGTGTGTGTGTGAGAGAGAGAGAGAGAGAGGAGAATTATCTTCCTAAGTCAACCTATCTCAACTATCCGTGATTCATTCCTTACCCCACCCCACCCACCCCATAATAATTTTGCAAACAATGACAATGGAAAATATAAGATTAGTGAAGAAAATATTGAATAGGTAAACAAATCTCATGAAACAGAACTTCACGTTAATTATGCAAAAAGAATATACAACAGACAAGACAAATGACTGTATAATGACTGTATAATGGCACAGAAAAATACTCTACCTGCAGAGACAATTTGGTTAACAATACAACTGACTGTATAATGGCACAGAAAAATACCCATACCTACATAGACAATTTGGTTAACAATACAACTGACTGTATAATGGCACAGAAAAATACCCATGCCTACCGAGACAATTTGGTTAACAATACAACTGACTGTATAATGGCACAGAAACACTTTCTACATCTACAGGTGTTGAAGGAATTATCTTACTACATCTACAGGTGTTGAAGGAATTATCTTTCTACATCTACAGGTGTTGAAGGAATTATCTTTCTACATCTACAGGTGTTGAAGGAATTATCTTACTACATCTACAGATGTTGAAGGAATTATCTTACTAAATCTACAGGTGTTGAAGGAATTATCTTACAGAAACAACTTGTCGAACGTGATCGAATGAAAGAAATCAGTGCTTCAGAACAGAGCAACGCAAGAAATCAGTGCTCAAGAACAGAGCAACGCAAGAAATCAGTGCTCCAGAACAGAGCAACGCAAGAAATCAGTGCTCCAGAACAGAGCAGTCCAAGAAATCAGTGCTCCAGAAGAGAGCAGCCCAAGAAATCAGCGCTCGAGAAGAGAGCAACTCAAGAAATCAGTGCTCCAGAACAGAGCAACGCAAGAAATCAGTGCTCGAGAATAGAGCAACTCAAGAAATCAGTGCTCCACAACAGAGCAACGCAAGAAATCAGTACTCGAGAAGAGAGCAACACAAGAAATCAGTGCTCCAGAACAGAGCAACGCAAGAAATCAGTGCTCCAGAACAGAGCAACGCAAGAAATCAGTGCTCCAGAACAGAGCAACGCAAGAAATCAGTGCTCGAGAAGACAGCAACGCAATTAAGAACATAATAAAACAGATATTACGGTGTTAATTAAATCAAGGTAACAATTCCTATCTTTACAAAATATTTATTGGATTGAAGGATACTTTTGAATTGATTGCCTCTTTTGTTTTCAGTTGCAAAGCATGGTGGAGACAATGCCAAAGGAGCGACGAGTGTTGCACAGAGTGTTGTACAGGCTTATGTCAATGGAAGTGGTCATAAGGCATAATATTATAAATGTTAATGGCAGACTTTCCATAATTAAACTAATATTAAAGTGTTAATGACAAACCTTCCTTAATTTAACAAATATTAAAGTGTTAATGACAGAGTTTCCTTAATTTAACAAATATTAAAGTGTTAATGACAGAGATTCCTTAATTAAACAATTATTATAAATGTTAATGGCAAACCTTCCTTAATTAAACAACACAGAACAAGCCTAAATTAACACATGCATATCTTGTTTCTTATAATTTGTTTTGAAATACAAGTTTGTCGGCAAACATTAAAGATGCTAATCAGTTTAAACGAGTGACGGCTCTTCTGTTCATAAATTACGTCACGTCTATATTATCATTACCGTTATATAACGCAAATATTACATTACACTATATATCTCCGTCATAATATAGTATCATTACCATTATAGAATGCAAATACTACATTACACTATATATCTCCATCATAATATAGTATCATTACCATTATATAATGCAAATACTACATTACACTATATATCTCCGTCATAATATATTAATATAGTATCATTACCATTATATAACGGAAATACTACAATACATTATATATTTCCGTCATAATGTGTATACTGTTAAAGTGATGATACTTTACATGTCACTGAAGTTATATATAGAATTAATATGTTCTCCCGCTCTCCATATGTCCTCACTTTATGATGAAATACATAGTTTATCTCCATATGTCCTCACTTTATGATGAAATACATAGTTTATCTCCATATGTATGTATAGGCCTGCGTAGAATTATTCTATATCAGTCTGCACCATCGAAAAGTGTAACGGTTTTTGCATCAGGAAGTAAACGCTGATGCTTACAAAAAATTAATAACACAAACAAAGTAGTATGCATGGAGAGAGATATTGATTGCCCGTAATAAACTAATAACACAAAGTAGTATGCATGGAGAGAGATATTGATTGCCCGTAATAAACGAGTATCCATTTCAGAGAAGTTATTTCTTACCCAAAATATACAAGTGTAATCTACAGCGATATATTGCTTACCCAAAATATACAAGTGTAATCTACAGCGATATATTGCTTACCCTTCATAGACAAGTATAACCTTGAGAGATATATTACTTACCCATGATATACAAGTATAATCTTGAGAGATATGTTGCTTGTCCAAAACATACAAGTATAATCTTAAAGAGATATAGTATTTGTCCATAATATACAAGTATAATCTTTAGAGATAAATTGCATACTCTTACTATAGAAGTATAATCTTGAGAGATATATTGCTTACCCTTATTATACAAGTATAATCTTTAGAGATATATGGCTTACTCCTTGTACACCAGAATGTGCGAGAAAGGAGACTTGTTTAACTGTAGCATGTATGTATTCACAAGAGGTATATCTTGCTGACAGTAATTTGAAGATTTGCACAGAACTATTGTTACCATATCCAGATTAAGAAAAGAAGAAAAAGAACAACCAATATTTACAGAATTCTGCCACGATCTAAGATTGACGTCATGTTGTGTCTATGACATAAATAAGTCTCACGTCGTCATGACAACAGGGCATTTCTTTAAAAGAAGGAAAGCAAGCGAGCAAGTGAGCGATGAAGCAAGCGAGCAAATAAGACAGTGGATAAGAAAGCAAGAACGCTAACAAGGAAGCAAACAAGCAAGCAAGTGAGCGACGAAGGTGAGCAAGGAAGTGAGCAAGGAAGAGAGAAAAAAGAGCAAACTTATTTTAACAATTCTAACAGCATTTGATTGACATCATGTTGATGTTTAATGACACGCATCGTCATAACAACAGTATTTCTAAAAGATAACACAGAGAGACATGTAAGGAAAATGAAGACGATAACAGCGATGTTACATTTACAGACAGTGTAAAACACAACACATTGAAAAGTACACGAACACACTACACGCAGTTTAATTCATGACACGGTTATTTCATTAGAAAGGAAAACTGAACATTAAAGTAATTTCTGCAGTTAATGTAGCGTATGACTGTTGATGGTTGTTTCGATTTCTTTGCACGTGGTGCAGCTTGCCTTTGTGCAGTTGTTATAAGTGGTGATTGGAAAAGCCGTCTTTGTCCGGTACTCCGTAGCGCGATTGCCTTTGTAGTGGGAAGCATGGTTGTGAGCAAAAACGCGTCTTTCTCCTCGGTGGTCCGTAACGAAGTGTGTCGCTGCGTGCGCGTCCCGCCGACAGTGGGGATATTTATGCAAAAGATGGGTCCTACGCTCTAATCTTCCCTTCTGGACATAATCCCTCCCTTGTCTAACTCATTGTATTTTTGTCTCGGTTGAGTGACTCTACTCAAAAGGCTGCTCTGCGAGCGCAAGGCTGGTGCCTTTAGATTTAGAAACTACCTGATCCTGAGTTCCAATGGCGTCGTGTCCTTTTGAGGGTGCGTATTATTACGTAACATATGCGTCCTCTCTCCTTGCATCTGCTCGAGCACCTGGTTGTGCGATTGCTTTCGTAGCTTGACTCGACCTTGAATCTCTAATCCTACTTTGAGATCAAAGTTTGATTGCCTAAAATGCTGACTACGATTTTTCTACACCACAAAATATCTGACTGGCTTTGCAGTGGCTCACAATTAAAGTTAAAGCATCAAAGAATTCTGCGTGTGTTTCAACTTTAATTCAGGAAATTTCCTCAGCGTGTCTGTTTGCATTTTCAACTCCACACATTCTTATGCATATTGACATTGATAATTATTAATCTTATGTTGGAGAAGAAAGTGGGTGAATTGGGGCTCACTAAATATAGATTAAAGACGGATTTGTCTTCTCCTTTAGTAAGAAATTTTACACCTATGGAATATTGTGACAGTAAATATTAATTTTGTCTTTTATATTGTAGAAGAGAGGGAATGTTTAAGGCGTCCACATATCCGCCAAGTGAGAGAGATGAGTGGTGTCTTATTATTAATAACATAAATTAAGATTCTCATCACTCATAATTAGTTAAGGATGACTAATTAATTCCTAATAATCAAATAAGCATTAATTAAGTGGCGTTGGCATCAAATTAAGAGGCACTTCTCATAAATATCTGTTTCAGAGTACACATGTCCTTGTACACGCTAATTAATTCCTTGGTACATGTCCTTGTAAATCTTAGTAATCTCTTTAATGTTTAGAACATGGCCTTGTACACGCTAATTAATTCCTTGGTACATGTCCTTGTAAATCTTAGTAACCTCTTTAATGTTTAGAACATGGCCATGTACACGCTAATTAATTCCTTGGTACATGTCCTTGCAAATCTTAGTAATCTCTTTGAATATGGCCCTGCGTAATGGCTATGTCCATCAATGAACTCGTAAAACTTGATGACCTTGAAGTGGAAATGTTGAAAAATGTTCCGTAACTATGTCGATACGTTTCTCACTGGTAAGTGACCTTTCTGTAATTGCCCCAAAATGAAAAGAACGATGTCTTTACATTGCCGCAAAAGTTTGTTAAGTTTTGTATCATTTTATTTCTTCCTGTGTCAGATTGCTTGATACTAGAGTTCGGGGAAGTTTCATTGTAAAAATAGAACTTAGTAAAAGGTGTAACAATAACGGTTTTAATGGTTTATTAAAACTTGCCTCAAACATGAACTGTTTATCATAGAGTCTATCTCTGTCAGAGTGACATTCACATTTTAATTACAGCATCCCAATATTTCGTCCGCTTTTTTTGTAAGAGAAATACAGTCTATCATCGTTAAATATAGATATTCTTCTTGTATGATTAGTGATTTTACAAACACACACACACACACACACACACACACACACACACACACACACACACACACACACACACACACACACACAATTTACTCATTTAAATTTGCAACGATATGCAAAGAAATAGAGACACTAGCACTAGGCTCTCTACTATCACCTGGGGCGATTTCCACTCAGGCAGCCGTAACTACTGTACTTGCTTGGTCACGTTGGTGTGTGAATGCAATATTGTTGTCAACTTATCAGTAAAACGTGTAGAGTATTTCACATAAAAATTCAAGGACACTTCTCCTGATGTGCTTGATAGTGCATGTGCAATTCTGGCCAATTCTCTATGGAGTGCCTTGTAAGCTTATTGAGGATTCTGGAACAGCTGTATAACGTGCCTAGAAGGGACACGTGATGACGTTGCCTGAATAAGAAATACAGTGACTTGTTGTAAACCGCGTGATTGTGAACACGTGCAGGTTTGTTAGATTTCATTGTTTACGTTAACAGTTATAAAAATCTTAGATCAAGTATTTGATTATCGATTGGAATTGATTTCGTTTTTAATTCCAAATTACTGTGTAAATGAATGGAGAAATCCCATTATATAAATAATCAAATAAATTACTGTGTAAATGAATGGAGAAATCCCATGAGTATATAAATAATCAAATAAAAACAACTGATGATTGAACTCATAAAGCAATTAATTAATAAATCATTATTCACAAAATGATTAATAAAAATGGCGTTACAATAAAACAAACAATAATGCTCTAGTAATATGTAATAAATTAGTACAGCAAATATTCAACATAGAAAAGAAAATACATTAATTAATTTTAAGTGGAGATAAATTTGACGAAATTATTTATCACCAGCGTGCTAGATCAAAGTTTAGGGACACAGTACATATGCACTATTTAATTATGCATATTTACTTTGACTTGTAAATTACAACTACTGAAGTAACTCCATTCTTTAGCCTTTTCTCTTACTCTCTCATAAACATACATACATACACACATGCGCAACATTACACTAGAACTAATTCTGTTAAGAATAATTATTGTAACGGCTGTTTAGTGGGCACTGGTGAGCAAGCAGAGATAGATATTTATGCAAATCCATGTTCATACGTGTCATTATGACAAAGTCAGTTTCATAATTTTAAGTTGACTTTTAATCATTATCATTAGTTGAAAACTAACTTATTTTTTAATAACTAATTAATTACCCTTACTATCTAAGAGTAATAAGCAAAGTTTTAAAAGCAGGGAAGGAAATTAAACTGTTAGAAATAATATCTACCCTTACTATCTCAAGAGTAATAAGCGAAGTTTTAAATGCAGGGAAGGAAATTAAACTGTTAGAAATAACGAGTGTAACAAACTTAAAATTCGACAATCAGACTTCTTGGAGATAACACTCAAACTCATTATTCAGAGAATTAAAAGTTTCGTACTGTGATGACGTCAGCCCACTGATGTTATCAGTCGCCATAACCGACAACTTTTGAAGCAATTTCCTTATCCAACATTCGCTTTGCAGCTTTGGAAGAAGTAAGACGTGAGTCAGGGTTGAAAGAAAGAGCAGTTATATAATCATTAGTACAGGAAGTGAGACGTGAGTCAGGGTTGAAAGAAAGAGCAATATATAATAATCATTAGTACAGGAAGTGAGACGTGAGTCAGGGTTGAAAGAAAGAGCAGTTATACAATCATTAGTACAGGAAGTGAGACGTGAGTCAGGGTTGAAAGAAAGAGCAGTTATACAATCATTAGTACAGGAAGTGAGACGTGAGTCAGGGTTGAAAGAAAGAGCAGTTATACAATCATTAGTACAGGAAGTGAGACGTGAGTCAGGGTTGAAAGAAAGAGCAGTTATACAATCATTAGTACAGGAAGTGAGACGTGAGTCAGGGTTGAAAGAAAGAGCAGTTATACAATCATTAGTACAGGAAGTGAGACGTGAGTCAGGGTTGAGGGAAAGAGCAGTAATAATCATTAGTATATGATGTTTAAAATAGAGTATAAAAAACGAGGTTGTTTCCCCATGTTTAAAATACGCAAGACATGTACGTAATCTACAGTTTATGATTCATAATTTTTAATATGAAAATTCCCACAACTGAAACAAACTTCGTTAGAAGAAATATTCAACTTCCGATTGTGTATGTATGTGTGCGTGTGTATATTTGCATTGTTTATTTACATGCAATATTTTCCCACAATTTAAACTGCCGTCTATATAACTGTTCATACGTCACTAGAGTGGCAATGAGTAAAGATAATTAATCAAGACTAACACTTTGCTTTCATTTTGCAGACCCACGTGCGTTGACCTCTAACCTGAACAAATAAACCCTGCGAAAAGGTAGGTATGGCTTTGGTAAGTTACTTAAGTTACTTAAGGTAAGTATGGCTTTGGTAAGTTACTTAAGTTACTTAAGGTAAGTATGGCTTTGGTAAGTTACTTAAGTTACTTAAGGTAAGTATGGATTTGGTAAGTTATTTAAGTTACTTAAGGTAAGTATGGCTTTGGTAAGTTACTTAAGTTACTTAAGGTAAGTATGGCTTTGGTAAGTTACTTAAGTTACTTAAGGTAAGTATGGCTTTGGTAAGTTAAATATAGCCTACGATATGCTCTTCGAAATATGCTGATACAAAATTATCTTATTAGCCAGTAACATGCTTTCAAAAATCAGTCGTTAATATTTATTTATGCATACGTAAACTGCTTCGTCTGAAACCTCTAAGAGCAATAAATAACTTTTGTATATCCAATGTTAATGTAAAGTAAAAGTAATGTAATGTAAAGTAAAAGTAATGTAATGTAAAGTAAAAGTAATGTAATGTAAAGTAAAAGTAATGTAAAGTAAAGTAAAGTAAAGTAAGAGTAATGTAATGTAAAGTAAAAGTAATGTAATGTAAAGTAAAAGTAATGTAATGTAATGTAAAGTAAAAGTAATGTAATGTAAAGTAAAAGTAATGTAAAGTAAAGTAATGTAAAGTAAGAGTAATGTAATGTAATGTAAAGTAAAAGTAATGTAATGTAAAGTAAAAGTAATGTAAAGTAAAGTAAAGTAAAGTAAAGTAAGAGTAATGTAATGTAAAGTAAAAGTAATGTAATATAAAGTAAAAGTAATGTAATGTAAAGTAAAAGTAATGTAATGTAAAGTAAAAGTAATGTAAATATAAAGTAAAAGTCACGTCCGAGTAATCAAAATAAAAATAAGTCAACAGTCACTTTGTGTATACAAGAGTACCAACAGTATACTCAAATCAATCGGTTCAAATAAGTAACAAAGTGTTCTGCACAAAACATTACACTGGAGTATACAACTTGTACCTTGCGGGCAATTACACATTTCACCAGAGTTCGATCAAACTCAATAACTGCAGTAAATACAAATCAAACAGATACTATAAGTATTCTACAGCAGGCAGAAGAAGAAATACAACAGATATAAAAGCTTATTGTCCACCCGCTTTAATTTTAAAACACATGAAACACGATTGTAACCTCGATATTGTTTCTTCATACTTTTCATTTGTACGCCAGAATATTTGGGCTTATGAAAGCTTTTTGTCCATCCCGCTTTATTTTAAATAGACCTAAATGAGGTCTGATCTAGATTGAATGTGATATTTTTATATTGTCCATCTTAGGACCACTTTTAATTGTATATTTTATTCTCAGTTATATGAATAAATGGGCTTACCTTTTAACATAGGGCATGCTGGAAAAAGAAAAAAAGTATGCCTGTTTGACGCTATGACTGCCAGCGTGCATCGGATGAACGGCAACGTACAGTGTCCAACTGTGCAATAATAGAAAGCTAAGTTCTAGAACTGATCAGAAACACACTCTCAATGTGTGGATATAAATTGACTTATCGGATCATGTGATATCATTCTGTACTGTTAGTCGCGGAAATTGAATTGTTCACTTTCTTGTTTTCAAATTTAATTTTATTGTTATTAAAATTTTTGTTATTTCTCCTATTGTTATATCAGCGTTTGTAATCAACCAAAAAGGAATGTGATTGATTGGGGCCAAGCCGGATTAAAAGGATAAAGGATCAATAATCAGTAATATATAAATACAGGGAGAGATAACGCTATCAATCGCAGTAAGTCATCTAACTTGTCCGGCTAAGTGTCATGAATAATCGGCTGATGTTGTGACATTTGAGTGGAAGAGAAGTTAAGACGTCCGGCTGTCGCTAATGTTAGGAATTATCCAATATACCAATATCGATAACTAGAACCTAAATTATGACAGGGTTGTTAACTGGAAACCCAACATGTGACAGTAATATGTAAGTTGATATGATATGTAAAGTGTGTGGTATGAAATGTATGATATTACTCTATATGGTATTACAGTAATATGTAAGTTGATATGATATGTAAAAGTGTGTGATGTGAAATACATGTTACTCTCTATGGTATTACAGTAATATGTAAGTTGATACAATATGTAAAAGCGTGTGATATGAAATATATCATGTTACTCTATATGGTGTTATTTAGTCATGAATATATCGTTTGTTTAATTTCCTTAAAATTAGCTTATGCTCGGTTTTCTTTGGTGTAGTAAAATTTTGAGTAATTACTAGACTACAAAATCCTCCTAGTATAATGCTATGATTGATATATATTCTGTTCCAGAAAATGAAAAACAATATCCTTATGGCTTTCCTGATTCTGATAATGCTGCCCTTGGTTGTGCCACTCAATATTCCCCAGTGTGATCAGTAAGTTCTTGAAATATTCTGTTTTTCATTTGAAATAAGCCACTGTTGTAAATAGACGGTATACATTTATATGTACACACACGTACACACACACACACACACACACACACACACACACACACACACACAAAATCCTCCAAAATCCCACTCGCAAGGTCACAATTTGCGAGTGGAAAAATGGCACTTGCGAGTTCATTTGCGAGCTCAGAAAATAATAAATAAGTTATTATAAGGCGATATACTTTTCCCAGAAAATCGTGATTTCCACTCTAAGAAAAAGTAATTCCTGGCAATCAGTTTGACTAGCATTTTCGGGTCAGACGCAAGTCACTATCACCCGAGAACATGGAATAATAACAATGTACATTTACATCTTGAATGTGTTCCATGCGCGAACCAGAGGCATGCATAGAGGTACATTTGGCACACAGATACACATCATTATCTGTCCATCTGTACCGAAGTAACTCGGTAATATTTAGATCAGTTCTGGCTCAGAAGATAACTCTGTCTGCCGTAAGAATCCTATCCCTCTCAGACATCACATGTTCAGTGTTAGTTTCCGTGGACTTTATTTTAGGTGCATTTAAATCACAGTGTCTTACCCATAAATCATCATCCTCTTCACTCGGTTTCCTGTGTTTGAATTATTTAGTTTTGAAATATTCTATATTATTAATTGAATATAATAAGTGAAAACGAAACACAAATCCACTGGCCGGGGTGGAGTAGAAGTGTGTTGGGCAGAAATTAACTGCTCCCTTCACGAGTATTCGGGGAGGTGGACAAAGATAAATATGTAGTCAGTCCTAGTTTGTTTACCTGAAACTATTATTATATATTCCACATTAACAGTTGTCGTGCCCCCACCCCCACCTCCGTTATTGACATTATTTCGCTGGCGAGTTGTCAAATGAAATCAGCAGCAGCAAACGAAAATGTAAACAGCAAATTTCAAAGTACAAATCCCATAAATGTATACAAGTCCATCGCTAAAAAATGAACACAATATTAATGCTTCCTACATCTGTTCCAATTAGGTCACACATTTCTGACTAACAACTCTACTACATCTAAGTCACGTGGCCTTAAGAGCTAAGGGTCTCTGCTCATTCCCTCCATGATTGGTCTTTCGTCTCACTGGTCTATTTTGTCTGTCTTACCTCTGTTGTCAATGATAGAAATCACACAGGAAAAAAATCTTATTTGAGAACTATGGAGTAAAAACCCCAGAAAGGGAATTGATGCACTAACCAGCAGTAGTCACGTGACTTGGAGATAAGAACAGATCAAGTGATTCCTGTGTGAAAACCAGACATTGTAGTTCTCAATGTAACAGAGAGCAGCAGTTATAAATGTCGTTGTTCCAAAAGAAGGGAAACAAATACAAATACCAGGATCTCGGATTAGGGCTACAGAGACTGTGGAATGTAAAAACAGAAGTGTTAACTGTAGTGATAGGAGCTTTAGAGAACAACTTTTGAGTCGGAAGGCTATCCGGTAGGCTATCCGAATAAACTCCTTGGAAACCACTGACTCGCTTCAACATTAAAAAAGCAACACTCCTCGGAAGTGCCTACGATCTCCCTAAACTCTTCATCTCCCAGAATCTTGTTATTTGATTGGAGTTTTCACTTGAATTGATTCTCTGTGGTTGTTTGTAGTCCAAAGTGCAACATTGTCAAGAGTGAAACATTACTTATTGGATTTTGAAAGTTTAATTTTTAAATGAATTCTCTGTGTTGTTTGTAGTCTGAAGAGTTACACTGTTAATGTTATGAGTAAAAGTTTATTCATGGAATTAAAGAATAATTTTTATATGAATTTTCTGTGGTTGTTCGTAGTCCGAAGAATAAAATTGTTATGACAAAACTTTATTCATTGAAAGTTGAATTTTAAAATTTGATTTTCTGTGTTTATTTTCTAGTCCGCGACGAGGAAAACGAAGTATTCAGCTTGATTTTAATAGTTGGGAGAGGAGAAACCAGAAACGATCAGGGTAAGAGTAATAACAGTTAGACTAATTATGATATTCAATAATTAATAACAATAATTCTTGACATACTAACTGGCCGCTGGTCTGTGTGTGTGTGTGTGTGTGTGTGTGTGTGAGAGAGAGAGAGAGAGAGAGAGAGAGAGAGAGAGAGAGAGAGAGAGAGAGAGAGAGAGGAGAATTATCTTCCTAAGTCAACCTATCTCATCTATCCGTGATTCATTCCTTACCCAACCCCATCCCCCATAATAATTATGGAAACAATGACAATGGAAAATACAAGATTAGTGTGATTCATTCCTTACCCAACCCCATCCCCCATAATAATTATGGAAACAATGACAATGGAAAATACAAGATTAGTGTGATTCATTCCTTACCCAACCCCAGCCCCCATAATAATTATGGAGACAATGACAATGGAAAAGACAAGATTAGTGTGATTCATTCCTTACCCAACCCCAGCCCCCATAATAATTATGGAGACAATGACAATGGAAAAGACAAGATTAGTGTGATTCATTCCTTACCCAACCCCAGCCCCCATAATAATTATGGAAACAATGACAATGACAATGACAATGGAAAAGACAAGATTAGTGAAGAAAATATTGAACAGGAAAACAAATCTCACGAAACAGAACTTCACGTTAATTATGCAAAAAGAATATACAACAGACAAGACAAATGACTGTATACCTGAAGAGACAATAAGAATATACAACAGACAAGACAAATGACTGTATACCTGAAGAGACAATAAGAATATACAACAGACAAGACAAATGACTGTATACCTGAAGAGACAATAAGAATATACAACAGACAAGACAAATGACTGTATACCTGAAGAGACAATAAGAATATACAACAGACAAGACAAATGACTGTATACCTGAAGAGACAATAAGAATATACAACAGACAAGACAAATGACTGTATACCTGAAGAGACAATAAGAATATACAAAAGACAAGATAAATGACTGTATACCTTAAGAGACAATAAGAATATACAACAGACAAGACAAATGACTGTATACCTGCAGAGACAATTTGGTTAACAATACAACTGACTGTATAATGACTTTATAATGGCACAGAAAAATACCCATACCTACAGAGACAATTTGGTTAACAATACAACTGACTGTATAATGGCACAGAAAAATACCCTTACCTACAGAGACAATTTGGTTAACAATACAACTGACTGTATAATGGCACAGAAAAATACCCATACCTGCAGAGACAATTTGGTTAACAATACAACTGACTGTATAATGACTTTATAATGGCACAGAAAAATACCCATACCTATAGAGACAATTTGGTTAACAATACAACTGACTGTATAATGGCACAGAAAAATACCCATACCTACAGAGACAATTTGGTTAACAATAATTCAAGGAATCATTTCAAAGGAGGTCAATACAGAAATCTATTTTAATGCAATACTACACAGTGTGCTTAGAGGAGGAAAAAAAACAACAGACAAGCAAACAGTCCAGACAAGGAACAGACACTGACAGACGAAAATTCAAGCGCAACACCGCTGTCCTCTCCAAACGCCAGAGAAGAGAGGAAGGCCTCACAGGAATCCACCAAAAACAGAGAACATGGCCAAGGTGAAAAGTTTTAACGCAATCCCTGGGTGGGTAAAGAAGTGATCGGTACTACTACTACTACTACTACTACTGACCGGGTGGACACAAGCAGAGAGCACGCATGCGTCTTCGAGTGGGCACAGACTGACAACACAACAATATGAAGAAACCACAACAATTCACAGCCACTAGAACTACAAGATTCACAACACAGACGACTTTCTACACTTCGCCAGACAGCTCGACACAAACGACAAAAGCGCATGCAAGGACCGGCAAAGACTAACCCATCGCCGGAAAGGCTCTCGTTTCGGTGCAATGAACTCTTCGCAGCCAGCACTCGCATGGGCTCCTTTGCTCCCATGCTCGGAATTTAGACTCGGCTGGCCATCAACTCACCCCTCTACAGACTACTACCTAGAATCCGCCAATCAGCTCAACACAAGTGCATCGCTTGACAGCTAGACATAAACGACAACAGCGCATGCTACACTGCACCAGAACGGATAATGATGGTGGACAAACAATACACCGACTCCTAAACTTATAAAACTTCAAACCTTCTAGCCCATACACAAACTACACATCGCCAGACCGGCTCCTGATGGCGACAACATCATAATTCTGCAGGCCTCACCCGACTGGTGAGTCTCAAACTTGCTGGTCTAGTGCCTGTGGTATACACAAAAAACAGAAAACATCGCCAAGATGAAACGTTTTAATGCAATTCCTGTGAGGTAAAGAAGTGATCGGTACAACAACAACAACAACAACATGACCTAAAGGTCAAGGCTACTTCCCACATTCTCTCATTCATGCTGCACATTAAGTTGCAGCTGGAAGATTTCCGGTTTCTCAGCCGTTAAGGTTGCTCCCATCACCTCTACCTCCATTGATGCGTGCTTGCACTAGATTTTTCTCATACACCTCATGTATCTAGTTTTTATTCCTTTCCATATTTTTTTTATTTAAAATATTTATTGACCTGAGGCTGGGAAAGGTTTTATGCCTTCGACTGACACTAATATATCTCATAGGAATATGCAACAAATTCTCAGGTACATTCACTCACATGTATATGCAACAAATTCTCAGGCACCAATCACTTTGGTAACTGACCAGGACACGATTCAGTACACTTGGCATTATCACCTAAAGGTGACTGTTTTGATGGTATCTGACAGAGAAGATTCTGGTCAC
The DNA here is from genome assembly GCA_028829895.1 of Sinotaia quadrata. Taxonomy (NCBI): domain Eukaryota; kingdom Metazoa; phylum Mollusca; class Gastropoda; order Architaenioglossa; family Viviparidae; genus Sinotaia; species Sinotaia quadrata. Next base: position 137,886,865 of record CM054180.1, on the reverse strand, counting down.
ACAAATGTACGTTCACACAAATCAATACTACTTCAAATGTATGTTCACACAAATAAATATTACTTCAAATGTACAGTACACAAACTACACTCCGTCTTCAAACAACTCTGGCAAATTTTAGGTAAAAATGAATAATAGAATTAACTAACTAAATCTACAGTGCTGAAAGATGTCTTACTAAAGCTACTTAAACAGGGCTGAAAGATGTCTTACTAAAGCTACTTAAACAGGGCTGAAAGATGTCTTACTAAAGCTACTTAAACAGGGCTGAAAGATTCTTACTAAAGCTACTTAAACAGGGCTGAAAGATGTCTTACTAAAGCTACTTAAACAAGTGTTCAAACAATTATCTTATTACATCTACAGGTGTTGAAGGAATTATCTTACTACATCTACAGGTGTTGAAGAAATTATCTTACAGAAACAACTTGTCGAACGTGATCGAATGAAAGAAATCAGTGCTCCAGAACAGAGCAACGCAAGAAATCAGTGCTCCAGAACAGAGCAACGCAAGAAATCAGTGCTCCAGAACAGAGCAACACAAGAAATCAATGATCCAGAACAGAGCAACGCAAGAAATCAGTACTCCAGAACAGAGCAACACAAGAAATCAATGATCCAGAACAGAGCAACGCAAGAAATCAGTGCTCCAGAACAGAGCAACGCAAGAAATCAGTGATCCAGTACAGAGCAACGCAAGAAATCAGTGCTCGAGAAGAGAGCAACGCAATAAGAACATATGAAAACAGATATTACGGTGTTAATTAAATCAAGGTAACAATTCCTATCTTTACAAAATATTTATTGGATTGAAGGATTCTTTTGAATTGATTGCCTCTTTTGTTTTCAGTTGCAAAGGATGGTGGAGACAATGCCAAATGAGCAACGAATGCTGCACTGACTGTTGTACAGGCTTATGTCAATGGAAGTGGTCATAAGGCAAAAAATGATCTCCATCAACTAATATTATAAATGTTAATGGCAAACTTTCCCTAATTAAACTAATATTAAAGTGTTAATGACAAACCTTCCTTAATTTAACAAATATTAAAGTGTTAATGACAGAGCTTCCTTAATTAAACAATTATTATAAATGTTAATGGCAAACCTTCGTAATTAAACAACACAGAACAAGTCTAAATTAACACAAGCATATCTTGTTTCTTATAATTTGTTTTGAAATACAAGTTTGTCGGCAAACATTAAAGATGCTAATCAGTTTAAACGAGTGACGGCTCTTCTGTTCATAAATTACGTCACGTCTATAGTATCATTACCAATATATAACGCAAATACTACATTACACTATATCCACGTCACGTCTATAGTATCATTACCAATATATAACGCAAATACTACATTACACTATATATCTACGTCACGTCTATAGTATCATTACCAATATATAACGCAAATACTACATTACACTATATATCTCCATCATAATATAGTATCATTACCATTATATAATGCAAATACTAGATTACACTATATATCTCCGTCATAATATATTAATATAGTATCATTACCATTATATAACGTAAATACTACATTACACTATATATCTCCGTCATAATATATTAATATAGTATCATTACCATTATATAACGCAAATACTACAATACACTATATATCTCCGTCATAATGTGTATACTGTTAAAATGATGATACTTTACATGTCACTGAAGTTATATATAGAATTAATATGTTCTCCTGCTCTCCATATCGTCCTCACTTTATGATGAAATACATAATTTATCTCCATATGTCCTCACTTTATGATGAAATACATAGTTTATCTCCATATGTCCTCACTTTATGATGAAATACATAGTTTATCTCCATATGTCCTCACTTTATGATGAAATACATAGTTTATCTCCATATGTCCTCACTTTATGATGAAATACATAGTTTATCTCCATATGTCCTCACTTTATGATGAAATACATAGTTTATCTCCATATGTCCTCACTTTATGATGAAATACATAGTTTATCTCCATATCGTCCTCACTTTATGATGAAATGCATAGTTTATCTCCATATGTATGTATAGGCCTGCGTAGAATTATTCTATATCAGTCTGCACCATCGAAAAGTGTAACGGTTTCTGGATATAATTATGGCTTACTCGTTGTACACCAGGATGTGCGAGAAAGGAGACTTGTTTAACTGTAGCATGTATGTATTCACAAGAGGTATATCTTGCTGCCAGTAATTTGAAGACTTGCACACAACTATTGTTACCATATCCAGATTAAGAAAAGAAGAAAAAGAACAACCAATATTTAAAGAATTCTGCCACGATCTAAGATTGACGTCATGTTGTGTCTATGACATAAATAAGTCTCACGTCGTCATGACAACAGGGCATTTCTTTAAAAGAAGTAAAGCAAGCGAGCAAGTGAGCGGTGAAGCAAGCGAGCAAATAAGACAGTGGATAAGAAAGCAAGAACGCTAACAAGGAAGCAAACAAGCAAGCAAGTGAGCGACGAAGGTGAGCAAGGAAGTGAGCAAGGGAGAGAGAAAAAAGAGCAAACTTATTTTAACAATTCTAACAGCATTTGATTGACATCATGTTGATGTTTAATGACACGCATCGTCATAACAACAGTATTTCTAAAAGATAACACAGAGAGACATGTAAGGAAAATGAAGACGATAACAGCGATGTTACATTTACAGACTCACAGTGTAAATCACACAGCACGTTGAAAAGTACACGAACACACTACACGCAATTTTATTCATTACACGTTTATTTCATTAGAAAGGAAAACTGAACATTAAAGTAATTTCTGCATTTAATGTAGCGTATAACTGTTAAAATTATCGCCATTATTGTCGTTACCATCATGATGCTCCAGAATAATAATAAGTGAATCGGTTAGCTTTCAAAAAGTCTTCAGGTTAAAGCGTTTATCGGTTATCGTTATTCTCATCCATGTTGATGTAATCATCGTAGTGAAAACATCAGTCCTCACCAGTCGCACGTACAATGTAATATCAGTCATCTACAATTTGCAATAATTAAAAATAATTCAATCTGTACATAAATCGTCATTTTTACCATTCCAGACATTCCTTAGTCTGCTCTGTCTAAGCTTCACTATCTGTAGAGGAACGATACAGGAATCAAGAGTTGTGAATGCGCGTCCCGTTGTTGACACGATAACTTTACTCCTGGTTGGGCGTGGTTTTAAGGCTTTCATCAGATGCTCTCACCTTTGGAGGCGCTCCACCAGGACTTCGCATCCTTCACTTTTTTCCAGGGTGCGGGAATGTCGTCGTGTTCGTCATTGTTATGCTTTGGGTGATTTTGGATACTCGTTTATTACGGGCAATCAATATCTCTCTCCATGCATACTACTTAGTTTGTGTTATTAATTTATTACGGGCAATCAATATCTCTCTCCATGAATACTACTTAGTTTGTGTTATTAGTTTATTACGGGCAATCAATATCTCTCTCCATGCATACTACTTTCTTTGTGTTATTAGTGGGGATATTTAAGCAAAAGATGGGTCCTACGCTCTAATCTCCCATTCTGGACATAATCCCTCCCTTGTCTAACTCATAGTATTTTTGTCTCGGTTGAGTGACTCTACTCAAAAGGCTGCTCTGCAAGCGCAAGGCTGGTGCCGTTAGAAACTACCCTACTCCGAGTTCCCAGGGCGTCGTGTCCTTTTGACGGTGCGTATTATTACGTAACATATGCGACCTCTCTCCGTGCATCTGCTCGAGCACCTGGTTGTGCGATTGCTTTCGTAGCTTGACTCGACTTTGAATCTCTAATCCTACTTTGAGATCAAAGTTTGATTGCCTAAAATGCTGACTACGATTTTTCTACACCACAAAATATCTGACTGGCTTTGCAGTGGCTCACAATTAAAGTTAAAGCATCAAAGAATTCTGCGTGTGTTTCAACTTTAAATCAGGAAATTTCCTCAGTGTGTCTGTTTGCATTTTCAACTCCACACCTTCTTATGCATATTGACATTGATAATTATTAATCTTATGTTGGAGAAGAAAGTGGGTGAATTGGGGCTCACTAAATATAGATTAAAGACGGATTTGTCTTCGCTTTTAGTAAGAAATTTTACACCTATGGAATATTGTGACAGTAAATATTAATTTTGTCTTTTATGTTGTAGAAGAGAGGGAATGTTTAAGGCGTCCACATATCCGCCAAGTGAGAGAGATGAGTGGTGTCTTCTTGAAAATTATTAATAACATAAATTAAGATTCTCATCACTCATAATTAGGTAAGGATGATTAATTAATTCCTAATAATCAAATAAGCATTAATTAAGTGGCGTTGGCATCACACAATCCTAATATGCTATCAACAAATGTAAGTTACTCTCTAGGTTCTTGTTATAAATCTCTTAAAACAAATGACACCTCAATAAAAGTAATAAAATTATTATGCAAAACCAATATCTATAGTGTTCATAAATCTCCCTGTTTAAAGCGCAAATTAGAAATAGCTTGACTGTTATGGAGTCAAGTCAAATTATGCCTGATATCCTATCTAAACTTTATTTTCATTGTAGTATTAAGCTCTTTTGAGGTTTTCCATCTTTTGTATCATACATTTCTTTGAACTAGTGATCACAGCCAAGTTATGTAATGGCATACGTCGCACCAGAGCGGTTATGAGCAATTAGGGAGTGCATGCATGATAAAAAGGAAATGCTGACCACTATAAGTTGATTAAGCAATACACTCGAATAATAGTGGAGAGGGGGGGTGGCGTTGTTGTTCAAAACCAATGCCAATACCCCCACCTATAATTCATAGATGTGCATAAATATAATGAAACCGAATTGGGAAATTATTCACGAGGAGACTTACACAAGATGCACAATATTCTGTGAATCGAAGATAAGCCCACTAAATATTTAGACAAGGTATCACATCACTTTCTTAATAATTGTTAACTATATTTATCTCCACTAAGGAAATGATTAATTTGACCACTGTAAAATGCTGTGCGCACTCAAAACACTTTGCTAATATAATGATTATAACCCTCCTGTGTGTGTCATATTTTTATTTTAATTGTAACACGCATGTGCGTGGTTTAAACCATTTTTATCTTCCTTATAAGAATACAAATTGAGGTAAACTGTAATAAGGCACCTATTTGTTGCCACCACAATCGGATCAACGAAATATAGGTTTATCGCTTATGGAAATAATTGCTATTGTTTCAGAGTGGGGTTTTCCTGGTTTTCATTTTGGTTCCATGTTTGGTTGGAAATCAGGTTGGTATTTCAGTTGACGCTGAGTTCTGTGGCTATTGAGCTGAGGACCTGATGCCAAGGTCACTCTTCAAGTGTGATGAGTTATGCAGACCAGTCGAGTAAAAACATTCAATGATAGACTGTTGATGTGTTAATTGCCTGAGGGACTTTTCCGATAACTGCTGATGAAAGTGGGTGTCTGACAAGCTATGTGACCAAAATTCATGTTACTATCCATATAAACATTTAAAGACAGAATAGGTAATCCTAATGACCTTCATATTGAATGTATTGACGTATGGATTCACTATTTTGTTAAATATTAAATTTTTATATTTTTGTTATCATAATGAAGGAAGTTGACTAATTATTAGAAAGAAGAAGACCATAGTACAGAGTTACATTCATATTCTAGCATAGCATGGTTGTACACATGTAATCCATTTATTGTTATACGACTTTCATGAATATGAAATCTTTTTTTATTGTGATGATGGCAGCTTCCGGACTGTAAATATTAAATACAGATGAAACAAGAACGAATAAATTAATTCCGTTAATCTTCTAAACACTGGTTTCCAACATTATGGCATATTATCACTCTATTAACCTGTATGTACTTATTTATATTATATATAAGCTGTTAGTCTAAGATATAGTTGGAAAAGTGGTCTTTAGATATAAATACTCAACACTTTCTCTCCCCAACAATCTGCGAAATCGACAACCATCACCACCACCACCACTTCTCCCAATCTTGGATTTTGGTAAACGTGTACTAAAAAGGTTGCATAATTATACTTACATATTAATATTTTTTTTAAAAAAAAAAGAAGTCAGGGCATCAGTATGCAACTGAAAGCTATTAAGTGATCTTTAAATATTAAAAAAAGAAAAAAAGCATAACAACCTCCACCAATCAGATTGTTTCACGTGATACAAGCACTTAACGCGCATGCGGCATTTAGAGACTGCACACGCGTAATTTTTGGCGCGCACTCATCACGTGATCAACAACTCTAGACAGTCCTCGCTTCATATATCCGGATTCCATGCGACGGCGAATTTCGACAACCACAACACGCCTAAAAAGACTGGCACATCGAACTCAATACCTCGAGAGCGGCAGAACCTATGGGCACAAAGACTGGGAGGTATCAAAAATGCTCCTCTAGTGCCCGTTTTACAAGCAATGAAACCCACTAGGCGGCTTTGAAACGACCGGGATTTTACTCGCGAATCACTTGCAGTTGCACCACTGAAAAAGTTGGAAAAAAGAAAAAAAAACATAAGAGGACCTACAAATTTCACCTTCAGAATAAAGTGAGAAGAGGAATGCTCCACTGGAATCCACACAGAAAAAAAAAAAAACAAACCCGAGAACATCTGGAGAAGAGGAAGAGTTTTAACGCAATTTTTGTGGAGCAGTTAACGACGCAATAGTGAGCTCCCATTATTACTATTTAGCGAAGGAAAGCAGCGATGTAGAAAGTACAACAATCATGGAAAATTGCCACATTTTGGTGAGTTAATTTTATAACAGCATTTAATAAATTATAAGAGTTATTAACTTATATTTATTTTATTTTAAGCTTGTTAAGGAATTTTAGTACAATAGTAGCTGACATTTGGAATGGTAGAACTAGAAAGGACTATTAAAAAAGTATTATTATAATAGGTAATCCTAACGTCGCAGTTTCGCAGGAAGACGTAGCATTAAGTGCACAAATTTGGTGTTTTTCTGTAACGAAGTTTCATACTGTAATACAGTTATTTCTTGATGCAACCTAAGTACAGAAATACATTTTAAGCCACTTGGAGTTGGAAATGCCATGATGTGATAAGAATATGCACTTTATATTACGAGAATATTTATATAATGAAGAGCTATGTTTGTACACAGTTTGTAAATTGTAAAATTTTGAAAAGAACGTGTTCATTTTTTGCAATTATTATATAGGCTGTTGTACATGTAATTTTAACTTTGCTGTTTCACAACTAGTGATTTTTACTTTTTGCAGTGTCAAAAATAAGTATTTATTCATCTCATAAAGAGATGATGACAAACTTGTGTTTTATTAAATGATGATACTTCATAAGCTATTTCAGGTTTGAAATAGAATTTTTTATGCAAACTTATATTATCTTAGTAATACTCTTATGTAAATAATTTGTTTTACCATGAATCAAGTTTGAAAAGTTGGAACTACATCAGTGCATGAAAAATTAGTTTTTGTGTGCATATTTTGACAATATTTCTTTGCATTTATAGTGGTAAATTTAATGCCTGCATGATTATTTACCAAAACTTGGAATTGAGTGATTCGAGTTTGGTATGAGAAAAGTGCATAGTGAAAAATGTCAGATTGTTGGGATTTTGTGAACCAACTTTGTAATTTAGTTTAATTGTTACTACAGATTTAACATAACATTTAACACTCATAAAATTGAATAACAAATGTTGTGAAAAGTTAATTACAAGAATTTTAATTCTTTCATTAGAGACTGCCTGCAAGAAGAATCTCACCAGTATGCGAGCATTGTCCATTGAGATGTAAAACCATAAGTAAGTATGATTATTTAATAATAATATAAACTTCCATTTTTACTATTTTAGGCTTAGCATGGCATCATTAAACCAGTTTCAGAAAGTAATAAATGCATATTTATCATTCTTTTAAGATAATTTATGACAGAACGTTGTAATACATGTATTTACTGAGCCACACTGAATCCAATGGTACAAAAAAAACATCTGTAGCTCATTTACAAGCAGAGTTATTACAGTTTTTAAACGTTTATAGTAATTTCATCCATTTTGTTTTTAACTGAGAGCTTTTTCCAAACAGAAAATGAATAAATTGCTAATTTTGACTGACAGTATATTTGAAAATAACATTGCAAGGCCTCTTAAAAATTTCAGCCATATTTGTATGTTGAATACTACTTTGGAACTATATTGTTTATCATTTCTTCATTTTGTGAACCTTCAAAGTGTAAAAGTTTGCGAAAAATTAAATATTGAAAAAAATTAGTACCATTGAAATCAGCACATAAAGTTCTAGCTCTCTGTATACTTTTAAATTATTGGTAATGATTTTGAAAAATATGTTTGGAGTACCTATTATATGAAGTTTATTATACAATTTCCATTTGCTTAAAAAATAAAAACAAACAAATTGTCACCTTCTGTAACTATATATAACACAGTTATGGTACTTCACATATAATTAGCAACAGGTTTTACATGAAACTCAAGATATTTGTGCAACATTTTATATGTTTTAATATTTTATAATACAAAATTTATAACCTTTATACCGTATTAAAGTTTTTGGAAATGAATTAAATTTACACCATATAACAATCATGGTGAAAGAAGTCAGTTTACCAAAAATGGTTGCTTAATCTTTCTTACTTTTTTTTTTTAACGCAATTTTCAAAAATGGGGGGAAAATGCTTTTTTACATGTATTTTACACTTTACAATTCTTGCATGACCCTAAAGTAAAAACTGATTATCTGACAGCTAAATTTTTGCATACCTCATGTATCCAATGCTGACATGAAGCCTGATTTGTTCTGAGGTAATAAGTTTCTTAATTTTTGAGTTATTGATTCTCAAAAATGTGAAAAAATCACAAATTGAGCAATTGCACTTTGAGCCAACACTGAAAATGAACCATATTTATATATATTATTAATGCTTTTTACTTATTTTGAGTTCCATTTGACTTGTTTAAGTAATTATAAAGAATGTATTTAATGTTCAGCAAAAAAGGTAAAGAGTAATTTATAGTTTAGGTATTTTTCCTTGAATGGTGTGATATTCGTTTGCAATTTTCCTCCTTTTTGCAATCAGTAATTTTCACATGATGTACACTTTTGAATAACTTCAAAGGTTTACGGTCTATTAGTGCAGTGTAAATTTAAACAGATTTATTTCCGTCATTGTCTCAATGTCTGTAAAGAAATGATTTGTACAATTATTGAAGTGTATGCTGAATATAATAACACTTTGCTTTATTATTTCTGTTAGATTGTTTAGAAAGTTAATTGGAGTGAAACAATTTTTAAAAAATAAATTCTAACATTGAAGGAAGTTGAATATTGTAACTTTCAGTGATTTTAATATGTAGAATAATTAGATTTAATTGTCACAAAATGGTACACTTTCTCACACACACACACAGCATACATCAAATGTATAGACACATATCAATTTATGAAATGAAGATTAATCACATCTCTTCTTATTGTTAGATCAAGATTCCGAGTTTACCCACTTATGTCTTTTGTTGTTAGGCAGTGGATGAAAGACTTGAACATCAAGAGGCATTAAAGGCAAGACTATATCTGTTGCAACATTATACTAAAGGTCAGACAGCATTGCAAACTCAAGCTTGAGCAAGAGCAAAGTACTAGCAACCGTAAGTGTTTCACAAGAGGCAAAGCAGAGTTTAACACTTCTAAACCAATCTTACTTGCTTGTATTAATATTACTTGTTTTACCTGTGGATCATTGAGACTCTAAGGCTGATGTTTTAAGTGATTTTATAATAGTCTCTTGGGTTATATCAGTGTAATTGTTAATGCTTTCCAATTCGACGCTTATAACTGTAGTGATTGTTATATTTTTTTTTAGTATATTACCTTAATAAAATGGAAGCATTTTTTCTTGAGTTTTCCTGAAAGTGGAAGCTCTATAATGAACAATTTGCCAGTTTAACATTTTAATAAAGCTTATTTAGCAAACCTTGCTATTGTTATCTAAAACAAGCTTTGAATGGAATATTAAGCTATCATGATTCACACTGACTGGATTATGTTCAGGATTTGTTATTAATATCTAATTAAAAATAACATTGTAAAGCCTAAATTATAGTTGATATTCTGGAGTGGTGTGATATTCATCTCTTGCAAATCACTCCATTTTGAAACACCTGTGCTTTTCACTTGAGATGTAAAGATTTGAATAACTTTTAAGGTTAACCTTCTGTCAGTACAATGTAAATATAAAGTGAATTATTCCCATTGTTGTCAGTAAAGATGATTTAGAGGAGTACATGCATAAGAGAATTGTTAATATAGAAAATAATAATAATCTCAGGTAAACAAATAAAGACAATATTATGTATTTATCTTTGTCCTAATAATAAGAAACACTTCGTTGTTTTTTTGTTTTTGGAAGAAGCTAGTTTAGCATTCTAATACTCATTTATATAGCAAAGCTTGCTACTTTTATCAAGAGCAGCTGTGTTGAATGATTGTTGACATTAAGCAATCATGGTATCAATCAGCTTAATTATTTATTCATTGTTTGTCTATCTTAAATAATAATGTAAACACTAATTTATAGTTCAGGTATTTTGCTTTATTGATGTGATCTCATCAGTGCCTTTAAGATGAAAAGTACAAATTTCAATAACTTTTAAGATTTACCTTCAGTTAGAACAATGCAAATGTGATTGAATTATTCACATTGTTAGTAAGGAAAATGATTTGTGGCAATCGTTCAGGTTTAGCAGAATTGTTTGCTGAATAAGTTTAAAGGCACTTTGCATTATTTGCATTTTTATTTGGTTTAAAAAGTTAATTGGTTTGAAAGAATTAGAAAAAAACCCATTAAATTCTAACATTGAAAGAAATGTTAGGCTGTGGTTTCCAGGGATGGGAATTTATTTTCAATTTTATCTTTGTTTTTATGCAGTAATTTTATCATTATAAATTTTGAAGTACATTGCCTCTCATATGTATATTTAGTTATCAGAAAATCACTTTATAATAATGCTGTTGGTATCCGTGTTTTTGTGTAAATCAGAAAATCCTTTTATCTATGACTAAAAGTAATTCAGTTAATAAAAATGATACTTAAATATGACCAGCAAATTTTCCGTGAAATGGAACAATTCTAACGTTTCTAATAAAGTGACAAACTAATACTCTAAATATTTTAAATTTGTTTCCACTACAACATTCTGGGTAACTTTATGTGCAGACTCAGAATAAACTTAATGTTAAATTGTCTTATCGCAGTCCTAATTATATTCATTTAATGTTTTATCCCCTTCTGTTGTCTCTGTTTTAATGCATTAGAGACCTTTAATCCTGATCTTGAGATTTTGCCATTTCAGTGTGGGTTTGTCCGCCTGAGAAAACCTGTGATTGGCTCACTATAATAGAATACAAAGAAACCAGCTACATTAGTACATAATATGGTGACAGATTCCGTAAATTTTAATAATACATATTTTTTAAATAGTTTTTCTTAAGAAGTATTTTCAGTTGTTTACACATAAGTAATCACATATTGGTATTTCATTAGAAATATCTTGAAATGTAGAAAAAGATTAATTTTCTGTTTGTTGTTTGATAAATTTTTATCATAAAATTATAATTTTTGAAATTATTAGGTATGTTTGTAATACTGAGAGTTTATATGTAGATCCCACTCATTTTTTCTAGTAAATACTGTAAAAATCTTTTTTCTGCTCAAAAATATGTAAACTGATGAAATAAGTTTATATGATGGTAGCTGCAATACTTTAAAGATGTCATTCATTATCTCATCTCCATTGCAAACTTTTACTCTGAAAAATGAAATTGTACAAATAGTTCACTTTGAAGGTCCACGAAATGAAGAAATGATAAACAATATATTTCAGACTCTTCGCATAAACAGCATTTATATACATATGTTGCTGAATTTTTTAAAGAGGCTTTTCAATGTTATTTTCCAATATACATGTACTGTCAATCAAAATTAGCATTTTATTCATTTTTGGGTTGGAAAACATTTTAATACAGTTAACAAAAAATGGATGTGACTGATTTAAATGTTAAAAATGTAAGAACTCTGTAATTGACATGGTTTTCATGCCATTAGATTCATTTTGGAAAATACAAACATGCTCAGACATTTACCAACCATTCTTCCAATTTAATGCTTTTTCACTTTTGGTGCTTAACTCAAATAAGCAATGCAATCTGCTGATCGACCATTATTCCACAATCTGCCCTCACTGGACACTGACTGGACTAGCTGCTGTAAAAATATAGCCATTTATTACTGCCTCCTCATTTTTTCTCAGCCAGTCTTTTCACATATGCACTTACAAAAACATATTTATACCTTACATAATGCTTTCTGTACTTAAGATTCTAGCCCAGTTAACTTTAACTCCAAGGTTGGTGCCTAACTTAAGTGAGTGATGCAATACATTGATAGTCCATTGTTATTTTATTAGCTGCTGGGACATTCAACACTCTTACTTTACTAACTGCTTGAATCAACAGTTGCTAACTGGAGAGTAAGTACACTACAATAATGTAAATTAAAATATACATCTTTTAAAATTACTATGTGCGTCAACAACTCATTCATATATCCATTGTGGAGAAATAAACTTTAAAAAAAATAATAACACAGCTAATTAAATTATATCTCATGTGTTTATCAAAATAAAAAAGAAAACAGTTAATAATTACAATTAAAAATTCTACTTATGGCCTATCCAACATTGCCCCTGTGCCATGCTATGTAAGGAAAAAGCAAAGTTGTTGGCATGACCACAAAATAAAAGATTAAAAAAGAATTAAGCATTGGATAAGGAATATAAATTCATAAAGTCATGTTCAGCGTTCACCCACAACCACCAAATTTAAATTTGGTAATGTTTGCCTTGCAACACTAATAGTATGTGCATCAACTCACTCTTATATTCTTGCAAAATAAGCTGAGTATAACTTATAGATACATAACTCACCAGTGTCTCTCTCTGGAAAATTAGCCCACCCTGATGGTTTCAATGTACTGGTTGGTGTACCTTACTAGCATTTCTTAGGTAAAAACAGCAGCCGTCATGTTCCCTTTGACTCCAGATAAACTGAGTAATCAATGTGTGAGATCCCCTACGTAAATTTCTCATAGGTGGATTTCGATTCCACTTGGTAATCTTATATTTTCCCAAAAAATCACTGGTTGGTTCCTGCATCATCATCTTCATTAGTCTCACCCTCCTGTTTTGAATCATCATTTCACTTCCCAAAATCTTCATTCATTAGCGAACCCACTACTTTTTCCACATCTGCCAAATGTAGACTGAGACATATTTTCAAAAAATCTGGAAACAAATGAAAGGAACAAAAAAAATATCATTACATGTTCGGGTGCAATGTGCCATATAGGCCAGACTGAATCAAGGTAATTTCACAAAATTATTGAAAACCCTTACATTAAGGGCGTTTCGGCACGAGATATCAATTTTTTTCTTATTTAATTTTTTTCAGTTTTGAGATTTTTACACATTTGCATACTTTGATATTTTCTTTTTTCAGAAAATATAGTTTTTTTTCAAATTAATAATTGTGTTTTATTATGAAAGTGTTTTTTTACAACCTTTGTTCAAAAAACGTTTTCTTTGCATAGTATTGCCAATAATAGTCCTCTTTGCATCACAATACCCGCCATTTTTTAAAACTAAATCATATAGTGTTATATATAGAAATAAAGTGGATTACCTCCCTTATTAAAAAAAAACGTAAGCACGTTTCTTAAAACTATATAAGCTCGTGGTTTGACGAATCCGTGACCCACTACAAGAGCTTGCGTGTATATGTTCCGTAGTAAAAATTAAAAATTGCTCTTTGATTGGTTGCTGTTGCTGTGGGTTACATATCGAATCCGGGGCATTTTTAAAATCTTAAATTAAACGTAAAATGTTACACAAATATGAATTGTTAACTTTGCTTCCTTGTGCAACGATCTTTCAATAACAGTACTGCTACATTGCATCAGACTGGCACATGGGGTTTGGCCTGTGTCTGGAGTCCTCCCATTTTATTACTACTGTTAACTGCTGATGAGCAGTAACCCTATCTTCTTATGTCAACGTCTCCTCATGCCTGACATTACTACACTTATGCCCCGCTAATGCACGTGCTTAAGCATGCATGTCAATCTGTACGGCTGCACGTAAGTCTTTCTGTGCAACAAGTTTTCTCTTCCCCTTTCATCAGGACTCGATAATTTCTCCCAATGAGTTTAGTTGTGATGTTTTTGCTGATGAAAACTAGGAATTATATAAGCCAGTGAAACATTTTTGCTGATAAAACTAGGAATATATTACTCAATCCCCAGCATTGAACGGGTTAAAGTGAAATAAAGACCGCAACACTTTAAAAAATTATTCAGTATTGCTCATTTAAAAATAACATTCCTTATCATTACCACATTGATTGTCTAACATTAATTTAACTATCATAGTCTCTTATGATATCACTTTTTTCTGGCTAGGATGAATCTTCTGCTTGCTTTAACCTTTTGGAATTTTGGAACACAAACACGCACATATATATACATGATCACAAATGCGCACACACACACATACCACACACATGTACATTGTTTTTCTATCTATGCTTGTAGTTTCCCTTCACCCCACATCCATTACCTGGGATAAATGAGCACAGCCTTGGTAGGTTTTGAGGTGGAGGTCATTTTGCAATTTCAATCTCCACCTGTCCAGCATCCAATTTGAATGTTGTATTTAGTTGCTCAGCAAAGCTTGTTGTGTCCACATTCATGAAAGGATTGGAAATGAATGATACACATGGCTCAAGCTGATCAAGGTCACAAAACCTATTCTCAAACTCTTGCCCAAGTCTGTTTATGACTTTACAGTACTTGTCTGCAACTTTGTCAAATGTATCAGATGCAGAAGCATTGTTTTTCAGCACTGACTGCACAGAGGGAAAGTCCAGCACCTTTTTTCTCTGTATATCCACAGAGAAAATGTAAATTTTGGCTTTAAATGCATTTAAAGTACTTATATTAACATTCTTACATTTACCTTGCAGCTCGCAGTTCAAGTAGTTTAGTGATTTGGGTGCAGTGTATGCTTAGCGAGTTGTGTTCTTATGAGTGGAGATGTGGGTTGGGATAGTAAGAGCAGGTTGTTTCCTCCATGCACTCTTAGCATTTATGTCCTAATTTTCCATCAGTAAAAGTGTACTCAGTGTCTTTCCCCGTGTACATAATGAAATCGTAAACATACCCTGTCAGACTCTCACAAATTTCGTATGATTTTATTCCAAATCTAGCACGTTTAGATTTTATGTACTGTCTAAAACCCAAACGACCCTTCCAGAGCATCAGGGATTCATCCACACAAATATTTTCATCAGGCACGTAAACTGATGAAAATACTTGTCTGAAATGATCAATAACCAATCTGATTTTGTTGATACGGTCATTAGGATCTGAGACAGCGTTGTCACAAAAATGTAGGCAGCTTAGCAATAAAGTAAATCGTCTGCCAGACATTACTTTACGAAATACTACTTAGCCAAAAGATTCATCTTTACTAAAATAATGTTCGATTGTCGGTAATCTACAAATTCCCATTAGCAAAATCAGTGCCAAAAATTGATATATTTCGCATACCTGTGTATCACGCCATCTTTTGATACGGCTTTCTGCGGCAAGGTTGGGTTGCAAAAGTTGCTGAGATGCATAAATATTTGTGTACTCCACAATCTTTTGCACAAAATTTTCCGGAAAAAATGCCTGAAAAACGTCCAATTCTGACGCATTTTCTGGCAACTGCATTTTTACCCCACTGCTACCCTCAAATGCATGGGGCATGGGACACGAAGAGCCACTTGGTTCGACCCACGCGTCCACATGAGGCCGACCGGTTTTACTGGTACTGGGTCCACTCACTCCACTGTCACCTCCTGCGTATAAAAATTCAGTAGGGGCTGGCTCTAATTCTTCTTCTGATGAAATATTACTTTCATCATCGCTAGGATCGCATTCGGATCCAACAGTAGGACCGAATTCCATCTCAACTGACTCGAAGCTCTCAACGTTACTCGCCATTCGTAAGAAAAAATGTCTGACTGACTTTTGGGGTCGTATCACAAACGGCGGGAATTTAGTCACATGATCATCCTAATTATAGAATCTAAATATAGATTCAGCAAAGGAAGTGAGTCCTGAAGCAGACGACAGTTTTCCTTCTCTCTGATTACTAATTGTTTAAAGTGGCTATCGATTTAAAAAAGAGTGCGGTCGCGCAGGACTGAAAAGTCTCATTGTCAGCAGAAAACGCTTTGGCGTTAGGACTTATAAGTCCTAAGGTCAGCGAACGGGTTAAAATATATTCTTTCAGTATTTATTTTCCAGACACCTGTTTAGAAGTTAATGATGTGATAGGCGTCACGGCTCAAGCTGAAGTTTCAAAGGGTGAAGTCTGTTTTGGCTTGCACTCTGCCGTCCATATTTTCATGGGTTGTTTGTTCAACACTTTGAGATGTGTACTGAAGTTCGAGACAAATTTTCGATAGTAACCCACTAACCCCAATTCTGTCCTGACCTGTTTCTTTGTAGTAGGTAAGGTCATGTCACGAAAATAATTCAGAAATATAAAACAATGATAGGAAAGTCACATTAAGCACAAAATAATATCAATTTGGTTTTTATAAAGTTATTGTGTAAAGATGAAGAAGCGTTCCACATGTGGAATGCTAGCAGAAAATGGGTTAATAAAGATGTAACTATTCATTGTTTTTAAATTGTAATATGTTTGTGATAGGCATACTATCCTGTCGTGCCACAATGCATAGATGCTAAATGGCAGCATGATTATTAATGGAATATTGACTAATACGATCACTAGTACTTGTCGAGAAAATTTACATATCCTGGAAATACTGGTCGGCTTCGAAATAGCCACCCAATGGAAGACGACAACGGGCAGTGTCATGAATCTGAAAGCAAATAAACATGAGTTTACATTACTGTTATGAATCTGAAAACAGATAGATGTGAATTTACATGGGTGACTCTCTGAGTGCATTTTGACTCAATGTAGGTTACTTCATTTCTTTTAAAGATATCAATATGAAATTTGGCAAATATATTGAGCTCATAAAGATGAACATATATGCCACTTTTGGGGATTGTAGCCTTTGTGGTTCATGAAAAATAAAAAAATATTATAAAATAAAATCCTGAAATAATGTGTATTTTTTACCCCACTATTACCTAGAAAAGCATGGGGCTTTTCAAAGGGACGCGACGAGTCACTCGATACGACCCACGGGTCACCACGAGGACGACCGGTTTTGTCTCCATTTTTGTCACCTCCTGCATATAAAAATTGGGTAGGGGCTGGTTCTACATCTTCCTCTGATGAAATATTACTCTCATCATCCGTAGAATCGTATTCGGATCCAAATGTTGGACGGAATACACAATCACCACACGCGTTCGGATTACAGCTAGCCATGAGTGCGAAAAATGTCAGCTCGGCTTCTTGGGTTGTATTGCAAACGGCGGGAATTTTAGTCACATGATCATCCTAAAAATATTCTAAATATAGATTCAGGAAGGGAAGTGCGTGCTGAAGCAGACGACAGTTTTCCTTCACTCTGATTACTAATTGTTTAAAGTGGCTATCGATTTAAAAAATAGTGCGATAGTTCAGACCTGGAAAAGGCTCAACGTCAGAGAAAGAAGGATTTGTTTTGAAGCCTTTAACTTAACTGTAGTGTTCATTCATTGAAGCTCTGGCCACGCCCAGATTGCGTGCGTCAATGTCCTCTCCACCACAAGCTTCCAACGAAAGTGCACTTGTACTTTTGCACACCAAATACTTGCTCACTGAGTCCCTGAAATTATATAATTAAGCAGCCCAAAGTCCTTTCTTCAAGACTAGATATGTTTATCCTATTTAAACATACCGATCTCTGACTATCATTTCAGTATTTCATCAATACAATAAAAAATCTATAATAAAAATCTTCTCACATTTACCATTTATTTACCTTCAAAAGGGGTATTTTCAAGCTTTCTCCCAAGCCGATAGGGGACGACGACCAATCTCCTAGCTTCGTCTAGTAGGCATAAGTGTAATGGTCAATGGCACAGAAAGGTTTTTAATGGTTTAAATGGTTTTACCTCCTTTAGCAATCATCTCACTAACCACATAGCTAGCTTTGACTGCCGCATCACTCTCTTTGCTTGCTTTCTTAAAAAAATCTTGTTGCCTCAGTAAACATGTTTTAAGTTTGGCGACTCGGTCCTCTCTCTCATCTCCCTGGTATTTTGCATACTCCTCAGCATGTCTAGTTGAGTAATGACGTCTGATGTTGTACTCCTTGTGCACCGCAACTTTCTCTGTGCATATAAGACACGTCGGGATGCCCCTTGCTCAAGAAAAAAGTAGTCCATCTCCCACTTCTCCTGAAATTGTCTGTGCTCATCGCCATCCTTTCTCTTCACAGCAGATTTGAGTAAGACATGACAAAAGCAAAGAAACATATTTGCACTGGATGACAGGATGTATTTTCTCTCCACTCGATGGCAATCACAATTCAGGCGACTAACTTTCAGCACGTTTTCCTACTTTGCAGCATGTAACAGTCTAACTCTCTCAGCCCAGCACAGGGTATATAAAGGTGCATACGAATTTATGGCGGAAAATCTTATCAGTCAATCATCGGCTTGGACATGACCTACTATCGGCTATTGTTCGAAATATTACGTAATAGGAGTGAGTTCCCTTCCGACTGTGAAATCAGCGCATGCACCAGAGCATAGTGATTAAATCACTTTCGTGAAAACAGGTATCCAAAAATATTGGTGTCCACAAAAAGCTAAACATAACAATGCAAACTGATTACGTGTTAGGAGGTCAAGTATAATTTGCCTTGACTCCATTACATAGGCATACGATAAAACACATTCACTCAATTAGGAATCACGTCAGTGTTTCAAGTACTTTTTTTTTGTAATTATTTTTATATAATCTTTCTTTATGTTGGTATATTGTTTATTTACTTTAATATTTCTTATTTGTATAATCATATTTATTTAGATTGCTGTATTCCTTTATTTATTTATTTTTCTGTTCTATCAGTCTACTACTTTTTCTTCTTTGCTAAACCATTCACCTGTTTTTTCGACATGAAAATTCTCTTTTCTAAACCACTCATCTGTGTGTAGGCCTTTAGAGTCTATAATCTATACAGAATCAGCTTGCTAGAGCTGGATGTTTTGAATTTTGGTAAACAGTAGCAATATGTAACAGGCTTGGGGAAAGAAAGTCCCCGAGTTTCTACACAACAGACTTATTTTATGTTAAATCAAATTGTTCACTTACAACTTTCAACTATCGCCATTTGTTCAGATGCTAAAGTGTCCTCAACGCGCTGGTTGTTATCCTGAGGTATGGTAGCCCACAGGTGACAAAAACTATAAAACTCCCAAGGTGTGTGAGAAAAACGTGCAGGCCGCACTATCATTAAACTTTGATATCAAGTGGGGGCCACAAAATATCGTCTCGCGGGCCGCGAGTTTGAGACCCCTGCTTTAAGGGGCAGATGTTTTTCCTTTTTCTAACTCTGAAGGGGCAAGATTTTTCAGGTTTTCAGTAAGATTTTGGGTTACGTTAGTAAAATCATCATATCTAAGGTGAACAGATTTTTGTGAAATAAAAAACAATGAATGCAGATTAATTATGTTACTCACTTATGAAATGAATAATCCATTGTTGCCAGGTAATCCTGAAATGAACACAAATATTTACAATATGCAACATATTGTTTGTGATTGTCAGCCTATTTACACTATTTACAAACTGCCAACTGCTCCCTGGCCTCCAAGATGCTGGGGAAAAAAAGTGTCCTTAAAGAAGTTCACTTGGCACACATCACAGCCATATATAGTTTCAATGGCTCGACCACCAGGGGTTCGACGTCTGGCATTTTTGCATGCCAGGCAGGCTTTCTTCCTGCCCTCAAATTTCACAAGCCTGTGATTGTGAACATTTTCTGGGGCTACTGTTAGGCTTTTTCCCTTTGATGCAGCTTTCTTCCTGGAGGAGAATCCTGCAATTAATTGTTCAGATAAATTCAGACGGAAGTATCTGCTGGGCTTTGCTGTCTGCTTGAAGAGGATGAAAGCATTGTTTATGGATGAATCAAAGTCAAAACTGAGGATGTAGCGCCAGTATTTTCTGCACTTCTTCAGTGTAGTGTAGTACCCCCTCATTTGATCTGCCTTGTCCACCTCTCCCATGCATTGGTTGTAAAGTTTGATGACAGTAGGGCAGGGCACAAATTTTCTGGTGCGAGTGTGCCAGTCCCATCGCTCTACGTTGTCTAATGTGTGTGAGGTATTGCTGGAAAGCTTGAAGACATCCCTTTTATCATGCCACACAGTAGCAAGCAGATGTTCTTTCTGGAAGACTTGATTGTCCCCTTGCTTCATTTTTCTTTGAATGCCAGAGGCAGGTCTTTCCTGTTCTTTCTTACCATTGCTGCTGCATAAGTTTTCTCTTTGAGAAGGTCAGTCAGAAGTGCAACTGACGAAAAAAAGTTATCACCTTATAGGTGATGATACTTTCCCAAAAAGGGGGCAGCAAACTGCATCACTACATCATAGCCCAGTCCATGCTGAATGCCACCATCTTTTTTGCCAGAGTAGACAGAAAACTGTAGGAGGTAGTCAGTTGCTGACTCATAGGCACACCATACTTTCAATCCCCATTTTGTTGGCTTGGCTGGTAGATATTGTCTCAGTGTGCTCCTGCCTTTGAATGGTACCATTGCCTCGTCGATGGCGATTTCTTTCTTTGGCTTGTAACTTTTTTAAAATGTCCTATTAGCCATGTCGATGAGAGGCCGAATTTTGTGGAGGCGGTCATTGCTGTCAGCTGTTTTATTATCAACCACATGTAGGTACTGCTCCAGTTTCTTGAATCTCTTTAGAGGTATCACATTATTCACACCTGGCACTCCCAACCTGGTATCAATACATTGCCAAACGAGGAAGACTATGAATCCCCATTATGATGAGCAGTCCAAAATATGCCTTCATTTCAGTTGCATTTGTTGGAACCCACGCTCGATCATTTATCAGTTCGATCTTTTGTCTAGCATACTCATTTGTTTGATCGGCAATCATTTGAAAAGTTTGTTCCTCAAAGAGTTGATAAAATAAGGCAAGCTGAGAATGATTATCACATGTTATGTTGGCGCCAGTTTCTTCAGTAAATCTTTCAATTTTCAATTTCACTGCTGTTGTTTTGTTGTCCAACCATGGGCGTTGCCAGATGGCCCCGCCCCACTTTCTTCAGTCACATTTTCATAATCAGAATCACTTTCTTCAAAGTGCGAAAGATCCGAAGTGTGTACACTGCTTACGCTGATATCACTGGTGTCTAGCTCCAATTCATTGTCAACTTCGTTCTCCCGAACATTGCTTAAATTAAATCCAGTGAAATCTCCGCTATCACTTGAAGAATCGTCGAAATCTATTTTGAAAACTACGCATCAAAACTATAAAAAAAACTATACATAAATTCAATCAAATTTAAAGAAAACACGTGCAAATGGAGCCCACGCTATCTCGCTGTCGGCAAAAACCGGAAGGAAGCAAAAGGAAATCTCGCAACTTCACGAGATCGCGTTTTTACAACCCTTGGTTGTCATGGACGCTTTCGGACGTTTTGCCCTTTCAGTAGTAAAGACGTTTTCGGCCGCTCTGCCTCTTAAAGGGTTAAAAGGAAATTCCATGTTAAGATTATAAAAATTTGCAATTTCCACCCTTTTAGCTACCCCCTTCTGTATATTATATGTTGGTCCTCAGTGATGCCTTGCTGAGTTGTCTCCTCACCTACTTCAATGTCTTCCTCATGATGCCCTGCTGAGTTGTCTCCTCACCTACTTCAATGTCTTCCTCATGAACGCCTGATTATTCAATTATGAAAGTATGAAGAACACAGACTGCTATAATAACAGTTGGAATATCATTAGTCTGGAACATCTCAAGATACTACAGAATTTGCTTTCGAAAGTCCAATTGATCATTCCACTTCAACTCTGATTTATGAATGGTTTTTTGTTATCAATTTTCTTTACTGATGTGAGATGGCCATTGTCTTTAAAGGGAATCAATAAATAATTTGTCACTTAGTAGGCAGAATCACTAGTTAGGTGATATTTTGAAGGAAATATGCTATTTTCAAGCTTCTTCATCAATGTTCTGTTTTTAAATAGTCTGAAATCATATACTGATCCTGGTCTATCGGTGTATGCATAAAGAAATATTTGTTACAGATATCTTGCAGCTCTACAGTGATGGTTAATGAATGCATGTTCTTTGGTACCTGGAATTTCAATGCATGTCCTATCGATGGCACCCACCACACCTGGAAAACTGCATTTTTCTGAGAAACCATCAAAAATTTTCTGAAACTCAGGAGTTTAAAAACAACTTCACTTCATGCAAAACGTGTAATTAATTCACTACATTCTAACCAGACATCCACAGCCACACATTCACACACACTGACTGCACCTTCCTTCCCCCCCCCCCCCCCCCCGTCACCTCACCCCATCCCCAGACTGAACTTTGGCTGGCTGCCTGTTGACTTGGGTCTTTCTAATGTCGCCATACATCAAAGATGCGCAGATACTACTATTTCAACACATACACCTTTGATCAGCTGAACTGAACAATGTGCCCAATACACAGAGCTCTCACCTCAATACCGCATCTAGCGTTTGTTTTCAACACGGCACAAGATGCATGCACGGGAAAGCAGACCACTGTTCTACTCCCTTGTTCAGATTAATGTTAAAAGCTCCTTGCAGGCCACAAATAATGGTAACATTCTAAAGTCTTCTGGGGGCCGCATGCGGGCCGCGGTTTGTGCACCCCTGCTTTAGAAGTAGAGGTGGTGGCTGAAAAGATATTGTCAAAATCTGAAGTTTGGGCGTGGAGTGTCACAGCATATAAATTCGGTTGTACGTCGTCTGCAGCATTCAACTTGTGATTGCTAGGATTACTATGATCATCCAGTGTTGTATTCTGCTTTTCCCATTGAACTTTGCTTCCTTTTTGAGCCCTAAAAAATTTAGACAATTTTTGTCTCCTGAGCGACATTTTTAAAGCATACTTTAAAAAATGCAGACCTGCCTACCATACATTTTTAACGAAAGAATCTCTTTGTCTTCCTCTGATCTCATTCTCTTCCGCCTATAGAAGCGATTTTTCAGTTTCACTTTCAGTAATGTTCCGATCTGACTCATTCATCATAACTCACTTGCATATGAACAAAGTAGCCCATATGTGTGTTTTGGGGTAGTTAGAGATAAACCCTATGATGTTCCTTTTTTTTTTTTTAGCTCCTTTGTCTGCTGTTTCATTTCCTATTATTCCTGTTTGGCTTGAAACCCAATGAAAGGAAGTGTTTATTTTTTTGTTTGAGTTGAAGAGTATTCTTATTTCATTTATTTCATGTTCTTGATATGGGTTGTCAATTGTTTGTAGAGATGAGTAGGAGTTTTGTCCACACAATCAATTCCTGGTGCATAAAATCGTAAAGAAAGGTGAATTTGCATTTCCGGAGTTAACATTTTTTGTTGTAACCGAACTGCAAGTGGTTATGCAATTCGTCCGCTATTTTTACATATCAAAATGTAGAAAATGAAAGTGCTGAAATATTTCCACATTGTCATATATGTCTGTATGCTGCTTGGGGTGACTCATATTTATGCGATTAGTTCAAATCTATTTCTGATTGCACACTATCCCATCTACAAATGCCAATGCAAACAGTAAGATTTATTATGTGGTGATGGTCTGATATATTTAATTGACTCGTCAGCCCCAAGCAGAATGACTGCGCATATAAAAGAATTTACTAACGATATGAAACAATGACACTCACTTACAAGAGACACTACACATATTTACATTAACGGCTACATTAACATTATATAAGACGCTAAGAGTTGTAAACAATTAACAATAGGTAAGACTCAAATTTTGAAGTCTGGACAAATAACATAACGATGCTTATGTTATAGGTCATTTTCTCAGCATTCCGTTGATATTAGATATCAACACATGATCACTATATAGTCTTTCTTCAAATATCAGATTTGTTTAAATTAACTCTAGCTTAATTGTACATAATCATTGTTTCTTTCAAGAAGGATAAGAATGATTTCTTAGGAAGATTCTATGATGATTCTAGGAAGACGAGGCCGCAATTCCTTGTTCATTTGATTCAATTTTGCATTTTGCTCGTTGAAACTTTTACCATGCCCACAGATAGCATGCGTCAATGTCCTTTCAACCACAAATTCAAATCAAATTGTACCTGTTCACTAAGTTGTACTTGCTCAGCAAGTCCCTGAAATCATAGATTTAACCAGCCCTAAGTCGCTTCTTCAAAACTAGATTTATTTATCCTATTTACATCTACCGATCTCTGACTATCATTCGTCATTGTAATATAGCAATACATTAAAAAAGTATAATTTAAAATCTACTCACATTCACCAGTCACTTATTTACCTTCAAAAAGTGTTGTCTATTCATACTTTCTCCCAAGCTGTGATGGGGAACTACCATCTCCTAGCTTCGTTTAGTAGGCAAGTGTAAATGACACAGAAAGGTATTTATACAGTCAAATCACCCATGTATCTCTCTTAAAATCAGATAACTTTTGATCACGCCTACGCAGCTAATTTGACCACCTAGTACAAGGTCAGCCAGGTTCTCATGCTAATTCTCCCCTGTACCCAAATGTTTTTGTTTTAGGCCCACTCAAAGGCACGCACAACCCCCACCCCTCTCAACTCTTCTCTGAAGTTTGCACTTCCAACTAAGGATAAATTCACACTGACTTTATTTAATTGTTTACTTCAATTTGAATTGTTGGTCAAAACTCCTTTCATGAACCCCCCTCCCCCCAAGCTCACAATGAAGCCATTGATTGCATTTAACATCGTTGCTGCCTGTAGGTATGCTCGCCCGAAGAGGTTTGAGATTTGAAACTGGGTCACCACACGCCCTGGGTGATTGCGTAACCAAATCCGAACCTGGTGGTCATAAAATGTGCTGAGTGGCTTCATGAAAGCTAAATCCAACGGCTGCAGTCGATGCGTGCAGTGTGGTGGAAGGCACAAAAGAATGACTCCATGTTCTCTTGCAATGTCAATCAGTTCCACGCTTTTCATGTGTGCTGCATGGCCATCTAGAATCAGAAGCACAGGCTTCTCCTTTGATGAGGGTGAACTGTATGAACTGTCTTATATATTTGATGAAGAGTTCTGTTTGAATCCATCCACTTGGGTGGCACTCAGCCCATGCTCCAGGTGGTGCACCATCCATCAATTCAGGTTTCATGCATACTCGAGGGAATATAACATACCTGCCTACCTTCCGCTTTTAGCGGAAGAAACTCCCGCTTTTACCTCGAATCTCCCGCTCTTCCGCTTCCAAAAGAAATCTTCCGCTTTCATTTTCATTTTCAATTTTTTTTTTCACTATCGATTATGACAGGACGAAAAACTTACCGCGCGTTCAATAGAGCTAACGGCGGCGTAACTCTAACTGCTTCTCTGTCATCTGCTATGAGCTCTTCAGCATACGAGTCCTTTTCTAACACTTCCGGAATCTTATTCGTCGGCCGTTATTAATTTTAGTTGAAAAAAACAGAATTTCGCTCGTGAAATAAACATTTTCTTTAAATATTTTTTATGTTGAGAAGTCAGAGCTTAGCGGGATAAGCAAATCGGTTCATAACGTTTTTACTGCCCGTTCGACCGATAGACGATGTTCACTTTTTCAAAATGGCGGCCACGTAGCGATAGTATATGCGTGACAATTACGAAATATTTACTTTAATAAATAACATTCAACTTACATGTAAGACAGTCTATGCAATTTTCTTCAGAAATTATCCGTCCAAAACGAGCTACTTTGACGAATTATATTGCAGTGCTAGGAAAAAGATTGGCATTTTCAATAACGGTAGGCCTATGTTTGAAACCGCATTGAGGTTCAAATAATCAGTTTTCTAGAATCCGTTGTAATTATTCTTATATAATATGTAAGGCTTCAAAATTTATTTTTTAAAAAAAGTGACACAAGTTTTAAAACAAAAGATCATCGGCGATAAAGAAATGATCCTGAGTCAAATTTGTTTGAAAGTACGGAATTGTGAACATTTTGATTTAGTCGAATTTTTTATTTTAATCATTTCTGCTAAAAAAAATAATAAAAAATTAGAAATATATATAGGCCTATATATATACATGTATTTGTAAATTAGCCGTTGATATTTTGTGATTACGCAGTACACACATTATTATAATAGAATTTTAGAAGGCATGATAATAAATACACATACATTGAAGACAAAAGAAATGCATAAAACATTAAAAATAATAATATTAATCATATCCAATTCTTAATTAACAAAGCATGCTTATTGAAGAATAATGTCTTTTTAATAAAATGTTAAATGTTACAGGAAGACTTTCACAGTTTTTTCTCTAGTCTAATGGACATGTAAATTTAGAAAAATACAGGTGTTTTATATATTTAAATCATTTATAAATTAAAATCTGAACCAGATATTCTAAAACTAATAACTGGTATTGCTTTCTCATAACAAAGAGAACATATATTCCAAATTTTATTAATGTGGATTGATAAATTTTTTTTATTTTAATTTCTTTGCAATATTGTGGTTCTAAGTAGTATTAGAAAATAAAGACTGTACACTGAGGATGTAAAGGATAGTAATATATAGTATTAGTATATTTAATTCTGAGAGAGCTAAATGACTAAGAGCAGTCCAATGTAGTATGGATAGGGTATATTTATTTTAACAAAATAAACCACTTGAACACTTTTAAAGTTCTGTAGTCTTTATTTTACTTTAAATGTGTTTTTCTCAAAATGACTTTTTTCCTCTGTTGAACTAAATGCTAAGACCCCTTTTGAATAGTTGTAATTATTCCATGTCCCTGAAATTTGGTATACTAGTTTCTCATACATAAAATTAAAAGGTTGTGCATGGATGAAAGCCTATATGCTTTAGGTTTAAGTAAATTTTATTTTTTTAAATTCTACATGTTCTCCCAAAATATATATTTTAGATGGATACAATAATAAAAAAAATCATAACTTTTTTCTTAAAATTTTTCAATAGGCACATGTTCCTTTTTGTGGCTTGTACATTAGATAATAAAAAGTTAAATATATATTTTAAAAAAAACCCATTTATGAAATATTTAATGAATTTCTGTAAAAGTGAAAATCATGATGCGGTACTTCAATGGCCCATTATTCTGAAATGTGAAGATCCTTCTTCAAATGAAGTCTAAAGAAATATCTAAATAAAACTGCCTAACACTTGGTGTGCTTGACAAAAATTCATCTAAAATAAACAGTGGAATGGAGACTAGACAAAATGTAGACAAATTGTTGTGCTTTGCATTAATCATTACATTATTGGTAAGTTTATTTACAAATATTAACATTATTTTTTTTATTTTGCTTTTATTTTATATTATTGGTATTTCTATTAAAAAGCCAGACTCCGCATAAAATCTTCTGGTTTCCATTCAAAATCTTCTTGTTTTGGACCAGTGATCTTCTGGTTTCCTAAGGTGGGGGGTAGGCAGGTCTGATATAAGCATTGGTGGCATGTATTGTCCTGCAGCAGAGCAGCATATTATCGAAATTACAAGCTGCCCCCTCTCTGCAGAAGTGACCGAACCTATCTGCCTCTTCCCTTTGGTTGCCACAACTTTTGAGAGACTTTGGAACACATCCTCAAGTAGGTCAAAGAAAGATGTGACTGCAACTCTATTGAAGTCCATGGCTCGAGCTGCTGAAGTTGCTTCAGGTTTTCGAAGTGACAGCTTGTCTGAATGCGGGCCATAAACCCTCTGTACCAGTCGTAGCCAGCGACTCCTTTTTCATCATTGAACTTGTTGGCCTTTCCGTTTCTTTCTGCAAGCTCATAGGCAAATTTACGAAGTTCGTATGAAGAAAGACCAAAGAGCATTTTCTCCATCTGCTGGACATAGCTGACAAGCTCCTCTTCTTCCTCTTTTGTAAAGACAGTTGCAATTGATCCAAGGGCTGAAAAAAAGAGAATATTTTATAAGAAATAATTCTGATAATTTTTTTTTTCA
This sequence comes from Sinotaia quadrata, assembly GCA_028829895.1. Classification (NCBI taxonomy): domain Eukaryota; kingdom Metazoa; phylum Mollusca; class Gastropoda; order Architaenioglossa; family Viviparidae; genus Sinotaia; species Sinotaia quadrata. Next base: position 137,858,601 of record CM054180.1, on the reverse strand, counting down.
TTTAAAAACCATGCAATCATACACTAAGCATATATTTAGCCTACAAACATACACATGGGCGCATGCATGCTCACTTGAACTGTTCTACATTATTTATATGCTCATCTCTTTCCTGTCTCCCTTATACACAGACATAGGCTTTAGCCTACAACAAAAGTTTCTATAGGCTTACTCCCCTCGCTTTCCCTTGCCTATCTTTTTACACACACACACGCACAGATACACAAACACAGACATGCCTACATATAGGCTACACACATGCATTCGCTGCATGCACATATTTTTAATATAAAACAAAATACTAACACTTTTTGCATACTTTATCGACAGCACCAGGATTCTTTTTAAGCTTTGCTACTCTCCGTTCTATGGCGCCTTTAGGTACACCATACATCTCGGAAGCTTTCCTGTATCCATGGTCACCATTGAGAACAGACAATACGGCTTGCTGCATATTTGTCTCATCCCATGACTGGCATGTACTTTTCCTGATGTAATTTCTCACCATCTTGTGAAAACTGCTGAGAAATGGGCCCCAATTACAAAAACCATTAAGTAGTTATTGTCGTCGTCATCACCGTCATTGTCATCTCTATAGTAGTAGTAGTAACAGTAGTAGTAGTAGTTACAGAAGTATCTATACTAATTTAATGACCTTGTGACCATTTGGGGTAAGACGAGACATCGTCTCATTTTGCCCCATTGTTTTGTCCCGTTTTACCCCACTTATGCTTTTTCACAAAGCCTCCAAACCACACACTGCCATGCTTAAGTAGGTCAAACTGATAAATATATTACCGTTGCCCATATAAATATCTCTCAGAATGTTAATTCTTGTCTGACAAATCTGTACCTTTTTTCCTAATGAACACGATTGCAGCATAACCATAAAAAAAAAAGAAGATAAAATTGAAATATTTACCTCTTGCCGATGCACGCAGCTCAAACAAACAAATCGGACATTGCCGGCAAGGCAGTACCACGTGATCTCTTTATTAGACTCCTTGCTTTAGAGCTTTCTATCTCTGTGTTTCAATAATTCGTGTGTCTCGTTTTACCCCACTATCTCATTTTACCCCAGGTTCCCCTACTTGGAATCAAGTTATTCAACAATATTACAAATTGAAGTGATCGGTTTCATCTATACATTCTCTGAAGTTATTTCCCTCTCATTTTTTCCCCAGCCTCTAATTATGTCTATTAATTTCTACAGCTTCAATAATTTAGGGAAGAGCTCCTATCTCTCTCAGAGAGATAACACTAGATTAAAGACGGATTTATCTTCTCCTTTAGTAAATGTCTTTAATGTTCAGGAAGAGAGAAAACTTTTACAGCGCCTTCACATCCACCAAGTAAGAGAGACGAGTGGTGTCTTTCAGATACATTCTGCATCCCATTGAGGCGTAATTCTTTATGAGAGTCTGCACCAACTCCACATAGTTTTCAGCTTTGTGATTACCTAGGAAGCCCTGAACAACTGCAACGAAACTGCTCCAAGCCGCTCTCTCCGTCCTTTTCAACAGCTTTGCGAAATCCTCACATTCTATGATCTTCTTGATTTGTGGTCCGACGAATATACCAGCCCTGACCTTAGCCTCGGACAGCTTTGGAAAAAGATCTTGGAGGTATTGAAATGCTGCTGACTCCTTGTCAAGAGCAGCGACAAATTGCTTAATGAGGCCTAACTTGATGTGCAGCGGTGGCATAAGTACTTTGTTAGGTTCTATCAGCGGCACCCACTTCACATTGCTCTTCCCAACAGAAAACTCGGTCCGTTGTGGCCAGTCCTTGTGCGATAATGCGCCTTAGTGTCACGGCTGTCCCAGAGACAGAGGTAAGAAGGAAATTTCGTGAAACCTCCTTGAATACCCATGTCACCGATGACCTCTCATCCGTAGTCGTCATACTTTAATGCACTCAGCAGCATTTTGACACTGGTGTAGTCCTCTTTGAGATGCACAGAGTGGGCCATCGGGAGAGACGGGTAGTTGTTTCCATTGTGAAGCAACATGGTTTTGAGGCTCTGGGATGAACTCTCTATGAATAGGCGCCATTCAATAGGATTACATGCGATACCTATAGCCTGGAATAGACCGGCAACATTAATTATTTATCTATATATGTAAATATATACAAAAAATGAGTTTTGTCACCCTTATTCCACTAGCTCTCTTCTAAGAAATTTGATTGTGATCACAATATTACACAAATATGTTGTTAACTTTGCTTCCTTGTGCAACGATCTTTCAATAACAGTACTGCTACATTGCATCAGACTGGCACATGGGGTTTGGCCTGTGTCTGGAGTCCTCCCATTTTATTACTACTGTTACCTGCTGATTTTTTATGATGAGCAGTAACCCTATCTTCTTATGTCAACGTCTCCTCATGCCTGACATTACAACACTTATGCCCCGCTAAAGCACGTTCTTCAACAGGAATGTCAATCTGTACGGCTGCACGTAAGTCTTTCTGTGCAACATATGGACACATCAAACTCATGTGGAAAGTTTTCTCTTCCCCTTTCATCAGGACTCGATAATTTCTCCCAATGAGTTTAGTTGTGATGTTTTTGCTGATGAAAACTAGGAATATATTATATAAGTCTGAAACATTTTTGCTGATAAAACTAGGAATATATTACTCAATCCCCAGCATTGAACGGGTTAAAGTGAAATAAAGACTGCAACACTTTTAAAAATTATTCAGTATTGCTCATTTAAAAATAACATTCCTTATCATTACCACATTGATTGTCTAACATTAATTTAACTATCATAGTCTCTATGATATCACTTTTTTCTGGCTAGGATGAATCTTCTGCTTGCTTTAACCTTTTGGAACACAAACACGCACATATATATACATGATCACACATACCCCACACATGTACATTTTTTTTCTATCTATGCTTGTAGTCTCCGTAAACTGATGAAAATACTTGTCTGAAATGATCGATAATGAATCTGATTTTGTTGATACGGTCATTAGGATCTGAGACAGCGTTGTCACAAAAATGTAGGCAGCTTATCAATAAAGTAAATCGTCTGCCAGACATTACTTTACGAAATACTACTTGGCCAAAAGATTCATCTTTACTAAAATAATGTTCGATTGTCGGTAATCTACAAATTCCCATTAGCAAAATCAGTGCCAAAAATTGATATATTTCGCATACCTGTGTATCATGCCATCTTTTGATACGGCTGTCTGCGGTAAGGTTGGGTTGCAAAAGTTGCTGAGATGCATAAATATTTGTGTACTCCACAATCTTTTGCACAAAATTTTCCGAAAAAAATGCCTGAAAAACGTCCAATTCTGACGCATTTTCTGGCAACTGCACTTTTACCCCACTGCTACCCTCAAATGCATGGGGCATGGGACGCGAAGAGCCACTTGGTTCGACCCACGCGTCCACACGAGGCCGACCGGTTTTGCTGGTACTGGGTCCACTCACTCCACTGTCACCTCCTGCGTATAAAAATTCAGTAGGGGCTGGCTCTAATTCTTCTTCAGATGAAATATTACTTTCATCATCGCTAGAATCGCATTCGGATCGAACGGTAGGACCGAATTCAATCTCAACGTTTGACACAGCGTTTGAATCGAAGCTAGCCATTGTTAAGAAAAAATGTCTGACTGACTTTTGGGGTCGTATCACAAACGGGACGAATTTAGTCACATGATCATCCTAATTATAGAATCTAAATATAGATTCAGCAAGGGAAGTGAGTCCTGAAGCAGACGACAGTTTTCCTTCACTCTGATTACTAATTGTTTAAAGTGGCTATCGATTTAAAAAATAGTGCGATACTTCAGACCTGGAAAAGGCTCAACGTCAGAGAAAGAAGGATTTGTTTTGAAGCCTTTAACTTAACTGTAGTGTTCATTCATTGAAGCTCTGGCCACGCCCAGATTGCGTGCGTCAATGTCCTCTCCACCACAAGCTTCCAACGAAAGTGCACTTGTACTTTTGCACACCAAATACTTGCTCACTGAGTCCCTGAAATTATGTAATTAAGCAGCCCAAAGTCCTTTCTTCAAGACTAGATATGTTTATCCTATTTAAACATACCGATCTCTGACTATCATTTCAGTATTTCATCAATACAATAAAAAATCTATAATAAAAATCTTCTCACATTTACCATTTATTTACCTTCAAAAGGGGTATTTTCAAGCTTTCTCCCAAGCCGATAGGGGACGACGACCAATCTCCTAGCTTCGTCTAGTAGGCATAAGTGTAATGGTCAATGGCACAGAAAAGTTTTTATACCATCACAACACCAACACACATTTTTCTTAAAAATTAGATAACTTGACCATGCCTACACTGGATATTTAAATGAGTCGTATGTATCCACAGAACACGAGTTGTCCGTTGTACCCTGTCTACTCACCAAGCCAAAGCCATAAAGCAGGGGTTTCAGATTGAAATTCGGAAATATTCGGTGCTGAAGTATTACTACTCCAAACATGTGCATCTCCACTAACGCCTCCCCTCCCCCTCTTCGACATCTTCAGAATCTGATGATTCACTCTCCTCCCAGTCAAAAAGATCCGAAGTATGTACACTACTAACGTTAATGTCGCTATCAGAATCAAAATCAACTTCTCTCACCTATTTATCCGTGACATTAAACCCACTAAACTCCTCACTGTCACTCGATTCAACGAACTCCATTTTTTTATAAATGCACGCAAAAACAAAGAAAACTTTATGAAAAAATGAATGCTGCCACTTGAAAACGCTTCAAAATGGTGCGGAAATCGTTGTACAAACGTCACGCTTCCTGTTAGCACCTGAACTCTCAATTTCTCGAACGGTATGAGAAGGAAAGAATACTGGTTGCTATGGGCGCCATTGGGCGTTATGCCCTATACAATGTATGGGCGGCATTCTGCCCTGTAAAGAGTTAAATGAAATAAGGCTGCATGCAAAATCTTAAGAGAAAATCTCAAATACTTTATAAAATAATAGCTCTTCATTATCCAAATAATCTCATATTATATTATAAAGAACATTTTCAAGACATTATAATATTCAAAGAAGTGGCTTAAAATATATTCTTTCAGTATTTAATTTCCAGACACCTGTTTAGAAGTTAATGATGCGATAGGCGACACGGCTCAAGCTGAAGTTTCAAAGGGTGAAGTCTGTTTTGGCTTGCACTCTGCTGTCCATATTTTCATGGGTTGTTTGTTCAACACTTTGAGATGTGTACTGAAGTTCGAGACAAATTTTCGATAGTAACCCACTAACCCCAATTCTGCCCTGACCTGTTTCTTTGTAGTAGGTAAGGTCATGTCACGAAAATAATTCAGAAATATAAAACAATGATAGGAAAGTCACATTAAGCACAAAATAATATCAATTTGGTTTTTATAAAGTTATTGTGTAAAGATGAAGAAGCGTTCCACATGTGGAATGCTAGCAGAAAATGGGTTAATAAAGATGTAACTATTCATTGTTTTTAAATTGTAATATGTTTGTGATAGGCATACTATCCTGTCGTGCCACAATGCATAGATGCTAAATGGCAGCATGATTATATAATGGAATATTGACTAATACGATCACTAGTACTTGTCGAGAAAATTTACATATCCTGGAAATACTTATCGGCTTCGAAATAGCCACCCAATGGAAGACGACAACGGGCAGTGTCATGAATCTGAAAGCAAATAAACATGAGTTTACATTACTGTTATGAATCTGAAAACAGATAGATGTGAATTTACATGGGTGACTCTCTGAGTGCATTTTGACTCAATGTAGGTTACTTCATTTCTTTTAAAGATATCAATATGAAATTTGGCAAATATATTGAGCTCATAAAGATGAACATATATGCCACTTTTGGGGATTGTAGCCTTTGTGGTTCATGAAAAATAAAAAAATATTATAAAATAAAATCCTGAAATAATGTGTATTTTTTACCCCACTATTACCTAGAAAAGCATGGGGCTTTTCAAAGGGACGCGACGAGTCACTCGATACGACCCACGGGTCACCACGAGGACGACCGGTTTTGTCTCCATTTTTGTCACCTCCTGCATATAAAAATTGGGTAGGGGCTGGTTCTACATCTTCCTCTGATGAAATATTACTCTCATCATCCGTAGAATCGTATTCGGATCCAAATGTTGGACGGAATACACAATCACCACACGCGTTCGGATTACAGCTAGCCATGAGTGCGAAAAATGTCAGCTCGGCTTCTTGGGTTGTATTGCAAACGGCGGGAATTTTAGTCACATGATCATCCTAAAAATATTCTAAATATAGATTCAGGAAGGGAAGTGCGTGCTGAAGCAGACGACAGTTTTCCTTCACTCTGATTACTAATTGTTTAAAGTGGCTATCAATTTAAAAAATAGTGCGATACTTCAGACCTGGAAAAGGCTCAACGTCAGAGAAAGAAGGATTTGTTTTGAAGCCTTTAACTTAACTGTAGTGTTCATTCATTGAAGCTCTGGCCACGCCCAGATTGCGTGCGTCAATGTCCTCTCCACCACAAGCTTCCAACGAAAGTGCACTTGTACTTTTGCACACCAAATACTTGCTCACTGAGTCCCTGAAATTATATAATTAAGCAGCCCAAAGTCCTTTCTTCAAGACTAGATATGTTTATCCTATTTAAACATACCGATCTCTGACTATCATTTCAGTATTTCATCAATACAATAAAAAATCTATAATAAAAATCTTCTCACATTTACCATTTATTTACCTTCAAAAGGGGTATTTTCAAGCTTTCTCCCAAGCCGATAGGGGACGACGACCAATCTCCTAGCTTCGTCTAGTAGGCATAAGTGTAATGGTCAATGGCACAGAAAAGTTTTTATACCATCACAACACCAACACACATTTTTCTTAAAAATTAGATAACTTGACCATGCCTACACTGGATATTTAAATGAGTCGTATGTATCCACAGAACACGAGTTGTCCGTTGTACCCTGTCTACTCACCAAGCCAAAGCCATAAAGCAGGGGTTTCAGATTGAAATTCGGAAATATTCGGTGCTGAAGTATTACTACTCCAAACATGTGCATCTCCACTAACGCCTCCCCTCCCCCTCTTCGACATCTTCAGAATCTGATGATTCACTCTCCTCCCAGTCAAAAAGATCCGAAGTATGTACACTACTAACGTTAATGTCGCTATCAGAATCAAAATCAACTTCTCTCACCTATTTATCCGTGACATTAAACCCACTAAACTCCTCACTGTCACTCGATTCAACGAACTCCATTTTTTTATAAATGCACGCAAAAACAAAGAAAACTTTATGAAAAAATGAATGCTGCCACTTGAAAACGCTTCAAAATGGTGCGGAAATCGTTGTACAAACGTCACGCTTCCTGTTAGCACCTGAACTCTCAATTTCTCGAACGGTATGAGAAGGAAAGAATACTGGTTGCTATGGGCGCCATTGAGCGTTATGCCCTATACAATGTATGGGCGGCATTCTGCCCTGTAAAGAGTTAAATGAAATAAGGCTGCATGCAAAATCTTAAGAGAAAATCTCAAATACTTTATAAAATAATAGCTCTTCATTATCCAAATAATCTCATATTATATTATAAAGAACATTTTCAAGACATTATAATATTCAAAGAAGTGGCTTAAAATATATTCTTTCAGTATTTAATTTCCAGACACCTGTTTAGAAGTTAATGATGCGATAGGCGTCACGGCTCAAGCTGAAGTTTCAAAGGGTGAAGTCTGTTTTGGCTTGCACTCTGCCGTCCATATTTTCATGGGTTGTTTGTTCAACACTTTGAGATGTGTACTGAAGTTCGAGACAAATTTTCGATAGTAACCCACTAACCCCAATTCTGCCCTGACCTGTTTCTTTGTAGTAGGTAAGGTCACGTCACGAATGGCTGCAGTCAAATCTCAATTAGGGCCTATTTGTCCGTCAAAATGGCGCGGAAAACGTTGTACAAATGTCATGCTTCCTGTAGACACCGGATATGCTGTAGATATGGGAAGGAAAGAATAGGTTAATTCAAATATATCAGTCTCAATACATATTTTTATAAATAGAAAATTCTTCTTGCAAAACTCTATAGTCAGCAGCTGTCCAGGTTCTTCTGTTGGTTGTCTTCATTGTTAAACCCCATTAAAAAACAAACTTGGCATCCACACCATCAAATTCCATGGTATCACCCCACTTACAAATATTATTTCTGTACTGCTCCATAAATATTATCATTGCACTGCTGCTACTGTGAACTTCTAATACCTCACCAATGAAAAACACAGAGTCATAATAAACAGCAACACGCTCACCTTGACTTGTAATTCCACCATCTTGTTTCAGTCTTTTTGGTGGTGGGCTACTTGGAAAATTATCTACATCAGTTCTTCTTGCTGCCTCAGTTTCATTTAAGCTACAACCTGCATCTACCAAGTGCTCAGCATGTGCACTATCAGACACTAACATATCTTGTAAATATTTGCATAAATTATCAACAATGGTGTTGATGTCTTTACCTTTTATTTTTAAATCCTGACTTTTAGCACCAATAATCAACCTGTGATACCTAAAAAGCTGGAGTACATTTTCTTAGCAGTGATGGTGTGGCATGCCTGAAATAAGTTTGTAATGGCAGCTCTATGTAGACAAGGTCTTCCAAAATTCTGGACTTTCTTGATGACATCAAGCTTAGTCTTAGCTAAACGAGCAACCTTTTCTTCTCTTCTCTTTTTATTTTTTTGAAGATGGACTTGGTGTTGTTTCCTGTTTTCCATTTCATGGCTCTCATAGGTTGAATATTTGTTCTTGCCTTCTTTGCATCCGTCAAGATAAGTACCTGCTCTTCAGTAGATTTCTTTATCAACCACTCGATAGGATGATTTCTTTTTATCATGTTGACTGCTGTATGATGAAATAAAGAACAATTACATCGTTTGAACATACTGAAATCCAGGTCTCCAAAGCAGGCTTCACCCAAGAAGTTGTTCATTTGGCAATGGGCCATTTTCTTTCGCTGCTCATCAGTAGATGGTCTACTTTACCACCTTGCTGTCATTCTGTAAGCATCAAATACCCTTTGCACAGAGACTGAAGCAAATTCTGGAATTGTACTTTGCACTTCAAATTATCACAGCTGAACTGACTGATGTAGTTATAGAGATGTCTGATGTCCTCATCATGAAGGTATCAATCCAAGAAGGAAGATGATCAAAGCACTGGCTGAAATCTGGACCCATGGATATATGTTTCAAGTGTTGCTCCAGGCACTGTATATGTTGGTACAGATCAGTAGTGTTGTTGACTATGTAGGAAACCCCAGATGGGGCCTGCCATGCAAACATACACAGTGGCCAAAACAACAACCATTAACATTATATCCTGGCTCTGTAGTTCTTGCAACACACTCTGGATCTTCAAATTTCCATCTTGCTTGCAGCAATCAATAAAAGTGACAATGTGGTCATGGTGATGGACAATGGCAGCTGCTCCTTCAAAGAGATTATTGAATCTATTGGATCTAAATATACCTGTTACAACAAAATGCCAGCCAATCTTCTCATCACCACGTGGACCTAGGACATCACAGGTAGTCCAGATAAGTCTACAAGCTGCAGCTTCATTTGCACTACTCCTGAAACGTTGAAATGTAGTGCTCTTGTCACGGCCCAACTTCTTTCTCCACCCTTGTGCCTCTTCAAAACTTGTCAATACTTTCTCTGTTTCTGAACTGAGACCTAAAAGAAAGTGAGCATTATTAAATAAAAATTCTAAGCCAGAATCAGTCTCCAAAATACATTTATGTTTCTCATCAAGAGCTTTACCAAAAGCTTTCATTGTTCTAGCCCTATCTGTCATGGTACCAACCAAATTCTGAAAAATCTCTTTCACAATATCATCTACATTCTCACCCTCTTTTTTTTTAATTGCCTCATCTGTCTGGTGCAACAACAGCATGATAGTGTCTAAGAGTGTTTTAGCATCTTCTCTAAACACACTCTGAAAACCTAGTGAGAGCTGTGAACTGTCCTGTAATGTAACTTGGTGCCCAACATACTTATGCTAAATATCAAACCTTTTATTCCTCAATTCATCACAACTGTATGGCATGTCCTGGATATGTGGTACACCACGGGTCGGGAACCTTTTTGTATTTTCGCAGATTTCATATATTTTTATTCCAAATCTAGCACGTTTAGATTTTATGTACTGTCTAAAACCCAAAATTGATAAAATTCGCATACCTGAGTATCACGCCATAGTTTGATACGACTATGTGAAGTAAGGTTGTCTTGCAAAAGTTGCTGAGATGCATAAATATTTGTGTACTCCACAATCTTTTGCACAAAATTTTCTGGAAGAAATGCCTGAAAAACGACTAATTCTGTAGCATTTTCTGGCAACTGCACTTTTACCCCACTACTACCTACAAAAGCATGGGGCTTTTCAAAGGGACGCGACGCTCCTGCATATAAAAATTGGGTAGGGGCTGGTTCTACATCTTCCTCTGATGAAATATTACTCTGATCATCCGTAGAATCGTATTTGGATCCAAATGTTGGACTGAATACACAATCACCACACGCATCGACGTTAACGTTAGGATTACAGCTAGCCATGCAGGCGAAAAATGTCAGCCCGGCTTCTTGGGTTGTATTGGAAACGGCGGGAATTTAGTCACATGATCATCCTAATTATAGAATCTAAATATAGATTCAGCAAGGGAAGTGCGTGCTGAAGCAGACGACAGTTTTCCTTCACTCTGATTACTAATTGTTTAAAGTGGCTATCGATTTAAAAAAGAGTGCGACAGCGCAGACCTGAAAAGGCTCAACGTCAGAGAAAGAAGGATTTGTTTTGAAGCCTTTAGAAGGTCGTACGTCGGCCAACGGGTTAAAAAAGAGTGCGGTCGCGTAGGCCTGAAAAGACTCAATGTCGGAAGAAGACCGATTTGTTTTGAGGACTTATAAGTTCTAGTGCCGGCCTATGGGTTAACTTAACTGTAGTGTTCATTCATTGAAGCTCTGGCCACACCCAGATTGCATGCGTCAATGTCCTCTCCACCACAAGCTTCCAACGAAAGTGCACTTGTACTTTTGCACACCAAATACTTGCTCACTGAGTCCCTGAACTTATATAATTAAACAGCCCTAAGTCCTTTCTTCAAGACTAGATATGTTTATCCTATTTAAACATACCGATCTCTGACTATCATTTCAGTATTTCATCAGTACAATAAAAATCTATAATAAAAATCTTCCCACATTTACCAGTCATTTATTTACCTTCAAAAGGGGTATTTTCAAGCTTTCTCCCAAGCGGATAGGGGACGACGACCAATCTCCTAGCTTCGTCTAGTAGGCATAAGTGTAATGGTCAATGGCACAGAAAGGTTTTTATACCATCACAACACCCACACATCTTTCTTAAAAATTAGATAACTTGACCCTGCCTAGACTGGATATTTAAATGAGTCGTATTTATCCGCAGAACACGAGTTGTCTGTTGTACCCTGTCTACTCACCAAGCCAAAGCCATAAAGCAGGGGTTGGCCTCCGTTTCTGATTGAAATTCGGAAATATTCGGTGCTGAAGTATTACTACTCCAAATATGTGCATCTCCACTAACCCCCTCCCCCCCTTCGACATCTTCAGAATCTGATGATTCACTCTCCTCCCAGTCAAAAAGATCCGAAGTATGTACACTACTAACGTTAATGTCGCTATCAGAATCAAAATCAACTTCTCTCACCTATTTATTCGTGACATTTAACCCACTAAACTCCTCACTGTCACTCAATTCAACGAACTCCATTTTTTATAAATGCACGCAAAAACAAAGAAAACTTTATGAAAAAATGAATGCTGCCACTTGAAAACGCTTCAAAATGGTGCGGAAATCGTAGTACAAACTTCACACTTCCTGTTAGCACCTGAACTCTCAATTTCTCGAACGGGTATGAGAAGGAAAGAATACTGGTTGCTATGGGCGCCATTGGGCGTTATGCCCTATACAATGTATGAGCGGCATTCTGCCCTGTAAAGAGTTAAATGAAATAAGGCTGCATGCAAAATCTTAAGAGAAAACCTCAAATACTTTATAAAATAATAGCTCTTCATTATCCAAATAATCTCATATTATATTATAAAGAACATTTTCAAGACATTATAATATTCAAAGAAGTGGCTTAAAATATATTCTTTCAGTATTTAATTTCCAGACACCTGTTTAGAAGTTAATGATGTGATAGGCGTCACAGCTTAAGCTGAAGTTTCAAAGGGTGAAGTCTGTTTTGGCTTGCACTCTGCATATTTTCATGGGTTGTTTGTTCAACACTTTGAGACATGTACTGAAGTCCAAGACAAATTTTCGATAGTAACCCACTAACCCCAATTCTGCCCTGCCCTTTTTCTTTGTAGTAGGTAAGGTCATGTCACGAATGGCTGCAGTCAAGTCTCAATTAGGGCCTATTTGTCCGTCAAAATGGCGCGGAAATCGTTGTACAAATGTCATGCTTCCTGTAGACACCGGATATGCTGTAGATATGGGAAGGAAAGAATAGGTTAATTCAAATATATCAGTCTCAATGCATATTTTTATAAATAGAAAATTCTTCTTGCAAAACTCTATAGTCGGTAGCTGTCCAGGTTCTTCTGTTGGTTGTCTTCATTGTTAAACCCCATTAAAAAACAAACTTGGCATCCACACCATCACAGTCCATGGTATCACCCCACTTAAAAATATTATTTCTGTACTGCTCCATAAATATTATCATTGCACTGCTGCTACTGTGAACTTCTAATACCTCACCAATGAAAAATACAGTCATAATAAACAGCAACACGCTCACCTTGACTTGTAATTCCACCATCTTGTTTCAGTCTTTTTGGTGGTGGGCTACTTGGAAAATTATCTACATCAGTTGTTCTTGCTGCTTCAGTTTCATTTAAGCTACAACCTGCATCTACCAAGTGCTCAGCATGTGCACTATTGGTGTTGGACACATGTGACGTGTCCTTTTGATTATTTTGTTGTCTGCACAAAGACGACATCTTTTCCTAGGTGTTTGTTTACTTGTTTCAGGGCGAGGAAAAACTGTAATGAAATGTTTGCCCATTAGTCTAGTTGGTGAAAAATGGGCCGAAGAAACGTGACCACCAGTTTGAGAAACATTGACCTCAGGATATCTTATTAGTAATTACTTGAAGACTGCAGTTCTGAAATCAAGCAATGTCATTGATTTACCTGTGTGTTTCTTGTAAACAACACAGGCATTGTACAGTGTAATATCAAGAATGTGAAAGAAAACTTTATTGTACCACTTTACTGTTTTTCTGATGCTAGAGTATGCAGTTGTTACACTGTCACACAAATCCACCCTGCCATATATTTGTTGTAATCACAAATGCATGCTGGTTTGACAATTGGTTGCTTTGTTTTGTAATTAGTTTTACCTGTATTTATTACTGTATTGTCATGATGCATTGTGCTGAGCATGAGTATCTGTTTCTTGTCTTGCCATGCAAAACAAGAAATGCCATCATTATGAACAACTGAAATTTGTCCTGGAGTGAGTTTTGTGTCTGGGAAGTGTTTTGGCATGTCTTTTCTGTTTCCCATGACAGTTCCACATATGTATGTGTTGTTTGCCAATAGAATGCGTGCTAGGGTGGGGCTAGTGAAAAATCGATCTGTGTATAGCTTGTAATATTTCCCTAGCAGTGGTTGTAAAAGTGTTAGAACCACTTTCTCACCCTGATTTCCATCAGTAAAAGTGTACTCAGTGTCTTTCCCCGTGTACATAATGAAATCGTAAACATACCCTGTCAGACTCTCACAAATTTCGTATGATTTTATTCCAAATCTAGCACGTTTTGATTTTATGTACTGTCTAAAACCCAAACGACCTTTCCAAAGCATCAGAGATTCATCCACACAGATATTTTCACCAGGCACGTAAACTGATGAAAATACTTGTCTGAAATGATCAATAACCAATCTGATTTTGTTGATACGGTCATTAGGATCAGAGACAGCATTGTCACAAAAATGTAAGCAGCTTAGCAACAAAGAAAATCGTCTGCCAGACATTACTTTTCGAAATAAAACTTGGCCAAAAGCTTCATCTTTACAAAAATAATGTTCTAATGTAGGTAGTCTACAAATTCCCATCAAAAAAATAAGTGCCAAAAATTGATAAAATTCGCATACCTGTGTATCACGCCATAGTTTGATATGACTAACAGAAGTAAGGTTGTCTCACAAAAGTTGCTGAGATGCATAAATATTTGTGTACTCCACAATCTTTTGCGCAAAATTTTCTGTAAGAAATGCCTGAAAAACGTCTAATTCTGTCGCATTTTCTGGCAACTGCACTTTAACCCACTACTACCCTCAAATGCATGGGGCTTTTCAATGGGACGCGAAGAGTCGCTAGGTACGGTCCACACGAGGCCGACCGGTCTTGCTGGTAGTGGTGCTAGTACTTGGTCCACAGTCACCTCCTGCATATAAAAATTCAGTAGGGGCTGGCTCTAAATCCTCCTCTGAGGAAATATTCGAATCATCATCGGTTGAGTCACATTCGGATCCAGCTGTAGGACCGAATTCAGTTTCCGAAAGAATAACGTTAGCGTCAAAGTGTGCCATTGCGGACGAAAAAATGTCTGCTCTCCTGTTCGGGTTGTATCACAAACGGCGGGAATTTAGTCACATGATCATCCTAATTATAGAATCTAAATATAGATTCAGCAAGGGAAGTTAGTGCTGAAGCAGACGACAGTTTTCCTTCACTCTGATTACTAATTGTTTAAAGTGGCTATCGATTTAAAAAAGAGTGCTAAAGCGCAGACCTGAAAAGGCTCAACGTCACAGAAAGAAGGATTTGTTTTGAAGCCTTTAAAAGGTCGTACATCGGCCAACGGGCTAGAGAAGGTTGCAGTAAAGATATAATTTCTACATTAACAATCTCGCACATTCACACAATGATAACTTAAATAAAATGCAAGTTATAATTTAAGAAATCGATGTGTTTACCTTGTTCAATACACGAAGGTTATCGACACAGCGGATTAGGCTTATTGGCTGATTGACTTGCGGAATAATTTGTGCCGCCGGACAACGTTCCAAAGCAGTTGTTCCTCGCAGAGTACCGATTAACATTCAAACCTGGTTTATAAAGACTCGTGAATTCGGACAGAGAACCGTTATGTACGCACGTAGCGCTTGGGTGGTCCAGCTGTGCGTGCAATGTCCGTAGAAAGGGTCAGCCATGCCGCGTGCTGACACGGTCGTAAACCACGGACCCGAAAAGTGCCAGCTATCGGAGACTGGCAAGTCCGAGGAAGTAAGTATAATTTGCCCCGACCCTATTACAATCGCTGTGCCACTTAGCTTTGTAGAAAATATATTATCAATCAGCAATAAAATGCACAAGAAAATTCTACATACATTCACAATACAAAATATATAGAATTTATTCTATATATACAACACAGAGAAATCAAGATATTACCACTGATAGATCCGGTCCTAGTAATGAATGGACACTCTAATTTTATCCATGTAAATCGAGTGCAATGCAGGTGTGCGTCTAACATGGCCCGTTCATTCAGGGGTCTATAATGAATGAAAGTAGAGGTCAATTCACAACTTAGCACTACGTCACATTATCTGAAAACAAGTGACCGTACATGGATAGTTAGTATCCGACTTTTGATGCGACCTTCACCTCTGGTTTTAGCCTGTTTCTCTGAAGGAGTAAACAAGGTATTTCATCAGTCTCTAAGCCTAATCACTAACGGATGTCTCTTTATGGAGGGGCAAGACTGGGAAAACTCAGTTGTTTTTTTTATAATCGAACATTTGTCTGAGAGCCAGTTGCAGCCATCAATAGAGCCACATATGGCTCGCGAGCCATAGGTTCCCGACACCTGCCCTATACAATGTATGAGCGGCATTCTGCCCTGTAAAGAGTTAAATGAAATAAGGCTGCATGCAAAATCTTTAGAGAAAACCTCAAATACTTTATAAAATAATAGCTCTTCATTATCCAAATAATCTCATATTATAAAGAACATTTTCAAGACATTATAATATTCAAAGAAGTGGCTTAAAATATATTCTTTCAGTATTTAATTTCCAGACACCTGTTTAGAAGTTAATGATGCGATAGGCGTCACAGCTCAAGCTGAAGTTTCAAAGGGTGAAGTCTGTTTTGGCTTGCACTCTGCCGTCCATATTTTCATGGGTTGTTTGTTCAACACTTTGAGACGTACTGAAGTTCAAGACAAATTTTCGATAGTAACCCACTAACCCCAAGTCTGCCCTGCCCTGTTTCTTTGTAGTAGGTAAGGTCATGTCACGAATGGCTGCAGTCAAGTCTCAATTAGGGCCTATTTGTCCGTCAAAATGGCGCGGAAATCGTTGTACAAATGTCATGCTTCCTGTAGACACCGGATATGCTGTAGATATGGGAAGGAAAGAATAGGTTAATTCAAATATATCAGTCTCAGTACATATTTTTATAAATAGAAAATTCTTCTTGCAAAACTCTATAGTCTGTAGCTGTCCAGGTTCTTCTGTTGGTTGTCTTCATTGTTAAACCCCATTAAAAAACAAACTTGGCATCCACACCATCACAGTCCATGGTATCACCCCACTTAAAAATATTATTTCTGTACTGCTCCATAAATATTATCATTGCACTGCTGCTACTGTGAACTTCTAATACCTCACCAATGAAAAATAACAGTCATAATAAACAGCAACACGCTCACCTTGACTTGTAATTCCACCATCTTGTTTCAGTCTTTTTGGTGGTGGGCTACTTGGAAAATTATCTACATCAGTTGTTCTTGCTGCTTCAGTTTCATTTAAGCTACAACCTGCATCTACCAAGTGCTCAGCATGTGCACTATTGGTGTTGGACACATGTGACGTGTCCTTTTGATTATTTTGTTGTCTGCACAAAGACGACATCTTTTCCTAGGTGTTTGTTTACTTGTTTCAGGGCGAGGAAAAACTGTAATGAAATGTTTGCCCATTAGTCTAGTTGGTGAAAAATGGGCCGAAGAAACATGACCACCAGTTTGAGAAACATTGACCTCAGGATATTTTATTGCATACAAAAATTAAGTCGTGGCTGGCTCTAAATCCTCCTCTGAGGAAATATTACTTTCATCATCTCTCGAATCGTACTCTGATCCAGCTGTAGGAACGAAATCGCTATCGGACATAGAGCTCAAGTTTGCGTTTGCCATTGCTGATGAAAAATGTCTGCCCGGGTTCTCGGGTGTATAACCCTGTTGGTATGTGGCAGTTTTGAAATTGTTGGACATCTACCTCTTCCTGTAGCCAGCAAGTGTGTAGATAAGAGAGCATATTGCTCATCAGCTAAAAAAAAAAAAAAGCCATAATTATTCAACCCTTAAAATGTTCTTTAAAAAAGTATGTAAATTTGTTGATCTTCAAGCAAGAAAATGCTTGTTCGCAAATGTATGTTGATCCACACAATGATAAAAGATTAGCTGCAAAGTTTTTCAAGTGTGGAAATGATTCTTCTGATAAAGATCCATAGAAATCCAGCAGACCATCTGACTTGAATATCTTTTTCAGGTCATGATCTGCTTGTAAGTCAAGAAGCTCTAACTGTATGTCCTCCGAGGCTCTATCAGCCTCTGCACTAAAAGGGGAACTGAGAATATTGAACTGTGGCTCTATGTTCTTGAAATCTTTAAATCTCCTTCCAAATTCATCAGTCAATGCATCTAATTGGATTTTATACTGTTCAGTCATTTCACCAGAATTGGTTTCTTGTTTCAGCAAAGAGAAGTGACGACTTTTTTTCTTGTCTAGAGCACAGTGAGAGTTTTGCCCGAAATGATTTTACACGTACATACATTTCATGTGCAAACACAAATTGCCTTGAAGTTTGACATTCAGTTCATTTAACATTTCTATAATTTCAATGGCAAACATAAAGTTTAATAATAATAATATGCTTACATAAACATTAATAAACACTGACAAATGGATCTTACCAATAAATGGTCTCAATTGGTCGTATATGGCAGAATAATTAGCATTAGCATTGGTACACCGTGTCTCAGAAATGTAAACAATGACTGACGGGAACTGAGAAAGATGCTACAGGCCTTCAATTTAGCAAGAACTGCATGACTAATAATCACGTATTGTCTCTCTCTCTCTCTCTCTCTCTCTCTCTCTCTCTCTCTCTCTCTCTCTCTCTCTCTCTCTCTCTAGAAAGAAGTTGAATTGCTGAATAAAATGATATTCTTTCCACGATTTTGTGAAAAATATATGATCCCCAAAATTTGTCTCAAATTTTTAATACATTGGTGTTATTCTATACAATTATGAAAAAAATATGAGTGTAGAGAGTTAGTGGACCAATCAGAATTTCGCTTATCCATGCAGCTCTTGCAAAAATGTTAAAGTATGGTACCAGAAAACGCAAATTATACTTATTTGGCCGCGAGGAGCCTGATAAGAAATTATCGACGTAACCCTAATGTACTTTTGCAAATGGATACAATAATAAAATTCAGATGAAAAGGAAGAACATACTGTAAAAGATGAATGATAGTTCTTTACTTTACTTTACTTCTAAACATCGTTAGTCCAGTTTTAGTGAGAAGAAAACTGCTGTAAGTCAAAGTTCAGTGAATTTACGTGCAAATAAGCGTTTGTCCCTGTAAAACATCGACATTGTGACTACCTACTGGTAAGCGTGAGAGATTGTCGCAATTTGAGAAATTTCTGGAAAACCCGCACATAGTCAACCTGTGTTTTAGTTCTCATTAGCACATATATTAATGGAATTGAATGATTGTCAATCAAAGCATGAATGGTAATTACGTATAGAAATACATCAGGAGCATTCCATCCATAAACCAGTGTAAATATTGCTGCAACTACTGAAGATTTGCTGCAGTGCCGAACATGAAAATTCTGTTTGTGTTTTGATTTCACCCGAATCCTAAAGAAGAAAATTTTCAGAACGTGTTATAATCTTCAGAGTATCCCCCAAAATGAAGTCTTGAACACAATGTGCCTGTGATTATCAACACCAACCCTCTTTCTTTTCCGCTTGATAGTTCTTTGGCTTGCAGAATTCATCACCATAAGGTGCACTGCTTCCAGTGAAACTCCTATTATGCTGTTCACAATAATCTGACGAGGTTTTTGCACTCCCATTTGCAGCACATTCTCGTATAGTTGCCTTGACTTTTTAGAGGTGTCTGGAGAATGCATGTGTTCAGTACTCTTTTGTAGTATTTCATCTGTATTCTTCTTAAGTCTATTGGCTCATTCTCGTTTTACACACCTCCATGAAGTATTACTAGGTTGAAGGACTCTTGTTATCTGAAAAATGTAAACAACTTAGCAACAGACGAAATCTATGGCCTGACATGACTTTAGGCATTAGTGAAGTATAAAATGTTCAATCTGTTGTAAAGTAATGAACAATAGAAGGTTTTCTAACCCCATCAAAATAAAAATCCCCCAAAATTGATGAAGTTCTATTACCTGTGTATCTTGCCACTGCTTGATACGAGCCTCCGAAGTTAGATTTGGTCGCATTATTTGTAGACCGGCATAAATATTAGTGTACTCGACAATTTTTTGCACAAAACCTTCTGGTAAATATGCTTGAAAAATATCGAGTACTGTGTAGCATTTTCTGAAAATTGCATTTGCACTCCACTGTTCCGTGTAAAATCATGATTGTCCATGCGTTGATCACGGGAAGCACACCATGCCTTGGCGACTGTTTTCGGTAGCATTTGCACATGCCACATGGTCTCCTCCGTCAAAAACTTTGGTAGGGGCTAGAATTTCATCATCAGAAGAAAAATCACTCTCATCAAATGGGTCATAGTCTGACCCAGCTGTGACTTCAAATTCTCCATCAAAAGTTACCATGGCCAATGAAAATTGTAGGGTGATATTGTGGTAATCCAAAAAATGAATGTGCATACAATGGCTGCTGACGCTTTCAAAGGCAGGAATTCAGTTACTTTGATTACATCTGATGCACGCGCGGGTTAAGTAGTTTTTTTTTTCAAACTCGTTGGAAATGAATGAAATTTACACCATATCATGGTGAAAGAAGTCAAATTAAAAAAGATGGTTGCTTAATCTTTCATACTTTTTTTAAAAACGCAATTCTGAAAAATGGAGAAAAAAAACGATTTTTTTCACGTTTTTTACATTTTGCCATTTTGCGTGCACCCTAAAGTAAAAACTATCTTTCCGACAGGGCTAAATTTTTGCATTCCTTAAGTATCCAATGCTGACAGGAGGCATGATCTATTCTAAGATGATAGATTTGTAATTTTTTGAGTTATAGATTCTGAAAAACGAGAATAACACTTTGTGCAACGGAATTTTGAGCCAAAACTGAAATTGAATTATATTAATGCTTTTTTGCTTGAGTTCCAATTGACTTGTTTAAGTAATTATAATGAAATAACAATTAAAATATCTGATATTTTTAGTTAAAATGCATTTATTCATGTCATGTTTTAAAATTTATGATGATTTAAAAGGGTTGAGGGGTGAATGAAACTAGTAACTACACACCAAATAAATTCAAAAGTTGCAGGTCAACAAAACTGCCTCTTGAAAGATGCCTGAAGAATTTTTCAGTGTTCAGGGGCAACTTCCCATGTTCTCTGTTTTGGAATAATCTCAAAATTAGAGTAGAAGACATGGCGTGCTTCAACCAAATTTAGATCTTCAGCATCAGGCCAACGGAAAACATTCTGACTTCCTCTACTACTCATGAAAGAGATATTGGCTGTGAGGGGGTCTCCATGCTAACAACTTGGCCAATGTAGAAATGAAGCTCTTCTTTCTTTCTCCTCATCACTGTAAAAAACAGCAACAGTCTGTCCCTGGCCAGTAAACTGAAACAGGAAGTCCTCTTCTGATAATGGTCTTTCAGTTATGATGAAATCCACATCTTCAGGATCCATACTGGTGGATGATTCATTTTCATCGCTGGATTCAGATTTGTTCTTTTGTTTACGGCCTCTTTTAACTCTGTGTGAGACAAATGCAGCAATAAGATCTTCCTTGATATCTTCTGTTAGTTCCCACAAAGGTATGAGATGAAATTTACTACCAAACTTTCCAGAGGTAGTTTGGATGTTTTTAGAAGAGGTGATGTAATATTAAGCACTTTCCTCTGATAGTCCATTGTGCTATTATTGCCTTTCGCTTTTGTATATGAATTGAACACTTACGGAGAACAGTCAAAACTTGAGCTGCTGATTGGCATGCACCCTCTTGTTCAGAGATTGACTGCACAATCTGTGCAATTTTTTTGTCTCAGTTTCTCTTGCTTCTTCTGCTCCCTGTCTTGGTCTTCTCTTTGCTTTTGTTTCATTTGCCGAGCAATTTCTTCCCAGACCAGCAGCTGTTGTTGTCGGTGTGCTGCTCTGATCTGAATACCTAAGCAACGAGCTTGTTTCATCAGGCGGTCTTGTTCTTGTGGCGATTTCTCTTGCAGCCACTTGGAAACTGTATGATTTCTTTTCAGCATGTTGACTGTTGAGTGGTGATGCAGTGTTGCCCCACGTCTTGTAAACATAGAGTAGTCAAGATCGCCGAAAAAGGCTTCACCAATAAGGTTTGTCAGCGGGCAATGTTTCATCTTGCTACGTTGCTCTTGTGGGCTCACTGCCATACTTTCCTCCTGGGAGAAAGTCAACAAGCTGCATCACTGCAACTAGGTCTTCAGCCAAATGATGTATTGTGAGCTGCAGGATTTGTTTCTTGTCATCGGTGATGACATCCCTTTCTCTGAGAACACTTTCTATTTCTATTGATGGTCCAGCTTGCATCCTGAACTGTTCAAGAGAACCAGGGGTTGTTTCCTTATTTAGCAGCAGCTCGGGGTAAACTTGATCAAGGTTTCCACGCTGGAAAACAGGCTGTATAAATATATACTGATTAAGGTAATGCATGTTGAACTTGACAAATGACCAGAAAGGACAAGTGATAAAAGCAAAAATGAGTGCCAATCCCAAAAGCTTGGTTGTCAACTTTTCACAAGAAGCATCTGAGCAACACTTCTCTGCTTCAGATTCGTTGGTGGCCGCAGATGAAAGAAGTTGACGATGTCTCCTTTGTGATGGATGAGTTGTGCAGCAGCAGCAGCAAAAAAGGTTGTTGAAGCGGTTTCCACGGAAACTTTTGATAAGGCTTAGTTTTTGTTCTGCCGCACAGAATGCTAACCAGTCAGCATGGCATCCACACTTTTCATCACACCTTGGGCCCAGCCATCCGTACAAATCTGCAAAATAAAATGTGTAGAAAGTTATAAAATAATTATTAAAAAAATACATAATTTTTACAAGTTACATTAACAATAATTTCTCCTGTTTAAATGGGACATTGCCCCCTCCCCCACCTTCAAAAAACCCCATAAACGGAGAAAACTAAATAGAGGCCTAATTAATGTGTATTTGAGGCTGTTGCTATTGACACTAACATTAAATGGCTATCAAAAATGTCATTTGTGAAGCATGATAACATACTAAACATAATACATAGTTAATAAATCAGTTATTGTCTACTCATGTCCATAACCAATGACCGTCGCTGCCCACCTTCTCTCTTCACACACACAGAACACCAAGATAGTTATTTGGCTCGAATTTTATTCTGCGTGGAGGTTACGTATTGCCGGCTTGTTTGCATGTGTGCTTGCATACGGGTAAGGGTGAAGTGTAGACAGCACAGACGACACAACGAATAACAACGACAGCAATCGCTCTTTCGAAACCATAGACAGGAGAAGCCTCAATGTCAGAGTATATATTCAAATTTATTGGTCTATGGGTTCCCTCTCGCACGTTGGTTAGTCAATCAGCCATCCACACTCGCACCCATGGAAAACGGGGGAAGAAAGAAAGAAAAATGATGAATTAAAATAAAAGAAATACAAAATTCGATTTCTCTATGCAGTAATACTTTTTAGAGTTGCCTAAA
Organism: Sinotaia quadrata; assembly: GCA_028829895.1. NCBI lineage: Eukaryota > Metazoa > Mollusca > Gastropoda > Architaenioglossa > Viviparidae > Sinotaia > Sinotaia quadrata. The sequence goes on along the minus strand of CM054180.1, from coordinate 137,835,592 downwards.
CATTTTACAACATAATGTAACAGTCATTATTTATAAGCTCTGGTGCCACTGCTCTTGTATCAAAGTTCATTAAAAATAAACAAATATCATTTAACTTGCAAGTCTCCAACAGTTCCGTCAAGATTATCTTATATTAAGGTTTATTTTTAATTCTAGGTTTCATGCTTAAGATTCCTACCCTTTAGTTTTAAGTTTAAGTTTTGTGCTCTGAGATTTCTACCCTAATTAGAATTTTCTTTTACTTACTGGTACTGTCACATTGTCCTTGTGCTGGGCTCACACAGTTACTGTCACTTTCTTCTTGTGCTGGGGTGGTGGTGTGTGTGTTAAAGATGCTCAAAACACCGTCGACGTCTCGACACAGGTCCGCTCCCTGGAACCCAAATACAGTAGCCTTCACTGCCACTGTTTCACCTGTTACACTTCTCGTTATGCCTATTTCTCAACTCTCACTCTTTCATTACTTCGTTTCGCTTCTCTTCTCACTCCTTAACGGTCAACCTGGCCGTTTTTCTGCAATATATCACACATAATTGCAACTGCTTCCTTCTGCATCATTTCCCGTGCGCGACAACATTAGACCTACCAGGAATATATCTCTGGCTGGAAAATAATCGATTGTCCGCGGTCTTTGCACAGTCTTTGAAACCCGAGGTGACTATCCTGTTGATGGGTTCACCTAAAACTGGACGGCCGTTACGGCACGTTTTTTCATAAACAGCCGGGTGACGTCTGGCACTCTGATGCAGTGTCCAAGAACCCTCTAGTTGCTTGCCTCCCAACTTCGAAGAGTTTTCTTGGTACCAAAGCAGGGAGAACTGAGGACTTCTCATCCCCTATCGAACACTACATCCCTGATGTCTATTCTCATTTCTCATCGTTTCTGTCTCCATATCCCCTTTATATATACCAAATTCTTGTGCATCAATTTCTGTGAGATGACTGGAACACCCCCTTCCAGCACACACTATGCCCCATTCACAACCAGCACGGCACTGTGCGTGCTGACGAATAATTCTGACCATCCTGAAGGTCCACTTCTATTAGTGCCACAAGTATCAAGTTCCCAGTTGGCACTTGTGATTTAAGTATCCATTTAACCTACCTAGCTAACCCAGAGCACACTAAAAATCTCAGAGCAATTACTTGTATTTTATTTTAAAATTACTATTACTGGCAACTCATGGCCACCTGGCAAGCCATACATTAACTCACAGCAAGAAATGGTTGTACACTCAAACCAACCTTTTTAACTTAGTAATACAAGTATTAACCTTCCAATAATCTCAGAATTCTATTTCAATAATAATTTCACAAAACAATAGTAATTTCACAATAACAATATCAACCTACTACCAAACATTTAATAGTGGTGATTTTAAAAAGTTGTTTACATTTCAAAAACTCAGAGCTTGCCTTTTCACGGACATAATCGGCGTCCCAGCTCTCTCTCACGAATTCGGCACACTGGCCGCCATGTACTGTACACTGACACCGATTTATGGGCATGATGTCTTGACCGCAGAGGGTCGAGCCAGCATTCTCTTGCAAGCTAATTATATCTTTCCTATTCTCCGGCACAAACTTAAAGCTAGTATTTCAGACTTAGTTTTCGCCTTGTTGACAAAATGGTCATTTTCACCCCTCTCCCTCTTTTAATTAACTTAGCTGTGTTGTTCATAGTTTAGAGTTAGAAAATACTTAGAGGGAGAAAATTTTTTTAAAATTAATATTTCCTCATTTTCGTAACAATGACGATCTCGATTGCTACCACCTGTACAATGTGCCGTGAAACTGTATGGTTACAGATATGATCTAGATAATATAACAGATAAGAAACAAGAATCGTCCATATAATTAAATAAAACCGTTACACAACTGCAAGAGTTACAATTAGTGAATTACTAATGCAGCATAGATACAAGGACAACTGGCAACTCCATGATAAACAATGCTTCCTCGTGTTTAGGCCTTCACCTTTCGCCTTTATATATATATTTTCAGAAATAACTGTGCAAAAACATAATTGAAAAATACAGATTCGTAACCAACATGGTTGCATTCTTCATTCATTTTGCCTTAGTTGTAAGATACATTATGATAGGACAATTGAAGTGGAACCCGTGTTAGTATTTGCAACGATGGTAAAACCAGAGATTGAGAAAATGGCCACCACTATCGAAACACGCCGACTGTACCAATCTTAATGCGATCATAGATGCTTCCACTCACTCTCTCACAAATAAAAAAATACTTTAATGAAAAGTTGGAAGTTATTCAACAAATTTCTTCACAAGCATGATAAGTACGGAACATAAACAGCACTTGTGACAAAATGGTAAATTTTTTTGAATTTAGTAGTTGTCCGCTATTGTCATACAGAGGCTGGTTCTAACTACATTGTATGCAAATCACAATGTTCATTTTCTAAATAGTTTCTGTGATGCGGGCTTTCTCAATCACATGACTCTGGTCCATGAACCAAAGAGCAGATCGCTGAGATGTTAATTCATCTTTTGGAATTTGTGCTTCTATCAAATGGTATCGTCACTATGAACAATTGAAATTTGTCCTAGAGTGAGCTTAGTGCCTGGAGAGTTCTTTGTTTTCTGTTCCCCATGACAGTTCCACTTGTGTATGTGTTTGCCAAAAAGAGAGTGCTAGGGTGGGGCTAGCGAAAAAGTGATTTGTTTACCGCTTGTAGTATTTCCCTAGCAGTGGTTCTAGAAGAGTTAGAACAACTTTCTCTCCCTATTTCCATCAGTTTAAGTGTATTCAGTTCCTTTCCCCATGTACATAATAAAATCAAAAACATACCCTGTTGTGCTCTCGCAAATTTTATGATTTGATTCCAAATTAAGCCTATTTGGATTTTATACTAGATTTTGTATACTAAACGACCTTTCCACAACATCAGAGATTCATCCACACAAATATTTTCACCAGACATGATGAAATGATTTATTATTGTTCTTTTAATAAATTCTTATTATTTCATCTATCCACTCTCGTCTTTTGACCAGAGGCAAATGTGTAGGGATGATTGGTGGGGGGGGGGTCGTAAAAATGACGTAATACATTATGACAAAAAACAGTCTAAAGACACATTTCTTAGGGTAGGTCCGTCATCTAATTGGGGAGATAATTGTTCTGTGATTAATGTGAATTTCTGATTTTTATTCTTTTCTTTATAGTCTATATTTTAGTGATTATAACAAAGATAAATTTCTTGATTCATTGAAGACCTAGTAATTGTTCTAGGCAACTTATTAAAATTATTTCATGTTCAGACTATATTAATGGTTTTAGGGAATATATATATATATATCTAATATTCTTAATTAAAGTTTAGAGTGATAGACTTTGAGAGATCTGAGAATCTCTGCACTCTAATCCAGCAGTACAAGCAAATTCACAATAATCCAACTGAAAATGTGCGCTTGCCTTATTTAGATAGATTACGTAATCGTAAAGTCTGCCAACTTCCAGGAAGGATGCAGGGTTGTGTTACAAACCGTGGGAATTCAGTCACATGATCATCCTAATTATAATATCTAAAGATAGAATTTAGAGCACTGATTGCTGAAGCAGACCACATATTTCTTTGCCACTAGTTGGATATTTTTTAATATCATGATCGTTTTAGCCACTCCTGCGGGCGTGGCGTCCCATTTTGTCCCTAAGACGTGTGTAGAATTTTTTTTGCGACGTCAAATTTATCGTAAGATGACGAATGGGTTAGTCACTGTCGCGGCCCGCTGTTGTTGTGCTTGCTGGTTGTTACTGGCCCCTCTCTCCTCGGTGAGTGGGTGGGGGTCAGACCCAGTTGCCACGATTTTGCCGGGATCACATCGAACGGTTAGATATTGATGATCATTCTCACACTCAGACACCACGAATAATCTTTTGGTGGATAAGATACTTTTATTCCGAGTGTGGGGCAAAATGTGAAAAGTCGGCGTGTGTGTGTGTGTGAGCAGGCGTGTGAATGTCGTGTGAGAGGGATGAACAGACAAACAACCTCACCAACACACTTTCAAAACGAAGAAAGGAAGCCCAACTCTTGAAAAAGATTTTAGAAAGAATTTAATTTAAAAGAAAAAATGGGCGTAACCTTCGCACATTGTTAGTTATTTATTCTGACACTTCTACACCCGACATTCATGGGATGGGGAAAATGAGCGATGAAAGAAATATGATGATGATGAGTAAGTTAAAAGTAAACAATAAAGTAAAATAATCAACGGTGATGACCGTCTCTACTACTGCCAATACCATGTGGTACAATACTTTGGGCTTAGCCCGATATAAAACTCACTGGCGGTAATGACCGAAAAAATTATCAATTAAATTGATTAATAAAGTCAAAGCTGAATGTTTGTGAAAAGTATAGTTCAATTCTAATAATATTTATACTCTAACTATCCTACCTAGTAATGCACCTCTAAGAAAAGTGTTCCTACTTACTAGTTTTTGTAATAACTGGATTGTCGACGCAGGAACACAGCACAAATAAAACGAAATAGTCACAATTGCCGACACGCTGACGAACACAAAATGTTACAGTTACTGACGAAAACATGGCGATACTTGTCTTGGTTCTCTGCTGTAGAACCCGGGCGGCTGTCCACGACGAAATTGAGTGTGACAAAACACACGTCTAACTCTATACTTTGCATGGAGAATATTCAGTTCTTTCCTCTCCGATCATGATAAAGATGGAAAGATATGTCCAGACTCAGTATAGGCACTATTCAAAGGCCACTACACCTCTCGGTAGTGCAGACTGGAGCACACTGCTTTAAAATAGTTCTCTTGATCCTTTTATACATACATAAACAGTTCTCACAAACAAGACTCATGTGTATTCCTACACTACAGACGCTAAGAAGGTGCATTACTCTAAAGAGGTGAAAAACTCTAAAGCATAGTCCCTAATGAAGTTTGTAATAAAATTACTAATAAAACTAAACACATTTTCCCTAATAAAATTTATAATAAGAAACATTAGTAAAAACTAAACACATTTTTCATATATTGTAAGTATAGTTATCAAACAACTAACACTAATAATTTACCAAATATATATTTTTATAAAAACGTTGGAAAACGAACTTACCAGACTAGGTGTAGCAAACAATCTGCCCTGACATTAATTGGAAAACGGACTGCTTTCAGCACCCCTTATTTAACCTATCACCCTGCCAGCAGATGAACCTGCCGAACGTCCTGTTTGGGTCGCCAACGGGGCAAGGGGAGACAATCGAGGGAGAAAAATAAATTTTCTGATTACCCCCTCACACCTCCTCCTTTTTTTCCATGACAGCTACAAAATTTTATAAAATGCATCTCTCCCGTAGTTCAGAGAAGCCAAGGATCAAAGTAATCTGTAACAATAGCCTACAAATTTCCTTTTAAAATGTCATATGGTCTTTTTAAAGCCTTTTGGCTTATGATTTAAACAGATATTTACACTACGTTGAAATCTGGGCTTCTGCTACACACCTGGCATGTGTCTTTACTGTGGGGGCGGGGGGAGCACACGGCTTGGGTTTACTCCCCTATTTAAAGGATATTCAATTGAGCTAAGACAGGGCTGCATCCAAGATCTTATTATTATGAAATAAAGTTTGGCCATATGCTACATCTTCACTAAAATAATGTTTCAATGTGGGTAGTCTACATAATAAGTGCTAAAAAAGTTGCTGAGATGAATAATTACACTATGTAACACAATTTTTGTTCCTGGCTTCTAAATGTTATATTTCAATTGCTTATGTCTAAAGTACGTGAAAAAATGACTTCATTAAGCACAAAGGTCGGTCTACCCTGAAGACCCCATAGGTCAAACACAAAACTGTAGCATGAAAAGCCAAAATTAATTTTTCTGTTTCCTTTCCTTTGTTTCAATATAAATTTTCTTCAAATTACTAAGAGTTATACTAAGAATCAAATATAAAATAATTGTACTTTAATACACACACCTTTCCTAATAAGAGGAACTCTCTTGACGCGTCCCCTATCAATGTGTTGTTGACATTGGGTACAGGTGTGCGCGTACTCATGGGCATCTTTGGCCAAATCAGGCTAATTGAAGTCGTCAAGCACCGTCGTTCAGACTGAGTATTCTGTTGACTATCTCAGCTTGCCGAAATGAAATTCTGCCTCTCTGCGTTCTGCTACTGTGTGATGATGTATGATGATATGTATATGGTCTCTCTCTCAGACACGCACACTCCCAATTAACCAATTAAGCCATTCATCTGATGTTTGACGTGTTTCGAAAATATCACAGAGATGCTTATTACATTTGCACTAAATATAATATATTCAAATATTGATCATCATTAAAGGTAAATTACCTTTTCTTTTATTTTTCTTCTTTATGATGATGATGATGATAATGATGATGATGATGAAACCAGCCTCTACTCCTACTCCAGTCATCTGTGTAGTAGTAATACCTGCTGAAGAGTAAAGACATAATGCCAAGACGATACAGCACTGTCAATATTAAATACACATTTATCCAAGAAAAAGTTTAAGCATCTTGCAGGCTATGATCATTTAGTTTGCTACTTTAGTTAATCTCCTTTGAACAACACAAATAAAAAATTCTCTAAATATAATAAGTATTATTCATACATATAACGGGGAGACAGGCTATCAAGTATTCAAATTATTATTATTAGTTTTAAAATATAAATTATTCTAGAATGCTGAAGATATAATATTTAATTTAATTTTACTGAGTTAAAGAGGTGACTAGCTCTGTATAGACTGCTGCTCCCAAAAGGACAAAATATGGAGGTGACTGGACATAATATATTATTATGACGAAAGAATGAGGAGAGAACGGCATAATTTCACTGCTTTTGTGCAAAGGAAGGTGATCTTTGACGAATGGAATTGGTACCTCTTATATTTCATTAATATTATTATTATGTTGACAGTGGACTGCCAACTGACTTAATCCATAAATACGAAACGAATGGTAGATCTTTGCATATGTAGTTGATGTGAATCTATTTATACCACTCTTGTACAGTTAATGGACATTTGAGAAGGAACTTTGCATTGCTATGTCTCTGGGTAAATTGGCAAGGAGGACCACGACTAAAGTTTATGATTTTATTGACGTGCATAGCCTCTGCTACATGAGGCAATATTTTCCCTTGGTAGTGATGTGTCTATTTAATTTGCAATTTATACTTTATTACAAAACGATTTAATATAAAGTGCATTCATTGGTTCATACTGTATATCAGTTAACTTCGTTTAATAATTTACAAACGCAAGCAGTGATACATTTTCATATACATTCACTTAATGGTATAGAGCACAGTTGTGAGTATTGTCTGGGATTAGGGTGTGGGAGGTACGAGAGCTAAACACAACCTTTCGTAATCGCGTTTAGCACTATCAATGGCACAGCAGATTTCCACTAATAAAATACTCTTTTATCTAAACACTGATTATTTCGCAATGATTAAATGGAAATGGTAAATGTATTTTTCACTCACCATTAACGTTCACCTCACAAGTAAAGGCTTCACTTCCAAACGTTTTGCCAATTGGAAAAACTGACATCGTCAACATCGTTAAAGTGCAGGTGTTCACATAGACTAGCTGTGTTGGTGAACACGTGGCGTTCAAAGAAAAGTCGGTGGTTGTCGAAGCGGGAAAAGTTAGATTAAGATTTGGACCAGGATATATAAAGCTGAAGTTATCTGGAGATGTATATTGTTTAATAGCTTAATTGTTTTGCCTCTTTAGAACAAAGAACAGTTCTTGTTTGCTTTTAAAAAAAAGGAATTGTTTAGTGTAGAGAGGGAGAGTGTTGTACGTGTTTATCCCACTAAAGTGTATGACTAGTGATGACGAATTCTGTTTTAACAACTCTATCTATCTATATCTATGTATATGGGTGGGGTGTGTGTATGTATGTATGTTTGTAATAGTTATACAGTAATTGGCAGTGGTGAAATATTCGTAATAACTATTGGCAGAGAGAAAGAATTGTTTTGAGAATTAATGTTTGCATTTAACCATGTCTAGATATTTTTGCTGCAGTCAAGTCTAAGTTAGGGCCTATTTGTCCGTCATTTGTGATGGCCAAGAAACTCGATCTCTTGAAAGCCTGCATGTACTTTGGAGGGTTCACGGTCAATCTATGGCTCTCGAGAATGTCTAGACCACCCACTGAGGATAAATGTTGGTCCCATGTTTCTGTCCCTACCATTTTGTCGTTCAAAAAGTTCAACGCGTTAACGCTCTCTAGCAGCAGCTTTCGCCTTGGAGAATTTGATAGTGTTGTTGTTTGTTCTTGATGTCATTGTAATTAAAACTGGCGATGAAACTGTCAAAACGTGGCAAAAACTCGTCGATTGTCTCGAATTGGGGTTAAAGAAAGCTAGCCGTGTATGAGGTTTATTTAATTCGGCCTGTTGCTTAGCAGTCTCCTAACAGCTTCTCTCTAGCCTTTAAATCTTACCTGGCTAATTCAAGCTCTTCTTGGTGTTCTTTATCTTTTAATCTAAGCTTTTTCTCTTCTGCTTCCTGCCTCCTATCTTCTAAATTCCTAGCAGACTGAATCTTTATCATCTCTATCTCTTTCAGATCTTTAATTTCCTTACTCTTAACTTCCATTTCTTTCTCTTTCAGGTCTAGCAATGATGCTGACTTCCTATCCTCTAAATCTTGCAAAGCCTGCATTTTCTTATCTTTATCCTCCTGCCTCTTATCCTCTAAATCTTTCATAGATTTAGACCTATAAGAAAACAAAATATGTTGGTGGGCTGTAGGAAAATCATCCACACACATGGCTTACAAAATTAACAAGTGCCGAAATGAACTTCCGCCGCTCTGCTGTCTGCTGTGGTGTGATGCACTGCCTTCCTCTCTATCTCATGTATGATGATGATATGTATATGGTCTCTTCAGACACCCCCCCCCCCCCGCCCACAGGCATGCACACACGCATTCCCACTTAAATTAACCAATTAAGCCATTCATCTGATGTTTGACGTATTTCGAAAATATCACAGAGATGCTTATTACATTTGCACTAAATATAATATATTCAAATATTGATCATCATTAAAGGTAAATTACCTTTTCTTTTATTTTTCTTCTTTATGATGATGATGATGATGAAACCAGCCTCTACTCCTACTCCAGTCATCTGTGTAGTAGTAATACCTGCTGAAGAGTAAAGACATAATGCCAAGACGATACAGCACTGTCAATATTAAATACACATTTATCCAAGAAAAAGTTTAAGCATCTTGCAGGCTATGATCATTTAGTTTGCTACTTTAGTTGATCTCCTTTGAACAACACAAATAAAAAATTTTCTAAATATAATAAGTATTATTCATACATATGGGGAGACGGGCTATCAAGTATTCAAATTATTATTATTAAAATATAAAATTATTAAAATATAAATTATTTTAGAATGTGAAGATATAATATTTAATTTAATTTCCTTATCTTTAACCTCCTGCCTCTTATCCTCTAAATCTTTCATAGCTTGTATATCTAGCTCTTTCAACTCTCTTGCATCTTTCACTTTTTTCCCCTCTAGCTCGATTTTCTTATCCTGCAACATGCCACTTAGCTATTTCCTCGTCCACATACTTCTTTAACTCAGCTTTCTCGTATCCATACTACCCATGGCTGTGAATTCTTTCCTTATGTTCACTAGCCTCGTTACATCAATCTTTTTTTAAAAAAAAGTTATTTCTTACAATAAAGTGTGAGAAATCTCTTTCGATACTATAATAAGTACAAGGCAAACTTTATTTGTACTAAATAAAACTGTTTACTTATTAAAAATATAGAAGAAAAGAAATTTCAATACCTTCATCTGCATTGACAGTGATGGTATCTAGAGTCAATCCCTGAGCTGCAGTTAGTGTCCCAGTTTCCATTCCTATTAGCAGTTTTGCTATTTTGGTTGTCTGGAAGGTAGCTTCTGGTAGTCTGTAAAAATTCCCATGAACCTGGATATCGTGCCCCATAAAATCTGCCAAAACATCCAACTCGTCTTTTAGGTTTATTACTTGTGAAATTGTAGCAATATGCTTTCGTAATCCAGTTGACTTCATCTGGTCAGGATTGTTCACATTGCTTTTATTTGCAAATAAACACAGGCATTTATCACCTCTTATGTCTCAGTGAAATGTTTGTTACTGGGAATAGAAAATTGTTGTCATAGGAAACATTCATAGTCTGTGTATGACTAATTAACGTTTCAAGAGATTCATTTCTTTTGTCAGCAGAACAGGTACAGTATACCCTCTTTTCCCACAAATTTCAATTCCAGTTAGTGTTCTACACAACTTTTGTTCAAATACAGAGAGTGACTGTAGTACTTCATTATCGTGCACACTGTTTCTAGACTGAAAGTCTGCCTGCGATTGTCATTTTTGATACTTCTCCCAGTCTTCTGCGATTAAACATTATAGTCTGTACCAACAAACATTGATTTAATTCATCCCATGCTGACCTTTTCTAATTTTCATCTGCTGATTCTGGCCTACAGACTTATATACAGTGTCAGTTGGAAGCTGTTTCCTGGATATAGGTATACATCTTGACTACATATTCTGTGAGAGGAAGAAGTTTAGGTTTGTTCTGTTTGACTTTATGAATTGTTCTCAAAACATGGTGAGACACTTCTTCTTCAGTCCATTTGATATTTATAAAGTTAATGAACCGTTGGGTCTCTTTTTCATCTTCAATACAATTATTCTGAATTTTGCTGGCTTTTAAATGTATTGCACATTTTTTAAATTGTGTCCTAACTTAAGAGCAAGAGACGGAATTCCAAATTCCTGTGCGATTGTTTAAAACCACAAAGTGACTTTACTCCCTCATTGACAGTTTCATACATTGATAGTGTAAGAAAATCTTCAAGTCTGGCTGAGGGTCTGTTGCTTATCTCACGCATCTTAATCAGTAGTCTAGTAGTCTCTCACAGTTTGGTTCTTATGTAATTGTGTTCATTGTCATGTCCATTCTTTTTGCAAAAGTTGAACAATTAAAGAATCATTCAAGGACCACTGCTTCAGTGCGGAAAGTATAAAAAAAACCCATGCATTTCATCGCTCACAGAAATGTCAGAATTAGGCAGTAAAAGCATACCATGGGCTACTTTTTTTCGTCCTTTGATGTGCAATAAAGATTTTTCTCTGTTTCCTTACCTTGTTTCAATATAAATTGCCTTCAAACTACTAAGAGTTATACTAAGAATCAAATATAAAATAAAACTACTATAATTATACTTTAATACACAAACCTTTCCTAATACATAATCTAAAGATTTAGTCCTATAAGAACACAAAATATGTTGGTGGGCTGTAGGAAAATCATCCACACACATGGCTTACAAAATTAACAAGTGCCGAAATGAACTTCCGCCGCTGTGCTGTCTGCTGTGGTGTGATGCACTGCCTTCCTCTCTATCTCATGTATGATGATGATATGTATATGGTCTCTTCAGACACACCCCCGCCCACAGGCATGCACACAAGCATTCCCACTTAAATTAACCAATTAAGCCACTCATCTGATGTTTGACGTATTTCAAGAATATCACAGAGATGCTTATAACATTTTCAGTAAATATAATATATTCAAAAATTGATCATCATTAAAGGTAAATTACCTTTTCTCTCAGTATTTTTGTGCTTTAAAATTACAGCAGATATGACGATAAAAAAATGTAATTATAACTACTCCAGCCGCTACTCCGCCCACGACAGCAGCAGCATTTACTTTGCCATTGGCCTCAGCTCTCTGTGTAGTAATACCTGCTGAAGAGTAAAGATGATACAGCACTGTCAAATTAAATACACATTTATCCAAGAAAAAGTTTTCTCTTCCATGTACTCGATAACTTCGTTTTCTGTGCTGTGCCTTGTTGTAAGATGTCTAGGAAACTTATTCTGCGGTATTTTACAAAATAAACAATAAAACATTTTGTAATCCTGAATCTTGTACAACACCACTCTCTTGCTTATCAAAATCCCTGGTTTTGTTAGAAATAGTTAAATCTTGTACAGCACCACTCTCTTGCTTATCAAAATCTCTGGTTTTGTTAGAAATAGTTAAATCTTGTACAACACCACTCTCTTGCTTATCAAAATCCCTGGTTTTGTTAGAAATAGTTAAATCTTGTACAGCACCACTCTCTTGCTTATCAAAATCTCTGGTTTTGTTAGAAATAGTTAAATCTTGTACAACACCACTCTCTTGCTTATCAAAATCTCTGGTTTTGTTAGAAATAGTTAAATCTTGTACAGCACCACTCTCTTGCTTATCAAAATCTCTGGTTTTGTTAGAAATAGTTAAATCTTGTACAGCACCATTCTCTTGCTTATCAAAATCTCTGGTTTTGTTAGAAATAGTTAAATCTTGTACAGCACCACTCTCTTGCTTATCAAAATCTCTGGTTTTGTTAGAAATAGTTAAATCTTGTACAGCACCACTCTCTTGCTTATCAAAATCTCTGGTTTTGTTAGAAATAGTTAAATCTTGTACAACACCACTCTCTTGCTTATCAAAATCTCTGGTTTTGTTAGAAATAGTTAAATCTTGTACAACACCACTCTCTTGCTTATCAAAATCTCTGGTTTTGTTAGAAATAGTTAAATCTTGTACAACACCACTCTCTTGCTTATCAAAATCTCTGGTTTTGTTAGAAATAGTTAAATTTAAAGATGATGTGTTGATACTAGCATTTGAAATAATCAAAATTAGAGATGGATCTACTATCAGCTTTGGAAAGGCAGTTGATGATGGAGAGTCACTATCTAGTATCTACCATCATATTATTATCAAGCATGCTGAAGGAATTAAATTTCTGTCTTAACCACTGCCACTTAAAATATTTCCCCGTTTCCTTGCCTTTGTTTCAATATAAATTGCCTTCAAACTACTAAGAGTTATACTAAGAATGAAATATAAAATAAAACTGCTATAATTATACTTTAATACACAAAGCTTTCCTAATATAACCTAAAGAATTAGACCTATAATAAAATAAAATGTGTTGGTGGGCCGTAGGAAAATCATCCACACACACATGACTTACAAAATACACAAGTGCAAGATCATTATTCAAATGTGTCAATTAAAAATATGAACTATTTCCTACTTGAATATATAACTATGGCAGGGGGGTGGGCAAACATTTTTGTCCATATAAAAGAAAATGTGAAAAACCAGTACTGGCATGAGGGGTGTAATTATATGCCTGTACTAATTCTGGCAGGTGTTCTGGCCATCTGTTCTTTTTCTCTGGGGTCAAACTTCGTAGCAAATCATGCATGGTAGGGTTAAAACATTCACATTGTGCATTTCCCTGAGGGAGATAGGGGGTTGTATAAGTTTTCTTGATGCCATACAAATTAACAAAGTTCTTGCACTAGGGTAGATTCAAAGTTGCGGCCCTGGTCAGAGTGTATCTGTCTTGGCTCTCCAAACCTGATGAACCATTCACAATGGAGAATTTTCGCAACTCTCTGCACACTGATCTTTAGTTGGGATGGCTTGGGTAAATTTGGTAAATACATCTGTCATCACTAACACGTTTTCACTACCGTTAGATGCTGGTTCTAAGATGGTAAAAACAATTACTAGAGTCTCTAATGTTCGTAATGCAAGTAGGTGGCCCATGGGAGGTTTGGTATTAGGTCGCCTCCCCATCAGATACCTTGAGTAAGTGGCAACATATTGCTTGACATCCTTGTGCATTCCTGGCCAATACACTCTTTGCTGCAGTAATTTGGTGGTTCTGTCGACTCCCTGCTGACCCATCATATCGTGAAGTGCAGCCAACATTTCAGGCTTCAAGACTGCTGGCAGGACCAGTTGGCTTAAAGGACCCTGGTGTGGATCCCATACTTATCTGTATAGCACTCCCTTCTCAGCTATTAAAGGTGTTTGTGTAGTATTGGGGCCAGTCCCTTGAATTTTTTGGGTGCAGTGTATGTTTAGCGAGTTGTGCCCAAGTGAGCAGCATTGAGTGCATTTTTGTGTGTGTGCGGTTTTTATGTTAGTACCGTCTGAGTTGTGGTGTGGTTTGGGACACTAAGTGTCGTATGCTGCTTGGGGTGACTCGTAATAATGCTGATTAGCTCAAATCCCTGAAATTATATAATTAAGCAGCCCTAAGTCCTTTCTTCAAAACTAGATATGTTTATCCTATTTAAACATACTGATCTCTGACTACCATTTCAGTATATCAATACAATAAAAATCTATAATAAAAATCTTCTCACATTTACCAGTCAACTATTTACCTTCAAAAGGGGTCTTTTCAAGCTTTCTCCCAAGCCGATAGGGGACGATGACCAATCTCCTAGCTTCATCTAGTAGGCATAAGTGTAATGGTCAATGGCACAGACAGGTATTTATACCATCACAACACGCACACATCTTTCTTAAAAATTAGATAAATTGACCCTGCCTATGCTGGATATTTAAATGAGTGGTATTTATCCGTTAACTCAGAACACTAGTAAGAGTCGTTGTCCGATGTACTCAATCCAAAACCATAAAGGAGATGTCGGGAACCTTTTCCCCTGAAATTATATAATTAATTAAGCAGCCCTAAGTCTTTTCTTCAAGACTAGATATGTTTATTTAAACATACCAATATCTGACCATCATTTCAGTATTACATCAATACAATAAAATTCTATAATAAAAATCTCCTCAAATTTACCAGTCATTTATTTACCTTCAAAAGAGGTCTTTTCAAGCTTTCTCCCAAGCCGATAGGGGGCGATGACCAATCTCCTAGCTTCGTCTAGTAGGCATAAGTGTAATGGTCAATGGCACAGACAGGTATTTATATCATCACAACACCCACACATCTTTCTTAAAAATTAGATAAATTGACCCTCCCTATGCTGGATATTTAAATGAGTGGTATTAATCGCAGAACACTAGTAAGAGTCGTTGTCCGATGTACTCAAGCCAAAACCATAAAGGAGATGTCGGAAACCTTTTCCCCTGAAATTATATAATTAAGCAGCCCTAAGTCCTTTCTTCAAGACTAGATATGTTTATCCTATTTAAACATACTGATCTGTGACTACCATTTCAGTATATCAATACAATAAAAATCTATAATAAAAATCTTCTCACATTTACCAGTCATCTATTTACCTTCAAAAGGGGTCTTTTCAAGCTTTCTCCCAAGCCTATAGGGGACGACGACCAATCTCCTAGCTTCGTCTAGTAGGCATAAGTGTAATGGTCAATGGCACAGACAGGTATTTATACCATCACAACACCCACACATCTTTCTTAAAAATTAGATAACTTGACCCTGCCTACACTGGATATTTAAATGAGTCGTATTTATCCGCAGAACACGAGTTGTCCATTGTACCCTGTCTACTCACCAAGCCAAAGCCATAAAGCAGGGGTTGGGCTCCGTTTCTGATTGAAATTCGGAAATATTCGGTGCTGAAGTATTACTACTCCAAATATGTGCATCTCCACTACCCCTCCCCCCCCCCTCGACATCTTCAGAATCTGATGATTCACTCTCCTCCCAGTCAAAAAGATCCGAAGTATGTACACTACTAACGTTAATGTCGCTATCAGAATCAAAATCAACTTCTCTCACCTATTTATCTGTGACATTAAACCCACTAAACTCCTCACTGTCACTCGATTCAACGAACTCCATTTTTTATAAATGCATACAAAAACAAAGAAAACTTTATGAAAAAAATGAATGCTGCCATTTGAAAACGCTTCAAAATGGTGCGGAAATCGTTGTACAAACGTCACGCTTCCTTTTAGCACCTGAACTCTCAATTTCTCGAACGGTATGAGAAGGAAAGAATACTGGTTGCTATGGGCGCCATTGGGCATTATGCCCTATACAATGTATGGGCGGCATTCTGCCCTGTAAAGAGTTAAATGAAATAAGGCTGCATGCAAAATCTTAAGAGAAAATCTCAAATACTTTATAAAATAATAGCTCTTCATTATCCAAATAATCTCATATTATATTATAAAGAACATTTTCAAGACATTATAATATTCAAAGATGTGGCTTAAAATATATTCTTTCAGTATTTAATTTCCAGACACCTGTTTAGAAGTTAATGATGTGATAGGCGTCACGGCTCAACTGAAGTTTCAAAGGGTGAAGTCTGTTTTGGCTTGCACTCTGCCGTCCATATTTTCATGGGTTGTTTGTTCAACACTTTGAGACGTGTACTGAAGTTCGAGACAAATTTTCGATAGTAACCCACTAACCCCAATTCTGCCCTGACCTGTTTCTTTGTAGTAGGTAAGGTCATGTCACGAAAATAATTCAGAAATATAAAACAATCATAGGAAAGGCACATTAAGTACAAAATAATATCAATTTGGTTTTCATAAAGTTATTGTGTAAAGATGACGAAGCGTTCCACATGTGGAATGCTAGCAGAAAAAGAGTTAAAGATGTAACTATTCATTTTTTAAAAATTGTAATATGTTTGTGATAGGCATGCTATCCTGTCGTGCCACAATGCATAGATGCTAAATGGCAGCATGATTATTAATGGAATATTGACTAATACGATCACTAGTACTTGTCGAGAAAATTTACATATCCTGGAAATACTGGTCGGCTTCGAAATAGCCACCCAACGGAAGACGACAACGGGCAGTGTCATGAATCTGAAAGCAAACCTGGAAAAGGCTCAACGTCAGAGAAAGAAGGATTTGTTTTGAAGCCTTTAAAAGGTAATACGTCAGCGAACGGGTTAAATGAAATAAGGCTGCATGCAAAATCTTAACCACGTCTAGATATTTTTGCTGCACTCAAGTCTAAGTTAGGGCCTATTTGTCCGTCATTTGTGATGGCCAAGAAACTTGATCTCTTGAAAGCCTTCGTGTACTTTGGAGGGTTCACGGTCAATCTATGGCTCTCGAGAATGTCTAGACCACCCACTGAGGATAAATGTTGGTCCCATGTTTCTGTCCCTACCAGTATGTCGTTCAAAAAGTTCAACGCGTTAACGCTCTCTAGCAGCAGCTTTCGCCTTGGAGAATTTGATAGAGTTGTTGTTTGTTCTTGATGTCATTGTAATTAAAACTGGCGATGAAACTGTCAAAACGTGGCAAAAACTCGTCGATTGTCTCGAATTGGGGTTAAAGAAAGCTAGCCGTGTACGAGGTTTATTTAATTCGGCCTGTTGCTTAGCAGTCTCCTAACAGCTTCTCTCTAGCCTTTAAATCTTACCTGGCTAATTCAAGCTCTTCTTGGTGTTCTTTATCTTTTAATCTAAGCTTCTGCTTCCTGCCTCCTATCTTCTAAATTCCTAGCAGACTGAATCTTTATCATCTCTATCTCTTTCAGATCTTTAATTTCCTTACTCTTAACTTCCATTTCTTTCTCTTTCAGGTCTAACAATGATGCTGACTTCCTATCCTCTAAATCTTGCAAAGCCTGCATTTTCTTATCTTTAACCTCCTGCCTCTTATCCTCTAAATCTTTCATAGCTTGTATATCTTGCTCTTTCAACTCTCTTGCATCTTTCACTTTTTTTTCCCTCTAGCTCGATTTTCTTATCCTGCAACATACCACTTAGCTATTTCCTCGTCCACGTACTTCTTTAACTCAGCTTTCTCGTATCCATACTACCCATATCTGTGAATTCTTTCCTTATGTTCACTAGCCTCGTTACATCAATCTTTTAAAAAAAAAAAAGTTATTTCTTACAATAAAATGTGAGAAATCTCTTTCGATACTATAATAAGTACAAGGCAAACTTTATTTGTACTAAATAAAACTGTTTACTTATTAAAAATATAGAAGAAAAGAAATTTCAATACCTTCACCTGCATTGACAGTGATGGTATCTAGAGTCAATCCCTGAGCTGCAGTTAGTGTCCCAGTTTCCATTCCTATTAGCAGTTTTGCTATTTTGGTTGTCAGGAAGGTAGCTTCTGGTAGTCTATAAAAATTCCCATGAACCTGGATATCGTGCCCCATAAAATCTGCCGAAACATCCAACTCGTCTTTTAGGTTTATTACTTGTGAAATTGTAGCAATATGCTTTCGTAATCCAGTTGACTTCATCTGGTCAGGATTGTTCACATTGCTTTTATTTGCAAATAAACACAGGCATTTATCACCTCTTATGTCTCAGTGAAATGTTTGTTACTGGGAATAGAAAATTGTTGTCATAGGAAACATTCATAGTCTGTCTATGACTAATTAACGTTTCAAGAGATTCATTTCTTTTGTCAGCAGAACAGGTACAGTATACCCTCTTTCCCCACAAATTTCAATTCCAGTTAGTGTTCTACACAACTTTTGTTCAAATACAGAGAGTGACTGTAGTATATCGTTATCATGCGCAATGTTTCTAGACTGAAAGTCTGCGATTGTCATTTTTGATACTTCTCCCAGTCTTCTGCGATTAAACATTATAGTCTGTACCAACAAACATTAATTCATCCCATGCTGAACTTTTCTAATTTTCATCTGCTGATTCTGGCCTACAGACTTATATACAGTGTCAGTTGGAAGCTGTTTCCTGGATATAGATAGGTATACATCTTGACTACATATTCTGTGAGAGGAAGAAGTTTTTCTGTTTGACTTTATGAATTGTTCTCAAAGCATGGTGAGACACTTCTTCTTCAGTCCATTTGATATTTATAGAGTTAATGAACCGTTGGGTCTCTTTTTCATCTTCAATAGAATTATTTTGAATTTTGCTGGCTTTTAAAAGCAATGCACATTTTTTAAATTGTGTCCTAACTTAAGAGCAAGAGCTGGAATTCCAAATTCCTGTGCGACTGGTTTAAAACCACAAAGTGGCTTTACTCCCTCAGTGACAGTTTCATACATTGATAGTGTAAGAAAATCTTCAAGTCTGGCTGAGGGTCTGTTGCTTATCTCACGCATCTGAACTCTTTTCTGGAAAGACGTTTTTCCTTTTTTTAGCTCTAAACGGGCAAGATTTTTCAGGATGTCAGTGAGATTTAGGGGTACGTCGGTAAAAACATCATATCTTAGGTATTAGTGCATATATTTCAATGAAATAAAATGCAAAATGAAAGGAAATGAAAGCAGCTTTATGAATATCCTTAACTGAAGTATACTTTCGGGTGTTAAATTTGACACCCATCATATATATCGTGAAGTGCAGCCAACATTTCAGGCTTCAAGACTGCTGGCAGGACCAGTTGGCTTAAGGTGACTCTCTGAGTGCATTTTGACTCAATGTAGGTTACTTCATTTCTTTTAAAGATATCAATATGAAATTTGGCAAATATATTGAGCTCATAAAGATAACATATATACCAATTTTGGGGATTGTAGCCTTTGTGGTTCATGAAAAAAAAAATATTAAAAAATAAAATCCTGAAATAATGTGTATTTTTGGCCCCTTGTTTTAAATAGCTTTACAATCAGCAGAAATATTGCATTATCAGTTTTTCATGTTATATATGTCTCTAATTATGCAATTATACTATTAAACAGTTTGAATGTCAAGAAATTTATTGTCTATGTGCTTTTGTTAATGTAAAAAATTAAAAAGAAGGGGGTAGGAAAGGTTCAAAATATATAACATGTAAACTATTAGACATACTATGTTTCTGATGCTTTTATTGCACTCAGCAGCCTTTTTTACATCAGTATGCAAAGTTTCAAGTCTTTATCTCAATTATAAATGTATTTTTTCTGAGGGGCAAACGTTTAAACATTCCGAAAATGCAAATTTCGAGAAAACTGTCCGTAAACTTTAAAAAGTAATATTTCACTTTTATATTGAGATAAAACACTGATTTTTTTTCCATTTTCTGAAACCATAAATGTTACAGAGTCACTGCAATGTTATTAAAAGCAGAATTGTCATAAAATATGTAACTTAAAACAGTCCTGCACCATACACCTCCCCTTCATTTTCATGTAACGACTGGCGTTCACGACGCTGAATTAATTCAATCTTCTTTCTTTGCTGCTTTTGTTTGTTTGATGCTTTCCTTGTGGCATCTGCAACTCTGCTGGCATCTTTTTTCTCAACATATTGACGTGTGGGTGCCCACATTGACTTCTACATGCTGCATGATGTCGATCAAAGCAGTTGATCCTTTGTTGAACTGCTGGACAGCCATAGCGAGTGCAGTGTCAACAGTGCAGTGATTGCTCCATCTTTCTTTGGGACATAATCGCCACAAAAGAGAGTGAAAACTTTACAGTTCTGGGTCTTGCCAGCTAAGCATCTTCCCAGCAGCTGTGAGTCCCCAAGTCGTTTGTAGACAGGCTTGAGGGCCTCTCCAACATCAGGCGGCAGCGGTTTGCTGTGGGGGCACGTGGGTACGTTGTTGGCAAGGTCTCGCTGGTAAAAGCACCAAGAGGTTGGACCTGCTGGACAATTGTCATGCTGTGGCTTACTGTCTGTGCTGAGAGAGTGGTAAAAGCTGGCCCACACAACTCTTTCCATTGCATGCAAATTGCCGGCATTGTCCTTGATTGCTTTTCCATAGTAGTTGGTCAGCTTTTTTTATCCTTTCTTCGGTCAGCTTTCCACGACCACTGATTGGGAGCTTTTGTGCTTTTCTTGTTTGTACAAGATTTCGCAAAGCAGTGCCCATACGCTTTGTGATATGATTCACACATTCTATCTTTTCAATTGTCTTTCCAGGATATGGATTTTCTTTTGTGAGTTCAGCATATGTTTTGGCGTCACCATCACCAATCATATTAGTGTAGCGGAAGCCATGGAGATCAACAGAGCGCTTGAAAAGGATGACAGCACCTTTCATCTCCATGGCCCCTGATGTACAATGAATGTTCTTCTGGCACTCGTCTTTATGCTGGTCCCACCACTGCTGGTAGTGTTGGTCATCTTGTTTGGGCCCTGATTCACACAGCTGGCAATAGTTGCTGAGTGCAACGTAATCAATGACCAGTCCAGTCATAATTTCTATGACAGTGACAATGCCATTGTGTGATGTTCTACCTCTTTTCTGCCAACTACCATCTATGGAGACAGTAATATCCAGCACACCTTCAGCATCTGCTTCGGTAAGCTTCATTTCTCTGTATGTATTTCTGACTTGCTCTGCCGCCTCCTGAAGATGTGTATCTGCAGCACATTTCACACCAGTATGCAGTTGACTTTTGTAAAAATACCAGGTGGACTGATTCATTGGAGGAGGCATGTTCATAACTGCAAACAGTCTACAAGCTTGGGAAAATCCAATCCCATTTGCTGTTGCAGCTGTGACTAATTGACGATTGACATCGTAGCCTGTGTGGTCAAGACCGGTCTTCTGAGATGTTCTTTCTGCTGCAATATGGCCACACTCCACACAGAAAATGTCCAGCATACATGATGATCCAACTCTGCTCTCAGGACCCCCCTCATTCAGCACAAGGCTCTGCATCAGACAAAAAAAAATATATATATATAAAATAAAATAAAAAACACGCTATTGCATTGCCCATAACTGTATCTAATGTGTATTCATAAAAACAAACACACATACTGAATGAAGCCAATTTCATGTTCTGAATCATGTTAGTTTTTATTTTTATTTTTATTACAGACAAAAAATACAAAAGTTATAATTATAAGAGAAAATGAGAGTGAGTGAGAGTGTGTGTGCAAGATAGAGAGAGAGAGAAACAAACAGCATGCCAAAATATTACTGAAAAATATACTGTCACTGAGGCTTACTCATATTACTGTCTGGCAGAGAAAACTTTCACACCCAAGAGACCCAGAGCTAGGCCTATAATATATAAACACTAATCAAATATAAAAACTGACATAATGCATACCTTTTTATGACATGATGGAGAGGCAAGATTACTGACAAGTGACTGCAGACAGCCCATGTTGACAATGATGTTCATCGACTTGTCATCTGACACTGGTGTATCTAAATCACAAACGCAATTATCTATCAGCTTTCGCCTTTTGACACTGCTCTTTTCATTTCTGCCTATTTGCATTTTATGCTTGCCAGACTCAAAAAACTCTAATTTTCTAGAGGATGAAGTTGCCTGTTCAACTTCATGAGGCCCATTTTCGTGGCTGCCACCGATAGCATCATGTTCGTTTCTGACAACACAACTCTTGTTCCTCCGACGTTTCCCAAACTTGGTGCAAAGTTCTAAACTTTCTTCCTGTTTTGCTAGGCATGTCAATTATTCACAGATATCAGGAAATATATACTAAAAGCGAACACAAAATGCAATGAAATAAAACCAAAATTAAAGGACCCTGGTGTGGATCCCATACTTACCTGTATAGCACTCCCTTCTCAGCTATTAAAGATGTTTGTGTAGTATTGGGGCCAGTCCCTTGAATTTTTTGGGTGCAGTGTATGCTTAGCGAGTTGTGCCCAAGTGAGCAGCATTGAGTGCATTTTTGTGTGTGTGTGGTTTTTATGTTAGTACCGTCTGAGTTGTGGTGTGGTTTGGGACACTAAGTGTCGTATGCTGCTTGGGGTGACTTGTAATAATGCTGATTAGCTCAAATCCCTGAAATTATATAATTAAGCAGCCCTAAGTCCTTTCTTCAAGACTAGATATGTTTATCCTATTTAAACATACCGATCTCTGACTATCATTTCAGTATTACATCAATACAATAAAAATCTATAATAAAAATCTTCTCACATTTACCAGTCATCTATTTACCTTCAAAAGGGGTCTTTTCAAGCTTTCTCCCAAGCCGATAGGGGACGATGACCAATCTCCTAGCTTCGTCTAGTAGGCATAAGTGTAATGGTCAATGGCACAGAAATGTATTTATACCATCACAACACCCACACATCTTTCTTAAAAATTAGATAAATTGACCCTGCCTATGCTGGATATTTAAATGAGTGGTATTTATCCGTTAACTCAGAACACTAGTAAGAGTCGTTGTCCGATGTACTCAATCCAAAACCATAAAGGAGATGTCGGGAACCTTTTCCCCTGAAATTATATAATTAAGCAGCCCTAAGTCCTTTCTTCAAGACTAGATATGTTTATCCTATTTAAACATATTGATCTGTGACTACCATTTCAGTATATCAATACAATAAAAATCTATAATAAAAATCTTCTCACATTTACCAGTCAACTATTTACCTTCAAAAGGGGTCTTTTCAAGCTTTCTCCCAAGCCGATAGGGGACGATGACCAATCTCCTAGCTTCGTCTAGTAGGCATAAGTGTAATGGTCAATGGCACAGAAAGGTATTTATACCATCACAACACCCACAATTCTTTCTTAAAAATTAGATAAATTGACCCTGCCTATGCTGGATATTTAAACGAGTGGTATTTATCCGTTAACTCAGAACACTAGTAAGAGTCGTTGTCCGATGTACTCAATCCAAAACCATAAAGGAGATGTCGGGAACCTTTTCCCCTGAAATTATATAATTAATTAAGCAGCCCTAAGTCTTTTCTTCAAGACTAGATATGTTTATTTAAACATACCGATAGCTGACCATCATTTCAGTATTACATCAATACAATAAAATTCTATAAAAATCTCCTCACATTTACCAGTCATTTATTTACCTTCAAAAGAGGTCTTTTCAAGCTTTCTCCCAAGCCTATAGGGGACGACGACCAATCTCCTAGCCTCGTCTAGTAGGCATATATGTAATGGTCAATGGCACAGAAAGGTATTTATACCATCACAACACCCATGCATCTTTCTTAAAAATTAAATTGACCCTGCCTACGCTGGATATTTAAATGAGTGGTATTTATCCGTTAACGCAGAACACGAGTAAGAGTCGTTGTCCTATGTACTCACCAAGCCAACGCCATAAATCAGGGGTCGGGAACTTTTTTGTCTGAGAGAGCCATGGACACCACATATTTTGAAAAATAATTCTGTGAGAGCCATACATTATGTTTAAAACTAAAAATTCAAGTTAATGTGTGCATTTTGTGTAATTTCAACACTAAAAGTACAATAACTATGTCTCTGATTTCTTTTTAATAACATTATTATGCTGTTGCTAATCAATAATGAGTATTTTTTACCATTAATGCGACTTCTGGTGCTGCATGGCTTTGTAGTCTGGTTGATACGTGGTGAGGTTAGGCTTCATGTAGGCGTTGAGACTTCCATCCGTTAAACGTGATCGCAGGTTGGTCTTAATGTTCTTTAGATGTGAGAAAGATGAGATGCTTGCATGCATATCCAGAGCCAAACATTGTCAGTATAGCAATACTCACGCTGCAGTGTGTGGTATGTGACGGGAAGCGCGTTCCAAGTTTTGACAATCAGCTGGTCTGCGTGTTGAAGTTTTTTTCATTTCTGCCCACTTGTGTTGGCTCGCCAACTCTGCTTGCTGTCGTGCAAGTCTTTCCAAATCTTCATTCAGTGACTTGAACTAATTCACCCACCTGTCTGAGGCCTTCAGGTCAGCAGCTTGGAGCTCAAAATCTCTGACGGGTTAGTGTAATAATCTGCATTTTCGCCTTTACAGTTTCTATATCTGCATAATTAAGTTATTATGTGCTATTGAACACCTAAAGATTCTAAGATTTAAAACATTTTTCATTTACTTAATGGTTACCATGATGCGTTTGATAATATTATTTATGAATTATTTTAGTGTTTGATATTTTGTTTCTGATTAAATATTCATGATTAATTCGAATGTTCGAAACAACTCCAATAAGAAAGTACGGCGCTATATTCAGAGTTTCTTGTCGGGCTACACACAAATTTCAAAGACATATTTGGACATAGCACCTACATATCTTCTTCTGTGGGTCTGGGTGAAGCTGTAAAAATACAATAAATCAATTGAACCATTTTTAACAATTAAGTAAAATAATATTTATACAAATAATTTAACAAGAGTTTCATTCCATTATATCTCATAACTATCCAGACATACTTGATTAAGCCCTTTCTCTGACCAATACCAATAAACCATCCGGACATTTAAAATATGCAGTGAGCTCACCCTAGTTTTTATACTAACAGCCCTATTCATTTGAGTAGGTACCAGAATCATCAGTTAGCGTCGCCCCTCAGGCAATAGTTATTTCCGTCTTGAGTTGCAGAACTCCTGTACCAAAAGGAGTTTGAGTCTTTTGTTAGCCAACAATAACTTCATTAGACACAGTCAGTGGCATTTCCTATGATACAGATGTAGGTCAGCTAAACGAGGGGTTTTAATCCTACTTTTAATCCTACTTTTCCAATAGCATTGCTTACCTGTTGACAATTTGCCTATTATTGTTGAAGGTTAGGGTGTGAGGCTGGCATTCTTTACATTGTAAAAATCACATAATCACCAACTCAGCACAGGCGGTTTCATTTACAATTGCTTACTAGAATTTAATGTTAAGATCAAAACAAATATTGGCTTAAATTAGAATTAATATAAAAATATTCATAAAATCATTTTTACTTAATTATTTGCATTTTTTCTGTTACCGTTACATTTTTATTACCTGAGCAAATAATATGAATTTGGTAACTCTCCTCCCAAGGAGGATATTAGTCAGTGTGATAATTCACACACACACACACACACACACACACACACACACACACACACACACACACACACAATTTCTAATTGTCTATGAATGTTACATGGATATACTGTTATATTTCTATTTGTGCAACACATGGTGAACTTTTTTGTTGCTTAGTATTATATCAAGATCATAGGTCTTTATACTCTGGCTGTTACATCACAAAATCAAACTAATCTGTAGTTTTGTTTTGATAATTTTTTTAAACACAAAACTATATGGTTTGTAATTGTTAAACCAGGAATAAAAAGGAAACAATGATTTGCGCTATAAAATCATTTACTGAATAACTGCATATTAATTGCAACAATAATTATATATATCATTCTTATCAGTACAACCTCATTATCTGTAAACACATTTTGAGCATATAATATTGATTATGCATTAGAAGAAAGTGAGTGGGATTTCAATTTGTACACAACAAGTTTTATATCAGAGTGCTTGTGATTTGTTTTAAATGCATATTGTTTGCAGACATATTTGATTGGCTAGGCTGTATCTGTCAGAAAATAATGACAACAACGTGTTATGTCTAATTTACGCGATGTCTAACAACATAATATAAATTTGTTTACCTTACATGACAGTAAAATGTATATTTTTGTCTGTGGGTATTTTGTACTGACCTGTTTGAGAACCATTGCTATATCCAGCCATGCATTATGGGTAGCTCAAAACAAATTGTAATCTATAATTTTTATTATATTTTTGTGTGTGTGTGTGTGGCAATATATTTTGAGACAAGCGCTTTGTTTTTTTGACAGTTTGATTTGAAATTTGTGCATATTTGCTTTTTGTTCATGAAACTTATGTAGTTTTTAAGCAGCATTGTGATTTGGGTTTGCCTAATTTTGTCAATGTCTGAAATATGTTTTACATATATATATATGTTAAATTATTATGTATTTGGTGCTTTATGCTGGAATGAAAAGCTTTGTTGGAATTGTATATTGCAGATGCATTTTGTTTATTATTTTCT
Organism: Sinotaia quadrata; assembly: GCA_028829895.1. Classification (NCBI taxonomy): domain Eukaryota; kingdom Metazoa; phylum Mollusca; class Gastropoda; order Architaenioglossa; family Viviparidae; genus Sinotaia; species Sinotaia quadrata. The sequence continues at coordinate 137,809,059 of CM054180.1, read as the reverse complement.
TTATGAAATAAAAATAACAGTACAAAAATTGTTAAGAAGGACATGAAGCAATGAATATATTTGTACTTTTGCACTGGTAAATGTTTTAATGTCTTTAAGAACACAAGTTTATTTAATTTTCAAATCAAAATGATATCCTTGTTATACATGTAGCAATTATAACTATTAAATGTTGTGATTTTTCTTGTATATATTAATTTAAGACTATAAACACAAGTTTCATGTTTAGGATTACTTTTTATATTTACGTTGTTTGTACATAAATAAAGCAGGGCATTTATTTTAAGGAATAATGTTTGGTATTTTAAAAAATTATTTTGGTTTATGAAACAACTGTAAATAAACTTTGTTCATATCCATAAACTCTCTTCCAGATGCTTTGTGTGTGTGTGTGTGTGTGTGTGTTAAAATGGGTGATATAAAAATGTGTATGCATTACATTAATTAAATATTTGAATGTTTCTTATGGGAATGCTCTTTTCCTGGGGAAATGTAGATATATCTGTAGACCAGCGATTATCAAGGCTGTGCCTCAGAATTGCACGGCTGTTCCACAATTAAAGAAAAAGTATGTTCATAAAAATGGGTTAGCAATTGTGCGAGTGTGCAGCAAGCTAACAAAGTTTGACAATCACTGCTATAGACAGTGTACTATTATACATGACCTGTCACTGCTATAGAGAGTCTACTATTACATGTGACCTGTCACTGCTATAGACATTCTACTATTATAAGTGACCTGTCACTGCTATAGACAGTCTATTCGGGCCACCATTTAAAAAAAATTATTTGAAGATATTGATATCAGCAGAAACTAGAAGAAAAACTTTTTTAATCATGCAAGTTGTAAAATTAATGAACACTTAGTCACTGGCCAGGAGAAGACGCGCCCCCTCTGGTCCCCATTTTGAGAAAAGAGTGAACAATGGGTTGTAGTCTTAAACTAATTGTCCTTAAACCACACTATGAAACGCCAACGAACAAATGTTTGAAAAAGATTCTCATTGGAAATGAACAACTCTGCAACAGTCAACTTAAACAGTGATTGGAATGATTTATTGCAGTGTGGAATTGATAACTAATTTGATTTTGATTGTATTTGAGACTGAGAAATGTTGCAAATGACTATTTCAATTAAATTATGATTGAACTGTTGTTGAGGTCCTATTAAATATATTGAACAGATTGCAAAGGTGGCGGAGACCTGTTTTAAGCTCTAAATGTACAGAATTGTAAAGATTTCCCATTTTATGTCAATATCTGATCAGTTACAAGGATAATAAATGAATTTTTCTATCACTTGTCAAACCAACAGCTCAACAATAGAAGACCATAGTGTTAAAAATACTAAAATATGTAAATCTTAATGAACAGAAAAAACCTGTTTGGTTGAGATCAGTAATGTTGGCATGCTCACCAAAGTATTTACGTAAAAAATAGCGTCTTATTATAGCCTGACACAAAACAATGGGAAGGGTTGGAAAAATGTCATGTTTTGACATAGCAAGAAGTGGGATGGGATCAGATACCAAAATGATAACATCAGGGGCTTCTTTTTTTTATGACCACACAAGAAACATATTTATGTTTCGTTACATTTTTTCCCCCCTTGCCCACCCCATAACATAAGCATTACGATTAGTGAAATATAAATTTATATGAATGTGAAAGTTTTGACCTGATCATACCAGCTACGAAATACTTTGAAAAGCAATAATTCTGCATAAAGTATATAACCTTACCGTTATAAAGAGTGTATGATTAGTGTAATTTCTAACAGGATAATTGTTATAATTTGTAAAAGCTTTTAAAGAAAATTACAAGTGTTATTAATATAATATTTGCACTGGCTTTGTTTTATTTATACTTTGTTAAGAGCGATCTCTACCAAGAATAGACTCAAATTATTTTTATAACGTCGATATTTTAAAATTGAAACGCATCAAATAAGTGCTATTCTACTAAAAAAAAATTAAAAAAAAAATATATTTATGGTCCAGAAAAATGTTCTACATTAAGTGGTGTGTGTTTTTTATTTTTAAAATTAAAAAAAAAAATCAAAATTGTATATTGTGAAAATTTAATGTTATAAAAATGAAAACACCAATTAAATAATGAAAGTGAAACCAAAGATATGTCTGAGAAATTTAAAAATTATCAAAAAGATTGATTTAAAATATTCAGAATTCCAGAAAATATTAGTAATTTAAAATTAAACAAAAAGATTGATTTAAAATTAGTGATTCAGAATTCCAGATAATATTATAATTTAAAATTAAACAATAAGAATGATTTAAATTTTTGGGTTCAGAATTCCAGATATGAATAATTTGATAAATAACGTAAATCGAAACAATAGAAAATAAGTATTTTAATAAAGGAGAATTATTATAAAACAAAATTATTTTTCTTACATTTGAGAGTTATGAAAGAAGTTTTCTTAATAAATGTTAATAGTGAGATTTAAGAGACAAAAATAATTTATATCTTATGACGTAATGTGTTCATACTGTTCACATCAAGAAAAAACAAACTAAAAAGTACAAATAATTTGTTAACGATGAAATCATAGCAAACAAAAATATACAATAGTCTTGGTTTTAATGAGATGAGTGCACCCTCTCTCTCTCCCCCCCCCCCCCCTTTATTATTAAAACGTGTAAATTTTGTAGTTGGGAACCTTTAAAGTCTACACCAAGGCAAAATACAACGCCCTTCGAACATCTCGCTACACGAATGCAAATCATAATATACGGTGATTCCAGAATAGTAAAAACAGCATAGACTCACTTCAAATACAAATACAAAAAAAAAAAAAAAAGTGATTTCCAGGTGCTTCAGTAATGTTTCCTTTTTGATTCCTGAAAACTACTCGTCAATAGTAGTATTAATACAATTTCTGCTTATTAACCGCGATGGAGTGGGGGTGACCGTCGACCCGCACACGTTGAAACAATGAATTCATATACACACGAACTGGGAAGATTGAGAAATGTTTTAAAGTACAAGGAAAGAAATGTACCTATACATTTCGTGGTGGGAGTGGAATATACTCACCTTAAAATAACTTCTTGTATGAACAAAGTACAAGGAAAGAAATGTACCTATACATTTCGTGGTGGGAGTGGAATATACTCACCTTAAAATAACTTCTTGTATGAACAAAGTACAAGGAAAGAAATGTACCTATACATTTCGTGGTGGGAGTGGAATATACTCACCTTAAAATAACTTCTTGTATGAACAAAGTACAAGGGAAGAAATGTACCTATACATTTCGTGGTGGGAGTGGAATATACTCACCTTAAAATAACTTCTTGTATGAACAAAGTACAAGGAAAGAAATGTACCTATACATTTCGTGGTGGGAGTGGAATATACTCACCTTAAAATAACTTCTTGTATGAACAAAGCAAAGTGACGAGGCGAGCCCGAGAAACGTTTATAAATGTTTTCCCATGCAAAGATCATTTGGCATTTAACAGGTTAAAGACTACACCTTGCTTTGTTTATAAATGTTTTCCCATGCAAAGATCATTTGGCATTTAACAGGTTAAAGACTACACCTTGCTTTGTTTATAAATGTTTTCCCATGCAAAGATCATTTGGCATTTAACAGGTTAAAGACTACACCTTGCTTTCTTTAGAAATGTTTTCCCATGCAAAGATCATTTGGCATTTAACAGATTAAAGACTACACCTTGCTTTCTTTAGAAATGTTTTCCCATGCAAAGATCATTTGACATTTAACAGGTTAAAGACTTTACTTTCGATCCAAGAGTCGTCAGTCCATGCTTCGTTCGTCTCTATATTTGGTGAGTACCAATAAAAGTATTCCTTCTGTTTCCACCTTGAAGAGGTGAGTGGGGGCAGTTTAGTCATCACTCAAGTCTCAGAGGTTTACCGGATTTAAATCAATCTTGTGCATCAGCCTCGCTAGTCTAATGGAGAGAAACATTAAATCAGACTGCTTCCATCAAAAAATAGATAAACTGTCTGATCATTTTTTTTATACCATAAATGAAAGAGCATACAGATCAACTGTCATAATATTGCTTATTAAAAAGGGGAGGGTTAAACCAACTTTTACAAATGTTCCCAGCAATAATGAATTACTTAACATTAAGAGACACGCAAATTTCGAATTTAACTGTATATGATGAAAATAATACATAAATTATATTTAAAATTAATACTCTGTAAAACAACTTTGCCATACAATCTTAATCTTGTAGAATACAGTATATTGTTGCCAACGCCTCACAAATTGGTTATCAAAGATGAAAATGGTGAAAAAGCATTCATTGTAAAGGAAATGTTTACACAGTTCAAAGTTGTCAACGCCTCACGAATTGGTTATGAAAGATGAAATTGTCCTAGTACAGGGATCGACTGTATGGTACGAACATCGCCTTCAGTAGAGAACGTCCACGTCATAATTGTGTATAGAAAATTCTGATCTCTCTCAGTATGCACTCGCACATATCAGACTTACATTGTTATATGATTACATTTTTTTCTTAACTCAAATAGTCTAAAGGCAGAAATTCTTCAGCACATTCATTTGACAAAATTGCATATATACCTGTGATTTTTTTTACATGCCGGGAGATAAACTGTAAAAGAATCAATCTTTCAGTTTTATCATTGACATACTTTTGTTTTGACTTGTACTGCAAGAATTCTTTTAGTGACTACTGGTCATAAATTAATTTCCAAAGATATTCAAACTTAAATTAAATTTCTTCTAAATTAAAGTTTACTGTTTTTAATGTTATTGGTCAAATGGATCCTCTAATAGTCTAACCTAGAGTCACGTGATTATAGCCTTCATGTCATCCAAGATTTACACTTTTACAGTAACTCATTGTTCACAGTATGGTCAAAAGGAGGTAACTCTTACTTGAAAGTTCCAATAAGTGTGCGCCCTGCATTATTTCCCCTTATTTAATCAGCTGTTTCTTTCGTTCACATATGGTGGCAACTGTATTAGACAATGTTAAAGTTATAAAGAAATTGTTCCTGAATGGATTTTTCTTATTTTGATAAGGAATTTGTGGTGCAGAGTATTTTTAAATTTCCCACAAATAAATATAAATATTAATACAAAATAATGAAGAAAGATTGAAAAATACTCGTACTTTAACTGATACGCATACCCTTGGTATACATATCTAGCCAATATGTCAGCGGAAAGCTCTCATCAGGGGAAACAAATTGGGCAGTTATAACGGCGTCTGGTGCAGTCATTTTGTAACATAACCAGCAAGAGTGACCACACCCTTTCTTTGGTCTCTCGAAGAATAACTTCTCTACTTGTCATACCCATTCTATAAATCACCTGGAAAAGTATATATACATCGATTTTCTGTATGAAACAGAAGTAATATATACATCGATTTTCTGTATGAAACGGAAGTAATATATACATCGATTTTCTGTATGAAACGGAAGTAATATGGGTTCCATCACACTTTGGCATAACAGGCAATGAAGTTCGTTGAAGTGCCTCGAATTCTCTATTATGTAACTGTCCACTATTTGTGTGTTAGTGTTCGGGTTAGAGTGTTTAATCTGTGCTGTCCGTAAGTACATTATTAGTAGTAGACGCTACATGCTTAGGGACTAAGTCATTAACCGTAGAAACTTCGAAGTAAAGAGTTTGCTAATACTTACTTCATGGAACTACGTCATTAGCCGTAAAAACTTGGAAGTAAAGAGTTTGCTAATACTTACTTCATGGAACTACGTCATTAGCCGTAAAAACTTGGAAGTAAAGAGTTTTCTAATACTTGCCTCATGGAACTACGTCATTAGCCGTAAAAACTTGGAAGTAAAGAGTTTTCTAATACTTGCCTTTGGAACTACGTCATTAGCCGTAAAAACTTGGAAGTAAAGAGTTTTCTAATACTTGCCTCTGGAACTACGTCATTAGCCGTAAAAACTTGGAAGTAAAGAGTTTTCTAATACTTGCCTCTGGAACTACGTCATTAGCCGTAAAAACTTGGAAGTAAAGAGTTTTCTAATACTTGCCTCATGGAGGAATAATTCGTCGTGATGATAGATATTTCCATTAGAAGTGTCTACGTCGAAACTGAACTCTAAATCAAAAGTGAAAAAGAAATGGTTCATTAAAAACCAAAAGCAGCATGTGTAAATCAAAATAAAATAAAAAGAACACCGTTTGCTAAACACAAATCGCTAATCAAGTGACACGGAAATACACAGCTAATCCTAAACCTAATCCTGATCCTAATCCTAAACCTAATCCTGATTATACACTTTTGTCCTGTACGCATGGAAAGTAACATCTCCAATGGGACAGACGCCCGTATTATAAAAACGCAGTTGAAACTAAAAAAATCGAGAACACGCGCGAATGAAATGAAGAGCTGTTTCTAGATTGTTATTTCTTTTAGAAATGAATTCTTCTCCCCAGGTGTGGAGTAGGCCGTTGCTGAAAGTACTGCAATACCAAGCCAACCCGTGACGAAGGTGAAGCAAGACACACCCCCCACCCCCGATCTTCGCCTAGTATAAAAATTAGTTCTATATCGAAGCCCACACTCCCACCCCAATCTGGGAAGGGGGGAGGGGAGTATCAGATATTACACTGATAAGAACAGATATAATAGAGGGATAACAACAAACGGGCACATTTATCATACGTGAACGTGACTTACACACTTCATTAAACTTCCTATTAATTATTCATTTTCACTAAATAAGACATTTTGTTTGTGGCGCCTAAATGCCGCACCAGATCTGACCACTGGTTCCCTGCCTAAGAGCCAGTGCCTCGTAATAAGATCAGAACCCGGAATGCCCGGGGTAAAACTGACAGTCAGCTTATGTAATACATTCTTTATTATTATTATCAGTCACAAAATCACATTTCCCTACAGATTATACATTTTCTGATAAAATTCCGAATCGAACCGAAATATAACACGTGACGATCGATAACAACAAATAATTTATTTATTATTTATTTATAATATATATATTAATTTTCAATTAGATTTTCAAGAAGTTTGTTTTAGAAAAGTATTTTGTGCTTAGATTTGTCTATACTGTATTTGTTATTGCGTATCCATGTGCATGTTTTTAATTTAAAAAAAACAAACTAGTGGGTAGTCGGGCGTGGCTTGCCAACAGTCTTGCTGTGACTAGTGATGTAAGGTACGCTAATTTTCTTTTTTTTTTTTTTTTTATCAAAGTACGCTTTCTTTCTGCACATCCCTATTGCATAGCGGTCTTCTGACATTGATATTGAATCTCTCTGCTTGCGTGAGGTGACGTATTGCATAGCGGTCTTCTGACATTGACATTGAATCTCTCTGCTTGCTTGAGGTGACGTATTGCATAGCGGTCTTCTGACATTGATACTAAAATCGAATCTCTCTGCTTGCTTGAGGTGACGTATTGGATAGCGGTCTTCTGACATTGATACTGACATCGAATCTCTCTGCTTGCTTGAGGTGACGTATTGCATAGCGGTCTTCTGACATTGACATTGACATCGAATCTCTCTGCTTGCTTGAGGTGACGTATTGCATAGCGGTCTTCTGACATTGACACTGACATCGAATCTCTCTGCTTGCTTGAGGTGACGTATTGGATAGCGGTCTTCTGACATTGACACTGACATCGAATCTCTCTGCTTGCTTGAGGTGACATATTGCATAGCGGTCTTCTGACATTGATACTAAAATCGAATCTCTCTGCTTGCTTGAGGTGACGTATTGGATAGCGTTATTCTGACATTAACTGACATCGGATCTCTCTGCTTGCTTGAGGTGACGTATTGGATAGCATTATTCTGACATTAACTGACATCGGATCTCTCTGCTTGCTTGAGGTGACGTATGCAAGGAACGCACTGCATTTAACTCCTTTCCCCATTTCGTTGTTACATTTTAAATTACAAAAATAAAACAATTTAAAAGGCGTGATGTTTCTAAAATACAGTGTGTATATTACTGGGACCATACCGTGTACTAATTTTAAACTGATGGGTCTAATAGGATCAGTGAATGTACGTTAAAAGCTTGCGCGAGCTTTGTCTGAAGGACTAATGCTGACTCGTAGTGATTTAGGCTTCGAAGTTAGAATTTCAACAAAGTCTTTCACATTTAAGTTTATGGGTGAACTGAAAAGTCTGGTTTACGTTTCCTAAATTTGACAACAGTGGTCAACACAGTTGGGTAGTGAGTTTGAAATGTATAGGCTGTGAGTTTGAAATGTATAGGCTGTGAGTTTCAAATGTGTAGTCTGTGAGTTTGAAATGTGTAGTCTGTGAGTTTGAAATATGTAGTCTGTGAGTTTGAAATGTGTAGTCTGTGAGTTTGAAATATGTAGTCTGTGAGTTTGAAATGTGTAGTCTGTGAGTTTGAAATGTGTAGTCTGTGAGTTTGAAATATGTAGTCTGTGAGTTTGAAGTGTGTAGTCTGTGAGTTTGAAATGTGTAGTCTGTGAGTTTGAAATATGTAGTCTGTGAGTTTGAAATATGTAGGCTGTGAGTTTGAAATGTGTAGTCTGTGAGTTTGAAATGTGTAGTCTGTGAGTTTGAAATGTGTAGTCTGTGAGTTTGAAATGTGTAGTCTGTGAGTTTGAAATGTGTAGACTTTGAGCTTAGCTAATGATAGACCCAGCCACAGGAGACCGAAAGTCACCTAGTGCAGAGCCTGATTAAGATGAAATAACCTTTTACAACTTGAGTTAGACACAAACTTTCTAGTTTTGTTCCGATATCCACAAGACCCACGTCCCCTTAGTGCGGTAAAGCATGCATAGCCCTAAGTTTAACTGATTCATTTTAACTTGACCACATTAAGTGAAACATTTCTTTTTCTATCGCTTAATGTAATGTTCTGATACAGAATAAATGGTGCTACGTACCATAATTTTGACGTCATCACGCTGTTAGTTATTACGGTTCTACCATACGTTGGGCATGCGAATTATAAAAAAAAAAGAAAAAAAGTCGCAGCGTACGAGTTATTTGTCTAAAAATAGCGCGTCATACGTCACACTTCATCTTCACTGATGTTTCCATATTGGATACTAAAGATTTTGAGTTTTGGGGCCCAACATTATCCTGAAGGTCCTGTCCAAGATCCCCAAACATATGTTTTGCTTGATCTCGATTTCAGTTGCCTCCAGATATTTAACATTGTGTGACATGAGATTATTATGTATTATATAGGTTTGATAAGACAAAGACAAAGACCACACTTTAATGAGTGTTCTTACCTAACAACACACCTACGGCTAACTGATTAAGAATCTCGCCAGTAAATGTATTTGTTGTAGTATACATACTTTAGTAACCAGACAGACAAACACAAAGACAACAAATGATTTGCACAAACAGCCGTGAATGATGGAAAGAAAAATCTTGACTTGAATGGCGACGTTGAAAATTACGTAAAAATCTAATGACGACATTAAATACACGTCTTTAACTCTTTATTTTGTGGAGCGGGGAATTCATAATGTTTTGCGATCCACTCACTGCACAAGTATGTGGAGTGTACATAGGAGTTCGTTTGTGTATCATCACATCTAACCCTTTCATATGGAAGAAATCACGCTGACAACTCTCTTAGGCAGTGGTCTGCAAACTTTTCAGCCCGAGGGTCACATTAACTATCAAAGAGCAGTTCAGGGGCCGACTACACACTCGAGGTCCAAATAAAAAAGAATCAAAACATGGATGTTGTTTTTAATTATTTATTTAATATTATTTTATTCAGTTATTATTTAATAACACATTGATACACTATACATGAATACCTGTATTAGTGGGAATGGTGAAATTGTTTCATAGATGCTAAAATAGCAGACATTTCTGGCTTTAGATTTAATGTCCCTAACATCACGAGTGACCTGAGATTATCATCGGACAAGTTTGTTCTCAAAATGTTCTTCACGTATTTCATTCTTGAAAATGTTTGTTCACACAGGTATGTTGTTCCAAAGACTGAAAGGTATCGATACAAAGGTTTTGACATTAGGAAAGTCTTCCTTGCGCAAAAACTGGTAAAACCCCACCAGTCCTTCTTTGAACTTGTCCCTAAGGAGGTCATTTGCTTGCAACTCAATGGCTTTGTCTAAAAGTCACGGTTGACTGCTCGTATACTATAGACTGGGTGGACTGTATACTAAGAATATGTCCGACGTATGTAACAATCAGTGACCCATATCAATAACGCTCCTTTATTCCGAATCTGAGTCAGAGTTGTTTGTTCCCTTTCAACTCTCATCAATTAGACAGAGAAAAATGTAGCGGCGGCTGATCTTGGCAGGATACACGTAAATTTCCATAATGTTTTCGGTATGCGGCCCACGGGCCGTAGTTTAGAGACCCCTGCTCAAGGTCACCACCAGTTGCTTTCAGGGAAGTGATGAGGCAAAAGAAATATGGTCAGTGACCTTCCGATTTCCAGCAGATAGCCCACCAGTCAAGCGAATCAAATATTGGAATGGGCGGGCAAGTCACACAGGGGACTGAACTTGACATCGGCCTGGCAGGTTTGAGTGTGGTGTGTCCGTCAGTGCATCTTTCTCTCTATCATTCTCTCATTATGTCTGTCTCTCTTTATATGTGTCTCTCTCTCTTTGTCTTATTTCTCCTGCTCTCTCTTTCCCTATGTCTTTTTCCCTTTATCTCTATTTTTTCTCTCTCTATCCTATCTTTATCTCTTTCTCATTCGCTCTTTATCTGTCTCTCTCTCTGTCTCCATTTCTCTTTCTTCCTCGCTTTATTCATTGCGTGCACTATTTAGTTTTTCTCCAGAACGGGCAAATTGATTGCAGGTTGCAGGAGAATATTTTTTTCATGGACATAAATCAGTATTTCTGAGTGATTAGATTTGAAAAACAATTTTGGGAAACAGGTTTATACTTTGTCAAAAGGCAACAGGAAGAAGACTTTACAATGCAATCTGCAGCCTGCATCTAAAATGGGTTTGTATTTAGTCGAGCAAATGTTTTATGCAGAGATAAACATATGGTTTTAATATTTTGTATTATGCCAGCAAATATTTATGGTTGATATAGTTTGTATTATGTCAGCACACGTTTTGTGCAGAGATAGACATATTGTTGATATAGTTTGTATTATGTCAGCACATATTTTGTGCAGAGATAGACATATGTTTGATATAGTTTGCAATGGATGGAGATGAGCATACAGTAGAAATGAGTTTGAATGACATATTGAGCAGTTACGTCTTGTGCAAGTACAACCCAAGTCTTTACTGACATGAAAATCAGAAAATTACATTCATTGGAGTTTAATGTATCATGGCACGAACAAACTAGTGGTGTGTTTGTGTGTTTGTTTGTTTTTGTGTGTGTTTGTGTGTGTGTGTGTGTGTGTGTGTGTGTGTGTGTGTGTGTGTGTGTGTGTGTGTGTGTTCTTCTGCTGAGTTTTGACATCCGTGCGCTGGAACCAATCGAAGAGCAGTAATAAGATTTTCAAGGAACATCTCATAAGTATTTAATTAATTCAGAGTAATTACAAGAAGGAATTCAGGCGTTGCTGTCTATCCTGAAATCTATAGTAGACGTCTTTGAAATACGCTATTGCCAGGGGCGAGGTTTTGGTCACTTCCTTCATAAATAATTATAATCAGCTCATTATCACAATCAGGATACCGTGAAATCTGCATTTATCATCGATAGAGAGGTTGGTTCCTATCTCCATTTCGTCATTATGTAGGACTCGACGAAGTGTTGAGTTCTTAAACTAACTCTTTCCTGAGGAGAGTGGATCTATTGTCGAACCGTCTGCATGCAAAAGTAATCTTTCTTGTAAGCAGAGTTATCTTTCTTGGTTCAAAGCCAAAAGTGTAGCGTAGTATAGAGGAAAGAAACACTATTTTAACTTAATAATTACATAAATCTGCATTTATCTGTCTCTGCCTGTCCTTAATTCTCGCTCTTCATCTCTGTCTCACTTTCTCGCTCTTCATCTCTGTCTCTCTTTCTCGCTCTTCATCTCTGTCTCACTTTCTCGCTCTTCATCTCTGTCTCTCTTTCTCGCGCTTCATCTCTGTCTCTCTTTCTCGCGCTTCATCTCTGTCTCACTTTCTCGCGCTTCATCTCTGTCTCTGACTTTTTCTCTCTACTTGTCAGTGTCTCTTTTCCTCCCTCTTTCTCTCCCTTTGTCTCTTAGTCTACCCCATCCATGCATCCATGCATCCATGCATCCATCCATCTATCTATCTATCTATCTATCTATCTATCTATCTATCTATCTATCTATCTATCTATCTATCTATCTATCTATCTATCTATCTATCTATCTATCTATCTATCTATCTATCTATCTATCTATCTATCTATCTATCTATCTATCTATCTATCTATCTATCTATCTATCTATCTATCTATCTACGTTTTTATCTGCCTATCGATTTGTCACTCTCTCGTGAATTATTGTTTCTTGAAGTGAGTTTTGTAATGCACAACATTATTAGTGTAATGATTAAAACCCTTGGTATCAACCTTGTTAAGCTACAATAATATTTACAACGATATATCTTCATTCCAAATACACAAACGTGTGTGTGTCGTACGTGTGTATGTGGTTTAAAAGGTACATTGCCAAACGTACTGGGTGGCATATGAATGTGATTGTGAAATTGTGCACTCGATCACTTATCACTCAGGAGAGGCATAATGCAAAAGACTGACAAAATTAGATTCAGCAAGCTGAAAACCCATCCTACCCCTTTTGTCACTATTGAAGAAGGAAGTTTAAACACAGTTGCTGATCAGAAAGCAAGATGGAATCAGGAACTTGTAAGAGGTTCATTCCTACTTCTTTTGCTGATCAGAAAGCAAGATGGAATCAGGAACTTGTAAGAGGTTCATTCCTACTTCTTTTGCTGATCAGAAAGCAAGATGGAATCATGAACTTGTAAGAGGTTCATTCCTACTTCTTTTGCTGATCAGAAAGCAAGATGGAATCATGAACTTGTAAGAGGTTCATTCCTACTTCTTTTGCTGAGTGCTGAGACCGTTGAATTCCCCCAAGTGAATGTTCTTTAAAACTAGAAGTACAGAGTTCACTAGAAGTGTTCACGAACAATGGAATTCATTCTTCTTTGAGTATTTCTGGGGAAACTGTCTCCATGGCGACGTGCTGTAAGAACTGGCCCGAGGATTCGAAATCAATCAGGCATATCGGCAGTGATGATACTGCATCGTGAAATCATCGAGAAGTAAACCGTCTTCAACAGACTGGAACAACCATAGGAACTGTTCAATGGAATTGCTTGTTGGGGGTAATTACTGACAGACCTTTATTCCTGTGTCATGGCTGCAGAAATGGAAGGCTTCATCAGGCGTCTTATTTCTTTTGGATTAAATGGTTACTCCTTCACGAACCTTATTCGAACTATTGGAAGAGCGAACTAGCGAAGTAGAGTAGTGTTGCTTTCTGTTTTACGGTGTGTGTTTATCCATTAACATTATGCTGTATGTGTTTATCCATTATCATTGTGCTGTGAGTGTTTATCCGTAATCATTGTGCTGTGTTTATCCATTATCGTGATGTGAGTGTTTATCCGTAATCATTGTGCTGTAAGTGTTTATCCATTATCAATGTGCTGTGAGTGTTTATACATTATCATTGTGCTGTGAGTGTTTATACATTATCATTGTGCTGTGAGTGTTTATACATTATCAATGTGCTGTATGTCTGGGTAAATGTAACTATAGGTGTTAGAGCTTTGTGCCACACTCGCTGCATTGACCCCTGAAAATTAGTACATGTGCATCACCAATTAATGTGAACGGTCGTACACCAGACAACGATAGGCGTGTCCTTTGAACCAGTCACGCTCAGTCACGCTCAGTCACGCCAGACAGGCATAGACAGACAGTTGATGAAATAAATGTTAGATCTAATGACCGAACTGAGTGGCATTTATTACGTAACAAACTGGTGGACTGAATGCACGGGCTGCTTGAAGATGTAAGACAGTGTTCACTGGTCCAGTCACCACAAGTCTGTTTACGTGGTGGTATAAATAAATAAATAGTTTATTAGCTTACGTAGTAAGTCTGTATAAGTGGTGGTATAAATAAATAAATAGTGTATTACTTACGTAGTACGACTGCACTCTCCAGCTATATTTTTCAGAATATTATTTCCATTGGGGAGGAATTTTCTAGAATAACTATAGTCTGACAATTAATATCATTCCTAATATGGTCACTGACTGAGAGTTGACATCTTTGTTTTGAATGGCAGCCAGTAATAATTCTTAGCGTATATGCACGCTTTAACAGAACATATTTAATAATGAAATAATAAACGTGGGTCATATATATAATAATGAAATAATAAACGTGGGTCATATATATAATAATGAAATAATAAACGTGGGTTATATATATAATAATGAAATAATAAACGTGGGTTATATATATAATAATGAAATAATAAACGTGGGTCATATATATAATAATGAAATAATAAACGTTGGTTATATATATAATAATGAAATAATAAACGTGGGTCATATATATAATAATGAAATAATAAACGTTGGTTATATATATAATAATGAAATAATAAACGTGGGTCATATATATAATAATGAAATAATAAACGTGGGTCATATATATAATAATGAAATAATAAACGTGGGTCATATATATAATAATGAAATAATAAACGTGGGTTATATATATAATAATGAAATAATAAACGTGGGTTTTATATATGTTAATTTAAAAGCTGATGTCCATGCTAGGATAAATTGAATATGTATCGAACGTTTAATCAAACACTGTTGTGAAGTGATGTAAATGTCAATATGTATCGAACGTTTAATCAAACACTGTTGTGAAGTGATGTAAATGTCAATATGTATCGAACGTTTAATCAAACACTGTTGTGAAGTGATGTAAATGTCAATATGTATTGAACGTTTAATCAAACACTGTTGTGAAGTGATGTAAATGTCAATACACTTTTATTATATTCGTATGTTGCATATTTGATTGTTGATATTTATTGTTAAATTTATTAACCTTCTTGCTCATATATTAAAACTTCATATTGAAATAATAGCAGATGGCTTGGGGCTTATGGACTAGAAATAAAAGGGATTTTTATTACTCTTTTAGCACGAAGTTTCCACCTGCAGAACAGTATGCGACAGTCAAACGTGTATCTTGTTATTGTGTAAAGAGTAGAGTTTTACGACACCCTTGTAATCCGCCAAGGAGAGACATGTTGGACTTGTGGGATAATTATTACTAGCTGTAAATTAAGTTTCTCGATCACTTGCAATTAGTTTTGTGTTATTAACTAATAAATAAAATCATAACGAGTGAAGGGTGCACAGAAGTGTCACAATATGCAAAATGTCAGAAGTAACTCAGTAGTATAAGCAACAGGAAAACGCAGCAAAAATTATACTTCTACCTTTAGCACTACTCTCAACAACAGTCTGTGATGCGATTTTTGCGATGATAGCAGCTTCTGGCTTTCAGCCGATTTCGCTGCTTGGCATAGGTGTGTCACTATTGAGATAATTGAAGATAATGAAAGACAAACTGGAGTTTTTTTGAAAGGAAAGTTGTAGAGTGGTGAGAATAAATGGTGGATGTTATGTCCGTGGCGCCCATGTTTAGCCGGTAGAGGAAAGCATTAGCCTAGTAGTCCGTAGGGTAATTTCCTGGTAGTTGGTGTTGTAACTATCCACGATGTTGGAAGGGAGAGGATGGTTGGGGGTGTCTTTCAGATACCAGGCTAGTAGCACACCACATCTGTACATACGCCCGGGATGTTCAGCTCCCTTTCCTCCTTAATGATTTTGTCATCATTTTTCTTGGCATCGTTGTCACCGGTGTCCATTAGGATAGGCGTAGACGGATGCTGGTGGCCAGCATAGATGATCGAGCAATAGATGGATCATGTCTGCAAAGGGATGGTTAAGAAAAGCAACTGCGGACACTTTTGCTGTTCTTGTCGTTGGTGGTGGTGGTAGGTGTTGTTCTATAGGGTGACACAAAAAACGGTCATCACCAAAAAACGAATAACTTCCAAAATTTTATTTAGATCGACACAAAACTTTAGCTACATTAGGTCACGCCTGTGTAGCAGACATCTCCAAAGTTTCAAGTCTGTACAACAAAAACTCTTTGTTTCACTGGCGCTCCAAAATGTGCTCCAAATGAGCTCCCTGGCGCTGCAGGCACATTTGGATCCGGCGGGCAAAGTTCTCGATGACCCTCCCGCATTCCTTCCTTGGGATCACTCTTATTGCTGCTGTGATTGCTGCCTTCAGGTCAGGGATAGTCTGGGGATTGTTGCCATATATCCTGTCCTTAAGGTATCCCCAGAGATAAAAATCTGGGGGGTTCAAGTCCGGTGAATGCGGTGACCACTCCGGGTCACTCCTGCGGCTGATCAGTCGGTCAAGGAAACGCTGCTGTAGCCATGCCAATGATTTATTTGAGGTGTGTGTGTGTGGAGGGGGGGTTGGCACCATCCTGATGGAACCACTAGAGGACCCTGACGACTCAAAAGTTATTCAAGTTTAGGCACCCTCAAATGAATCATTGGCATGGCTACAGAACACACATTTTACAAGTATGTATTAAATATATGCTCTAGTAGTTGTAACAGACACTTGTCGCCTAACTTTGAGACTGACTTCCAGTTGTTTTCCTTTTTTATTTAGTGTCTAATATTTTTCAGTCAGAGAAAATTCAATTAGCAGATAAAGCTTTGCTCTGTTTGCACGAAAGAAATACGCAAAAATTAATTTAGCAATTGTCACCGGAATCTAATCATTAATTTGCAGTGTTTTGACTTTCAGGGACCTTCATTCGCTCAGACGATCAGGATGGGGGTTTACGATAAGAGTATTGATATGTGCGGAAAGTGTCGATATCGTGTTTCGTTTTTCTCTTTGTTTCTCAAACAGGTAAGTGTTTCAAATATTTAATGTATACAGTAATTTTCTTTGATTATCAAACAGGTAAGTGTTTCAAATGTTTAATGTATACAGTGTTTTTCTTTGTTTCTCAAACAGGTAAGTGTTTCAAATGTTTAATGTATACAGTGTTTTTCTTTGTTTCTCAAACAGGTAAGTGTTTCAGATGTTTAATGTATACAGCGTTTTTCTTTGTTTCTCAAACAGGTAAGTGTTTCAAATGTTTAATATAAACAGTGTTTTTCTTTGTTTCTCAAACAGGTAAGTGTTTCAGATGTTTAATGTATACAGTGTTTTTCTTTGTTTCTCAAACATGTGTTTCAAATGTTTAATGTATACAGTGTTTTTCTTTGTTTCTCAAACATGTGTTTCAAATGTTTAATGTATACAGTGTTTTTCTTTGTTTCTCAAACAGGCAAGTCTTTCAAATATTTATTGTAATCAGTGTTTTGTTCACTGACATCTCTACTTTGGAGTATTTGTTCAAAGATAATTCTAATTTATACAGTACTTTTCCCTTACACTTCTCAACAAAAGTAAAGCATGTCCCAATAGGCCTCATTCGATGGCAGTTGTTGTTGATTGGTCAGTTTAACGAGGCACTGCCCACAAAAAATAGATTGGGTCAAGAGTTGATAAGAACACATTTAAAATTTGTAATTATTAAACTTTATTCCAGGGCGTGAATACTGTCTTCAGGAAATCCAGGTAGCCCCGCCCACTTTCAGACTGCGTCACTCATATTCGTGGAAAACGTTTTCTATAAATAGCTCGAATGTCGAAGTAGCACACTGACGGGTTGTCATACTGCAAAAAGTGTGACCTATTGGCACAGCTATCGTCTGCACCCCGAGTGAGGTACTTAGATATTAGTTAATTGTGGCTCGCAACATTTACTTTAACCTACTTCCAGTGATATCTCAAGAATTCATAAACATTTCATTAAGCTTTGCTTCTTATAATTGTATTTTTTAAATATTAATTATGTTGTTTATTAATATGATCCATGTTTTGACATTCGTTGTTCTAGCGTCCTGGAGTTTTGGTAGTTATTTGTTTAATACAGCGTATAATGAACAAAGGGCTTAGCATACAAAGGAAGAATGAAAGTTACGTTATTTAATTGAAAACTGTATCAAATCTTGAAAAGACAGGCGAGCTAGACTAACTTTGCGTCTTGTTGATCGTTGTTGTTTTAAAATTAGCAGGCTGTCATATTTTTAATAGTGATTTTGTTATAGAGTCTAGGGCTAACGTTTTTCTATTAATAGTAGTGATTTTGTCATAGAATCTAATTTGTTTAATAATGTGTGTTTTGTCAGAATCGTGCTAACATTTTTGTTAATAAGTATGTGATATTGTCATAGAATCTATTTTTAAAATAGTGTGATTTTGTCATAGAATGTAGCAGGCGATAATGTTTTTTAACATTGAGTTGTTTTGTTATAGAATATAGGACTCTTAGTTTTGAAAACTGTGTGATTTTGTCATAGAATACAAGGCTATAATTTTTGGTCATATAATAGTTTGTCATGACTATGATTTTGAGCCAAGAAATCGTTTGTTATTTTATCGTAGAATCTAGGGATATAAATTATTTTGTTTATATAAAGGTGTTAGGACTATCATTTTAGGTCATGTAATAATGTGTGATTTTATCATAGAATCTAAGGCTATAATCTTTTGGTCATATAATAGTTTGTGATTTTATCATAGAATCTAAGGCTATAACCTTTTGGTCATATAATAGTTTGTGATTTTATCATGAAATCTAGGGCTATAACCTTTTGGTCATATAATAGATTGTGATTTTATCATGAAATCTAAGGCTATAACCTTTTGGTCATATAATAGATTGTGATTTTATCATGAAATCTAGGGCTATAACCTTTTGGTCATATAATAGATTGTGATTTTATCATGAAATCTAGGGTTGTAACCTTTTGGTCATATCATAGTTTGTGATTTTATCAAGAAATGTATGGCCATCATTTATTGGTTATAATAGTGTGTGAGGGCTAACATTTTTAGCCAAGTAATAGTTTGTGATTTAAAAAGTTTAGAAACTTTGACTATCATTTTTGGCCAAGCTATAGTGTGGGAATCTTCAACTATAATACATTTGCCAAATAAGATGTGAGTGTATGCTAATGAATTATTGGTTGTAATATTTTTCTGAATAAAAGTGTTTACTGTTGATATAGAATTGTAGATTATAACATCTTTGATAATTAGCAGTGCATTTTGGGATTAATGTTGGTTTTATTTCAGTCTACACGCACATCAACAGCATGGCTAACTACAGAGGAACCGCCTGCCTCCTTCTCATTTGCTTAATTAATGGTAAATATAATTTTAAATAGATGTTGAATTATTCAAAGTATTTAAATAGAATAACGAATGTATTTTGTATTGTCCACAAATATTCTTATATTTTGACTAAAGGGTTAACAATTCTATGCAATAAGACAGTAAGATGCCAAATGCATATTGGAAAGCAAAATTTTATAAGCAATATCGATGTGAATAAATGTCAGAAATGAATGAACATTCCAAATTGTTCAAATATTTAAACTATTGCAGAGGCGATCATGATGTACATTAACTTAAACCCACCTTCTAATGATTTTCTTAAGTTCATATAGGTCAAGATACATTAACATATAATAGTGTTTTAAATTTAATAATAACAATCTAAATACTAATTCTATTTCAAAACTATTACTTTAAATCTAATAATAACAATCTAAATAATAATACTATTTCAAAACTATTACTCTAAATCTAATAATAACAACCTAAATACTAATTCTATTTCAAACCTATTACTTTAAATGTGTAAAAGTAGTGGTTACAACTGGAAGCCTTAAGTCTGACATTTATATTAAATCTAGCTTCCAGCTTCCCAACTCGCCAGTTATGTAAAACCTGGTCGAGCGTGTCACCGATTTGGCCATTGGAAGTATACATAAAGCATCAGTGTCTGTACAAGTGGACCCTGTCCTACCAACAATCGCTTGGGCCAGATACCCCCAAAAATGTCACCCAGAGTAGCCAAAAATCTAGGCAATGGATGCAAGAAATTGTAAATAGTCCAGTTAGAGAAATCCAAAATTAGACTGCCTTTCAAACCCACACTTAACATCTCCTATAGTGTGTTATCTCCTATAGTGTGTTATCTCCTATAGTGAGCTATCTCCTATACTATCTTCCTAGACTGAAATTACGAGTTTGAGGACTTGTGGGAATTCCTGGATTTTATTATTAAGTGTTTATTGCCAGCAAGTCTAATACAGTATTACCAGTATGGTAAACGTGTTTTCAAAATACATATTTCCTTCGTCCATTATTTCACGGTGAATTTGATATAAATGGAGGACCTTTGAATCATAATTCACAGAAATACTTACATAGAGGATTTTGCTTATTAAACATTGCGGTAATGTTACGTCATTAAATTCTCCATGGAGTGTTTGTTGTGTTATTATTTTTTTTTTTGCCGTATCATTCTCTCCACCTCCCTGGTACAACTTTCTGTCTCTGTCTCTGTCTGGCTGTCTCTTTCTCTGTCTCTGTCTGGCTGTCTTCTGTCTCTCCCCGGTTAAGGGACAGAATACATTAAGAGACAGTGTAAAAGAATTATATGCAGTTTTAATTTATAAAATATGAAATTAATGAATGTACAATTCTTACAATACAAAGCAGATAATTAAATAAATATATAATATGCAAAAAATAAGTCTGTGTTGTGGCAGGAATGGTCTAGCCGTT
This sequence comes from Sinotaia quadrata, assembly GCA_028829895.1. Lineage (NCBI taxonomy): Eukaryota > Metazoa > Mollusca > Gastropoda > Architaenioglossa > Viviparidae > Sinotaia > Sinotaia quadrata. The sequence continues at coordinate 137,788,321 of CM054180.1, read as the reverse complement.
TTGTTTTCAATATTCATTAAAAAAAATGATAAGAACACTATGAGGGTCTTAAAATGAAAGTCATTAGTCTCTTACATATATGCAAAAATGTTAAAATTAAAATAAAGTCAAACTTGTAAACAAGAATTTACGCTGGCTTGATGTTGCTGTTTAATTATTAAACACTACTCCCCAGCCGTCTAGATGAAATTATCTGCCCTTCCATACTTGCAGTCATGTGGATGGAATTATTTTCCTATTAATATCTACGGCCTTTTGTCTCGAATAATATGTCCTTCATTGTTACATCCAAACGGATGAAATTACGTCTTTCAGTCTTACTTTTGTCCTCATAAAATAACCCTTCCATTAATTTTTATAGTCAAATTATGGGTCATTTAACATTACATTTAAATGGATGAAATTATCTGCCCTTTAACTACAGCAGTTGTGTAGACGAAATTTATCTTAACCCCTACACACACACACACACACACACACACACACACACACACACACACACACACACACACACACACACACACACACACACACACACACACACACACACACACTCGTTGTTATAGGATAAAATAAAATTAATTATGCACTTTCCATCCTCACCACTCGTTGTTATAGGGAAAATACAAAATTAATTATGTAATTTCCATCCATGACATCGTTTTACTTTGGTCACCATTCCATTTGCTATTTGTTTTCACAAAGCATTTGCTGGTTTACTTCCCTTTGTTTCAGAAAGCGTAGCAGCTAACAGACTGTCCAAAAGAGCTGTGGGAGTCGCAGGAGCAGCAGCAGCAGCAGCAACAGGCGCAGGAATAAAAGCATTAGGAGATACAGTTGGTGAAGCCGGTAAAGCAGCATACCCGTTACTACTTTCAAGTTGCACTATAATTGTTGAAAACAAAAGCAATTATAATCTAATGAATTACAACGGCATAGTCCTTACCGGGAAAATGGAGAACCCTGCAAAGAATATTCAAGCAAAACAAACAGCAACTGTTGTGAGTATAAGTTGAAGGAGCAGAAGCAAAATAATTTAGTGCAACTATAACACCAAAAATCAGACATTACAGTTCTAATTCAGAGTTGAAACAAGTGCCAGTATGTTACTTCTTTGCAACATGCGTTTTTCTCCATATTCTAAAAGTCCGTTAAATCACTTTTTTTGAATTCGATGAAATTCGCTTCCATTTCTACTCTAATTCTTCCCACTTAATACAAAGCTGCTTGTACTGCAATTAACTCAGTTTAACACGAACCGGTTTCCTCTTTATTCACTTCACATAACACGAATTCGTTTTCACCAAAAATTACTCAACGTAATATAAACCACTTTATAATAACTGTCACTCAATGCAATATATGTATTACAAACCGGTTTCTACCACAATTTCAATCCGTACAGTAAAAGGCGATTCTACCACAATTCACTCTATACAGTTTCAAACTTGTTTCTAATGCAAGTTACTCAATACAATATGAAACCTTTCCAAGACAATTAATTCACGGACGACAAGCCTGTTTCTACCACAAGTCACTGCACGTACTCCACGTAACTTCTGCCTCTACATAATACAAACCAGTCACACAACAAATTTCTCCCATTGCAATACAAACTAGTAACTTACATGTTCCTATCTACATAATACAAACCAGTCACACAACAAATTTCTCCCATTGCAATACAAACTAGTAACTTACATGTTCCTATCTACAGAATACAAACCAGACACTTGCATTTTCCTCCCCACGAAATACAAACCAGTCATACCAAATGTTCTTCTATACACAGCACAAACCAGTCACAATGCATGTTCCTACCTACATAATACAAACCAGTTATACCAAATGCTCTTCTATACACAGCACAAACCAGTCACAACGCATGTTCCTACCTACACAATACAAACCAGTCATACCAAATGTTCCTCGTTTACATAATACTGAGAAGAATGACAAGGGAAAACACACACTCCCTTCCACCCACCATACTGTTTACTTCTTGTGAAGGACTTATGTCTCTCTCTGAGTTACATTATTTCTCTCTCTTTTATTCAGCACACAACGGTTTTGGTAAAATTCTGCTGAGTCAGTGTTACCCTCACTCAAATCATGCACCTTTGCAAAATCCATGCACTACTCGCATAGCACAAGAACCTCACTGTTAGACCTTAGGCTAGAGTTACTACCCTTACTACAGCGCACTATCAAGTTTTTCTATAATGTATATTATACTGTTTAGGTTATTCTTATCACCAAAATGTATATACATTAATGAGTACAGCTTTCTAATTAATCATCCTTAAATAAATCTCTCACACTCAATAGTGAATAAACTGCACTCACATAATGCATAAATCAAGTGCATTAACACAATGCATAAATCACAAGGTATGCTTTATAGTTTAATGTCAACATAAATTTTCACTCTTAGCGCTAATGAAAATAGCTAGGTCCGGACGGCCTTGACTGAATGAAATGCAATGAATGAAAAAAAATAGTTGACATAGATTACCTCCTTCTACCATGACAGGTTCTGTTCACTCAAATTCGCGTGAAAGTTTCAATAATGCATGATAATTTGAAATTGAATTCAAAAGACCGCCGTTTTTGTTTGATTAATATCAAGTTGTGACTGATGGTGACATTTCAACGTCATGTAGGGTGTGGGGGGGCCCAGGAAAGGTAATGAATAGTAATTTCTAAAAACAAATGATCGAATAAGAAGCATGGAAAAATTGCATCTTTTATGAGGCAATAGGTTTGTTTACGTGGCATATTAGCAGTTAAAACAATATGCGAACGAACGGTCACTTGGTCATATGTGGCCTAAATTTAAGAGAATCTGACCCTAACTTTGTGACAGATGATGCGTTGGTAGCTATGTGCCTGCTTAGAAAACCAGCTACGTCATTATCTTAATGAACAATGCATTGTACACAGACTCTATAATCACTGCATCATTACTTTGACGAACAGTGCATTGTACACAGACCATTTATCATCACGTCATTGTCTTGACGAACAATGCATTGTACACAGACCATTTATCATCACGTCATTGTCTTGACGAACAATGCATTGTACACAGACCATTTATCATCACGTCATTGTCTTGACGAACAATGCATTGTACAAAAACTATATCACTACGACATTACTTTGACGAACAATTTATTGTACACAGACTGTTTATGACTACTTCATTATCTTGATGAACAATGAATTGTACACAGACTGTATATCACTGAAGATTTTAAAAATACAATGACCATCACGTAGTCCCTTATTTTCAAGACCAGCAAAGATGCCTCATGGTCACCACTGAACAGGAAAGGCCAAATAAATTTATCTTTCAATTTTCAATTTTATTTTTTCTTACTTTTTTTTTGTCGGTGCTGGTCAAACAACAAAACGACTGGAGTGGTAGTGGAAGAGTCGGATTTTCTACATACACACACCTAACATCAACTCTCCTACACCAAAGGAAAATTTAATAATAATTTTTAAAAAATCAACAGAATGAAGGACTAACAACAATAACAGTCTCCGTCCGCCCCACAAAGTAAACAGAGGGGAGCAAAGCCCTGCCTGTGCACCCTAGAGGCGAGAACGTCCAAGGACAAAACCTCAACACATGCATAGTCTGGAGAGAAGTCAACAGAACAATAAACAAGAACAATTAGTAGCCTGGAGAGAATTCGACAAAACATAACAACAGCAACTGGTAGTCTGGAGAGAAGTCAACAAAACATAACAAAAGCAACTGGTAGTCTGGAGAGAAGTCAACAAAACATAACAAAAGCAACTGGTAGTCTGGAGAGAAGTCAACAAAACATAACAAAAGCAACTGGTAGTCTGGAGAGAAGTCAACAAAACATAACAAAAACAACTGGTAGTCTGGAGAGAAGTCAAGAAAACATAACAAAAGCAACTGGTAGTCTGGAGAGAAGTCAAGAAAACATAACAAAAGCAACTGGTAGTCAGGAGCTGGAAGAGTTTCGTACTAGCGAGGAATGTCAGTTGTTGAAGTTCGGTCATACAAATTCTTTTCCACATAGAGACGTTTAAGTTTCTCAACAGCTCCTGAGTGGCCAGATATTACAGTGAAGATGAGTTGTATCGAGTTTCTTTGTCTGTCTCCTTGCAACTGGTTTGCCCAGGGCAGTGGTGATGTCTACTCACAGTGCATCGGTGCGGACAATAGTTGGCAGGGTTGTGTCCGGAAATGTTTAGGATTGGGTGTGATGTGAGTACAGATTTGAGCGTTATAAACTGTTTTAATTAAAACTCTAGGACCAGCATAACATTTGAGGTAAACACCTCCCGGTTGCTCAACGAGCCCCCAGTGAGTATTCCTCACAAAATATTGAACAAAACAGAGACAATACATAGATTACAAGATGGATTTTACATAAAATAAAAATTTTAAGGGGAAAAAATAATAAAGAATTTATAAAAAGTAAATAGAAAGCAGTCAAATCAAACTTTACCTAAGTTATAATTTTAAATTACTAATCTGGCTACCCCAGAGCGATCTAGCCTGCCCTAAGAGTCTATCTTTCTATATACCAGTTTTCTCTTTGTTTCTTGACTCAGCAGTTTCATATAAATGTTTACTACAAATGGAATGCACACTGTGATATTAAAGCTCAGGGGGTGCAACTTATCTTATTACATCACCTGGTGACATTCCTTTCACATACACATGCAGTGGGTGGCTGACGTCATGACACAGATAACTTTCTTATTTTCGAATTATGCAGGTAAGGGACCTCAGTAGGGTTTTAGTCTACTGGTTGAGGGGGGGGGGTGGACAAAGAATTTGGGGAAAATGTCATGCATGTTATACAAATGTCGTTTCTATCATGCATGTGTGTGTTGTGTTTAGACAACAGCTTGATATCCCATGACATTACTATTACACCACTTAAATCTGCTTTATAAGCAAATAATAGCACTATTACACAGTGTGAGAACAAGTAAAAGAGGCCATTGTTCTGATTTATTCTCTGAGCAGAAACCTGATGGAGAGACAAAATATCCATGAAATGATAAATGAATCTTGTGTGCACCTAGATATTTTATCGCACTATTTGGAATGCATTAAGTCCTTAAAAGGAATGAACATATTTACACATACATACATTAAGACTTTAAGTAGAGAACTGATCTTTACTGTTACAGAATGCTCGTTCGGGCAAGGTGAAGTTTCTAATGGGGAGCAGCGGAATTGTGTCTTGGCAAATTGAGGATACAGACACTCGCCTTGTCGTGATGTGGAGGTTGAAGGCAATAAAAAGGAAAGAAAAAGATAAAAACACACTTTGGCTCGCACTGACTCCTTCAGAATCGTTTAACCTCAATGAATGGAAAACATTTGTCGTCAATAACACTGAGGTACCTAATGAACTCAACTGCAAGAAAGGAATATTCTCTCAGAATTTGGAAATGACACCTCTCCAAAGTAAAGCCGACAAATTCACAGCAGAAGGCATATTGGGTACAGGTAAAAATCCCACTCTCTCAGTAACACTGAGTGAAAAGAAACCATGGTACAAAAAATTCCCAGGGTATTGACAACAAAATAGGCACGTGACTTTCGAACGTCATAGACCACATGGCATATCGTCTGCTGTTGTGGTAGGCAAAAGGATATCAAACCACGGTGAAAGCTTTATCATTTCGAATCAGGTCGGCAACAAATTTTAACCACGGTAACAAACTGTTTTGCGCCTAATTGTGCAAACGTTTTAGCAGAAGTTCAAAATTACTAATCTTTTAAGTCCCAAGAGAAAGCAACAGAAGGAAATGGTTATTTGCTTGAAAAACTTGATCAGTTAGCTGACCTACTTATCGAGGGCAGACATGTTCATTTTAAACAGTAAACTCAAAGCAGTCGAATATTTATAATATTCTCAACCAGTCATTAACACCTTGTAATATTTCTTAGTACTAATTATTTCTGTAAATCAATACGTGTAAATGTAAATGTAAAATGGGTAAATAACAAGAAAACAAATAATAAGTTGAAGCAAAAGAAAAAGTTTATTGTTTGTAACGTCATTCCTCCTAGATAGAATTCCACAAGTTAGCATCTTTACACCTCTCATAATTTTTTTGGTTTATATTAGACCAGTTCATTTAAAATATATTTATTCAGTGGATCTAATTATTGGTTTTTTAATACTGTACTATATAGTGATGGAATACTAATTGTATAACAAATAAACAATAGCAACTAATTTATAAAATATTGTATTATTATAATGTAGAAGTTATAATTACTTTTATTTAATACTTATTGTTTATGAGATAATTAAAGCGATGTTAAAATTATTTCCATAAAAACATAGTGCATTGGCTTCTGTTTTTTTTTTAAGAAAGTGAATGCATTATTTTGTTGTGGTAAAAGGTCAATGCATTATTTTGTTATGGTAAAAGGTCAATGCAGTATTTTGTTATGGTAAAAGGTCAGTGCATTATTTTGTTATGGTAAAAGGTCAGTGCATTATTTTGTTATGGTAAAAGGTCAATGCATTATTTTGTTATGGTAAAAGGTCAATGCATTATTTTTGTTATGGTAAAAGGTCAGTGCATTATTTTGTTATGGTAAAAGGTCAGTGCATTATTTTGTTATGGTAATTTAAAGAAATTTCGTCCCATTCTAAAGCCGACATTCCAAAAAGATCAGGTGAGTTATTTTATTAAAATTGAGTTCTACCGCACGTTTCTCGCCATAGCGTAATTTTGATGTGGCGTCAAAACGATCAGTGTAAATTATGTTGGAAGCTACCTAAGATCAACTACACATTCAGATATCACTAAGTGTAAGGTTAGATACATTTTGCCTACCACTCAACTGCGCATGTGCTGAAAGACTCTGATGTTAACAGAAGAAAATTACGTACCTATTATACATGAGAACAATTATTCTCTCTGTTTCCTTTTTAAACACTAATTTAATTTCTGTCATCATTTAATGCACCTCCTCTTTCGACTCTTTAAAGTGTCTACGCAATTACTTAAAAAACAAACAGTCGTATGTGTTTACACTGGCTGAAAAAATATTTTTTAATCCTTAAAACAATCTTGTAATGGGCTGAGTACAACAACAAGCTTGTAATTCGATATAAGCTTGACATTATCTTTTCATTTTTATTTAAAAGGGTTAATTTAAAGTTAAATACTCATATAACTCCCAAACCTTCTTGAGATTGCAATGCTATTGTGCAAGGTCAGCATTTTGCTGACGTTTTTCTTATCAGTCATTACATTTGTGTAAGAAGGTGAGAGTCAAGTTGACAAATCAAAAGCTGGCATTTGATATTGCTGCATTGCATACACAAATCGATGTACTTAATGTGATTCATCACAATTGTTTTAACAGAACAGATTTAGAGAGAGCAAGTTGATTTATATTCACACATAGCGTCCAAACATGACAGACACGACAGTTATTTCCAGAAATGCAATTTCACATGGAATATGGCATGCTTACGGTTAGTGGAAAGAGCACACCCATAAAAACTTTAATGATCGTGGTATTTTTAATAACGACGTCACACTAGAATTAATTTTCAGTTTTCCTCTTTTTCTGAGGTGATTGCATTTACTGCACCCCACGATTGTCTGATCACGTGATCAACTACAACTTTAGCGGACACTAATGTGTAATGTTCCACTTAACATTAAATTATGTTAACAGTTGAGATGCACCTTTAAAATTCCTTTGTTGTAGAAATCCACACAATCTCAGTGGCCTGAAAACCCATCGCTCTTGTTCTTGACAGTTATATAATGCTGCAGTGTGGTAACTATAGTTCTAGTTAGGTGTATAGTGCTGCACATGATGACAATTGTCCCAATACTATATGAACACAAATGACTAAAAAAAAAAGTCACAAAACAACGAAGAATTATAAGCTTTTATTTATTTTAGAGCTACTTGCAATTTTATTTTAATGATGTTAATCTTAGCACACTAACGAGGACACTTTGTAAGGAAGTACATCTGAGGTAATCTTAGTACGCTAAGGGGAACAATATATACAATATACATCTGAGGTAATCTTAGTACGCTAAGGGGAACAATATATGCAATATAAATCTGAGGTAATCTTAGTACGCTAAGGGGAACAATATATACAATATAAATCTGAGGTAATCTTAGTACGCTAAGGGGAACAATATATACAATATAAATCTGAGGTAATCTTAGTACGCTAAGGGGAACAATATATACAATATACATTTGAGGTAACCTTAGAGCGCTAAGGGCGACAATTTAAAGAGAAATTCATCTGAGGTAATCTTAGTACGTTTAACACTGCAATTCCAAATCCGAGTAATCAGGACTTTTTAAAAATAAAATATCCGTGAATGTCAGTGCTAAAAGTTCGTATTCGAATCGCATTAGTAACACACACACACACACACACACACACACACACACACACACACACACACACACACACACACACACACATATATATTTAAATGCCATTGGGCACGCATTGGAAAATCTGTTTCGGGTTGGGTTTTTTGTTTGGTTTCCTTTTGAATAAAAAGGAAACAGTCGTCTTGTCTTTTCTTCTTTTTTTTTTTTACCAATATTTATCTACCATCTGCATTTTCCTTATTATTTTAGATGATCAGACAAAGTAAATACTCCTTTAAGTGAATCGTGCCTGATTAATGACATCCTGGGAAATAGGAGAAGATAAAGTAATAAAGTATAAAAGTTTAAAATTTAAATGCACATTTGAAGTCTTTTGTACTATGTGTATGAAGTGGTACGGGTCTTATCAGCGCCTAATGTTTTGTTTCGTTTAACGAATATTATTTTTGAGAGATATTTTATTATGCTTTGTAACTTGTACTTTTTCTTTATATTCAAGTTATTGCACTCTGCACACTTGTGTTATGTCTATGAAGTAAATTGGTGAGGGACTTGCCAGTTCTCAATGTATGGGTTTGTTTATATCTAATAATACGTTTGACAGATATTTTATTATCCTTTGTAATATTCACTTTTTTCGTCTTAATAAAGTTATTGTACTCTGCACACGTCGTGTTATTTCCAATTTTGAAAGACTGAGTAGGGGTGTGTGTGTGTGTGTGTGTGTGTGTGTGTGTGTGTGTGTGTGTGTGTGTGTGTGTGTGTGTGTGTGTGTGTGTGTGTGTGTGTGTGTGTGTGTAATCTGACTCACTAATTAATTTCTTATAGTTATTTTGCACGGTTTTTAGTAGTTGTTCATATGTTGTGAGTGCTTCTGTTTCTGCTTTCAAACCTGCCTCTTTCTACCAATTGTATGTTGATTGCTTTGTTGATGTTTCTTCAGTTTGTCGCGCATACTGACCATGGAGAAGTTTTTGGCTCCATCTATTTGCTAATGTCTGTTTTGCAGTTTTCTTTCATGTTTCTTTGTTTATTATTGAGGACTGGTATAATCTACTCATCTTTATTGCTTCTATTAAAGATTCGTTTTTAATGGAAGCAATAAAGCCACCAGGCTTATAAGTTCTCATTCAATGAATCTTTGATTGTCTTGAGGCCACTCTCTCCCATTTCGGAGATACATTTAGTCTGTCTATTTCTGCTTTTAGATCTTGGGCTTTATGTATTGTGAGTAGTTTTCTTGTTGTTCTGTCCAGATGTATTCCATTTTTTGTCCAATCCATGAAACCACCATTGTAACTAATTATAGATATTGCGTAATGGCTTGTACTTTGTTAGCCCCATTTAGCGTTGACATTAGGACCTGTCTAACTCGATTTCAAACTCTCTTTCAGCTTTGGACTTTACTTCACTCTGCATACTTTCTTGGTGTTGCAGCATTCCCATGTATTTATATCCTTTTCCCACTGAAACATTTCTGATTTTCCGACGTCGGATTGTAGGCCTCCTGTGGTCTGGATCTTGCCTTGTCGTTAAAGTCCTCGCTACCTATCTTGACAGTATTGATCAGCGATTTGATATTTTACTGTTTTAAAATTAACTATATTTAGATAATTCAAAAAATGTGTAGGTGGGAACATTTTATCTCGAATGCGTGCGTGCGTGTGTGTGTGTGCGTGTTGTGTGTGTCTGTGTGTGTGTATGTGTATATGTATGTATGTGTATATGTCTGGGTACATGTATTTATGCATGCATGTTTATATGTGTATATGTACGTATTTATATATGTGTATATTTATGTATGTAAGTATATATATGGGTAAAATGTACGTGTATATGTGTGTATATGTAAGTATATATATATACATTACTCTTGGGAACACTTAGTTTAATCTGTGGGTAAAATGTACGGTAACACATTTCTGGAAAAGATAGTAAGAATATCTTCTACTTCCTGGTCGAGTTAAATCTAATTAATTAGCATAATTGGGATTATCTAGTCTGAAGGAGATCAGTCATTGTGGTAATTGTTGCGATAATTAAGGATGGATCACAGGAAGTCTGTTCGCAGTAAGATATGGAGCGATACAGTCATCTTTAGTGAACATCTATGTCTGCATCTCATTGACCTTGCTATTAATAGATCTCCTTTTGTTGCATAGCAGCTGTGTCAGGCCATGCCATCAAAAAAAATTAATCAGTTATTCATTGTAACCCATGTATATATGTATGTATGTATGATTTTATAGTTCGTAATAGGCTTAAACTATTTCATTATTCATCAGTTGTTATTACGATAAAAGTATTGTCTTGATGAAGACTAAATACTCTAATGTAAGCGGAGTTTGTATTTTGTGTATATATAATTGTTTGAAATTCTTCTGATTATTTTATTTACAAAAGGTTTAGTAAACAGATGTAAACTGGAGTGTAAATTGCAGAAGATATATTAACATTAATGTCTTGTCAATCTATGCTTAATTATTTAGCTCTCATTCGAGTGTATTATGTAATAGCAAAGTGCAATTCCTGACTGCCTGGCCACATCTATATAATATCAAAGTGCAATTTCTGACTGCCTGGCCACATCTATATAATAGCAAAGTGCAATTCCTGACTGCCTGGCCACATCTATATAATATCAAAGTGCAATTTCTGACTGCCTGGCCACATCTATATAATATCAAAGTGCAATTTCTGACTGCCTGGCCACATCTATATAATAGCAAAGTGCAATTCCTGACTGCCTGGCCACGATTATATAATAGCAAAGTGCAATTCCTGACTGCCTGGCCACTCTATATAATAGCAAAGTGTAAGTAAATTGTGACTGCCTGGCCACGTCTATATAATAACAAAGTGTAAGTAAATTGTGACTGCCTGGCCACGTCTATATAATAGCAAAGTGTAAGTAAATTGTGACTGCCTGGCCACGTCTATATAATAACAAAGTGTAAGTAAATTGTGACTGCCTGGCCACGTCTATATAATAACAAAGTGTAAGTAAATTGTGACTGCCTGGCCACGTCTATATAATAGCAAAGTGTAGGTAAATTGTGACTGCCTATCCACTCTATATAATAGCAAAGTGTAAGTAAATTGTGACTGCCTGGCCACTCTATATAATAGCAAAGTGTAAGTAAATTGTGACTGCCTGGCCACTCTATATAATAGCAAAGTGTAGGTAAATTGTGACTGCCTGGCCACTCTATATAATAGCAAAGTGTAGGTAAATTGTGACTGCCTGGCCACTCTATATAATAGCAAAGTGTAGGTAAATTGTGACTGCCTGGCCACTCTATATAATAGCAAAGTGTAGGTAAATTGTGACTGCCTGGCCACTCTATATAATAGCAAAGTGTCGGTAAATTGTGACTGCCTGGCCACTCTATATAATAGCAAAGTGTAGGTAAATTGTGACTGCCTGGCCACTCTATATAATAGCAAAGTGTAAGTAAATTGTGACAGCCTGGCCACGTCTATATAATAGCAAAGTGTAAGTAAATTGTGACTGCTTGGCCACTCTATATAATAGCAAAGTGTAAGTAAATTGTGACAGCCTGGCCACTCTATATAATAGCAAAGTGTAAGTAAATTGTGACAGCCTGGCCACTCTATATAATAGCAAAGTGTAATTCATTGTGACAGCCTAGCCACGTCTATATAATAGCAAAGTGTGAGTAAATTGTGACAGCCTGGCCACGTCTATATAATAGCAAAGTGTGAGTAAATTGTGACAGCCTGGCCACGTCTATATAATAGCAAAGTGTGAGTAAATTGTGACAGCCTGGCCACTCTATATAATAGCAAAGTGTAAGTAAATTGTGACAGCCTGGCCACTCTATATAATAGCAAAGTGTAAGTAAATTGTGACAGCCTGGCCACTCTAGCAATCACTGGGAACATCTCATAGGATGAATATTGTAACCACCCAACTATTGACCTTGGAATAGTTGTCTATACAAACATGCTGCCTTAAATAGGATAACAGATAAACGTAGACAGAACAAAATAAAAGTCAATCAGATTTAATGATTGCATGCGCTCACTCAGAAAGTACCAGGTTTTACTGGCAGAAACTGAATTGTAAAATTCAGGTTTCCAACCGCATCCACGAATTCTGTACAGTTGTGGCTGTAGCAGATGCTAGAGTGGGTGTCTACGGTAATCTCTCACTATTTAAACACCCTAGCATATGTTGCCCAGATTTCTCCAACCCTGGGTGATGAACTCCATAACCTGCTCTCCTCTATATCTGTGATCTGCTTTTACAGACAGTTACGTAATAGATAGTACAAGTTACACCAGAGATTGTATAACTGAAAAAGTTGGGAAACCCAAAGCTGAATTCATTTAAATAATTAAATGCTAGTTTAAAACCCATATTCTAATAATGATTAAAATAATAAAATTCAAAATATTATTACTGCTGAAGTTATTATCAACGTTTAAAATGTTAGCTTTCATTAATAATTTTAATAGGCAATCCAAGCCTTGTCGTTTTACACAATACAAAAGCACTGTCAAATCACTGTAAATTTACTCAACTTTACATCAAAATTTATCATCGGGAGCTTCACGACCGAAAACGTTTTTTCGGGTACCATGTTTTAAGAATTTCGAAGATCTGCATTGATTTGTAACCTAAATTCTGATTAGTCCATTAAAAGGGAGAGAAAGAACTCTTGACACTCATATTTTCTTTAAATTTTGTTTGTGAAGAATAATGCTGAAAAAATGTAAAGTAAAAAGTTACAGACCACTTTTGTTTATATCAAATATTTATCACAAAATCATTGAAAAAATATAATTTTATTCATCGTTTGAGCACCTTTACAAATATATGACAATGCAGGATTATTAGTCCAGGCAGTTCTTGCTGAATTGCAAATTCCTAGCACCCATTCTGCCGCTTTCATTTCTGAGCCAATAAAATATTGCACTATTGCTAACACCAATTTTTTTCTGCTATGTATTATTAAATGAAACTTCTTAATGGAAAGAGCTATTTGTAGGCATTTACTTATGTTAACTCTCGTTTACAATCCTTTTTAAAAAATATATTTTTGAAGTACTATTATTGAATTTTCTGTGAGTTATCACTTTAGCAGTTTGAATATGGACCAAAAGTTGGGAGTGTGCTATTTCTTCATATAATTAGGTTTGAAGATTGAGATTATATTCATTGTCTTGGATAATAATATATTATGTAGAAAAATACTTCTCAAACATCAATAATTTTTTTTAAAAAGTAAAGTTAAAAGCGATTTTAAAAAATGTCATGTGCTATTTCTTCATATAATTAGGTTTTGTTACATCCCCCCGGTATTTATTTAAAGACCCTGTTTCAGAATTAGAATTTTAGTTAATTATATTCCTTTCCACTTATTCTGACAACAGACCGGTTGCCCAAATTCACCCTTCAGTCTAATTAAATTCCACACTCGTAGTTTAAGCCAATGAATTTAAAGACAGGTAAACTTGTGTAAACAAAGCACGAACTGGGAAACGTTAAACAATTATAACTAATTATGCAATCAATATCTCATTCACGACTCACAGCCCCCACCCAGTTCTATTTGGTCTTTCATGCATGAATTAGTCAACTACTGTAATTGTAAAACAATTAAAAAGATTTAATACAAAATTAACAATAACAATATAATCAGAGATTACGTGATTCGGTCTCTATGCTACTGTTCGATTTGTTGGATTGCTAAAAAGTTCACTTTATAGTTCAGATTATTAGACCCTCTGCACTTAGCTGGTCATCTAATTGCGAAGTAAGGCACATGCTATTTGCCCCAAGAGGTACGCAGTTGGATATACGGGTTTCAGCGGTGACCGTCAGTTATTGATCTTGTGACAAGATCAGCCTCTCGTAGACACAACACGCTCCACGATCCCCAAGTACAATGATACGCCAAGGAAACAACCCAAGGCATAGAAAATCAGGTTCAACATAAACCTGAGTCCCAACGAAGAACGAAAAACCAGGAACAAGAAACCTGCTCTGGAAACATAATAAATTCCAATGAGCGACAGTCCTATAGTCTCGAAATCCTAACACGTGGTGTGACAATAGCATAGCTTATTTCACTGACCAACTCAGTATCTCTACATCAATATTTAAATTTACATAATAAAGATACAAGTCAATTTTGCTCATGAATGTTACAATTAAATACGGCATAAAGCACGCAAAAGACTTAAACATTTCAAAGAAAACATTTGCATTTTACAATGAAAAATTAGATAAGAAAAATCAAAATGCAATTTAAATCACACACATGCATGTTACAATTAGAGCAAAAATTATGCACGCAAAGTGAATTAAAATTGTTACATGAAAAATTTACAATGAACGTGCACAGGCGTTCTGCAGTTACAATTCAGTTAATTTAGTTTAATAAAATTATTGTTTCTCAATTTAACAATCAATTTTATAAATGCAAATATTAGCCACACTGTTCGTCAAGCCACGTGTTTGGAGAAAATGCAATAAACATTTCTCATTTTATTTCAAAATCTCATCAGTTGTGCACAAAGGTAGACCAGTATGAATTTTTTATCACTTGTCAAGTCAAACCAACAGCTCAACAATAGAAGACCGTGGTAATAAAATACTACTGTGAATCCTAATGAGAAGACAAAATACTTGTGTATAAAGTTAATAAATGATAATTGATATTGTTTGGTTAATATTAGTAATGTGAGCATGCTCACCAAACTTCTTAAGTAAAACATACAGCGTCTATTTATACCTTGACACAAACAGTGGGAAGGGATGGAAAATGATAATATTTTGACATAGGATCAGGTACCAAAATGATAAGGCGAGTTAGGTCAATACGCGCTACCAGTTAAATAAAAGTAAACAATAGAATAGATCTAATATCACATTCACATTATATTTTTTACTGCAAACAAACTTTCAGATAGGCCTTTAGAATGGTCCAATATCACATTCACATTATATTTTTTCCTGCAAACAAACTTTCAGATAGGCCATAGAATGGTCCAATATCACATTCACATTATATTTTTTCCTGCAAACAAACTTTCAGATAGGCCATAGAATGGTCCAATATCACATTATATGTCTCTCTCGGTGTGTATTTCATACAATAATTCAGTTGCACGTAGGCAAATAATTACACAGAAACGTTTACTTTTCGTTTTATCAGAAATAATTACACAGAAATGTTTTCTTCTTCTTTCATCAAAAATAATTACAGGCAGCATTACCGATACTACACAGTGATCACAAATTTCTTGGTCCAAGGGAAATAAGCAGTGACCACAAATTTCTTGGCCAAAGGGATATAAACAGTGATAACAAATTTCTTGGCCAAAGGGAAATAAGCAGAGATCACAAATTTCTTGGCCAGACGGAAATAAGCAGTGATAAAAAAAAAAAAATTTCTTGGTCAAAGGGAAATAAGCAGTGATCACAAATTTCTTGGTCAGAGGAAAATAAGCAGAGATCACAAATTTCTTGGTCAAAGGGAAATTAGCAGTGGACAAAAACACAAGTGGGTGAATTGTAACATTAAAAAGTACACGATAAATTAATTGTTGATAAGTTAATCACAATTTTGTAACATACACAAAAAAAAATCCCCACTTGACATCAGCTATAACACCCCCCCCCCCCCAGAATGTAGACATTCTTGCTTGTGCATTTCACGAAGGTGTTTTTAAAAAATCCCATCCCTTCCTGAATGAGATATCCGGGTTATCTGTAGTCTAGGGTTTGATTCCAAGGCAAAATACAACGCAGTTCGACCATCACTCTACACCAAGGCAACACACAACATACGGTGATTCCAAAATAGTAAAATCAGCGTAGACTCACTTCAAATCAAATACACCCCCCCCTCCTGATTTCCAGGTACTTCATTAATGTTCCTTTTAGATTCCTGAAAACAATTTAAAACTACTCGTCAATAGTAGTATTAACACAATTTAAAACTACTCGTCAATAGTAGTATTAACACAATTTAAAACTACTCGTCAATAGTAGTATTAACACAATTTAAAACTACTCGTCAATAGTAGTATTAACACAATTTAAAACTACTCGTCAATAGTAGTATTAACACAATTTAAAACTACTCGTCAATAGTAGTATTAACACAATTTAAAACTACTCGTCAATAGTAGTATTAACACAATTTAAAACTACTCGTCAATAGTAGTATTAACACAATTTAAAACTACTCGTCAATAGTAGTATTAATACAATTTCTTATTAACCGCGATGGGAGTAGGGGTGACAGTCGACCCGCACACGTTGAAACAATGAATTCATGTACATACGAACTGGGAAGATTGAGAAATGTTTTAAAGTACAAGGAAAGAAATGTACCTATACATTTCGTGGTGGGAGTGGAATATACTCGCCTTAAAATAACGTCTTGTATGAACAAAGTACAAGGAAAGAAATGTACCTATACATTTCGTGGTGGGAGTGGAATATACTCGCCTTAAAATAACTTCTTGTATGAACAAAGTACAAGGAAAGAAATGTACCTATACATTTCGTGGTGGGAGTGGAATATACTCGCCTTAAAATAACTTCTTGTATGAACAAAGCAAAGTGACGAGGCGAGCCTGAGAAACGTTTAGAAATGTTTTCCCATGCAAAGATCATTTGGCATTTAACAGGTTAAAGACTACACCTTGCTTTGTTTAGAAATGTTTTCCCATGCAAAGATCATTTGGCATTTAACAGGTTAAAGACTACACCTTGCTTTGTTTAGAAATGTTTTCCCATGCAAAGATCATTTGGCATTTAACAGGTTAAAGACTACACCTTGCTTTGTTTAGAAATGTTTTCCCATGCAAAGATCATTCGGCATTTAACAGGTTAAAGACTACACCTTGCTTTGTTTAGAAATGTTTTCCCATGCAAAGATCATTCGGCATTTAACAGGTTAAAGACTACACCTTGCTTTGTTTAGAAATGTTTTCCCATGCAAAGATCATTTGGCATTTAACAGGTTAAAGACTACACCTTGCTTTGTTTAGAAATGTTTTCCCATGCAAAGATCATTCGGCATTTAACAGGTTAAAGACTACACCTTGCTTTCTTTATAAATGTTTTCCCATGCAAAGATCATTTGGCATTTAACAGGTTAAAGACTACACCTTGCTTTGTTTAGAAATGTTTTCCCATGCAAAGATCATTTGGCATTTAACAGGTTAAAGACTACACCTTGCTTTGTTTATAAATGTTTTCCCAGGCAAAGATCATTCGGCATTTAACAGGTTAAAGACTACACCTTGCTTTGTTTATAAATGTTTTCCCATGCAAAGACATTTGGCATTTAACAGGTTAAAGACTACACCTTGCTTTGTTTAGAAATGTTTTCCCATGCAAAGATCATTTGGCATTTAAAAGGTTAAAGACTACACCTTGCTTTCTTTATAAATGTACTTCCAACTTCTTGAATTCTACTCCCAACTATTTTCATTCTACTTCCATATTCCTCCCTTCTACTCCCAAATTCATTATTCAACTTCCTGCTACTTACATCCTAATCCCAATTTCTTGCATTCATCTCCCAACTTCATCACTGGGGTAAAGGCAGGACTTGAGGTCTTAACCAGACATTTGTTAGGGTCCTTTTCCTACTAGTGTCGACTCATAATACTAACACTAGTGGCCTAATACTGAGAATAAAGGCCTAACCCTAACAGTAGCAGGCTAATTGGGGCCTAACATTCACAATTGGTGCGTAACACTGAGAACAATAATCTAACACAACAGTGGCCAAACACTGACAACACTCGCCTAATACACGATATATATAATAAACTAATCGGGAAATACCGATACTGTAAAAACACTTTCCCGGAGAAATCGCATAGATATTGCGCATGACAGACATAGTTACTGGCGTTTTTCTTGACCTACAAGTTTGTTGATTACTACTTAGTTCTGATAAGTGTTTGGAACATTATGCCGCTATGGTAAAATAGTGAAACAACACACTTAATGACCACAGAGTTAGAGTGAAAGGATATAACAGTCGTATAATTTTGTAAACCCGAGTTTGGCTTGGGTCAGCCAGGAACAAGGCATCATGGCGTTTCAGGACAACATGGCCGTATGGCGAAATTGTATTCGTGTGTGGTACCCTGATTATGAAACTAAGACATATTTCGTCCCGCCAGTGGTCATCACCAGGATACCATTTGACGTGGTCACAGTGGCCGGACAGCCAGTTCTCGTGCCGCAATGCAATTCTGTCCAAGCCAGTGCCGGTCAATCCAGTTCTACACAAGTCAAAGTTCAACGTGTTCAAGAAAGCAATACGCGGGACGATGTGGCATTACAGCGAGTGTTAATCTCTTTGCGAGAACTGGTCAGTGAACAGACTGAACCAATGTTCGTCATTTCACAGTTACAGTTTTCTGATTACCTGGGAGAACCATGTTATGCGGCGGCTGCCAAACATTTTTTACGACCAAGAGATCTTTTTAAATATCATAGAAGAGGTGATTTTGATGTTCTTGTCATCCATCGTCACTATGGAATAATCACCGGAGAGATAAAGTCAGTTCTGTCAAACCAACAACAACTCCAGTTATCACAAGCAGATGTAGACCGACTGGTCACTGAGAGAGTACAAAATGCAATCACACAACTGAATAGATCCGAAGTCGTTCTATGGGAGATTAGCAAAGACCTTGACCCCAACCTTGCCATCCGTAAACTTCTTATTTTGCCTTACGTCACTGCTGACATCCTAACTCGGGTGGTTTCAAGTGATGAACAGTTAAAACAGGTAAGACATTATTTAATAAATATTTAAATGAAATATGACGTCATTGAATAAACTGTTCGATCTCTCTCCACTAATTAATACTATGATCATTTGTACTTCTGCATATCTACATGAAGACCAGTTAGTCTTTAAACGTTTTTAAATTAAGATATAGAAATCTTATGTGATGTGTTCTGGAAATTGGTAAAAAAAACAACAACAAACATACAAACAAAACAAATACAAACGAACAACGGGCCTTTCAAAAGGAGATAAGGTAGCAAGGGTAATTACCCATAAATGGTAAAGTCCTCTCTTGGGGTTTTTGCTGTTTCCCGCTTTAAAATATTTCTCGCCTTCTTTTAATTTGGCTGTTACCCACTGTAAAATATTTCTCGACTTGTTTTTATCTCGCTGTTACCCGCCCTAAAATATTTTTATCTTGTTCTTATTCCTTAGTATGCTTGACATTTTTGACTTTATAAATGTAGGCAGTGTTGTTTTAACGCATAGATAAGCCAAGTATTGCCCGGGGGCCTCACGAGCAGCGGTTTAATTTTATCGACCGTTTACATTTTTATTCTTTTGAGTGGTTGTGCAGGTGGGTGCCCCACTGCTTCACCTACGGACCGACCTATAATGCTGTTCAATGTCCCTGAATGGTGTGTGTGGAGGGGTGTTATTGAATGCTGGAAAAACACACATAAAGGCAGTCAGGTTCACGTGAACACAGTCACTCAACTTTTGGTACACGCGTTCTGACATATTTATGTACCCTCAGACGCACTTTCTCTCAGGCAACATACACACGCACATATAAATCTGTATATATACACACACGCATGCATGCTCACAGTTAAATATACTCACTCTGGCAACATACACACATGTACAGATAAATATATTAACTCTGCAACGCACTTTTGCACACACACATATATAACACACACATACATACTCTCTCTCTCTCTCTCTCTCACACACACACACACACACACACCATTCACGGATGTGATATTATTGTCATTTTATAAAGTCAGGAAATACTTACAATAATTATTTTACAGTATATCATACACTTCACAAAGAATCACACTAGGGTATTACTGCCATGTGTGATGTCTTTATTTACTACAATTACTTAGCATATTAAGTCATATGTAAAGTTTTATTTTTTACGTTTGCTAAAGTTACTTAGCTAATTGCAGTTAGGTGTGAAGACTTTATTTAATACAGTTACTTACTTAGCTTATTACAGTTATTTGTGAATCTTTATTTACTACAGTTACGTAGCTTATTACAGTCATGTGTGAAGCTTTTATTTACACATTTACTTAGCTTATTACAGTTATTTGTGAAATCTTTATTTACTATAGTTACTTAGCTTATTACAGTTAAGTGTGAAGTCTTTATTTACTACAGTTACTTAGCTTATTTCAATTAAGTGTGAAGTCGTTATTAACTACAGTTACATAATTATTATAGTCATGTGTGAAGTCTTTATTAACTACAGTTACATAGCTTATTACAGTCATGTGTGAAGTCTTTATTAACTACAGTTACTTAGCTTATTTCAGTTAAGTGTGAAGTCGTTATTAACTACAGTTACATAATTATTATAGTCATGTGTGAAGTCTTTATTAACTACAGTTACTTAGCTTATTACAGTCAAGTATGAAACTTTATTTCTTAGATTTATTACTGTTAGCTTTATAGAAATATTTATATCACAGTCTTTCGTTAATAGGAATATTTGTAACGGTTAACTTTATATGAATATTGACACCACACTCGTAGTTTATTAGGGATATTTGCATCATTAAGTAATCTTTATATGAACATAAACACCACACTTGTAGTTTATTAGGAATATTTGCATCATTAATTAATCCTTATATGAACATAAACACCACACTCGTAGTTTATTAGGAATATTTGCGTCATTAATTTATCTTTGTAGGAACATAAACACCACACTTGTATTTTAGTAGGAATATTTGCGTCATTAATTTATCTTTATAGGAACATAAACACCACACTTGTATTTTAGTAGGAATATTTGCGTCATTAATTTATCTTTATAGGAACATAAACACCACACTATTCGCTTTATAGGTTTATTTATATTGGTTATTTCACTGCTTACTTAGTGTATCATAGTAGAATAGATGTTTCTGTTAATTAACAAATTTAATATTTAACTACCGAATTGTAATAGACAACACACACATTAACATATTTCCATATGTCAGGCAAGTGTTTCTAGACATGGTGAAGTATGTTGTTATAAAGATCCAAGTTTATTACATTTCTAGAAAAGGTATGACGAAGCAAAGTTGTCTGTCCCTACTTTTTAAATTAATTATTTTATTACTTATTTAATGTCAACGTGACATGACCTTTGGGTACTGTGTGTTTAGTATGTACCAGAGTTAAAATAATAAATCATGAAGAAAATGTGCTAGAACTTCTGTTGTAATATAAACCGGTCTTATGTGTATGAGTAGGTGTTATTATCCAATGGTTAAGATTTACACAGAACAAGACCAGCCGATGGGCTGAGATTAAAGTTTACCTGCGGAAATAATACCATTCTCTAATCACTCTGAATGTGGTGTAGCTTAAATTCAGTCATGAAAGGTGGCCATTAGTTTAATGATGAGTTAAATTAATTATTGATTGAAAGAGAATGACGTAGGAATATGTCGTGCATTTAACTATTGATGTATTATACTTTTATGTAGAGATGTATGTGTAGACTATTATTACTTCTACAATTGTGAATTATGATGCTTGTATATAGTACATTTGACACTTGACATTGTTTCTATTGAACATGTTCATAAAATATTCTGTTTTATTTGTTATGCTGTATGCGTGTATTGGACTAATAAATAATGTTGAAAGAAACTGTAAGTTGAGATTTGAATGTAAAAAAAAAACAACACATCAGCATGTAAGTGTAAGGATACATTGCACTTAAGTATGTCAGCAAGAGTGCTTGTCTACATGAAGCTTCTGGTATAAAGGAGTTACTGGAAATCACTTCATTTTTGAGCTGCTTGAGGGAACTAATATGTGATTTACCACCCAGATTAGTCTCAAGAGACGAGGGGCTTTTGGAACATTCTACAGCATGTTAGAGGAACACGTGAAGAATTGACAATTCTACTGTGAACGATAACCTTATGACATTGTTATAAAATCACGAGGAAGAGTATTGAGGCATTGTCATTGACCAAGGTTATGTACAAACTATAGCTTATCTCTCTATATTTCTGTTCTCTGATAAGAATTATCCTGTGATTTATATTGATACTTATCTGTTGAATTATGTGTTAGGATATAAGAAGGTATAAGCATTGAAATTATTTGACATTCTTTCTTGGAAATATTGATGTCAAATAATCTTTTCTTTGTATTTGCTCTATGTATATTTGATCATTGATTTAATAAATTTATTGACCTTCTTTCACACTGAGGCAGAGAAAATGTGCCTATCCATATTTCTAGAGTCAACAGTTATATAAAGTGTTACATTTTCAAGGTGACCCGAGCTTGTGCACTCCTTCTGATGGTATTTTTTGTATCGGTCAAAATTGGAAGTAAACAACTCAGGAGGAGAATTTGCTAGAAAATGCTGATGCAATCCAAGCCAGTTCCAACTGGATGAGTATTTTTTCTGACTAATAGTTTCACACTTATTCATAACAAATTCATCTAATGGGAATGGACTGTTGTATGATGGGGAATTTTCCCATATATTTTAGATAAATTTTCATTGTTAATAATTAATACGTCATAACTAAGTTAAAGTCTGTATACGTCATGTTACCAATGACGTCTTCCTGTCACCCAGGTCCAACATGTTTGTTTCTCCTAAGATTTATTTTTCCAAGTCACAGATCAATTACTGTAAAAGATTTTATTTATTTCCAAATCACTGATCAATTACAGCAAAGGTCTGAGTGTCACATATACGGGGAAATATTATTATTATTTTTTCTCTTTCTAAGTGTCCTCATACTCTAAACAATTAACGAAACAGCTAAATTAGTTTAAACTAAGAAAGGGGCCAAAATGACCATTTTGTCAACAATGCAAAACTTAAGCTGGAAAATGCTAGCCTTAGGTTGTGCCGGGGAATGGGAAAGGCATAATTAACTTTGGAGGGACGCACTCGTTTACCCGTCTGGTCGGCATCACCAGAGCAATAAATCTGTCAGTGTATGAGAATATGTGGATAGGCCACTGAGACGCTAATTTTGTCTGTGAGAAGACAGGCTCTGAGTTTTGAAATGTAACTTAATTTTAAGAATCACCACTATAAAAGTTTGGTTGTTTACAGTTATTGTTATTGTGAAATTATTTGTTAAAACAGAATTTTAAGTTATTGGAAAGTTAAGATTGATATTATTATAGTTAAATGTGTTGGTTTGTGTGTACAACCTTTTCTACTATCTGTTCAAATTATTCTCTTACACATTTTATTCACTGTCATTGCTAGTAAAACTATTCAGATAAGATTTCTTAATTATCTTACAAATTTCATTGTTTGCTGTCATTGCTAGGAAAACTACTAGATAAGATTTCTTAATTATCTTACACATTTTATTCACTGTCATTGCTAGTAAAACTGTTCAAATAAGACCTAATTATCTTACACATTTTATTCACTGTCATTGCTAGTAAAACTGTTCAAATAAGACATAATTATCTCACACATTTCGTTGTTCGCTCTCAATACTATTAAAACTGTTCAGACAAGATTTTCATAATTGTCTTTCATATTTTCTTGTTTGCTCTCATTAAATTGATGAAGATTTCTTGGCTGAAACGTCGACCATTCTAACTGTTTTTGCTAATGGAAATTGGTACAATTTTTGTTCTGCTTGAGGGAGCTGGTATGGCAATGGGGCACTCAGGTTAGTCTTAAGAGATTAACAGTGAATGAGCGTTCTACAAAGTGAGGAGGGATTCACATGGAATTGACAGTAATACCTGAGCAATAGCTTTGTTGCAAAAATAAGTGAAAGACTATAGATAGAGCCCTTAAATCAGGTTATGTACAAACTATCATTGCTTATCTCTACTAACTCCATTTTTCTCTGACGAGAACAATCCTGTGATTTGTATTAACACTAAATTATTGAATTGTATTTTAGGATATAACACTGTGTTATACAAAAATTATTTAAACTTGGTTTCATGGAAATACTGATGTCAAATAATCATTTTCCTTGTATTTGTTATATCTTACCTTTGATTTAATAAACGTATTGTTAAATTTATTGACCTTTTTATTCATATTAATAACCTTATGCTGGAGAAAAACGTGGATAGACGGGGCTCGCTAAATATAGATTAAAGATGAATTTGTCTTCTCCTTTAGTAAGAAGTTTTCCACCTATGGAAATATTGTTTGATGGTAAATGTTTGTCTTTATTGTTTTGGAAGAGAGGAAACGTTTACAGCACCAAGTGAGAGAGACAAGTGGTGTCTTCAGGAGAAGTATTAATGAAATAAATTAAGATTCTCATCACTTGTAATTAGTTATGGATGATTATTTAATTATAACCATTAACTAAGTGGCACTGGCATCACAGAAAGTGATTTCTTTTCTAACGTAATCTTCTTCCATCAGGACCTGGTCACGTGTCTCCAGGCTGAAGACTTTGAGCAAGCCCTCCAGTACTGCCTGTTAGCTGAAAATATTTCTTCTAGTGGAACTGAAACGGCGAATGACCAACAGCCAATACCAAAAACACGGTGGTCTACATTTAGTTCTTTCAAGAGCAACATGACGTCGGATCTGTATTTAGATCTCTTGGCCAGGTGTGTACTTTGATAAACGTATTGCCAACCGTGACATGACTACAGATCAATATTTAGATCTTTTGGACAGGCGTGTATTATAATTAATTTATTGTCAAAAGTGACATGACTATAGATCAATATTTAGATCTCTTGGCCAGATGTGTCTTTTGATAAATTTATTGTCAAGAGTTACATGTCAATTCTATCTCCTGCTCAGGTATGTATTTTCATAAATTTATTGTCATTAGTGACATGCCAATTCTATATTTAGATATCTTGTCCAGGTGTGTATTTTGATAAGTTTATTGTCAAGAGTGACATGACATCAGATCTATATTTAGATATATTGACCAGGTTTTAATTTTGGTAAATTATAGTCATTATATATCATTTAAATACCAGTTGTTGTATATAGATTCCACATGAGTAGCAAATGTCTTAATCAGTTAATTATATTTTAGAAGAGAGGAGGGAAAACAAAGTGTATACATACCTATTAAGGTAAAGAATATTCACAAGGACATGCTGATTTATTTTGCACTAGAAGAACATGTGAGAGTCTGTGACACGCCTGGTGTGTTAATACTAATTAATAATTATATTTATGAATTAGTTTGTCATAATTACTTATCAGTGATTAAATTAAGGTTTCATTCCTTAACACGAGTTTCCTACCCTCACATCACTATAAGATAACACACTACCAGTACATAACTTCTTTGCAGGTGGAATTCCTTACTTAAGGAGTAATCTAAAAACAAAAACATAAATCCACTTTCGTTCACTAGTCTAGCTCCCGAAACTCCCCCCACCCACTAACTACTCCAGACATGCGTCAAGGCACGCGTAAGAAATATATAACATAAAATAAAGATTTATCATAAAATATTATCTAACATAACAAATACACAATAATTTAGGAAGAAACAGTTCTTGTATTAGTAAGCGAATATCTGATGTTCTAACTTAGACAATTACTATTTAATATTCTACAAAAGTTGCCAATTTTTATGATCTTTACATGCAGTTGGATAGAGAGAAAGAGTCAAAGTTAACAATGAACAACTTCTTGACCTGAGTGTAGATGTGAGGATGAATTAATTATCAATGATGGGTTGTCTCTCTGTTCTGATGATACAGTTGGACCCACTGTGAGGATAATAACGGTCAAAATCAATTCTTTTCACTATCCTGATTTCCCATAGTGAGTTGTAGCTAGACGAAGAATCGAATTACAGTTGTATGTACTGTAAGTGATGACCGGGCGAAGTCGTAGAGGCTGAGTTGAGCCAGTCCTTCAATTGAAGCTTGTATCCCATCCCTTGGGCTTAGGTGATTACCTTCCAAATGGGGTGCAAATAGATAATAATGAAAACACTGTCCCTGGTCTTAGCTGGTACCCTTCCAAACAGGACTTAGATGAAGAACGGAAAAAGAAAGGCATGCTCGCTGCAACATACGAGAGCACAGTGATTAGCAACAATTCATAACTCTCTCGTTCTCTCCCCAATCATTCAACTTAAGTTTCATCTGCAAAAGAATTGTTTAGCCCCATACACCCTTCATTCATTAATATAGCATTTCAAACATGAATGATACATATCAATGAATCAATAAACAATTCTAAAACATCTTAATCAACAACATTCTAACATCTCAATTAATAAACAATTCTAATACATCTTAATCAACAATATTCTAACATCTCAATTAATAAACAATACTTATACATCTTAATTAACAACATTCTAACATCTCAATTAATAAACAATTCTAATACAACTTAAGCAACAACATTCTAACATCTCAATCAATAAATAGTTCTAATACATCTTAATTAACAACATCCTAAAATCTCAATCAATGAACAATTCTAAAACATCTTAATTAACAACAATCTAACATCTCAATCAATAAACAATTCTAAAACATCTTAATTAACAACATTCTAACATCTGAATTAATAAAGAATTATAACATATTTCACAATATGTGAACAATAGTTTAACATTATTCTAAATTCGAACAGATAGTTTACCATGCACCTTCACAATCGCCTTTCAAGACCGGACCAGAATTATCATAAAAGGAATTGATTCATAGTGCCTTGGCACAAGGGCTGGTGGACTATTTATTAGACTTCGCTTCTGAAAGCCGGAACCATCGATCTGTATTGTTTTACACCTGCTCTGTAACTGACTGTCTTTCGCAGAAAATGCCCTACTACAAAGAGCCGGCAGGTCTTCCCCTCCCAACTGTCTCTAGCCCGACGGTGGTTTGCGGCAGACTTCTACCCGATTACAATTAAGAAAACTGACCAGGGAGCTCTCGTCGGCGACTGTCAATCAAGCGTGACTGAACTAACTGTTTGATTCAGATGGTCCCCCCCTTCCCGTCAGTGTAGAGTGTAAATAATTAATATTAGCCAGTCAAAATCAATTCGGGATGATTTCCAAGCATCACACAGTCTTCAATAGAAGTGTGTGTGTGTGTGCGCGCGCGCGCATGCGAAAATTCTGTGTAAGGAGAAGGGAGGTAAGACAAGAGGTGGATAAGAGATAAATTGACGTGTTAATACGTATTATGTTCGATCTAGCTCATCAAGTGCTTGTCCCTATATATGTGAGACAAAACAAGTATAAATAGAAGTGTTAATTCCTTATAGTGTTCGATCTAGTTCATCATGTACTTTTCCGTATATTTGTGAAACAAAACAATCTTCTCACACAATCTTTTGTAGGGAACTAATCCCTTTTGTATCATGCTCATTATGATATTTGTAATATTCATACTTTTTTGTTTCGTACTATTTCTTCTACATTATTTTAGTGAGAGACAATATAGTACTGGTTAAAATAATCAGCGATATAAACGCTGTACCTGCGAACTGAAAAAATAAAAGAGAATTGTAATGATATGTTAATGTTTGAGTCTTTAATTAAAGCTTTGAAACTTTTTTTGCATTTATAGAGTTTGCATGTTTGACAAGTTGTGAGCTTGATAGTGTTTGCATGTGTAACAAGTTGTGACCTTGATAGAGATTGCAAGAGTGACAAGTTGTGGCCTTGAAAGAGTTTGATTCTAATTAGTACATGACACTGATTTTAGGTTTTGCGGCCCCGCCACGACTGTCTCCGTCTATTGTCCAACGTCCCCGCGCATTGAGATACGAACTGAAGGACAGGGTGTGGCAGTCACAGGTGACAGAATGACGTCACTGGTACTAACGCCAGAACAGATCAGTCTGTTGACCAGAGCTCCGGCAAAAGTCTGGCTGACCGGTCCGCCGGGTGTAGGCAAGTCCGTGATATTAGTACTGATGGCCTTGACATGGCTGAGACAGGATCACGACGTTCATCTCGTCAGTGTTAATCTTGAAAGCATGGCAGCGGTACGCATGATATACCACGTGATACAGATGTCAATGCGCGATGATCCCACCACACCATCAGTAGTGGGCAGTGTCCGCCTCCATGAGTACGACTTTTACCGCAAAGAGACTGACGTTGATAAAGCCATCAACACACTGACGGCGACAAGAGGAAGTCATGGACCATACGTCATATGCGATGAGTTTTGGATTGATTTCAGGTATGTTGTACACCGTGACACTGAGGTGGAATTATTAGTTTTTATTATCTGCGAAAAAATTAATACATTTCTATGATATTGACAGTCATTTTTGTTTGTTAAAGCATGACTTCATGACGCGCTGACGTGTATTATTGCGTATTTATTGACGTCACACAGAGTTCTGACTTTGGCAAGAAACATTAATGTATCGTTGTGTGTGATTATCTCCCCTGTGTACTGCGGTAAGTTGTCGTTATAACGGATCTGTCTTTCTTCATCTTAACAGTTACATTGCCCGTTATCACCGGTTTGTCACCGACTTGTGCACGCGCCTTCCCAACGTCTGTCTGTGGGCGGCCTCACCATACCATCAACAGAGACCAGAAGAACTGCAGGAAGAACAAATGACAACCCCGCTAAGGTGTCCACCCGCAGTACTGAGTGAAGTACAAAAGGCAGTTAACAGGTAAGTATTGTTTTTTAAAACTCTTATCAATCCATTGCTTATTAAACCTTGGAACCAATTATAAAAAAAGAATAAATCCCACTTAAAAAATATATGTGCCTCTAAAAGAAACCATCTATTCTGGCCATTTTTGTTCAACAGCTCGAAAAAGGTTGAATCATGTGATCTTGAAGAAATTCTAAATATAGAGTTATGATCTCATGCGCGTGACGTCATATGAGCGGCATATAGCTGAGTACATTCTTGCTTCATTGTTAATGTGCCATTTCTTTAGAGTGGTATTCTCTTTGCTGAAGAAATTATATTTGTAGCAAATCCACGACTGAAAGAAGTCAGTGTTCTGTCGATAAATAAATACAAAACTTCTTTAAATTCAAGATCGAAACTGCCTAGTGACCGAAGTCTTGGTATTGTAGCTACAACGTTTAAAAGAACAAAATAACAAAAAATACCATTATATTAATAGTTGATTTACAAATCGTATTGTCAGTGTGTCCAAATGTATTCTTCTGAACCGCTTTCGCTTTTATTTCATCATACTAGAAATGATAAGGAGATAATCCTTTTTATACATCTAATAGATTCCATGTATTATATCCTCTTTATCGCTTTCATCTTCATCTTTATATATGCTCGTCGTGACTTTCCAGCCACTCATTTGACGTCACGAGTATATGCGTTTCCGAAGAAGACCGAAACCTTGTATTCGGCAAAATCCGTAAAGGAAAATATAGTTTAATTCACAAAGTGCATTCATCGCTGATTCACAATAAATAGATGAGGTTTTATCGAAATAAATTTTGTTTTAAAATTTTCCTAGAAAAAATGTATGGAAGCAATACAAATCCTTTAACAGAGGATTTAACAGATATAACAGATATAATAACTTTAACAGATATGATAACGTCCACCCGTACACGATGACCACACTGGCCACGCCCTGTGATGGACCAAACGTTATCCATTTGATCCATCAGGGACCCGTACACGCTGGATGTTGGCCACTGGAGTGCTTCAAGTGCGGGCAATTGATCGCCAGCATTCTACAACGACTGGGAATTGTGACGGGTAAGTGTGACCGTTACAAGGACCGTTCCAGAGTCTTCATTATTATTACCATCACAACCACATTTAACGCTTTTTTTTTTTTATCGTAAATAAACAGTTGTCGAGGATAAACTGACTTCTGTCTGTTTCGTGCAGATTCGGGTGTCAACAGTCACATCAACACCTCGAGTGCCAACAAAGTACTTCAATATCGTGACGTCTTTGTGTTGACCCGGAGTGCTGACCTACGTGACGACTTCAAAGACGAGGCGGGTCGTGTGACGTCAACAGCTAACGGCGTGGTGCGCGGTCTTCGTGATGCTGGCATACCTGTGCGTGTGATAAGAAAGTCAACAGATGTGTGTGACACGGCGGTGAGAGAGAGTGACGTGGTGACTGTGACATTCTATGGAGTTGTGTATGGTTTAGAACGGAAGGTGGTGGTATGTCTGCCAGGCAGAAATCCGGGTTTTGAAGATGTATACACTGATGAACAAATTGAGGTTTACGCCAGGTTACACGCCATGTCTCGCTGCACTGCACAGCTGGTGGTGGTCGACGTGCCCCGTGTTTGATGGAATTCGTCATGTCGCTGTGCAGACGACACTAAGTTGATGGCACTGTTGTGTGTTGTGAATGTTTGTCAGTTAACTATCAACTTAAACTGTCAGTGTTCACTGGTCTTTTGTAGATAAATTGAACACACGTTGACAAAACACAAAATAGGTGGTCTGGTTACACTTTATTATTTACAAATGTAATTTGATATGAACACGAATATCGTTGTGGTTAAATTTAGTTCACAAATGTTTTATTATTTTTATCTTTGACACTGATTATCGTCTTGCTCACTACAACGTCATGGACTGTGACGTCATGCATAGTGTAACGTCATTTGTTTGCGTCATTGTTATGTACATCAACAATAAGAATAATTTCCCCTTATTACAGAGTTCTTCATTTCTCCATTCAGAGTTTATTTGTATGTGACTGCAATGTAATACATATGTATGGCTGTCTGTGGCCGCTATAGTGCATCTGCCTCTTTATGATTATTATTTATGAATTCCCTATCAATTAATAAACATAATCACTTATCAGTGGTTAAATGTAGGATTCGTTTCCAACATGAATTTCCCACTCTCATACCACTATAAGTTACGCATTACCGACACATAAGTTCTGTTCGCTGGTAGAACTTCTTACTTAAGGAGTAATATAACTTCACAATATTGACTAACTTTCATCCAAAACAATTGACTCACGAACCCCAATCCACCCATTAACTACTCCAGACATGCATCAATGCACATGCGTAAGAAGGATATAACAAAGGATACAAAATTTATTATAAAATAAATACATATATCACAAAATACAATTAGGGTTGAAACAGTTCATTAAATGTTCAGTGTTCAAGTCTTTTCTACTATACAATCGATTATTCTACAATGTCTACCTGAGAAACAATCTCTAATCAGAGTTATGATCCTATCACGAGTTGGAAAAAAGAGAATGTTAGAGGTAATTAATTGAGTTCTTGACCTGGTTTGTATGTGCAGCATGTTTGTATCATAGAAAAGTTGTATGAAAGAGTTTATGGCTTTATGCAGTCAGCACACATCAGGACCCACTTCGCTCATTTTTACACAGTCTGCTGAGCACACTGGATCATCTGGAAATTAGGACAGCAATGACGCTTGTGGTCTCTGTTCCCACCACCTTGGAGTTCCATGGTAGACAGTAGTCCGATGATTACAGAAGCCTCCCTCAAGATGTAACACGTGTCACAGGTTATGCATCCAGGACGCCAACAAGAAGTCAAAGCCAAAAGAGAAAGCCGACAGCTGAACGTCGAAAGTCAAGTACAAAGAATGAATGAATGAATGAAGGCACGCCCTGCAACAACATTGGAGCGTAGTGCCTAGATTCAAATTCATAATTCTCTACATTGTCTCTCGTTCTCTCTCCAGTCATTCAACATTCACGTCTGCAAGAGAATTGTTTAGTTCTCATACATGTCATTCAACATTCACGTCTGCAAGAGAATTGTTTAGTTCTCATACATGTCATTCAACATTCACGTCTGCAAGAGAATTGTTTAGTTCTCATACATGTCATTCAACATACACGTCTGCAAGAGAATTGTTTAGTTCCCATACATGTCATTCAACATTCACGTCTGCAAGAGAATTGTTTAGTTCCCATACATGTCATTCAACATTCACGTCTGCAAGAGAATTGTTTAGTTCCCATACATGTCATTCAACATTCACGTCTGCAAGAGAATTGTTTAGTTCCCATACATGTCATTCAACATTCACGTCTGCAAGAGAATTGTTTAGTTCCCATACATGTCATTCAACATTCACGTCTGCAAGAGAATTGTTTAGTTCTCATACATGCTTCATTCACCAAAACATAATTTCCAACACAAATTATACATATTTATGAATCAATAAAAATATCTAACATATATCAAATCAATACATGAATAATAAATTTGACTAAAATTATTCTTTGTCTATTCTCGTATTATTGATCAGACATCTTACCACTGGCTGTCGGCATTCCTCGTATCGGACTCTGAAAATATTTCATGGTAAGAAACCATCAGTGCACCCTTCCCTTGTTCCCTTCCAGCTGCATACCCAAATCGATTATGCGGTGATCATAATTTAATAGTCTGGTCAGAAGTCCTCTCCCAGTATGCTTCAGTCAGCTGCACTCTGTGACTACGCATCTTAAGAGCCCCACTCGGAAATCACCCCTTTCCGCTGGCTTTAGCTCGTAAGGAGCATGAATAAAATTAAATGTCTATCAACACGTAGATCTTAATTAAGGAAGAGTGATTTTTTAGCGTCATACTGTCAGACTCACTCAAGTATTAACGTTGTATTTCAAAACAAGGGACTGTGAACACTCATTAACAGATGAAGAAGAAAGTTTTAATATTTACAAAATAAAAGAATTAAACACAAATCATAGGAATGGGAGATTGGCAGACAGACAGAATGTAGAAAAGAGGCAATACAACATCTTAGACTGAGGAAACAAACACAGTACACCTGTAACATTCCTAGTAGTCCAAGTAGTCTTCACTAAACTAAGACCTACTTACACAAATAGAAATATGTGTCTGTCATGGATTAAAGTAATAGCTGCTTTGTAAATGTTTCTAATCATTGCTATTCCCATGGCTTTGGTGAACTAGGGTGCTCAAGACGTTTTTGTCTCTTTCTCCTCTGTTTTTGGACAGCCGTAGATTGGTTAATATTGCTTTCAATGTAGGTGCACAATAAGGGTGGAGCTTAACGGCACCTTTGTTGTTTCTGCACTGACGTAAAGTGCTTTGAGGTTTTGCAATATTGATTGTGTAGCATGGGAAAGCTCCAGTGGTAATTTTTAGTAATTTTTAGTAAGTTGACAGCTGTCATGCTATAGTACGGAAGTTTTGTTAAAAGTAAAATCTTTTCCCAGAACTTATGTAGCAATGCATTCAAGTCTCGACTTACAGTTTCCAGCTTATACATCTCTAACTCCATTCTTCCTTACATTCAAGTCTCGACTTACAGTTTCGAGGAACAATATTTATTAGCCTGGTATATGCATCCAACGCAATAAATTTAACAATTTTATGAACGAGTTCATTAGAAACAATGTCAAGTGTTTAGCATATTACATATAAACAATATAGTTCACAGTTTGTAGAAATAATACTCAAACAATATATCTATACTTAAAGTGCATGCATAATATATCAATAGCAAAATGTACGAAATATTTCCAACTCCATTCTCTCTCAATCAGTCAGTTAACTCACCATTAAGTTAAAAGGCCACCTTTTATGACCGGACTTCTGCCACTCCAAATTCAAAGTGATTAGAAAATGAATTCTTTTCAACAGGTAAATTTTTGATCTAATCCAATTGGCTGGTGTCGTTCTTGTAAATCTTAACCATTGGATAATAAAAACTACTCATCCACCAAAAACTGGTTTGGATTACATCAGGTACTTTCTAGCACATTCTCCACCTGAGTTGCTGACTCCAACACTGACACTTAAACATATCAGTATAAGCAGTGCCCAAGGTCAGGTCTCTTTGACAATTAACAATTTATTCCTTTGCAAGGGAGTAGTATGGTTTATAAGATTGTATTCTGGTGTCATCTATTTCCATTCTGAATTATTCTTCATTGAACTAAACAAAGCCTCACATACATTTTTTGTTCTTCGAGGCAAGCATGACAGGCATGTACACTAAACAAAGCACACATACATTTATTTCTTTATTTCAAATGAAACAAGTGTTCGTAAGCTGTCAAGCAAGTGTTAATAAGTTGTCAAGCAAGTGCATTTATACTGATATACACACTCGCAGGAACGAATTCAGTTATGCATAATGAGGTCAAGAACCAAGCATTGCATGCATACACGAATTATGGTTATAAACGTTTCATTTCGTCAAACACACGTGCTCTCATTAATTCACACATAAGCCTCATCCAGCACTAGCCTAACAAAATCCTCACAGATACTCGAAGTACATGATCACAGAGAAATCACACAGATATTTGATTTTGTTTAACAGCTTTAACTGATGCATTTGAACTTCTCTCCTTGTACATATTTCTGTGACAACGTATGGCCGAAAGTGGAGAAAGATTGTCTGCGGGTGATAATGCACGTTTTTCATCAAGTTAAAACCTGCTCACCTATATAAAATTATTGTTAAGCACATGTGGCTAAAATAGTTAATAAATATAAACGTTTTTCATCAAGTTAAAACCTGCTCACCTATATAAAATTATTGTTAAGCACACGTGTGGCTAAAAATAAATATAAACGTGAATCTTCTTTCATCAAAACTTAATTAATGCAATTTCTAGAGTTACTTCCCCTGAGCCCTTCAGTAATTGTATTTAACTTAGATACCTCTTTTTTTGTGATTTAACTTAGATACCTCTTTTTTGGTGATTTAACTTAGATACCTCTTTTTTGGTGATTTAACTTAAGATACCTCTTTTTTGTGATTTAACTTAGATACCTCTTTTTTGGTGATTTAACTTAGATACCTCTTTTCTGGTGATTTAACTAGACAACCACGTTTTTGTTCTATGCGGTCTATAATAGAAAACAAATTAAAATTAAAATTTTGAAATGCAATAATGTTGATAACTCTTCATTATTTAAAATATGGAAAGGACTGCTTTATTTATAATGTCTTTCGTGTAATAAGTTACATTTAAATCAGATACTGCTCTCTGCATAAGTTCCTTTTTATAAAAGTAATACAAACAAATGACGACAGACAGAATAATGTAAATATAAGAGAGACTATTGACGTCAGACTAAATAAAATAAATGAATAACATGTGTATTGCGTTGTAGACCATGATGCTTAGGGAATGATGAAAATAATTTTATTAGTTTTTAATAACTCTGTGATAATGTGTAAAAGTCATTAATTTTCATGACAGAAACGTAATATTGAAAATGTTATATTTAAGCGTGAATCATGAGATAATATATAAGTTAAATTTAAAGGAAAGCATTCACCACTTGAACAGTTTTAAAATTTCAAGTCTCGTATTACTAAATTAATAAAGAAGCTTCTACCATCGATGAAAGCAGCAATACAGGAAATCAATTTTTTACTAAATTAATAAAGACTTTCTTACAATCCATGAAATCAATCCATGCAATCAATGTATTACTAAATTAATAAAAAAAACATTCATACAATCAATGAAATCAATACAGTAAATCAATTACTAAATTAATAAAGACGTTCCTACAATCAATGAAATCAATACAGAAATCACTGTATTACTAAATTAATAAAGACCCTCCTACAATACATAAATCAATGTAATTATAAATTAATACAGAAGTTTCTACCATCAATGAAAGCAGCAATACAGAAAATTAATGTACAAAAGTAAGAATGACTTATGTAAGTGTAAATTTCGTCACCAACATTTTTTTAATTAACTATTTTGTGTTTTAACATCACAAAATCATGGCTGAATTTCAAAGAATACGCGGTTGTGCCAGAACGGCACAAATGTCAAGAGTACATTCTTACACAGAAAACACTCACAATCATCATAACGAATATGAAAACACACTTGCATGATAGAAAAATCTTATGATTTTGCCTTACACGCATGTATTTATTTCAAATCATCTATTTTTGTCTAAACTTACAAAACACATACAAACTCTCGACTTAAACTATGTTAAATGCCTTGAGTATATTTTATTTATTAGGTGAAGTCAATTATTAATTAAATTATAATTAATTTATAATTATTGATTGAATACACACTTTAATGTATGAAGTCAATTATTAATTAAATTATAATTAATTTATAATTATTGATTGAATACACGCTTTAATGTAATACATAATACAAATAATAAAGTCTGCGAACGATATAACAATAATATCTTACCTTTCTGAAAAATCAGTGAAAATGTCATCATGGCCGGTAATGTCTTCAGTAAATTAACTGATTTTCATACACACAAGTACACGTTATTTCTTAACGTTTTACCGAGATTTTCGCCGTGAAATAACATTTTACAGATACTTTCTTTACAGATACTTTTGCCTTGTAGTATCTCGTTTTGGCGAGACCTCATTTTGTAATAACGTTTTACCGAGACTTTCACTTACTAATAATGTTTTATCGAGACCTTTTCCTTGTAACAACGTTTTACCGAGACTTTCACTTACATATAACGTTTTACCGAGACTTTCACTTACTAATAATGTTTTATCGAGACCTTTTCCTTGTAACAACGTTTTACCGAGACTTTCACTTTCTAATAACGTTTTACCGAGACTTTCACTTACTAATAATGTTTTATCGAGACCTTTTCCTTGTAACAACGTTTTACCGAGACTTTCGCCTTGTAATCACGCGATTTTTTAAGGAACAATAAGACATATTTTGTGTAATTTGGCAATTATACACATGAACACGCACCTTATAATAATAATGATGTTGTTGTCGATGACCATGATGATAATGACAATACTACTACCTACTATTACTATTGGTACTTCTGCTATTATTATTATTACTACTACTACTACTACTTCATCAAGAAAACAAAAAATAAAAACATGTTATCCAAACACAATATACTGTCAAATAGTATTGTTGTGTTATACTTACTTGTAGTCTGAGTTTCATGTGTAGAGCTCATACTGACTTCACGTGTAGAGCCCATATTGACTTCACGTGTAGAGTCCATATTGACTTCATGTGTAGAGTCCATATTGACTTCACGTGTATGTTGTATGATGGGAAAATGTTCCCACATATATATTTTATATAAATTTTCATTTGTGGAATGAGTGCGTATTGCGTCCTGTTTACTGAGAAGGGAAGCCCTGAAATGAATGAGAGACATGTGTGGAAGATTAGGGACTGGCGTTTGATGTCTGCGGTGTTTGAAGTCTGCGAGCGCGGCGGTCAGCGTGTGGTCAGTGTGTACGCTTAGCGGGTGGTTAAAGTTGTTAGAGGGACATAATCATTTTAGAGCTAATGAATTGAACAGGTCAGAAGTTGGTCTAAGCAGGGTAATAAAACCCACAGTGAAAATGTTATCTTCACTACTTCCTGAAAAATCGTCTGAGGGTGACGACTGAAAGGGTAGTCCGCCCAAAACAACACTGGGTCGTATATGAGAGAAGAAAACCCTGGCTATAGAGGTAAAAGCGTCTTTGTATTTGTGTGAATGGTTAAGTTTTATTAGGATGTTATATACTATGTTTTATTTATGAATATTATTAATATTCTTCCTTTCAGAGGCCTATGCCAAACTTAGTAATTATTAATCGAGCACTGGACTGGACACTTAGGCTTTGCAATTGTTTGTGTTGCAGGGTTTTTTCTTGTTATTGTGTATTCTCGGCTGCTCGTTTATAGCTGCCTGTTGTTTGCCTGTGTGGCTGTGCCTGTGTGGCCGTTCTACTTGTCCCGGCTGAATTGGGACGTGCCGATCTATTGGCTGGAAAATTCAAGTCTACAAGACTGACGTCATTTCTGTGCTTAAGCTAAGTGCCTATTCGGACAGTGACTCCAGTACGATGAACTGGCTTAGGATGAACTTAATTTTCTAAATCTTGTTAACTTTTTCTTTTATTAAATTTATTGTTATTATTTTAAAACGCGTGTTTGTTAGTTCTATCGTTATTTTCGTAGTTCAAATGATAATGTAATGATTACGTCTTGTCCTCTGTTCGTTTAATTATAATCGTTTCTCTCTATATATATTTATAATTATTCATAAACATTAAATCTCAGCTGATTCTGAGTTGGGGGCGGAGCCAAATTGGCGACGTACCAGTATATCAGCGTAACAGTTGCAGATATACATATTTAACCAGTGACCCATACTCTGCACCGGCACTTGTAGATGTCTTGTATCATAGCTAATTATACAGAGTTGGTATAAGTCATTATTACAAAGTCACCCCAGAGTATAGCGGCGACATATTAATGTGGGCTCGTCCGGGATTGTCTAAAAATCTTTTAGGGAATACCTCTAGATAAAAGCATTGTGTACAGTAAGGAAAGAAACATTATTTAACGTGAGCGCGAAATATTGTTTGCTCTGATGATAGCAAGTTTAGCGCACTGAAGTCACATTCTGTTTTTCTTCCTTATTCTTTATGTGAATGCATTTTAAATTTGTTTATTGCTATAACATGTTTTACATTTGAAGAATGATTTTGTTTGTATGAAACTGTATAGCAATGTATTTACGCATAGAACGTGCATGACTGATGTGTATTCACAAGGCAGAGAAAGTACTTTGATTGCATGTATGAATTTGTGAGATGTGGTAATATCTTACATGCTGAAGTATATGATACTTGATTAGACTTGTAGTAGGAGAAGTGGGAAGTACCTTACACTTGTCGATTGATTTGAATGCATGACTGAATTATGTGCTAAGAGAAGTGGGTAGTATCTTACACATGTTGATAATTTGACAGTACTATATATGTATTGATGCTTTCATAAGTTAGAGAAAATACTTTGAATAGTATCGTACACTGATATTTGCTATTAACATTATTTTGGCTTTACACTTGATAGAGATTGATTACAGGTGTGTGAGAGAGAGGGTATTGTAAACAAAGACGTTATTGCCTTCTTAAAAGCCATAAGGGTTATTGAAAGAATACTGTAAATTTAAACATGGAACAAACCAAACTTGATGAGTTAAAAAGGAAATGGTATGATGAAGCGACTGACTTGTTCAGACTGAAGGGTAAAGATATTTATAAATATGTCCAAGAACAAGAAAGGAATTATTTAGATCGAATAGAAAGAGAAAGTGAAAGAGAAAGAGAGAGGGAGAGAGAAAGGAATGCCTTCGAGTTAGAAAAATTAAAACTCCAAGCAAAGCTAAACAATGAAAGAAGCGAAAGTGCGAGCGATGTTAGTTGTGACAAGCGCATTATACTAATTTCGTTACAGCCTTTTACAAACAAAGCGGAACACCTTGACGCGTTTTTAAAACAATTTGAACGTCTTGCGGAAGCGCATAAAATACCAAAAAAGTTTTGGGCTTTGAATCTGTCTAGCCATTTGCATGGCGAATCGTTAGAATGTTTTCATGCATTACCAGAAGAAAACGCGGACAACTATGAAGCATTGGTAGATAGTTTGCGTTGTAGATTCCGAATCACGAGTGAGCGATATAGACGTTTATTCAGAGAAACGCCGAAGAAACAAAACGAATCACATACCGAATATCACTCCAGGTTAGGTACTTTGTTTGACCTTTGGATGGAACGGGCGGGAGTCTCTCGTAAGTTGGAAGGGATTCGGGAAGAACTGATACGCGAACGGGTGATGGAGAGTTACAGACCGAATCTAGTTACATTCCTTGCAGAAAGAAGAGTGACGAAATTAAAAGATATCGCGAACGCAGCACAAGCATTCGATGAAGCACATCCGTTAGTGCGTGAACATAGAGTTGAGAAACAAAGATACGAACAGAAGAATAAACCGCAACAGAAAGTAGAGATGAATGAAAGCACTAATAAATTTAAACTGGATGAAAGAAAGAATGAGAACCCTGGCATGGTAAAAAGATGTTATACTTGTAACCAATTAGGGCACATTTCAAGAAACTGTCATGATAGACCCAGACAAGTCTTTGTTGTGAATGAACATGAGGTGAAAGAAAAACAGACGGACACACTGACAAACAGAATAAAAGCTAAAGTGTGTGGACGAGAGGTAGAGATGATTTTAGACACTGGCTGTTCATGTCCATTACTGATCAACAGTAAAATGATTACAGATAATGATCTGACGAGTGAAACTGTTGACGTGACATTTGCTAATGGAGAGAAACAGACATTGCCTATCGCACTAGTGAACGTAGAATCAAGTTACGTCACAGGAAAGATTAAGGCGACCGTTTTGAAGTCAGCACCCTTCGAAGTTTTGCTAGGATGTCCGTATGTGGTTCCCAAACCCAGACAAGAAATTCCCACAGAGAGTAACCCAGAGGTCAATTTAGTAGAAACACATGCTAGTGTTAAGCGCGAACTCCAACCGTTAGACAATGTGACCCCACCCCTACGAAACACTATGCCTAGTGAGTGCTCTAAGCTACAAGGTGATGAAACTCTTGAGAGAATACATAACACTGCAGATGAAAAGGCGAAAGAAATTAAAGGCTTAGCTGATGAGTCAGTTATTCACTTTAACAAGAAAACACAGAATCGTTCTTTTAAAACGGGTGATAAAGTTTTGTTACTGTCGACAGGACAGCATAACAAATTACAAATAAAATGGAAAGGCCCTTACGAGGTACTAGAGAAACGTAGTGGCCAAAGTTATTGTATAATATGGAGGGGAAAGAGAAGACTTTTCATATTAATTTGTTGCGTCCGTACATTGAAAGGGACACGTTTGTAAATAATCAAAATGTTGTTGTGCGTGTAGAGACACAAACAGATGACACACCTCTTATTGCTACTGTCATAAGGGAAGAAAGAGAGACTGAAGACTCTAGTAACGCGAACATTGTTCCTACTTGCCCTTTGACTGAGTTTGAGACATTTTGCGACATTAAGATGGATGACAGTTTAACTGATATGCAGAAAGACAAATTGATGAAAGTGTTAGAGGCACATGGCGATGTACTTACAGAAAAACCAGGCCTTACTAACCTGACTGAGTTTGAGCTCAAATTAACAACAGACACACCAGTGAAAGTCCCGCGGTATACATTACCGTATGGTACAGAGGAGGTTATACGGAAAGAGATCAAAGACATGTTAAAACTAGGCGTTATTGAACCTGCTAAGTCAGCGTACAGCGCGCCGATAGTGTTAGTTCAAAAGAAGGATGGAAGTAATCGGTTTTGCGTCGACTATCGGAGACTAAATTGCGTGACGGTACCGTACGTCGAAGTCTTACCCGATCCAGAACTCATATTTGCGAAAGTGGCGAACGCTAAGTACTTTTCTAAACTTGACCTTGCGAAAGGCTACTGGCAGGTCAAGGTCACTGAGAGTGACAGACATAAACTGGCATTTTCAACTTCAGAGGGAATGTATCAGTTTAAAGTTATGCCGTTCGGGTTGATGAATGCACCGAGCGTATTCACACACATGATGCGTAAGTTTGTAGAACCGTTGAGTGATAGAGGTCTGTATAACTTTATGGATGACCTACTGTTAACTACTGAGACATGGGATGACCATTTATTGTTATTGACAGATGTTCTGAAAAGACTGAGAGAAACAAAACTGACTGCTAGACCGACAAAATGTTGTATAGGGTTTCAGACTCTGAATTTCCTAGGTCACACAATCAGTCGAGGCATTATTGCACCAGACAAAGCAAAAGTAGAACAATTACAAAATACTGAACGTCCCCAAACAAAAACGGCAGTACGATCGTTCTTAGGTCTGTGCAATTACTATCGGAAATTTGTACCAGAGTTTAGTGTTATTGCGAAACCTTTGCATGATCTAATCAGGAAAAATGCACCCAACCGGGTAGTGTGGACAGAAGGCTGTGAGCATGCATTTAAAACATTAAAAGCACAGTTAACTTCTGATACAGTTGTGCGAATGCCTGATATGACAAAAGAATTCGTTGTGAGAAGTGATGCTAGCAATGATGGAATTGGAGTGTGCTTACTCCAAGAGCATGATGGAATTTTGTTTCCGGTTGCGTATGGTAGCAGAAAGCTAAGTAAAGCAGAAAGAAATTACTCTGTTTCCGAAAAGGAATGTTTGGCAATTGTGTATGCAGTTTCTAGATTTCACCAGTACTTGTATGGTAGAAGGTTTATTCTGGAAACTGATCATGAGGCGTTAGCATATCTATCTCAGGCACGCCATGTTTGTGCCCGCCTTATGCGATGGTCACTGTTTTTACAGGAGTATCAGATGGTGATAAGATATATTTCAGGTAGCAAAAATGTTATTGCTGACTATCTAAGTCGGAGTGAGGTGAGGAATACTGACTGAGCCACATTCATTAGTGAATGGCAAATTGAAAGTAGTGTGTAAATAGAAAATTTATATTTTTTTGTAACTAACTTGTCGAGCAAGTATAGTCTTAAGCGTGGGGGTGTTGTATGATGGGAAAATGTTCCCACATATATATTTTATATAAATTTTCATTTGTGGAATGAGTGCGTATTGCGTCCTGTTTACAGAGAAGGGAAGCCCTGAAATGAATGAGAGACATGTGTGGAAGATTAGGGACTGGCGTTTGATGTCTGCGGTGTTTGAAGTCTGCGAGCGCGGCGGTCAGCGTGTGGTCAGTGTGTACGCTTAGCGGGTGGTTAAAGTTGTTAGAGGGACATAATCATCTTAGAGCTAATGAATTGAACAGGTCAGAAGTTGGTCTAAGCAGGGTAATAAAACCCACAGTGAAAATGTTATCTTCACTACTTCCTGAAAAATCGTCTGAGGGTGACGACTGGAAAGGGTAGTCCGCCCAAAACAACACTGGGTCGTATATGAGAGAAGAAAACCCTGGCTATAGAGGTAAAAGCGTCTTTGTATTTGTGTGAATGGTTAAGTTTTATTAGGATGTTATATACTATGTTTTATTTATGAATATTATTAATATTCTTCCTTTCAGAGGCCTATGCCAAACTTAGTAATTATTAATCGAGCACTGGACTGGACACATAGGCTTTGCAATTGTTTGTGTTGCAGAGTTTTTTCTTGTTATTGTGTATTCTCGGCTGCTCGTTTATAGCTGCCTGTTGTTTGCCTGTGTGGCTGTGCCTGTGTGGCCGTTCTACTCGTCCCGGCTGAATTGGGACGTGCCGATCTATTGGCTGGAAAATTCAAGTCTACAAGACTGACGTCATTTCTGTGCTTAAGCTAAGTGCCTATTCGGACAGTGACTCCAGTACGATGAACTGGC
Organism: Sinotaia quadrata; assembly: GCA_028829895.1. Lineage (NCBI taxonomy): Eukaryota > Metazoa > Mollusca > Gastropoda > Architaenioglossa > Viviparidae > Sinotaia > Sinotaia quadrata. The sequence continues at coordinate 137,744,805 of CM054180.1, read as the reverse complement.
TTAGGATGAACTTAATTTTCTAAATCTTGTTAACTTTTTCTTTTATTAAATTTATTGTTATTATTTTAAAACGCGTGTTTGTTAGTTCTATCGTTATTTTCGTAGTTCAAATGATAATGTAATGATTACGTCTTGTCCTCTGTTCGTTTAATTATAATCGTTTCTCTCTATATATATTTATAATTATTCATAAACATTAAATCTCAGCTGATTCTGAGTTGGGGGCGGAGCCAAATTGGCGACGTACCAGTATATCAGCGTAACAGTTGCAAATATACATATTTAACCAGTGACCCATACTCTGCACCGGCACTTGTAGATGTCTTGTATCATAGCTAATTATACAGAGTTGGTATAAGTCATTATTACAAAGTCACCCCAGAGTATAGCGGCGACAGTGTAGAGCCCATACTGACTTCACGTGTAGAGCTCATACTGACTTCACGTGTAGAGCTCATACTGACTTCACGTGTAGAGCCCATATTGACTTCACGTGTAGAGCCCATACTGACTTTACGTGTAGAGCCCATACTGACCACGTGTAGAGCCCATACTGACTTCAGGTGTAGAGCCCATACTGACTTCACGTGTAGAGCCCATACTGACTTCACGTGTAGAACCCATACTGACTTCATGTGTAGAGCCCAAACTGACATCATGTGTAGAGCTCATACTGACTTGTGTAGAGCTTATACTGATTTCATGTTGTTGACATTATAGAATCATTCAACTCTGTAAAAGAAAAACAAACAATATATGCCTGTGACTGTTCCAAAGTTAGAAGACGCATTATGTAAATATAACAAGAATTGGTAGAATAAAACAATATAGCTCAGAGAATGATCCGAACACTTGTTTACACATAATGTGTAATCATACAAGCAAACATTTTACCAAATATTCATAAATATGTATGCTCGTGGGAAATTCATGCCTGATAAATTGAACAATTATTTATTTGTGTCTGAACTTATGCACTATTTCATTTCGGATATAAAGACACTAATGCACACACGTAATAAAAACAACGACAGCGCTAAAGATAATTTGGAATTGACAGTGTCTTAACACATTGATTAACGTCATCAGGAGTAGTATTCAACTTAGAGAAGGTATTTAGTGTTTGGTCCATTGTTACGTCACGTGTACTCATTAACATCATCAGCCGTAACACTCAACTTAAAGAAGGTATTTAGTGTTTGGTCCATTGTTACGTCACGTGTACTCATTAACATCATCAGCCGTAACACTCAACTTAAAGAAGGTATTTAGTGTTTGGTCCATTGTTACGTCACGTGTACTCATTAACATCATCAGCCGTAACACTCAACTTAAAGAAGGTATTTAGTGTTTGTGTCCACTATTACGACACGTGTACTCATCGTCACTGTTCATCGATTGCGACATGCTGCTCGAGTGAGATGGCGACACACCACCACATGCAGAAACATACAAACAACTTTCATTCACTCCCCTACGACATCACACAGAAGTAAAGGAAATGTTAGGTTTGTGCTTGGTTAGTGCCAGTAAGAATGATATCAGTTGTAGCAGTACTACTGGCATTTATTTAGAAAATGGCGGCCGTGACGAGATGCTAGTTGTGATCATCAATTAATAAACTGATTAGTAGTATAATGTACAATAGTTTGTCTCAATAATTGTACAGCTAACACAATTAGTAAACTGATTAGTAGTATAATGTACATTAGTTTGTCGCAATAATTATACAGCTAACACAATTAATAAATGTTGAAGTCAACATTTCTCATAGTAGAATTAATGGATATGATGATAGTGGAGATGATACGATGGTAGAAATAGCAGATTTTAATTTAACGTGTCAGGCATGACTTAAATTATACAGAAATATTATAACATGTTCACATTAATTTACTTAAATAAAAACGAAACATTATAATACGTTCAAATTAATTTATTTAATTTATTTTTTTAAAAACTATTGTAATACACGTAAATAATATACAAACAAATATAACATGTTCACAGTAAATTACCCAAATTATAAGGTAAAACTATAGTGCAGTCACATTAATCTACTCACAAAGTACTTAACACTTTAGCTTATTTCAATTACATGTTAGTCAAGGAACATAATCCACAGTTTTAATCTGAATATAAAATTAAAACGACATCATAATGATTATAATAAACACAGAAGGGGCAATAATCCTTACTGGAGCAAAGGGTGGAATTATTCCAAAGAACGCTGGTTAGATTTCTCTGCGTTATACTTGTGCAGTCACTTAGAGTATGCTGTTGGAAATTCACATAATGGCAACCGCACTGACGTTCAGAGAAAACAATATCTTTACTAGGATACCTGGATGCAATAAAATCACAATAAATTCGTACTTGAATATTTTTAAGTACAAACAATGTTAATAAAAGGCATATTGCAAAATAATAATAATAGAGACATTTTACGTCGTCCAACACTACTAATACATAATAGAGACATTTTATGTCGTCCAACACTACTAATACATAATAGAGACATTTTATCTCAGCCAACACTACTAATACATAATAGAGACATTTTACGTCGTCCAACACTACTAATACATAATAGAGACATTTTATCTCAGCCAACACTACTAATACATAATAGAGACATTTTACGTCGTCCAACACTACTAATACATAATAGAGACATTTTATCTCAGCCAACACTACTAATACATAATAGAGACATTTTATCTCAGCCAACACTACTAATACATAATAGAGACATTTTATGTCGGCCAATACTACTAATACATAATAGAGACATTTTATGTCAGCCAACACTAATACATAATAGAGACATTTTATGTCGTCCAACACTACTAATACATAATAGAGACATTTTAGGTCGGCCAACACTACTAATACATAATAGAGACATTTTATCTCAGCCAACATTAATAATACAAATATAAGACAAAATTGACATGTATAAATACCTCACAAGAAAATTATATTTATATTATATAAACTTCATAAAGACATTAAGGCAGGCAAACTTATTGGTACAGTTCAATTAGAGTCATGTCTTGGGAATTGGTGGGATACATTTGGATCAGTCCTGTCTTGGGAATTTGTGGGGTTTCATTTGGATCAGTCATGTCTTGGGAATTTTAGGGCTTTATTTGGATCAGTCGGTCCATGTATAGGTCCTCGTTTGGCTCAGCCAGGTCAGTGCAACCAGGGTGATGAGGAATGACATCAGTAGACTGACGTGAAATGCATTTTTGTTTGGTGGTGAGAAATGACGTCAGTAGACTGACGTGAAATGTATTGTTGTTTGGTGAGAAATGACATCAGTAGACTGACGTGAAATGTATTGTTGTTTGGTGAGAAATGACGTCAGTAGACTGACGTGAAATGTATTGTTGTTTAGTGCAGAATTCTAAATGTTTAGAATTTCCAGTGTTAGGATTTTACGAGTAGTTTTTTCTGACTAATAGCCTCATACATGCGGATGACAATTTCATCCAATGGGGATAGACCGAAATTTACTTTTCTGAAGAAAGTTCTATAGTCTAATCACCATTGCATAATCTTGTTCAACAAGATATTCCTCTTTTTTCACTTGCAAAGGAATAGAGCGTAATGGGTTGAAGCTCTCGTAATTCTTTAGTCCATGGTTTTAATTCCGGTAATCCACTGGATTAAAAGCTGGATGCGACCTGTCTCTGTGAAGCACTATCTATAAGTTGACAGATAGACTGGACTGTGTTAACAATCTCATATATATTTATGTATGAATGTTAACACAGTCCAGGCTCTTTATTCAACTATTAGAGTTTCAGAGATAGAGGTCGCATCCAGCTCTGTGTGTGTGTGTGTGTGTGTGTGTGTCTCTGTCTCTCTGTATATATATATATATATGTGTGTGAGTGTGTGTGTGTGTGTGTGTGTGTGTGTGTGAGTGTGTGACCCATGAGTTTAATGTTGTTCACTGCCTGCCTGTTTACAGTGTGTTAGCGTGTTTAGCCTGGCGAGTGGAACCATAGCAGCTGTGTGACTAAAATTGGGGTGCGTCGACTGATTGTGGTTCTTTCTCTTGCTTTTGTTCCTAATACAGCTATACAGTAATTCTGTATTTATGATTAGTTACAGTTACAGTAATTCCATATTTATGATTATTTACAATACAGTGTGTGCTAGGGTGCATACTTATATATATACTGTGATGTACTTTTATTTTATTTTATTGTAGGTCTAACACTTTAAATTATATATTATTAAAGAGTCTTGTTTTAAGAATAATTATTGAAGTCTCATTGTATACGTGAATAAATCATGACGTTTAACTGTAATTATCTGAATGCAAGAAGGAAACCGGACAGATGGGCGGCGCGAATTTTCAATGGAGGTCTTGATTCTTGGGCGTTCATTGACAACCGCGCTTTCAGAATGTAATTAGTGTGCTAGGCTCTAGAACACACCTTCCGCCAGCCCTCCTGCCCTCCACCGAACGCAATGTGAGGGTGTGGGGTCCCCCCAAAGTCACTCCAACCAGATAAGATGATCAACGCAGGCTTCAGCGGTGACGTTAAACTGACATCGACCCCCTCGCCCTCCCTTCCAGAGAACACTGAGGGTTTTCGGACGTTCCACTCTTTGCATCGGATTGCTGACGACGACACTCAACCGACAGCGCTAGTTGAGACTGAAACAGTCTACCGACGAAGTCACGCCAACGAACAGCAGCGCTGTAATCTAAACGCTTTAACATCGTAAATGGACATCGATTATTTTCCGCCCAATCTCGAACATCTACAACAATGTACCAGTCAACACTGTGTCCTGCGACAGGATGAACGAAATACTAGAATCCGAGCATTACTACATCTACTCCACACCTGAAGACCTCTACACCTGAAGACCTCTACACCTGAAGACCTCTACACCTGAAGACCTCTACACCTGAAGACCTCCACACCTGAAGACCTCTACACCTGAAGACCTCTACACCTGCATGATCAACATTTTTAACTCCTTAAAAGAGACCCGAAGTAACAAAACCCTAGCTTGCATCTATACAAAATCTGTAACACTCGACATTACAGACGCATGCAATTTCGACATTCCCTCCAATCCCCTGGCAAATGACCTTCAAGAAGAAGAAGAAAAACCAATTTTTACAGACGCAGAAGTACAGACAGGAGAATCACCAACTGCAACCACAACCACAACACATACAGATCCACCACAGAACACAACAAACAGCACGAGGTACGACAAATCAGCGACAAGCAACAAAGAAACGCAGACAAAATGGAAAAATAAAACAAAAACAACAAAGAAACGCAGACAACATTGAAAAATAAAACACAAACAACAGACTAAAACACTGAAAAAATACAACAGCTACAACGACAAAAACACAGACGGAGCAAGAAACACAGAACAACACAGCCGCCAACAGTAGCTTTGGAGACCATAACAAGCAAGACACAAACTATAGAAAACGCAACCAACAAGACACAACACAGAGAATCTTTTTCCCGGACAAGACACAACACAGAGAATATTGTTCACAGACAACAAGACACAACACAGAGAATCTTTTTCCCAGACAACAAGACACAATAGACAGAATCTTGTTCACAGACAACAAGACACAACACAGAGAATCTTTTTCCCAGACAACAAGACACAATAAAGAGAATCTTGTTCACAGACAACAAGACACAACACAGAATCTTTTTCCCAGACAAGACACAACACAGAGAATCGTTTTTCCTAGACAACAAGACACAACACAGAGAATCTTGTTCAAAGACAACAGGACACAACACAGAGAATCTTGTTCACAGACAACTAGGACAAAAGAAGTCCCCATCAAATGGATACGGGGTCAGTGTAAACAAACAACCTCAAACACCTGGATTGGAATGCACTGAAAATTTCTCTGAAAAAATTTCACACAATTCTTGTGGAACAAAGGGAATTAATGAAATAATAACAATATCTAGAGAAGTCATTCCTGCACTCGCGTCTGACCTGCACAAATCTCGTGCTCGCGACAGAACACCCGGAAGAAAGAACTTGACTAGCGGGAAATTACGGCAATCCCTGCCACACACCACTTATACAACTACATAAGAGGATGATGCGACACCTGCCATGACGTAAACAGCAAATCTAGTCCGACAAACTACGTACTTCTCATTCCACCAGATCAACTCTGCGTCCACAAGAAATATTTACTCAGCACTTCTCATACCACCAGATCAACTCTGCGTCCACAAGAAATATTTACTCAGCACTTCTCATACCACCAAATCAACTCTGCGTCCACAAGAAATATTTACTCAGCACTTCTCATACCACCAGATCAACTCTACATCCACATAAAAGACATGATCAGCACTTCTCATACCACCAGATCAACTCTGCGTCCACAAGAAATATTTGCTCAGCACTTCTCATACCACCAGATCAACTCTACATCCACATAAAAGACTTGATCAGCACTTCTCATACCACCAGATCAACTCTACATCCACATAAAAGACTTGATCAGCACTTCTCATACCACCAGATCAACTCTACATCCACATAAAAGACTTGCTCAGCACACTAAGAGACCTTCTTGTTTCGCACAGACGATCAGGATGGGGGTTTACGATAAGAGTATTGATGTGTGTGGAAAGTGTCGATATAATGTTTCCTGCTTTTCTTTGTTTTTCAAACAGGTAAGTGTTTCAAATGTTTATTGTATACTGTATTTTTCTTTGTTTCTCAAACAGGTAAGTGTTTCAAATGTTTATTGTATACTGTATTTTTCTTTGTTTCTCAAACAGGTAAGTGTTTCTGAAATGATTATTGTATATAATATTTTTCTTTGTTTTTCAAACAGGTAAGTGTTTCAAATATTTAATGTATACAGTAATTTTCTTTGTTTCTCAAACAGGTAAGTGTTTCAAATGTTTAATGTATACAGTTTTGTTCATTGACATCTCTACTTTGGAGTATTTGTTCAATGATAATTCTAATTTATACAGTTCTTTTCCCTTAAATTTCTCAACCAAAGTAAAGCATATCCAAATAGGCCTCATTCGATGGCAGTTGACTTGAGAGTCGTTGTTGATTGGTCAATTTAACGAGGCACTGCCCACAAAAGGATAGACTGGGACAAGAGTTGATCGCAACAAATTTAAAATTTGTAATTATTAAACTTTATTCCAGGGCGTAAATACTGTCTTCAGGAAAGCCAGGTAGCCCCGCCCACTTTCAGATTGCGTCACTGATATTCGTGCAATAGGTTTTCTATAAATAGCTCGAATGCCGAAGTAGCACACCGATGGATGGTCATATTGCAAAACGTGTGACCTACTGGCACAGATATCGTCTGCATCCCGAGTGAGGTACTTATATGTTAGTTAAGTGTGGCTCGCAGCAATTACTTTAACCTACTTCCAGTGATATCTCAAGAATTCATAAACATTTCTTTAAGCTTTGCTTCTTATAATTATATCATTTCTTAAAATTAATTATGTTATTTATTAATATGATCCATGTTTTGACATTCGTAGTTCTAGCGTTTTGGAGTTTTGATAGTTATTTGTTTAATACAGTTTATAACGAACAAAGGGATTAGCATACCAAGGAAGAATGAAAGATACGTTATTAAAAAAAAGTGTTTCCACTGAAATTTATAAGGTTTTTCTAGTATTTTTCTTGAGTCAAAATCCCACAGGAGAGAAGACTGTTAAAGTAGAAATGAATTTTTTTTCAAAAATGAAAAATCTTAAAAATGCAGGCGATCGAGAATAACTTTATGTCTTGTTGATCGTTGTTGTTTTAAAATAATCAGGCTTCCATTTAAAAAAAAAAGTGTTTGATTTTTTCATCGAATCTAAGGCTATCATTTTTAGAATCATATAATAGTTTGTGATTTTGTCATCGCATCTAGGGCTATTATTTTTGGGCAAGCAATAGCGTGGGATTTTGTTACAGAATCTTGAACTATAATATATTTGCCAAATAAGACTTGGAGTATATGCTAATGAATCATTGGCTATAATATTTTTCAGAATAAAAATGTTCATTTGTTGATACAGAATTGTAGATTATAACATCTTTGATAAGTAGCAGTGCATTCTGAGATTAATGATGGTTCCATTTCAGTGCACCCGGCACATCAAAAGCATGGCTATCTACAGAGGATTCACATGGCTCCTTCTCATTTGCTTAGTTAATGGTAAATATATTTTTTTTCAATAAGATTTGCATTTTAAATAACATATTGAATGACCTTTGAAAGGAAAATTGTCCACACATATTTGTATACTTTGTCTACAGTGTTAACATTTCTAGGCAATAAGATTCCAAATGTTAACAAGTATTCGGTAATAAGCTGGTAAGATGCCAAATGGATTTGGAAACATTTATAAGCAGTATGGATGTGAACACATGTTAGAAAGTAATGAACATTTTGAATTATTCATAGCTTTGCACTATTGAGATCATGATGCACTAACGTAACCCCCCTGTGACATGCATCCCACCTTCACAAGATTTTTATTAAGTTCGTAAAGGTCAAGAAAACCTTAAAACGTAAAAGTGTATTAAATTTAATAATAATGACGTAATTAATAATTCTATTTCAAATCTATTTAAATCTTTCTCAAAGTAGTCGTTCAAACAGACGGCTTTTAGTTCTGACATTTTAATTAGATCTAGCTTCAAACTTCCCAACTCGCCAGTTATGTAACCCCTGGTCACTGCAAGTGTACATAAATTAGAATTATCAGAGTGTGTACGAGAGGGCCTTGTCTCTCGGCCCACAAGTGCTCTGACCAGATACGAAAAAGTGTCACTCAGAGCAGGCTACAATCTGGGCAACAGATGCAAGAAAACTGAAATAGGCAAGTGAGAAACCGAAAAGTAGATTTTGACTGTCAGTTTGTCTGTATCCGCTTAAGAGTGCATTAATTAATTAATTATATGCAGTTTTTATTTATAAAATCAGAAATTAGTGTATGTACAATTCTTATAACAACAAAACAGATAATTAAGTAAATATAAAATATGCAAAGACCAAACCTGTTTTGGTTTGCAGATAAGGCTTAGCTTACTATCGTTTTGTTTTTAATATTAATTTTTTAAAATGATAATAATACAAGTTTCTTTAAAATGAAAATCATTAGTCTCTTAAAAATATGCAAAAATATTGAAATTTTAAAAAAAGTCAAACTTATAATATAGTATTTATGCTTGGATTGATGTTGCTGTTTAATTATTAAACAATTCCCCAGTAGTCTAGAGGAAATCATATGCCCTTCCATACTTCCATTCATGTGGACGGAATTATTTTCCTATTAATATTTACGGTCTTTTGTCTGGAATAGTATGTCCTCCATTTTTACATCCGTCACGCTAGAAGGGGAATAATCGTTAAAAATTATTTTCTTTATTTTATTCTTGAATTATTTCCCTTGTTATGTGTCCAGTGAGCGTTTTTCTTCTCCGTGAAAGTAGTGTCGATACAAGCACAGTCAGTGAGTTTGCGTGCGTGTATATTCTGTTATGCATATGTGGTATTTTAATAATGATTTGTTTATTTATTTACTTCAAAACTAGTTAATTATGTTAATGGTAAATAGGAATTGTATCTAATCATTTTGTCCTCCTTAATGTAATTTAGAGATAGGAACTATATATAGTTATTTTTTTATAACCAGCATCATGCATTCTACTCCCAGCTTCTTACATTCAACATTCAAATTCTTACATTCTACCCACAACTTCATACATACAATTTCCAACTTCTTGCATTCTACTCCAATATCCTTGAATTCTTCTCGTAACTTCATACATTATACCCCGAAGTTCTTGAATTCTACCTCCTTTCTATTGCATTCTCCTCCCAACCTTTTTAATTCTCCTCCAAACGTAATGCTTTCAACTTCCACATTGCATTCTGCTCAGAACTTCGTAAACTCGACTCCCCAATTCATACGTTCAATTTCCAACTTCTTTCATTCTGCTCTAAACCTCTTGCATTCTATTCCCAACTTCTTTCATTCTACTCTAAACCTCTTGCATTCTATTCCCAACTTCTTTCATTCTACTCTAAACCTCTTGCATTCTATTCCCAACTAATTTCCTTCAATTCCCAAATTCATACATTTTACTCCCAACTACTTGCATTCTACTCCCAAATTATTGCACTCAAGTTGTTAACTTATACATTCTTCTCCCATCCTCATACATTCAACTCCGATCTTCCTGAATTCTTCTCCCAACTTCATACCTTGTACTTCCAACTTCTTGAATTCTACTCCCAACTATTTTCATTCTACTTCTATATTCTTCCCTTCTACTCCCAAATTCATTCATTCAACTTCCTGCTACTTACATCCTAATCCCAATTTCTTGCATTCATCTCCCAACTTCATCACTGGGGTAAAGGCAGGACTTGAAGTCTTAACCAGACATTTGTTATGGTCCTTTCCCTACTAGTGTCGACTCATAATACTAACACTAGTGGCCTAATACTGAGAATAAAGGCCTAACCCTAACAGTAGCGGGCTAATACTGGGGCCTAACACTCACAATTGGTGCGTAACACTGAGAACAATAATCTAACACTTACAACAGTGGCCAAACACTGACAACACTCGCCTAACACACGATATATATAATTCTATATAAACTAATCGGGAAATACCGATACTGTAAAAACACTTTTCCTAAGAAATCGCATAGATATTGCGCATGGCAGACATAGTTACTAGCGTTCTTCATGACCTACAAGTTTGTTGATTACTACTTAGTTCTGATAAGTGTTTGGAACATTATGCCGCTATGGTAAAATAGTGAAACAACACACTTAATGACCACAGAGTTAGAGTGAAAGGATATAACAGTCGTATAATTTTGTAAACCCGAGTTTGGCTTGGGTCAGCCAGGAACAAGGCATCATGGCGTCTCAGGACAACATGGCCGTATGGCGAAATTGTATTCGTGTGTGGTACCCTGATTATGAAACTAAGACTTATTTCGTCCCGCCAGTGGTCATCACCCGGATACCATTTGACATGGTCACAGTGGCCGGACAGTCAGTTCTCGTGCCGCAATGCAATGCTGTCCAAGCCAGTGCCGGTCAATCCAATTCTACACAGGTCAAAGTTCAATCCAGTTTTACACAAGTCAAAGTTCAACGTGTTCAAGAAAGCAACACGCGGGACGATGTGGCACTACAGCGAGTGTTACTCTCTTTGCGAGAACTGACAAGCAAGCAGAGTGAACCAATGTTCGTCATTTCACAGTTACAGTTTTCTGATTACCTGGGACAACGATGTTATGCGGCGGCTGCCACACAGTTTTTAAGACCAAGAGATCTTTTTAAATATGATAGAAGAGGTGTTTTTGATATTCTTGTCATCCATCGTCACTATGGAATAATCACCGGAGAGATAAAGTCAGTTCTATCAAACCAACAAGAAGTCCAGTTATCACAACCAGACGTAGACCGAGTGGTCACTGACAGAGTACGAAATGCAATCACACAACTGAATAGATCCGAAGTCGTTCTACGGGAGATTAGCAAAGACCTTGACCCCAACCTTGCCATCCGTAAACTTCTTATTATGCCTTACGTCACTGCTGACATCTTAACTCGGGTGGTTTCAAGTGATGAACAGTTAAAACAGGTAAGACATTATTTAATAAATATTTAAATGAAATATGACGTCATTGAATAAACTGTTCGATCTCTCTCCACTAATTAATACTATGATCGTTTGTACTTCTGCATATCTACATGAAGACCAGTTAGTCTTTAAACGTTTTTAAATTAAGATATAGAAATCTTATGTGATGTGTTCTGGAAATTGGTAAAAAAAACAACAACAACAAACATACAAACAAAACAAATACAAACGAACAACGGGCCTTTCAAAAGGAGATAAGGTAGCAAGGGTAATTACCCATAAATGGTGAAGTCCTCTCTAGGGGTTTTTGCTGTTTCCCGCTTTAAAATATTTCTCGCCTTCTTTTAATTTGGCTGTTACCCACTGTAAAATATTTCTCGACTTGTTTTTATCTCGCTGTTACCCGCCCTAAAATATTTTTATCTTGTTCTTATTCCTTAGTATGCTTGACATTTTTGACTTTATAAATGTAGGCAGTGTTGTTTTAACGCATAGATAAGCCAGGCATTGCCCGGGGGCCTCACGAGCAGCAGTTTAATTTTATCGACCGTTTACATTTTTATTCTTTTGAGTGGTTGTGCAGGTGGGTGCCCCACTGCTTCACCTACGGACCGACCTATAATGCTGTTCAATGGCCCTGAATGGTGGTGGTGGTGGTGGGGGGTGTTATTGAATGCTGGAAAAACACGCATTAAAGGCAGACACTCAGGTTCACGTGAACGCTGTCACTTAACTTTTGGTACACGCGTTCTGACATATTTAGGTACACTCAGACGCACATACTCTCATGCAACATACACACGCACATATAAACTTGTATATACACACACGCATGCATGCTCACAGTTAAATATACTCACTCTGGCAACATACACACATGTACAGATAAATATATTAACTCTGCAACGCACTCTTGCACACACATACATACTCTCTCTCTCTCTCTCTCTCTCTCTCTCTCTCTCTCTCTCTCTCTCTCTCTCTCTCACACACACACACACACACACACACACCATTCACGGATGTTATATTATTGTCATTTTATAAAGTCAGGAAATACTTACAATAAGTATTTTACAGTATATCATACACTTCACAAAGAATCACACTAGCGTATTACTGCCATGTGTGAAGTCTTTATTTACTACAATTACTTAGCATATTAAGTCCTATGTAAAGTTTTATTTTTTACGTTTGCTACAGTTACTTAGCTAATTGCAGTTAGGTGTGAAGACTTTATTTACTACCGTTACTTAGCTTATTACAGTTATTTGTGAAATCTTTATTTACTTTATTTACTTAGCTTATTTCAGTTAAGTGTGAAGTCGTTATTAACTACAGTTACATAATTATTATAGTCATGTGTGAAGTCTTTATTAACTACAGTTACATAATTATTAAAGTCATGTGTGAAGTCTTTATTAACTACAGTTACATAGCTTATTACAGTCAAGTATGAAACTTTATTTCTTAGATTTATTACTGTTAGCTTTATAGAAATATTTATATCACAGTCTTTCGTTAATAGGAATATTTGTAACGGTTAACTTTATACGAATATTGACACCACACTCGTAGTTTAATAGGGATATTTGCATCATTAAGTAATCTTTATAGGAACACAAACACCACACTCGTAGTTTAATAGGAATATTTGCATCATTAATTAATCTTTATAGGAACACAAACACCACACTCGTAGTTTAATAGGGATATTTGCATCATTAAGTAATTCCTTAACACCACACTCGTAGTTTAATAGGAATATTTGAATCATTTATTAATCTTTATAGGAACATAAACACCACACTCGTAGTTTATTAGGAATATTTGCATCATTAATTTATCTTTATAGGAACATAAACACCACACTTGTATTTTAGTAGGAATATTTGCGACATTAATTTATCTTTATAGGAACATAAACACCACACTATTCGCTTTATAGGTTTATTTATATTGGTTATTTCACTGCTTACTTAGTGTATCATAGTAGAATAGATGTTTCTGTTAATTAACAAATTTAATATTTAACTACCGAATTGTAATAGACAACACACACATCAACATATTTCCATATGTTAGGCAAGTGTTTCTAGACATGGTGAAGTATGTTGTTATAAAGACCTAAGTTTATTACATTTCTAGAAAAGGTATGACGAAGCAAAGTTGTCTGTCCCTACTTTTTAAATTAATTATTTTATTACTTATTTAATGTCAACGTGACATGACCTTTGGGTACTGTGTGTTTAGTATGTACCAGAGTTAAAATTTAAATCGTGAAGAAAATGTGCTAGAACTTCTGTTGTAATATAAACCGGTCTTATGTGTATGAGTAGGTGTTATTATCCAATGGTTAAGATTTACACAGAACAAGACCAACCAATGGGCTGAGATTAAAGTTTACCTGCGGAAATAATACCATTCTCTTATCACTTTGAATATGGTGTGGCTTAAATTCAGTCATGAAAGGTGACCATTAGTTTAATGATGAGTTAAATTAATTATTGATTGAAAAAGAATGACGTAGGAATATGTCGTGCATTTAACTATTGATATATTATACTTGAGATGTATTATGTGTGTGGACTATTATTACTTCTACAATTGTGAATTATGATGCTTATATATAGTACAGTAGACACTTGACATTGTTTCTAGTGAACATGTTCATAAAATATTCTGTTTTATTTGTTATGCTGTATGCGTGTATTGGGCTAATAAATAATGTTGAATACAATTTGAGCCAAATAGCCATCTTGGTGTTCTGTGTGTGGATTTGTAATAATATCTTTCAAGTCCTACGTGGCGTCGACTAGCCACCACCCTCCTTTCTTTGGAAAGAAGGGGCTGGCGACAACTGGTGACCCTGATGTGATAGGTAAAAAATTGTTTGCTGTGTATTTTCATCATTTCATTTTCTTCTATCTCATGTATCATCATATTTTGCAGTTATGATGATTACAGTATTTTGATTTAAGAAAGTGGTGAATTAGTATTTTATATATCTTTCTGATGCTTTAATTTTTGAAAACTTGTTTTGACATTGTATTCTGGTTTAATACTCATTTTAGCGTGTAACCATTTAATTGTTTATTTTGAGAGTGCCAGTATTTGCAAACCTTACCGTAGTCTGATAAATTCGTTTTGATTGTTTAGAAATTTAATACTTTATTACTGCCTAGTCAGATAGCCAATCCGAGTTTTATGTCTCTGCTTTGGTATTTTATTATTGAGAATATTTATTTTATGCATCAAAGTTGTAAGTTTAGAAATTCTATTTGAATATTAATGGCAATGGAGATCGCAATTATTAATTTTGATTTTTGAGTCATGCCATTTTGAAGTTCGTAGAGGCAACGCTGTTGACCATTAGGATGACCTGAGGTTAAATTCGTTTTCGTAGTGGAAGTATTTGTGCGATTCACAATACTATGATGTACTCAGGGAGTACCTAATGTTTTTGAGATTGTTGAAGTATTCGTGCAGCGTCACAATACTATGATACTAAGAGAGAAGTACCTTGTGTTTTGCATCAGTTTGGAAACTGAGCCACATATTTGTTTGAGATTTGAGTTTTGGGCCGGTACTGGTAGAAACTACACCGCGTATATTCGTCTGAGTTGATTGTGATGGTATTGAAGACCATGCACATATTTTTTGTTGTTATAAACCTAGTGAGTCATTGATAAGCGACCTCATTTGTGTATGCAAATGCATTTTTGATTTGCTAGAGTTTCTGTAAAACTAGCTAACCGTATGAATGGCTAATTAAATAAATGACTAGGAAGAATTCAGCAGGAGAAGGCAGAATTAAAGCAATAAGTAATTGATGATGAGATAGTGAAGTTAGCATACACGGTGATGAAAATGGAAAATGTTCATTCAGAACATTGTATTTTGGCTGCCACCATGAAATAATTACTCAGAGGAATGTGTTTTCCCCCCTTGCAGGAAAAGGTCACGACCCAGAAGGTGTGTCAGTCATGCACTTGGGTAAATGGGAAGATAGAAAGTATTTTAATTGTTATGTATATTAATAAATAGTTAATGAGTTCTACTGTGGCAATTTTTACTCTTGGATATCTCAGCTCTTGTGAACATCCTCATTTTGTAAGACTGCCATTGTGGAAATAAAAGTATGTATTTGTGAAGATAGGATAGAGTAGTATATAACGAAGAGGCTTATTAGGCTATCAAACGTTTAGAGTGTAGGACTACAGTATATAAATAACCAGAATGTGTAGGTCCTATAGAGAAGACATTTTGTTTTCTGGTGTTAAACTTTTGAGCGAGCGAGCCCATGAGACAGTTTACTTTTATTTCTGTCCAGTAATGACAGCGCGCACAGTGAGTCAGTGACCAACTTTTTTTGTTCATTCAATCCCCGCTTGCAGTGACGCTACACTGGTGAAAACAACACGAGAGTCAATTTTTAACAAGGGGAAGGGACGTATTACCTTATATTAGGAATAGTCTCTGTTTTGGTACACACTAATTACCTTATATTAGGAATAGTCTCTGTTTTGGTACACACTAATTACCTTATATTAGGAATAGTCTCTGTTTTGGTACACACTAATTACCTTATATTAGGAATAGTCTCTGTTTTGGTACACACTAATTACCTTATATTAGGAATAGTCTCTGTTTTGGTACACACTAATTACCTTATATTAGGAATAGTCTCTGTTTTGGTACACACTAATTACCTTATATTAGGAATAGTCTCTGTTTTGGTACACACTAATTACCTTATATTAGGAATAGTCTCTGTTTTGGTACACACTAATTACCTTATATTAGGAATAGTCTCTGTTTTGGTACACACTAATTACCTTATATTAGGAATAGTCTCTGTTTTGGTACACACTAATTACCTTATATTAGGAATAGTCTCTGTTTTGGTACACAATAATTTTGATTTGTGAAAGATGGTGGCACTACATTGCTTCACATAATTTTATTTTCCTGACAAGAATAGGCTTATTATTGCGCATATTATTTTTAAAGCATGAGTGATGTCGATAATGCCATTAGTAAATTAATTTAGCAATAATGGATCAACAGCAGTTGTTGTGAGGTTACATTTAGTGGAACAATTTTGTAGTTCTTATAAATAACATCATAATGATATTAACTGTTTTGATTTATAAATATATTTGTGAAAGACTAGTTTGATTTTCTTACATAAAACTTTAGAGAAAGGTTTCTTGCAATAACTTTTTGAACCATGATTTTGACATGATAAAACAACTAGAGTTTGAAGTCAGTATATTCAAATTGATTTCATTGTAATTTTTTTAAAGTTATCGTATGAGGTGATTTGATTTTTTTGATAATTCTCCATCATTGCATGAGATGACAAGTTTTCCTAGACTGACGTTTTTGGAAAACCACATGTTAATTTTGCTTTTGCATAAACCGGTAAATAATAATTTAAAAAATTAGGTAGGTGTATAGACAATAAACATCCAAGAGCAATTTGCTTTTGGGGATGATCATGGTACGAACCAATGTATTGTCTAGACACCCAATAGACACATTAAAAATAAATTTCACAAAGCAGAATAATTGTTGAAGAAAATATTTTTTTTGCATTATTGACCTACACTTATTTCATAAGCTTCAGTCAAAAGTGAGATGGTTCATGACACATATACGGGGAAATATTATTAATTTTTTTCTCTTTCTAAGTGTCCTCATACTCTAAACAATTAATGAAACAGCTAAATTAGTTTAAACTAAGAAAGGGGCCAAAATGACCATTTTGTCAACAATGCAAAACTTAAGTTGGAAAATGCTAGCCTTAGTTTGTGCCGGGGAATGGGAAAGGCATAATTAACTTTGGAGGGATGCACGCATTTACCCCTCTGGTCAGCATCACCAGAGCAATAAATCTGTCAGTGTATGAGAATATGTGGATAGGCCACTGAGACGCTAATTTTGTCTGTGAGAAGACAGGCTCTGAGTTTTGAAATGTAACTTATTTTTAAGAATCACCACTATAAAAGTTTGGTTGTTTACAGTTATTGTTATTGTGAAATTATTTGTTGAAATAGAATTTTAAGTTATTGGAAAGTTAAGATTGATATTATTATAGTTAAATGTGTTGGTTTGTGTGTACAACCATTTCTACTATCTGTTCAAATTATTCTCTTACACATTTTATTCACTGTCATTGCTAGTAAAACTATTGAGATAAGATTTCTTAATTACCTTACAAATTTCATTGTTTGCTGTCATTGCTAGTAAAACTACTAGATAAGATTTCTTAATTATCTTACACATTTTATTCGCTGTCATTGCTAGTAAAACTGTTCAAATAAGACATAATTATCTTACACATTTCGTTGTTCACTCTCAATGCTATTAAAACTGTTCAGACAAGATTTTCATAATTGTCTTTCATATTTTCTTCTTTGCTCTCATTAAATTGAATGAAGACTTTTTGGCTGAAACGTCGACCATTCTTACTGTTTTTGCTAATGGAAATTGGTACAATGTTTGTTCTGCTTGAGGGAGCTGGCATGTCAATGGAGCACTCAGGTTAGTCTTAAGAGATTAACAGTGAATGAGCGTTCTACAAAGTGAGGAGGGATTCACATGGAATTGACAGTAATACCTGAGCAATAGCTTTGTTGCAAAAATAAGTGAAAGACTATAGATAGAGCCCTTAAATCAGGTTATGTACAAACTATTATTGCTTATCTCTACTAACTCCATTTTTCTCTGACGAGAACAATCCTGTGATTTGTATTAACACTAAATTATTGAATTGTATTTTAGGATATAACACTGTGTTATACAAAAATTATTTAAACTTGGTTTCATGGAAATATTGATGTCAAATAATCATTTTCCTTGTATTTGTTATATCTTACCTTTGATTTAATAATTGTATTGTTAAATATATTGACCTTTTTATTCATATTAATAACCTTATGCTGGAGAAAAACGTGGGTAGACGGGGCTCGCTAAATATAGATTAAAGATGAATTTGTCTTCTCCTTTAGTAAGAAGTTTTCCACCTATGGAAATATTGTGTGATGGTAAATGTTTGTCTTTATTGTTGTGGAAGAGAGAAAATTTTTACAGCGCCTGTATATCCACCAAGTGAGAGAGACAAGTGGTGTCTGCTGGAGAAGTATTAATGAAATAAATTAAGATTCTCATCACTTGTAATTAGTTATGGACGATTATTTAATTATAACCATTAACTAAGTGGCACTGGCATCACAGAAAGTGATTTCTTTTCTAACGTAATCTTCTTCCATCAGAACCTGGTCACGTGTCTCCAGGCTGAAGACTTTGAGCAAGCCCTCCAGTACTGCCTGCTAGCTGAAAATATTTCTTCTAGTGGAACTGAAACGGCGAATGGCCAACAGCCAATACCAAAAACACGGTGGTCTACATTTAGTTCTTTCAAGAGCAACATGACGTCGGATCTGTATTTAGATCTCTTGGCCAGGTGTGTACTTTGATAAACGTATTGCCAACCGTGACATGACTACAGATCAATATTTAGATATTTTGGACAGGCGTGTATTATAATTAATTTATTGTCAAAATTGACATGACTATAGATCAATATTTAGATTTCTTGGCCAGATGTGTCTTTTGATAAATTTATTGTCAAGAGTTACATGTCAATTCTATCTCCTGCTCAGGTATGTATTTTGATAAATTTATTGTCAAGAATGACATAACAATTCTGTATTTAGATCTCTTGTCCAGGTGTGTATTTCGATAAATTTATTGTCATTAGTGACATGCCAATTCTATATTTAGATATCTTGTCCAAGTGTGTATTTTGATAAGTTTATTGTCAAGAGTGACATGACATCATATCTATATTTAGATATATTGACCAGGTTTTAATTTTGGTAAATTATTGTCATTAAATATATCATTTAAATGCCAGTTGTTGAATATAGAATGCACATGAGTAGCAAATGTCTTAATCAGTTAATTATATTTTACAAGAGAGGAGGGAAAACAAAGTGTATACATATCTATTAAGGTAAAGAATATTCACAAGGACATGCTGATTTATTTTGCACTAAAAGAAAATTTGACAGTCTGTGACACGCCTGGTATGTTAATACTAATTAATAATTATATTTATGAATTAGTTTGTCATAATTACTTATCAGTAATTAAATTAAGATTCCATTGCTTAACACGAGTTTCCTATCCTCACATCACTATAAGATTACACACCACCGGTGCATAACTTCTTTGCAGGTGGAATTCCTTACTTAAGGAGTAATCTAAAAACAAAAACATAAATCCACTTTCGTTCACTAGTCTAGCTCCCGAAACTCCAGCCACCCACTAACTACTCCAGACATGTGTTAAGGCACGCCTAAGAAATATATAACATAAAATAAAGATTTATCATAAAATATTATCTAACATAACAAATACACAATAATTTAGGAAGAAACAATTCTTGTATTAGTAAGCGAATAGCTGGTGTTCTTACTTAGACAATTACTATTTAATATTCTACAAAAGTTGCCAATTCTTATGATCCTTACATGCAGTTGGATAGAGAGAAAGAGTCAAAGTTAACAATGAACAATTTCTTGACCTGAGTGTAGATGCAAGGATGAGTTATCACTGATGGGGTGTCTCTCTGTTCTGATGATACAATAGGACCTATTGTGAGGATAATAACGGTCAATGTCAATTCTTTTCACTATCCTGGCTTTCTATAGTGAGTTGTAGCTAGACGAAGAATCGAATTACAGTTGTATGTACTGTAAGTGAAGACCGGGTGAAGTCTGGAGGCTGAGTTGAGCCAGTCCTCCAACTGAAGCTTGTATCCCATCCCTTGGGCTTAGCTGATTTCCTTCCAAATGGGACGCAAATAGATAATAATGAAAACACTGTCCCTGGGCTTAGCTGGTACCCTTCCAAACAGGACTTAGATGAAGAACGGAAAAAGAAAGGCATGCTCGCTGCAACATACGAGAGCACAGTGATTAGCAATAATTCATAACTCTCTCAATCTCTCTCGTTCTCTCCCCAATCATTCAACTTACATTTCATCTGCAAAAGAATTGTTCAGCCCCATACACCCTTCATTCATTAATACAGCATTTCAAACATGAATGATACATATCAATGAATCAATAAACAATTCTAAAACATCCTAATCAACAACATTCTAACATCTCACTTAATAAACAATTCTAATACATCTTAATCAACAATATTCTAACATCTCAATTAATAAACAATACTTATACATCTAAATTAACAACATTCTAACATCTCAATTAATAAACAATTCTAATACAACTTAAGCAACAACATTCTAACATCTCAATCAATAAATAGTTCTAATACATCTTAATTAACAACATTCTAACCTCAATTAATAAACAATTCTAATACATCTTAATTAACAACATCCTAAAATCTCAATCAATAAATAATTCTAAAACATCTTAATTAACAACAATCTAATATCTCAATCAATAAACAATTCTAATACATCTTAATTAACAACAATCTAACATCTCAATTAATAAAGAATTCTAATACATCTTAATTAACAACATTCTAACATCTGAATTAATAAAGAATTATAACATATTTCACAATATATGAACAATAGTTTAACATTATTCTAAATTCGAACAGATAGTTTACCATGCACCTTCACAATTGCCTTTCAAGACCGGACCAGAATTTTCATAAAAGGAATATTTTCATAGTGCCTTGGCACAAGGGCTGGTGGACTATTTATTAGACTTCGCTTCTGAAAGCCGGAACCATCGATCTGTATTGTTTTACACCTGCTCTGTAACTGACTGTCTTTCGCAGAAAATGCCCTACTACAAAGAGCCGGCAGGTCTTCCCCTCCCAACAGTCTCTAGCCCGACGGTGGTTTGCGGCAGACTTCTACCCGATTACAATTAAGAGAACTGACCAGGGAGCTCTCGTCGGCGACTGTCAATCAAGCGTGACTGAACTAACTGTTTGATTCAGATGGTCCCCCCCCTTCCCGTCAGTGTAGACTGTAGAGTATAAATAATTAATATTAGCCAGTCAAAATCAATTAGGGATGATTTCCAAGCATCACACAGTCTTCAATAGAAGTGTGTGTAAGTGTGTGTGTGTGTGTGTGTGTGCGCGCGCATGCGAAAATTCTGTTTAAGGAGAAGGGAGGTAAGACAAGAGGTGGATAAGAGATAAATTGACGTGTTAATATGTATAGTGTTCGATCTAGTTCATCAAGTACTTTCTCCTATATATGTGAGACAAAACAAGTTATAAATAGACGTGTTAATATGTATAGTGTTCGATCTAGTTCATCAAGTACTTTCTCCTATATATGTGAGACAAAACAAGTTATAAATAGACGTGTTAATACGTATTATGTTCGATCTAGTTCATCAAGTGCTTGTCCCTATATATGTGAGACAAAACAAGTATAAATAGAAGTGTTAATTCCTTATAGTGTTCGATCTAGTTCATCATGTACTTTTCCGTATATTTGTGAAACAAAACAATCTTCTCACACAATCTTTTGTAGGGAACTAATCCCTTTTGTATCGTGCTCATTATGATATTTGTAAAATTCATACATTTTTGTTTCGCACTATTTCTTCTACATTATTTTAGTGAGAGACAATATAGTACTGGTTAAAATAATCAGCGATATAAATGCTGTACCTGCGAACTGAAAAAATAAAAGAGAATTGTAATGATATGTTAATGTTTGAGTCTTTAATTAAAGCTTTGAAACTTATACAACTGTCAACGCTTTTTAACAGTAAAACAAATAAATCAACAATAGACACGTATTTTAGCCCCAAGAAACGTACTCTTTAACAAACTTGACCACGTATTGAAAGCTTGATGAAAATGGGAGGGAGGGGTTTAAAGTACGTTTTTCACTATAAGAGGGTGGGGGGAAAGTACATAAGTCATCGACGGAAGGAGGTAGAACATTAATGTAAATTTGTTTATGCACTTAAGGAAAGGTTCCAGTGTGTTTACATGCGTGACAAGTTTCGAGCTTGACATATTAAAAGTTGTGGCATTGATAGTGTTTGTGTGACGGGCACGCCACTTAGTTAATAAAATAATAATAATTATTATTATTAATTAATTTTTCATAATTAATTACATGTGATGAGAATCTATTTTATTAATGATTCTCCAGCAGACACCACTCGTCTCTCTCTCACATGGCACTTATTTTGGATCTGCAAACGTTTTTCCTATTCCACAACATTAAACAACATTTACTGTCACATAATGTTTCCATGAGTGGAAAACGTCTTAATAAAAGAGAAGATAAATATGTCTTTAATCTATATTTAGCGAGCCCCCATCCTACAACTTTCTTCTCCAACATAAGATTATCAATATCAATATATTACAATAAAATAGATTATTTGAAATCAATATTCCATGAATATGAGTTCGGATAACTTTATGTTACACAGTCTCTCTCTCTCTCTCTCTCTCCCTCCCTCTCCCTCTCTCTCTCTCTCTCTCTCCCTCTCTCTCCCTCTCTCTCTCTCTCTCTCTCTCTCTCTCTCTCTCTCTCCAGAAATATAGTTACAATTCAACAATAGAGCCAATACAAATTGCAGGTTAGTCCTATCATAGAATAGAAATGGAGTTATTAGATGTAAGTAATTGTAAAGTCTTTATTTTACATGACCTGAATTAAGCAGTGCTTCAACAGTCCTCACTTGCTTTTACAACAATGTCCGTATCAACACATGTCTTTTGCCACACATGGACAACTCTGACACACTCTTTCCTCTTGAACTGCTTGATCTACTCACCATGTCTGCTCCCTAAAGCAGAACACAATCACAACAATTCCAGTGCCTTCAATGTACCAAACTTTTCCAGAATGTACCCAACATACTTTGCTCTGATACATGAAAAGTGTGCAGCATACACCCTCATGCTTACACACTCCACAACAGACATTCCAGCACCTTCCAGGTCATTCAAGTTTCTAACCAGTGAACACGTGAAGGCTAGCTGGAAACGTGAGAGTTGAAACTCAAACTCAACTCAGAATTCAAAAGGTGAAACCCCAAAGTAAAAACCTGTAAGTGAAAAAGCCACATTTTCACTGCAACATATAATTAAGGAGCAAACATAAGTTTCCCATTTATCACAATATATCTCAATTTTATCTACAATCCATCCTCAACTTACAATCTCCTGCAAAATTTCTTATTAGCCATATACATACATAGTAAAATTAAATACAGAATATCAAACAATAATATGTGTTAACATACTACACCTGAACATCTCAGTCCAAACATTTGTAGAAATAAAAGTCAACTCACATAGTATATCTCTATACACAAGTATAACATCAATAGCAAAAATGCATGAAATGTTTCTAAGTCCATTCTCTCTCAATCAGTCAGTTTTAACTCACCATCAAGCTAATGACTGCCTTTCAAAGTTGGACTTTTTGCCTTCCACTCCAAATTCAAAAGCGAGTTTCTACAGCAAGTAAATTCTTTAATCTCAGCCCATTGGCTGGTCTCATTCTCGTAAATCATAATTATTGGATAATTGAAAACTACTCACTCAGTTTGCATTATGACAGCAATTTAGAATATTCTTGCCTCGAGCTGTTTACTTCAACTCAGTCACTTTCAAAAATAACACAAGGCCGGGTTCCTCTGACAATTTAGCAATTTATAAAACAATTAAATTAAAAAATATGGAGAGGCAAGTTTACTCTGTCACTGTTTGTATGTGGGACAAGTTTATTTTTTTCATTTATAGAGTTTGCATGTTTGACAAGTTGTGAGCTTGATAGTGTTTGCATGTGTAACAAGTTGTCAGCTTGATAGTGTTTTCGTTTGTAACAAGTTGTGACCTTGATAGAGATTGCAAAAGTGACAGGTTGTGGCCTTGAAAGAGTTTGATTCTAATTAGTACATGACACTGATAGGTTTTGCGGCCCCGCCACGACTGTCTCCGTCTATTGTCCAATGTCTCCGCGCATTGAGATACGAACTGAAGGACAGGGTGTGGCAGTCACGGGTGAGAGAATGACGTCACTGGTACTAACGCCAGAACAGATCAGTCTGTTGACCAGAGCTCCGGCAAAAGTCTGGCTGACCGGTCCGCCGGGTGTAGGCAAGTCCGTGATATTAATACTGATGGCCTTGACATGGCTGAGACAGGGTCACGACGTTCATCTCGTCAGTGTTAATCTTGAAAGCATGGCAGCGGTACGCATGATATACCACGTGATACAGATGTCAATGAGCGATGATCCAACTACAGTGACCACACCATCAATAGTGGGCAGTGTCCTCCTCCATGAGTACGACTTTTACCGCGAAGAGACTGACGTTGATAAAGCCATCAACACACTGACGGCGACAAGAGGAAGTCATGGACCATACGTCATATGCGATGAGTTTTGGATTGTTGACAGGTATGTTGTACACCGTATACACAAGTGTGACACTGAGGTGGAATTATTAGTTTTTATTATCTGCGAAAAAATTAATACATTTCTATGATCTCGACAGTCATTTTTGTTTGTTAAAGCATGACTTCATGACGCGCTGACGTGTATTATTGCGTCATTTATTGACGTCAAACAGAGTTCTGACTTTGGCAAGAAACATTAATGTATCGTTGTGTGTGATTATCTCCCCTGTGTACTGCGGTAAGTTGTCGTTATAACGGATCTGTCTTTCTTCATCTTAACAGTGACATTGCCCGTTATCACCGGTTTGTCACCGACTTGTGCACGCGCCTTCCCAACGTCTGTCTGTGGGCGGCCTCACCATACCATAAACAGAGACCAGCAGAACTGCAGGAAGAACAAATGACAACCCCGCTAAGGTGTCCACCCGCAGTACTGAGTGAAGTACAAAAGGCAATTAAGAGGTAAGTATTGTTTTTTAAAACTCTTATCAATCCATTGTTTATTAAACCTTGGAACCAATTAAAAAAAAAATAATAAATCCCACTTAAAAAATATATGTGCCTCTATAAGAAACCATCTATTCTGGCCGTTTTTGTTCAACACCTCGAAAAAGGTTGAATCATGTGATCTTGAAGAAATTCTAAATATAGAGTTATGATCTCATGCGCGTGACGTCATATGAGCGGCATATAGCTGAGTACATTCTTGCTTCATTGTTTATGTGCCATTTCTTTAGAGTGGTATTCTCTTTGCTGAAGAAATCATATTTGTAGCAAATCCACGACTGAAAGAAGTCAGTGTTCTGTCGATAAATAAATACAAAACTTCTTTAAATTCAAGATCGAAACTGCCTAGTGACCGAAGTCTTGGTATTGTAGCTACAACGTTTAAAAGAACAAAATAACAAAAAATACCATTATATTAATAGTTGATTTACAAATCGTATTGTCAATGTGTCCGAATGTATTCTTCTGAACCGCTTTCGCTTTTATTTCATCATACTAGAAATAATAAGGAGCTAATCCTTTTTATACATCTAATAGATTCAAAATGTATTATCTCCTCTTTATCGCTTTCATCTTCATCTTTATATATGCTGCTCGTCGTGACTTTCCAGCCACTCATTTGACGTCACGAGCATATGCGTTTCCGAAGAAGACTGAAACCTTGTATTCGGCAAAATCAGTAAAGGAAAATATAGTTTAATTCACAAAGTGCATTCATTGCTGATTCACAATAAATAGATGAGGTTTTATCGAAATAAATTTTGTTTTAAAATTTTCCTAGAAAAAATGTATGGAAGCAATACAAATCCTTTAACAGAGGATTTAACAGATATGATAACAGATATAATAACTTTAACAGATATGATAACGTCCACCCGTACACGATGACCACACTGGCCACACCCTGTGATGGACCAAACGTTATCCATTTGATCCATCAGGGACCCGTACACGCTGGATGTTGGCCACTGGAGTGCTTCAAGTGCGGGCAATTGATCGCCAGCATTCTACAACGACTGGGAATTGTGACGGGTAAGTGTGACCGTTACAAGGACCATTCCATTCTTCATTATTATTACCATCACAACCACAGTTAACGCTTTTTTATCGCAAATAAACAGTTGTCGAGGATAAACTGACTGCTGTCTGTTTCGTGCAGATCCGGGTGTCAAGAACTACTTCAATACTGTGACCGCGACTGCTACAACTGTCAACAGTCACATCAACACCTCGAGTGCCAACAAAGCACTTCAGTATCGTGACGTCTTTGTGTTGACCCGGAGTGCTGACCTACGTGACGACTTCAAAGACGAGGCGGGTCGTGTGACGTCAACAGTTAACGGCGTGGTGCGCGGTCTTCGTGATGCTGGCATACCTGTGCGTGTGATAAGAAAGTCAACAGATGTGTGTGACACGGCGGTGAGAGAGAGTGACGTGGTGACTGTGACATTCTATGGAGTTGTGTATGGTTTAGAACGGAAGGTGGTGGTATGTCTGCCAGGCAGAAATCCGGGTTTTGAAGATGTGTACACTGATGAACAAATTGAGGTTTACGCCAGGTTACACGCCATGTCTCGCTGCACTGCACAGCTGGTAGTGGTCGACGTGCCCCGTGTTTGATGGAGTTCGTCATGTCGCTGTGCAGACGACACTAAGTTGATGGCACTGTTGTGTGTTGTGAATGTTTGTCAGTTAACTATCAACTTAAACTGTCAGTGTTCACTGGTCTTTTGTAGATAAATTGAACACACGTTGACAAAACACAAAATGGGTGGTCTGGTTACACTTTATCATTTACAAATGTAATTTGATATGAACACGAATATCGTTGTGGTTAAATTTAGTTCACAAATGTTTTATTATTTTTATCTTTGACACTGATTATCGTCTTGCTCACTACAACGTCATGGACTGTGAGGTCATGCATAGTGTAACGTCATTGTTATGTACATCAACAATAGGAATAATTTCCCCTTATTACAGAGTTCTTCATTTCTCCATTGATAAAAACAAAGAATTAACTGAACAGAGTTTATTTGTATATGACTGCAATGTAATACATATGTATGGCTGTCTGTGGCCGCTATAGTGCATCTGCCTCTTTTATGATTATTATTTATGAATTCCCTATCATTTAATAAACATAATCACTTATCAGTGGTTGAATTTAGGGTTCGTTTCCTGACGTGAATTCCACACTCACATACCACTATAAGTTACTCATTACCGACACATAAGTTCTGTTCGCTGGTGGAACTTCTTACTTAAGGAGTAATATAACTTCACAATATTGACTAACTTTCATCCAAAACAATTGACTCACGAACCCCAATCCACCCATTAACTACTCCAGACATGCATCAATGCACATGCGTAAGAAGGATATAACAAAGGATACAAAATTTATTATAAAATAAATACATATATCACAAAATACAACTAAGGTTGAAACAGTTCATTAAATATTCAGTGTTCAAGTCTTTTCTACTATACAATCGATTATTCTACAATGTCTACCTGAGAAACAATCTCTAATCAGAGTTATGATCCTATCACGAGTTGGAAAAAAGAGAATGTTAGAGGTAATTAATTGAGTTCTTGACCTGGTTTGTATGTGCAGCATGTTTGTATCATAGAAAAATTGTATGAAAGAGTTTATGGCTTTATGCAGTCAGCACACATCAGGACCCACTTCGCTCATTTTTACACAGTCTGCTGAGCACACTGGATCATCTGGAAATTATGACAGCAATGACACTTGTGGTCTCTGTTCCCACCACCTTGGAGTTCCATGGTAGACAGTAGTCCGATGATTACAGAAGCCTCCCTCAAGATGTAACACGTGTCACAGGTTATGCATCCAGGACGCCAACAAGAAGTCAAAGCCAAAAGAGAAAGCCGACAGCTGAACGTCGAAAGTCAAGTACAAAGAATGAATGAATGAAGGCACGCCCTGCAACAAAAGTGGAGCGTAGTGCCTAGATTCAAATTCATAATTCTCCACACTGTCTCTCGTTCTCTCTCCAGTCTGCAAGAGAATTGTTTAGTTCTCATACATGCTTCATTCACCAAAACAATTTCTAACACAAATTATACATAATTATGAATCAATAAAAAAATCTAACATATATCAAATCAATACATGAATAATAAATTTGACTAAAATTATTCTTTGTCTATTCTCGTATTATGGATCAGACATCTTTCCACTGGCTATCGGTATGCCTCGTATAGGACTCTGAAAATATTTCATCGTCAGGAACCATCAGTGCACCCTTCCCTTGTTCCCTTCCAGCTGCATACCCAAATCGATTATGCGGTGATCATAATTTAATAGTCTGGTCAGAAGTCCTCTCCCAGTATGCTTCAGTCAGCTGCACTCTGTGACTACGCATCTTAAGAGCCCCACTCGGAAATCACCCCCTTTCCGCTGGCTTTAGCTCGTAAAGAGCATGAATAAAATTAAATGTCTATCAACACGTAGATCTTAATTAAGGAAGAGTGATTATTTAGCGTCATACTGTCAGACTCACTCAAGTATTAACGTTGTATTTCAAAACAAGGAACTGTGAACACTCATTAACAGATGAAGAAGAAAGTTTTAATATTTACAAAATAAAAGAATTAAACACAAATCATAGGAATGGGAGACTGGCAGACAGACAGACAGAATGTAGAAAAGACGCAATACAACATCTTAGAGGAAACAAACACAATACACCTGTAACATTCCAAGTAGTCCATGTAGTCTTCACTAAACTAAGACCTACTTACACAAATAGAAATATGTCTGTCATGGTTAAAGTAATAGCTGCTTTGTAAATGTTTCTAATCATTGCTATTCCCATGGCTTTGGTGAACTAGGGTGCTCAAGACGTTTTTGTCTCTTTCTCTATTTTTGGACAGCCGTAGATTGGTTAATATTGCTTTCAATGTAGGTGCACAATAAGGGTGGAGCTTAACGGCACCCTTGTTGTTTCTGCACTGACGTAAAGTGCTTTGAGGTTTTGCAATATTGATTGTGTAGCATGGGGAAGCTCCAGTGGTAATTTTTAGTAAGTTGACAGCTGTCATGCTATAGTACGGAAATTTGTTAAAAGTAAACTCTTTTCCCAGAACTTATGTAGCAATGCATTCAAGTCTCGACTTACAGTTTCCAGCTTATACATCTCTAACTCCATTCTTCCTTACATTCAAGTCTCGACTTACAGTTTCCAGCTTATACATCTCTAACTCCATTCTTCCTTACATTCAAGTCTCGACTTACAGTTTCCAGCTTATACATCTCTAACTCCATTCTTCCTTACATTCAAGTCTCGACGTACAGTTTCCAGGAACAATATTTATTAGCCTGGTATATGCATCCAACGCAATAAATTTAACAATTTTATGAACGAGTTCACTAGAAACAATGTCAAGTGTTTAGTATATTACATATAAACAATACAATTCACAGTTTGTAGAAATAATACTCAAACAATACATCTATACTTAAAGTGCATGCACAATATATCAATACCAAAACATGCACGAAATATTTCCAACTCCATTCTCTCTCAATCAGTCAGTTAACTCACCATTAAGTTAAAAGGCCACCTTTTATGACCGGACTTCTGCCACTCCAAATTCAAAGTGATTAGAAAATGAATTCTTTTCAACAGGTAAACATTTGATCTCATCCATTTGGCTGGTCTCGTTCTTGTAAATCTTAACCATTGGATAATAAAAACTACTCATCCACCAAAAACTGGTTTGGATTACATCAGGTACTTTCTAGCACATTCTCCACCTGAGTTGCTGACTCCAACACTGACACTTAAACATATCAGTATAAGCAGTGCCC
The DNA here is from genome assembly GCA_028829895.1 of Sinotaia quadrata. Taxonomy (NCBI): domain Eukaryota; kingdom Metazoa; phylum Mollusca; class Gastropoda; order Architaenioglossa; family Viviparidae; genus Sinotaia; species Sinotaia quadrata. The sequence goes on along the minus strand of CM054180.1, from coordinate 137,714,331 downwards.
AACGTCAGGTCTCTTTGACAATTAACAATTTATTCCTTTGCAAGGGAGTAGTATGGTTTATAAGATTGTATTCTGGTATCATCTATTTCCATTCTGAATTATTCTTCATTGAACTAAACAAAGCCTCACATACATTTTTTGTTCTTCGAGGCAAGCATGACAGGCATGTACACAAAACAAAGCACACATACATTTCTTTCTTTATTTCAAATGAAACAAGTGTTCGTAAGTTGACGAGCAAGTGTTCGTAAGCTGTCAAGCAAGTGTTCGTAAGTTGACAAGCAAGTGTTCGTAAGTTGTCAAGCAAGTGTTCGTAAGTTGACAAGCAAGTGTTCGTAAGTTGACAAGCAAGTGTTCGTAAGCTGTCAAGCGAGTGTTCGTAAGTTGACAAGCAAGTGTTCGTAAGTTGACAAGCAAGTGCATTTATACTGGTATACACATTCTCAGGCACGAATTCAGTTGTGCATAATGACGTCAAGAACCAAGCATTGCATGTATACACGAATTATGGTTATAAACGTTTCATTTCGTCAAACACACGTGCTCTCATTAATTCACACATAAGCCTCATCCAGCACTAGCCCAACAAAATATTCACAGATACTCAAAGTACATGATCACAGAGAAATCACACAGATATTTGATTTTGTTTAACAGCTTTAACTGATGCATTTGAACTTCTCTCCTTGTACATATTTCTGTGACAACGTATGGCCGAAAGTGGAGAAAGATTGTCTGTGGGTGATAATGCACGTTTTTCATCAAGTTAAAATCTGCTCACCTATATAAAATTATTGTTAAGCACACGTGGCTAAAATAGTTAATAAATATAAACGTTTTTCATCAAGTTAAAACCTGCTCACCTATATAAAATTATTGTTAAGCACACGTGGCTAAAATAGTTAATAAATATAAACGTTTTTCATCAAGTTAAAACCTGCTCACCTATATAAAATTATTGTTAAGCACACGTGGCTAAAATAGTTAATAAATATAAACGTTTTTCATCAAGTTAAAACCTGCTCACCTATATAAAATTATTGTTAAGCACATCTGGCTAAAAATAAATATAAACGTGAATCTTCTTTCATCAAAACTTAATTAATGCAATTTCTAGAGTTACTTCCCCTGAGCCCTACAGCAACTGTATTTAACTTAGATACCTCTTTTTTGGTGATTTAACTTAGATACCTCTTTTTTGGTGATTTAACTTAGATACCTCTTTTTTGGTGATTTAACTGGACAACCACGTTTTTGTTCTATGCGGTCTATAATAGAAAACAAATTAAAATTAAAATTTTGAAATGCAATAATGTTGATAACTCTTCATTATTTAAAATATGGAAAGGACTGCTTTATTTATAATGTCTTTCGTGTAATAAGTTACATTTAAATCAGATACTGCTCTCTGCATAAGTTCCTTTTTATAAAAGTAATACAAACAAATGACGACAGACAGAATAATGTAAATATAACAGAGACTATTGACGTCAGACTAAATAAAAGAAATGAATAACATGTATATTGCGTTGTAGACCATGATGCTTAGGGAATGATGAAAATAATTTTATTAGTTTTTAATAACTCTGTGATAATGTGTAAAAGTCATTAATTTTCATAACAGAAACGTAATATTGAAAATGTTATATTTAAGCGTGAATCACGTGATAATATAAAAGTTAAATTTAAAGGAAAGCATTCACCACTTGAACGGTTTTAAAATTTCAAGCCTCGTATTACTAAATTAATAAAGAAGTTCTACCATCGATGAAAGCAGCAATACAGGAAATCAATTTTTTACTAAATTAATAAAGACTTTCTTACAATGAATTAAATCAATACATGCAATCAATGTATTACTAAATTAATTTTAAAAAACCATTCATTCAATCAATGAAATCAATACAGTAAATCAATTACTAAATTAATAAAGACGTTCCTACAATCAATGAAATCAATACAGAAATCACTGTATTACTAAATTAATAAAGACTTTCCTACAATACATAAATCAATGTAATTATAAATTAATACAGAAGTTTCTACCATCAATGAAAGCAGCAATACAGAAAATTAATGTACAAAAGTAAGAATGACTTATGTAAGTGTAAATTTCGTCACCAACATTTTTTTAATTAACTATTTTGTGTTTTAACATCACAAAATCATGGCTGAATTTCAAAGAATACGCGGTTGTGCCAGAACGGCACAAATGTCAAGAGTACATTCTTACACACAAAACACTCACTATCATCATAACGAATATGAAAACACACTTGCATGATAGAAAAATCTTATGATTTTGCCTTACACGCATGTATTTATTTCAAATCATCTATTTTTGTCTAAACTTACAAAACACATACAAACTCTCGACTTAAACTATGTTAAATGCCTTGAGTATATTTTATTTATTAGGTGAAGTCAATTATTAATTAAATTATAATTATTGATTGAATACACACTTTAATGTAATATAATACAAATAATAAAGACTGCGAACGATATAACAATAATAATATCTTACCTTTTTAAAAAATCAGTGAAAATGTCATCATGGCCGGTAATGTCTTCAGTAAATTAACTGATTTTCATACACACAAGTATACGTTATTTCTGAACGTTTTACCGAGATTTTCGCCGTGAAATAACATTTTACAGATACTTTCTTTACAGATACTTTTGCCTTGTAGTATCTCGTTTTAGCGAGACCTCATTTTGTAATAAAGTTTTACCGAGACTTTCACTTACTAATAATGTTTTATCGAGACCTTTTCCTTGTAACAACGTTTTACCGAGACTTTCACTTACATATAACGTTTTACCGAGACTTTCACTTACTAATAATGTTTTATCGAGACCTTTTCCTTGTAACAACGTTTTACCGAGACTTTCGCCTTGTAATCACGCGATTTTTTAAGGAACAATAAGACATATTTTGTGTAATTTGGCAATTATACACATGAACACGCACCTTATAATAATAATGATGTTGTTGTCGATGACCAAGATGATAATGACAATACTACTACCTACTATTACTATTGGTACTTCTGCTATTATTATTATTACTACTACTACTACTACTTCATCAAGAAAACAAAAAATAAAAACATGTTATCCAAACACAATATACTGTCAAGTAGTATTGTTGTGTTATACTTACTTGTGGTCTGAGTTTCACGTGTAGAGCCCATACTGACTTCACGTGTAGAGCCCATACTGACTTCACGTGTAGAGCCCATTTTGACTCCACGTGTAGAGCCCATACTGACTTCACGTGTAGAGCCCATTTTGACTCCACGTGTAGAGCCCATTTTGACTCCACGTGTAGAGCCCATACTGACTTCACGTGTAGAGCCCATTTTGACTCCACGTGTAGAGCCCATACTGACTTCACGTGTAGAGCCCATTTTGACTCCACGTGTAGAGCCCATTTTGACTCCACGTGTAGAGCCCATACTGACCACGTGTAGAGCCCATACTGACTTCACGTGTAGAGCCCATACTGACTTCACGTGTAGAGCCCAAACTGACTTCACGTGTAGAGCCCATTTTGACTTCACGTGTAGAACCCATACTGACTTCACGTGTAGAACCCAAACTGACTTCATGTGTAGAGCCCAAACTGACTTCACGTGTAGAGCCCATACTGACTTCACGTGTAGAGCCCATACTGACTTCACGTGTAGAGCCCATACTGACTTCACGTGTAGAGCCCATACTGACTTCACGTGTAGAACCCATACTGACTTCATGTGTAGAGCCCAAACTGACTTCACGTGTAGAGCTTATACTGATTTCATGTTGTTGACATTATAGAATCATTCAACTCTGTAAAAGAAAAACAAACAATATATGCCTGTGACTGTTCCAAAGTTAGAAGACGCATTATGTAAATATAACAAGAATTGGTAGAATAAAACAATATAGCTCAGAGAATGATCCGAACACTTGTTTACACATAAGTGTGTAATCATACAAGCAAACATTTTACCAAATATTCATAAATATATATGCTCGTGGGAAATTCATGCCTGATAAATTGAACAATTATTTATTTGTGTCTGAACTTATGCACTATTTCATTTCGGATATGTAGACACTAATGCACACACGTAATAAAAACAACGACAGCGCTAAAGATAATTTGGAATTGAGAGTGTCTTAACACATTGATTAACGTCATCAACAGTACTATACAACTTCGAGAAGTTATTTAGTGTTTGTGTCCACTGTTACGTCACGTGTACTCATTAACATCATCAGCCGTAACACTCAACTTAAAGAAGGTATTTGGTGTTTCGGTCCTCTGTAACATCACGTGTACACATTACGTCATCAACAGTAGTATACAACTTAAAGAAGGTACTTGGTGTTTGTGTCCACTATTACGACACGTGTACTCATTACGTCACGTGTACTCATCGTCACTGTTTATCGATTGTGACATGCTGCTCGAGTGAGATGGCGACACACCTCCACCACATGCACAAACATACAATCAGCTTTCATTCACTCCCCTACGACATCACACAGAAGTAATGGAAATGTTAGGTTTGTGCTTGGTTAGTGCCAGTAAGAATTATATCAGTTGTAGCATAAATACTGGCATTTATTTAGGAAATGGCGGCCGTGACGAGATGCTAGTTGTGATCATCAATTAGTAAACTGATTAGTAGTATAATGTACAATAGTTTGTCGCAATAATTATACACATAACACAATTAATAAACTGATTAGTAGTATAATGTACAATAGTTTGTCGCAATAATTATACACCTAACACAATTAATAAATGTTGCAGTAGTATAATGTACAATAGTTTGTCTCAATAATTATACACCTAACACAATTAATAAATGTTGTAGTCAACAGTTATCATAGTAGAATTAATGGATATGATGATAGTGGAGATGATACGATGGTAGAAATAGCAGATTTTAATTTAACGTAGCAGGCATGACTTAAATTATAAAGAAATATTATAACATGCTCACATTAATTTACTTAAATAAAAATGAAACATTATAATACGTTCAAATTAATTAATTTAATTTATAAAAAAAACAAACTATTGTAATACACGTAAATAATATAGCAAACAAATATAACATGTTCACAGTAAATTACCCAAATGATAAGGTAAAACTATAGTGCAGTCACATTAATCTACTCACAAAGTACTTAACACTTTAGCTTATTTCAATTACATGTTAGTCAAGGAACATAATCCACAGTTTTAATCTGAATATAAAATAAAAACGACATCATAATGATTATAATAAACACAGAAAAGGCAATAATCCTTACTGGAGCAAAGAGTGGAATTATTCCAAAGAACGCTGGTTAGATTTCTCTGCGTTATACTTGTGCAGTCACTTAGAGTAAGTTGTTGGAAATTCACATAATGGCAACCGCACTGACGTTGAGAGAAAACATTATCTTTCCTGGGATACCTGGATGCAATAAAATCACAATAAATTCGTACTTGAATATTTTTAAGTACAAACAATGTTAATAAAAGGAATATTGCAAAATAATATGAATATTGCAAAATGATATGATTATAATTTAATATAAAGTAAAAGAAGAGGGAAATAAATGAATAATGTAATTAGAGATGTGTTAATATTTCTCAATATTTCATAGTGTTTGTATATTCGTGTGATCGTGATGGGAGTGGAGTGCATATATGTGAATGGTTTATGACTTATGGTTTATGGTTTATGTGAATCTGCCGAGTTTATTGATTACAGAGTTTGAAGTCTTACTGTCTTAAAAATAACCGTCCTTAAGTTTAAGAGTTTATTAATTACAGAGACTGAGTCCTTACTGTCCTAAAAGAAAACCGCCCTTAGTTTACGAGTTTATTAATTACATATATTGCATTCTTACTGTCCTAAAAGAAAACCGCCCTTAGTTTACGAGTTTATTAATTACATATATTGCATTCTTACTGTCCTAAAAGAAAACCGCCCTTAGTTTACGAGTTTATTAATTACATATATTGCATTCTTACTGTCCTAAAAGAAAACCGCCCTTAGTTTACGAGTTTATTAATTACATATATTGCATTCTTACTGTCCTAAAAGAAAACCGCCCTTAGTTTACGAGTTTATTAATTACATATATTGAATTCTTACTGTCTTAAATGAAAACCGCCCTTAGTTTACGAGTTTACTAATTACATATATTGAATTCTTACTGTCTTAAATGAAAACCGCCCTTAGTTTACGAGTTTATTAATTACATATATTGAATTCTTACTGTCTTAAATGAAAACCGCCCTTAGTTTACGAGTTTATTAATTACATATATTGAATTCTTACTGTCTTAAATGAAAACCGCCCTTAGTTTACGAGTTTATTAATTACATATATTGAATTCTTACTGTCTTAAATGAAAACCGCCCTTAGTTTACGAGTTTATTAATTACATATATTGAATTCTTACTGTCCTAAAAGAAAACCGTCCTTGGATTTAAGAATTTATTATTCACAGAGATTGAAATCTTACTGTCTTAAAAGAAATCCATCCCTGGGTCTAAGAGCACAAATTACGTCATCTAGTTGGAGGTCTTCATTGTGACGTAGATATCTGTTTTAAAACGTTACAGGAAAAGATATCGTCAAAATGTTTTTTCACTGTTCAACATTTATGCACTGAATTATTTGGAAAATAGCTATTGTTTTATATCATCTAGCAACAGTAAGTTACATTTTCAGCTCCTTTGGTTTACTGTACTAACATGGATTTGACGCTAAACACTCGCTGACGAACTGTTAAGACACCTTTGTCTCCTATCAGCCATGTCCATAATTCGACTGCACGCATGCATTGCCGTTCACGTGTTGACATAATCAACATAATAATAAATACATTAAATTTGTACAAACAAATAAAAAAACACATATTTCCATTATATTTAATATTGAAGATATTCCGTGCCTGGACTAGCTGTATATGTGATTACGATAATTAGAAGATATTCTGTGCCTGTCTCTTGGGTGCTTTTAGTCTCTTATCAACTGCATGTTCTACTAGTCTCTCGGTTATATTAGTCTCATATCGAAATGAGTTTGAAGGAAATTTTGTGCATTTACACATTTGCGAGTCTTCACTGACATGAAAATCAGAAAATTGCATTGATTTCTTTTTCATATCTCATGGCACAAACAAAACAGTCTTGTGTGTTCTGCTGAGTTGTCAAATCCGTGCTCTGGAACCAGTCGAAGAATAGTTTATGTGACACTTCTGCACTCGTATGTTTATTATTTAATAACACATAAGTAATTACAGTTGATCGATAATCTAATTTATAGTTATTAATATTTCTCCCTCATCATGTCTCTCACTTGGCGGATTATAGGGGTGTCATAGAACTCTACTCTTTACACAATAATAAAATAGACATTTTACAGTCGCTTAATGTTTCGGCAGGTGGAAACTTTTTACTAAAGGAGTAATAACCCCCCCCCCCCTCTTTAATATATATTTAACAAGCACTAATTCACCCGTCATTAATACAACATAAGGTTTTATTATATATAGAATTTTCGTGCTTACACAGCAATCACAATGCCACTTTCCCATAAGTATTTAATTAATTCAGAATATTTACAAGGAAGAATTCAGGCGTTGTTATCTGGCCTAAAATCAAAAAGGTGACGTGTTTGACAGCGAGACTTGGATCACTTCCTTCATGAATAATTATAATCCGCTCATTATCACAATCAGGATACCGTGAAACCTGCACGATAGAGAGATTAATTCCTATCTCCAGGTCGTCGTTATGTAGGACTGCGACTAATTGTTGATTAAGTTACTGAACTATTTCCTGAGGAGTAGGGATCTATTGCCGAACCGTCTGCATGCAGCAATCTTTCTTCTAAGCAGAGTTATCTTTCTTGTTTCGAAGCCAAAAGTGTAGCGAAGTCCGAAGGAAAGAGTCGGAGACACTTTTTAATTTAATAATTTATTGTAATATCTCTTTCTAACTCTATATCTGTCTATTTCTGTCTCTGTATATCTGCCTCTTTCTGTCTCTTCATCTGTCTCTGCTTCTCTGTCTCTCTGTCTATTTCTGTCTCTTTCTGACTCTTTGTCTCTTTAACTGTCTCTGCCTCTCTGTCTTATCTGTCTCTTTATCTGATTCTCTCTCTTTTGCTCTTCATCTCTGTCTCTGACTTTGCTTTCTCGCTCCTTTAAGTGCCTGTCTCTTTTTTCCCAGTTGTCTCTTAGCCTGATCCATCCATGCATCCGTCCATATATCCATCCATCTTTCCGTCTGTCCGTCAGTCTTTCTATCTATCTAACTATCTATCTATCTATCTATCTATCTATCTATCTATCTATCTATCTATCTAGCTGTCTGTCTGTCTGTCTATCTATCTATCTATCTATCTATCTATCTAGCTGTCACTATCTCTGTCGTAAATTATTGTTTCTTGAAGTGAGTAGTGTAATGACAAACATTATCAATGTAATGATTAAATCCCTTAGTATCAACGTCGTTAAGCCACACTAATATTTAAAACGGTATATCTTCATTCCAAATATACAAACGTGTGTGTGTCGTACGTGTGTGTGGTTTAAAAGGTACATTGCTAAAAGTACTGGGTGGCATGTGAATGTGACTGTGAAATTGTGCACTCGATCACCTATCACTCAGGACAGGCATAACGTACAAAGACTGACAAAATTAGGGCCAGCAAGCAGAGAAATCCATCCTGCCCCTTTTTGTCACTATTGAAGAGGAAGTTTAAATACATTTGCTGATCAGAAAGCAAGATCGAAGACGCTCTTTTGCTGAGTTCTGAGACCGTTGAGGTGAATCTCCCCCCCCGTGAATGTTCTCTAAAACTCGTGTCTTTAAAGAAGTACAGAGTCCACTAGAAGGATTCATGAACAATAGAATTCATTCTTCTTTGAGTATTTCTTGGGAAACTGTCTCCATGGCAACGTGCTGTAAGAACTGGCCCGAGGATTCGAAATCAATCAGGCATGTCGGCAGTGATGGTTCTGCATCGTGAAATAATCAAGAAATAAGCCGTCTTCAACACACTGGAACAATCATAGGAACTGTTCGATAGAATTGCTTGTTGGGGGTAATTATGGACTGACAGTTATTCCTGTGACGTAGCTGACATAGCTGCAGAAATGGAAGGTTTTATTAAGCGTCTTTTATTTGGATTAAACGGTTGCTTCTGTATGCTCCTTAATTCGAGCAATTGGCAGCGCGAACTAGCGAAGTGGATAGTGTTGATTTCTTTTTTACAGTATGTGTTTATCCATTATCATTGTGCTGTATGTCTGGTGTTGGGGTTGTAAACCAAGCACTTTACTAGTCGGTAAATCATATCCTACAAACAACAGACACTCAGATAACTGTAAAATATTATTTTACACAAATAATAATAGAAATCGTCTGCTAAATACTAAAATAATCACCACAACTGATATCTATACAGGAAGCAGCTATGGTGGATTTGAAAAAATACGTAAACATTTTCGGTGAAAGACCATACAGTAAAGTAACTTGTTAGTCGAAAATCTTCCACAGAGAAGTTAAGCCAACCTTGAATGCTCTCCCACAACAGAAAACCTATTTTGAAAAGACAACAATTGAAAAAATATAGAGCGTTTGGTCTTAACTGCCCTATACAAAACTTTCCATGAGAAGGAATGAGAGAAAATGTGTCAAGGCCAAATCAAGCATGTTAGATTACAGTTTAAGTACAGAAGAGTCCTTGACTTCAGAGTTGTTGGCCTTTCACACATAGGAAGGAGAAAGAGGAAGTTCTCAACATTACATTTTAACTAGCTCTCATTCAAGGAAAATGTTTTCATTCTCAGAATTATTTCTTTCCAATTGTATTGGTTTAGTCACGTTTTCTAACCCTAAGACGATTTATCCCTTAACAGAGACATTTTACGTCGTCCAACACTTCTAATACATAATAGAGACATTTTATGTCGTCCAACATTACTATTACATAATAGAGACATTTTATGTCGTCCAACATTACTATTACATAATAGAGACATTTTATGTCGTCCAACATTACTATTACATAATAGAGACATTTTATGTCGTCCAACACTACTAATATATAATAGAGACATTTTATCTCAGCCAACACTACTAATACATAATAGAGACATTTTATGTCGTCCAAAACTACTAATACATAATAGAGACATTTTATCTCAGCCAACATTAATAATACAAATATAAGACAAAACTGACATGTATAAATACCTCACAAGAAAATTATATTTAATAGTAAACTTCATAAAGACATTAAGGCAGGCAAACTTATTGGTACAGTTCAATTAGAGTCATGTCTTGGGAATTGGTGGGACTACATTTGGATCAGTCCTGTCTTGGGAATTTGTGGTGTTTCATTTGGATCAGTCATGTCTTGGGAATTTTAGGGCTTTATTTGGATCAGTCGGTCCATGCATAGGTCCTCGTTTGGCTCAGCCAGGTCAGTGCAACCACGGTGATGAGGAACGACATCAGTAGACTGACGTGAAATGCATTTTTGTTTGGTGGTGAGAAATGACGTCAGTAGACTGACGTGAAATGCATTTTTGTTTGGTGGTGAGAAATGACATCAGTAGACTGACGTGAAATGTATTTTTGTTTGGTGAGAAATGACGTCAGTAGGCTGACGTGAAATGTATTTTTGTTTGGTGAGAAATGACATTAGTAGACTGACGTGAAATGTATTGTTGTTTAGTGCAGAATTCTAAATGTTTAGAATTTCCAGTGTTAGGATTTTACGAGTAGTTTTCTCTGACTAATAGCCTCATACATGCGGATGACAATTTCATCCAATGGGGATAGACCGAAATTTACTTTGCTGAAGAAAGTTCTATAGTCTAATCACCATTGCATAATCTTGTTCAACAAGATATTCCTCTTTTTTCCCTTGTAAAGGAATAGAGCGTAATGGGTTGAAGCTCTCGTAATTCTTTAGTCCATGGTTTTAATTCCGGTAATCCACTGGATTAAAAGCTGGATGCGACCTGTCTCTGTGAAGCACTATCTATAAGTTGACAGATAGACTGGACTGTGTTAACAATCTCATATATATTTATGTATGAATGTTAACACAGTCCAGGCTCTTTATTCAACTATTAGAGTTTCAGAGATAGAGGTCGCATCCAGCTCTGTGTGTGTGTGTGTCTCTCTCTCTCTGTATATATATGTGTGTGTGTGTGTGTGTGTGTGTGTGTGTGTGTGTGTGTGTGTGTGTGTGTGTGTGACCCATGAGTTTAATGTTGTTCACTGCCTGCCTGTTTACAGTGTGTTAGCGTGTTTAGCCTGGCGAGTGGAACTATAGCAGCTGTGTCTAAAATTGGGGTGCGTCGACTGATTGTGGTCCTTTCTCTTGCTTTTGTTCCTAATACAGCTATACAGTAATTCTGTATTTATGATTAGTTACAGTTACAGTAATTCCATATTTATGATTATTTACAATACAGTGTGTTCTAGGGTGCATACTTATATATATACTGTGATGTACTTTTATTTTATTTTATTGTATGTCTAATACTTTAAATGATATATTATTAAAGAGTCTTGTTTTAAAGCATAATTATTGAAGTTTCATTGTATACGTGAATAATTCATGACTCTTAGGCGTTTAACTGTAATTATTGAATGCAAGAAGGAAACCGGACAGATGGGCGGCGCGAATTTTAAATGGAGGTCTTGATTCTTGGGCGTTCATTGACAACCGCGCTTTCAGAATGTAATTAGTGTGCTAGGCTCTAGAACACACCTTCCGCCAGCCCTCCTGTCCTCCACCAATGTGAGGCTGTGGGGTCCCCCAAGGTCACTCCAACCAGATATCGTCGCACGATGATCAACGCAAGCTCCAGTGGTGACGATAAACTGACATCGACCCCCCCTCGCCCTCCCTTCTAGAGAACACTGAGGGTTTTCGGACGTTCCACTCTTTGCATCGGATTGCTGACGGCGACACTCAAACGACAGCGCTAGTTGAGACTTTGAAACAGTCTACCGACGAAGTCACGCCAACGAACAGAGCGCTGTAATCTAAACGCTTTAACATCGTAAATGGACATCGATTATTTCCCGCCCAATCTCGAACATCTACAACAATGTACCAGTCAACACTGTGTCGTCTGCGACAGGATGAACGACACACTAGAATCCGAGCATTACTACATCTCCTCCACACCTGAAGATCTCTACACCTGCATGATCAACATTTTGAACTCCTTAAAAGAGACCCGAAATAACAAAACCCTAATTCCATCCATACAAAATCTGTAACACTCGACATTACAGACGCATGCAATTTCGACACTCCCTCCAATCCCCTGGCAAATGACCTTCAAGAAGAAGAAGAAAAGCCAACATTTACAGACGCAGAAGTACAGACAGGAGAATCACCAACTGCATCCACAACCACAACACATACAGATCCACCACAGAACACAACAAACAGCACGAGGTACGACAAATCAGCGACAAGCAACAAAGAAACGCAGACAAAATGGAAAAATAAAACAAAAACAACAAAGAAACGCAGACAACATGTAAAAATAAAACACAAACAACTAAAACACTGAAAAAATACAACAGCTACAACGACAAAAACACAGACGGAGCAAGAAACACAGAACAACACAGCCGCCAACAGTAGCTGTGGAGACCATAACAAGCGAGACACAAACTATAGAAAACGCAACCAACAAGACACAACACAGAGAATCTTTTTCCCAGACAAGACACAACACAGAGAATATTGTTCACAGACAACAAGACACAACACAGAGAATCTTTTTCCCAGACAACAAGACACAATAGAGAGAATCTTGTTCACAGACAACAAGACACAACACAGAGAATCTTTTTCCCAGACAACAAGACACAATAAAGAGAATCTTGTTCACAGACAACAAGACACAACACAGAGAATCTTTTTCCCAGACAAGACACAACACAGAGAATCTTTTTTCCTAGACAACAAGACACAACACAGAGAATCTTGTCCACAGACAACAAGACACAACTCAGAGAATCTTGTTCAGAGACAACTAGGACAAAAGAAGTCCCCATCAAATGGATACGGGGTCAGCGTAAACAAACAACCTCAAACACCTGGATTGAAATGCACTGAAAAATACTCTGAAGAACATGAAAAAATTTCACACAATTCTTGTGGAGCAAAGGGAGTTAATGAAACAACAACAATATCTAGAGAAGTCATTCCTGCACTCGCGTCTGACCTGCACATATCACGTGCTCGCGACAGAACACCCGGCGGAAAGAAAACTTGACTAGCGGGAAATTACGGCAATCCCTGCCACACATCACTTCTACAACTACATAAGAGGATGATGCGACACCTGCCATGACGTAAACAGCAAATCTAGTCCGACAAACTACGCACTTCTCATTCCACCAGATCAACTCTGCGTCCACATAAAAGACTTGATCAGCACTTCTCATACCACCAGATCAACTCTACATCCACATAAAAGACTTGATCAGCACTTCTCATACCATCAGATCAACTCTGCGTCCACAAGAAATATTTGCTCAGCACTTCTCATACCACCAGATCAACTCTACATCCACATAAAAGACTTGATCAGCACTTCTCATACCACCAGATCAACTCTACATCCACATAAAAGACTTGATCAGCACTTCTCATACCACCAGATCAACTCTACATCCACATAAAAGACTTGATCAGCACTTCTCATACCACCAGATCAACTCTAAATCCACATAAAAGACTTGATCAGCACACTAAGAGACCTTCTTGTTTCGCACAGACGATCAGGGTGGGGGTTTACGATAAGAGTATTGATGTGTGTGGAAAGTGTCAATATAATGTTTCCTGCTTTTCTTTGTTTTTCAAACAGGTTAAGTGTTTGAAATGTTTATTGTATACCGTATTTTTCTTTGTTTCTCAAACAGGTAAGTGTTTCAAATGTTTATTGTATACTGTATTTTTCTTTGTTTTTCAAACAGGTAAGTGTTTCAAATATTTAATGTATATAGTAATTTTCTTTGTTTCTCAAACAGGTAAGTGTTTCAAATGTTTAATGTATACAGTTTTGTTCATTGACATCTCTACTTTGGAGTATTTGTTCAATGATAATTCTAATTTATACAGTTCTTTTCCCTTAAATTTCTCAACCAAAGTAAAGCATATCCAAATAGGCCTCATTCGATGGCAGTTGACTTGAGAGTCGTTGTTGATTGGTTAGTTTAACGAGGCACTGCCCACAAAAGGATAGACTGGGTCAAGAGTTGATCGCAACAAATTTAAAATTTGTAATTATTAAACTTTATTCCAGGGCGTAAATACTGTCTTCAGGAAATCCAGGTAGCCCCGCCCACTTTCAGACTGCGTCACTCATATTCGTGGAAAACGTTTTCTATAAGTAGCTCGAATGCCGAAGTAGCACACCGATGGATAGTCATATTGCAAAACGTGTGACCTACTGGCACAGAGATCGTCTGCATCCCGAGTAAGGTACTTCTATGTTAGTTAAGTGTGGCTCGCAGCAATTACTTTAACCTACTTCCAGTGATATCTCAAGAATTCATAAACATTTCTAAAAGCTTTGCTTCTTATAATTGTTTATCTTATTAATTATGTTATTTATTAATATGATCCATGTTTTGACATTCGTAGTTCTAGCGTTCTGGAGTTTTGATAGTTATTTGTTTAATACAGCGTATAACGAACAAAGGGATTAGCATACAAAGGAAGAATGAAAGATACGTTATTAAAAAAAGTGTATCCACTGAAATTTGTAAGTTTTTTCTAGTATTTTTCTTGAGTCAAAATCCCACAAGAGAGAAGACTGTTAAAGTAGAAATGAGTTTTTTTTCAAAAATGAAAAATCTTAAAAATGCAGGCGAACGAGAATAACTTTACGTCTTGTTGATCGTTGTTGTTTTAAAATAATCAGGCTGCCATTTTAAAAAAAAAAAGTGTGTGATTTTGTCATCGAATCTATGGCTCTCATTTTTTGGTCATATAATAGTGTGTGATTTTGTCATAGAATCTAAGGCTATCATTTTTAGAATTATATAATAGTGTGTGATTTTGTCATCGCATCTAGGGCTATTATTTTTGGGCAAGCAATAGCGTGGGATTTTGTTACAGAATCTTGAACTATAATATATTTGCCAAATAAGACTTGGAGTATATGCTAATGAATCATTGGCTATAATATTTTTCAGAATAAAAATGTTCATTTGTTGATACAGAATTGTAGATTATAACATCTTTGATAAGTAGCAGTGCCTTCTTGGATTAATGATTGTTCCATTTTAGTGTACACAGCACATCAAAAGCATGGCTAACTACAGAGGATTCACATGGCTCCTTCTCATTTGCTTAGTTAATGGTAAATATATATTTTTTCAATAAGAGTTGCATTTTAAATAACATATTGAATGACCTTTGAAAGGAAAATTGTCCACATATATTTTTATACTTTGTCTACAGTGTTAACATTTCTAGGCAATAAGATTCCAAGTGTTAACAGTATTCGGTAATAAGCTGGTAAGATGCCAAATAGATTTGGAAACATTTATAAGCAGTATGGATGTGAACACATGTTAGAAAGTAATGAACATTTTGAATTATTCATAGCTTTGCACTAACGTAACCCGCCTGTGACATGCATCTCACCTTCACAAGATTTTTATTAAGTTCATAAAAGTCAAGAAAACCTTAAAACCTAAGAGTGTTTAAAAATTAATAATAATAACTTAATTAATAATTCTATTTCAAATCTATTTAAACCTTAAAACCTAAAAGTGTATTAAATTTAATAATAATGACGTAATTTATAATTCTATTTCAAATCTATTTAAATCTTTCTCAAAGTAGTCGTTCAAACAGAAAGCTTTTTAGTTCTGACATTTTAATTAGGTCTAGCTTCAAACTTCCCAACTCGCCAGTTATGTAACCCCTGGTCACTGCAAGTGTACATAAATTAGAATTATCAGAGTCTGTACGAGAGGGCCTTGTCTCTCGGCCCACAAGTGCTCGGACCAGATACGAAAAAATGTCACTCAGAGCAGGCTACAATCTGGGCAACAGATGCAAGAAAACTGAAATAGGCAAGTGAGGAATCCAAAAGTAGATTTTGACTGTCTGTCTGTCTGTATCCGCTTAAGAGTGCATTAATTAGTTAATTATATGCAGTTTTTATTTATAAAATCAGAAATTAGTGTATGTACAATTCTTATAACAACAAAAAAGATAATTAAGTAAATATAAAATAAGCAAAGACCAAACTTGTTTTGTTTTGCAGATAAGGTTTAGCTTAATATCGTTTTGTTTTTAATATTCATTTTTTAAAATGATAATAATACAAGTTTCTTTAAAATGAAAATCATTAGTCTCTTCAAAATATGCAAAAATATTGAAATTTTAAAAAAAGTCAAACTTATAATAAAGTATTTATGCTTGGATTGATGTTGCTGTTTAATTATTAAACATTTCCCCAGTAGTCTAGAGGAAATCATATGCCCTTCCATACTTACATTCATGTGGATGGAATTATTTTTCTATTAATATTTACGGAATAATATTTGTCTGGAATAATATGTCCTCCATTTTTACATCCATGTCACGGTGGAAGGGGAATAATCGTTAAAAATTATTTTCTTTATTTTTTCTTGAATTATTATTTCCCTTGTTATGGGTCACAGTGAGCGTTTTCTCTGTCCGTGAATGAAAGTAGTGTCGATACAAGCACAGTCAGTGAGTTTGCATGCGTGTATATTCTGTTATGCATATGTTGTATTTTAATGATAATGATTTGTTTATTTATTTGCTTCAAAACTAGTTAATTATGTTAATGGTAAATAGGAATTGTAAGTAATCATTTTGTCCTCCTTAATGTAATTTAGAGATAGGAACTATATTTACATGTCCCTTATTTTTTTATAGTCTTTTGTCTCAAATTATGCGTCATTTCACTATGCATTTAAATGGATGAAATTATCTGTCCTTTAATTACAGCAGTCGTGTTGACGAAATTTATCATACCCTCCACTCGTTATTATAGGAAAAAAATATAATTAATTATGTACTTTCCATCCTTGCTACTCGTTGTTAGAGGAAAAATTAAAATTAATTATGCACTTTCCATACTCGCCATCGTTTTACTTTGACCGCCATTCTACTTTTTCACAAAACATTTGCTGGTTTACTTCCCTTTGTTTCAGCAAGCGTAGGAGACGTCAGCGTGTCTAAAAGAGGTGGCGAGGATGCTGCAGTAAATGCATTTGTTGAAGCCATTAAAGGAATATACACGAACCTACGTTCAAGTTGCACTATCAATGTTAAAAACTTAAGCAAATATAAATTAACGAATTTCAAAGGCATGGTCATTACCGGGAAACTGGAGAACCCTGTAGCGAATATTCAACCACAAGACACAGCAACTGTTGTGAGTATAAGCCTAAGTAGAACAAGCAAAGCAATTTAGTGCAATTTCAACACCAAATCAGACATCACTGTATTAATTCAGAGTTGACACGAGTGCCAGTGTATTACGTTTGGGTACCAAGTGTTATTCTCCATAAACTATTGGATTGGATGAAATTCACTTCCATGTCTACTACAATCCTTCACACGCAATACAAAGCTGCTTGTACTGCAATTAACTCTGTTTAATATATAAAAAAAAAAACCTGTTTCCCCTATATTCACTCCACACAACACGAACCCGTTTCTACCAAATACTCAACGTAATACAAAATGCAATAAAAACCCTTTTCTACCACTGTACATTAAACTAGACAAACATTTGATGTAACACCAAAATTAAGTGCGAGTGGAAAAATTGTACATTAAACTAAAGTCATGGACAATTATTTGCAAAATCATATGGTATTGAAGTTATTATCGGTGCGATAACATATAAACCAGACCACTGCATTGACAGCTTTTTCTTTTGACCGAAATCTGAATGAGAGATAAAAGTTTACGAAATAACAGAAAATTAAAATCTTAGATGAAATAGCCATCTTGCTACCGCACTGTCACCCACATGCCGAAAGCATACAGTAATTAAAAAATGAACGAGTACTTTGACACGCACATAAATTATAAATTAGGGGCGAGTAGATTATATTTATCAGGCACATACATCGTAAAAAAAAAATTGGAAAGTAGATAGACACGTATTTGCAATAACAGGAATGGAACGAGTATGAATTATTAAATTAATATTTGTGAAGAGTGAACTAACCTTATTTGTTTACTCGAACATAAATTAATATTTGTGAAGAGAGAACTAACCTTAATTGTTTATTCGAACATAAATTAATATTTGTGAAGAGGGAACTAATCTTAATTGTTTCAGGTTGCTCGCTCGGGAAAAGTGAAAGTTGAGGGGACTAGAGGAATTTTATCTTGGGAAATTGAGAATCAAAACATCCGCCTCGTCGTCATGTGGAGGATAAAGACGATGAAACAAAATGACAAAAACACACTCTGGATCGCGCTGACTCCCTTAAAGAATACAGTCAATCTGGCTGACTGGAAAAAGTTTGTGGACGACCCCAGCACTGAGGTATCTAAGGACTACAACTGCAAGAAGGGAATATACACTAAACAAGTAGAAATGATAACACTCATAACTGAGTCTGGTTCACTGAAAGCGGAAGGCTTAATGGGAACAGGTAAAAATCCGACCGTTTCCGTAATATTGACCGCCAAATAATCATCCAACCCAAACGGGAGTGGTCACCAAATTCTTATGCACTAAAATTGGTACATTTAATTTCTTTTCTTGAAACAGTATCTTAACTTGTTCGGCAACACGTTCTGTACATTTTCTCAATCTAGGTTCATTCACTGAGGCAAAATGTGTTTCCTTTGTAATTGCCACTATTTTAAAGTGTCTAATGTTAGTTTAGTATCTGGTAAATTTTTGATAATAATTGCTGAAAGATATTAGTAGATTTGTAGAAAAATATAAATTGAATTGCTATAAGATATAAATAGAATTGCTATAAATAGAATTGCTGTAAGATATATATAGAATCGCTAAAAGATATAAATAGAATTACTGTAAGATATAAATAGAATTACTGTAGGATATAAATAGAATTACTGTAACAAATAAATAGAATTACTGTAACATATAAATAAAAGTGTGTATTTTCTATAAACAATATATCTGATCAAGTGAGTGCATCAGCAAGTTTAAAGTTTAAATGTGCAGTTCTTTTTTTTTAAGATTAAATAAAAGTTACTCCACAGATAACTTTCACTTCTTCACAAGACTGCAATGGAACTGTTCAGCACGAATTATATGACCTTGTAGAGCTGGTGAAGGTCAATAACTATTGCTGTCTAATGAACGTGAGCAGCTGAGAGACAGACTTGTGCCCTGTTCCTTTGCAGAAATATGCTTGAAGCATTTCATGCGCATCCTGAGAATTTTATAAAATGTGAAGATTTAGAGAGAAAAGTTTGATTCCTATTCACAAATAGTGGCCAAGCGCGTCAGACATCACGGTAGCTATTTCCAAATTGGCCAATTCACGTGAAATAATGCCACGTCTAAATTTCACATGACTACACTGTAGCTAAGATAAAAGTAACCGACTGTAATTTTTATGTAACGAACTTGCACTGAAATTAATTCAAATTTCCTAAGGTCAAACAGAGACAAAATTGACCGCACTCGTTCGTTTGACCACGTGACCAACTACAATGTAAACCGAGAACAATGTGATAAAACAGTTAGGGATTACTCAGCTAAACATATTTAAATGGTTATAAGAGTTGTTATTTTATCTAATATAAGAAATTAAGATATGCAATTTAAATTTCGAAACTGTTTAGATAAAGTTGTTTTCTACAAGAGTTTAAAATTATCTTTGTCAAATTTAGGATAAAACACGATGTACAACCTGTAGACTTCAATGTTGTGGTACGAACAAATATATTTGCATGTGCCAGTGTCATTTTAATTAATTTTACTAAGGACGTAGATATCTTTACTTATTAGTCTCAGTATGTAACGATGCTTTCTTACATTAAATTCTGCGCCTAGACAAAAATGTTAAAACAATAGAAACAATATTTCTCTTAATCATAATTTTAAAAATTATTAAACTAGTTAAAAATTATCTTTGTAATCATGAATTAAGTTCTGCGCCTAGACAAAAATGTTTAAAACAATAGAAACGTTATTTCTCTTAATCTTACATTAAATTCTGCGCCTAGTCAAAAATGTTAAAACAATAGAAACAATATTTCTCTTAATCATAATTTTAAAGGATAATAAACTAGTTAAAATTATCTTTGTAATCATGAATTGAACTGCAGTGATCGAAGCCTTTACACACCTCTATCATGGAACACATTCATACGGAGACCAAAGTCCACATCATCACTGTTTTTAACACGATTAAATCCAGAACTGATATTTTCCATCTACATAATTTAAACTTGTAAGTTATTTATTTATAAGTATTAATTAATTAAATAAAATTAAACATTAACAAGCT
Organism: Sinotaia quadrata; assembly: GCA_028829895.1. NCBI lineage: Eukaryota > Metazoa > Mollusca > Gastropoda > Architaenioglossa > Viviparidae > Sinotaia > Sinotaia quadrata. The sequence continues at coordinate 137,693,780 of CM054180.1, read as the reverse complement.
CTGTGAAAAGAACGATATGATAACAAGTACATAATGCAAGGAAATATACAAACATGCTACTGCTCTACATGCAATGAAATGTATAGACATGGCACAACTCTACATGCAATGAAATATACAGACAACATACAACTCTACATGCAATGAAATGTACAGACATGGCATATTAACATGGTCTTTGTGCAAGGAAATGTACAGATATGATAAATAGTACTAAAAGCAATGAAATGTATAGACATGGCATAATAACATGGTCTTTGTGCAAGGAAATGTACAGATATGATAAATAGTACTAAAAGCAATGAAATGTATAGATGTAATAACAACGGAACTGTATAAATAAGATAAGCTCTACATGGAAGGAAAAGTACACTGTATAAATTTAGATGACATTTTAAAATCCATAGTTGTACGAATCTGAACAAGGTGTCAATGGCCTGAAACGTCACCAGTCATCTTCTCGTCAGGTGTGTAAGGCTGCAGTGTGATAACTCTAGATCTCGTTAGGTATCTAGTGCTGCAGTATGATAACAATAGATTTTGTTAGATATTTGATGTTCCACTTGATGGCTATAGATTTTGTTAGGTATGTAATGGTCCACTTGATGACTATAGCTCTAATATTAAATGAACAAGGATTAATAATAATGTCTTACATAAGCTTGTATTTAATATCATACTTCAAACTGAGTTTTTTAAAAGTGTTAATCTTAGTAGCTTTTGAAGGAAATACACCAGAGTGAATTTTAGCAAGCTAAGGGAAACAACTGCCAACCATTAGCAAATCCAAGTCCTTGCGAAGAGATCTTCTGCATCCAATGCAGGTGACCGAGACTCTGACGAGCTCGTGTTCGATTCGATTTCATCTCAATTTTGTTGACGTCATTTGAACACTGTACAGTGTCCTTGAATGCTTAATTATTTTCGTACCTTTTGTAAGTTAACTTTAAATAATATTTATTTCTTAATTTGCTTTATATACAAATATCACGTGTTTCACAGCATTTTCTTATGTATGTTTTTATATTCGTTTAACATTTCACCTGAATTTTGATAAATCTCCCCCGCACCTTTTATTTTGTTGATTGTTTTTGGTAAAAACTTATAATCTTTTATATAAATTGTGCACATTATAATTTTATTTTGTTGATTGTTTTTGGTAAAAACTTATAATCTTTTATATAAATTGTGCACATTATAATTTTATTTTGTTGATTGTTTTTGGTAAATTTATATAAATTGTAATTATAATTTCAATAAATGTAGCTGACGAGATAAAGGAAATATTCCATGAGAGTGAATCAGACGAAATAAAAGCCATTCCAAAAAATAAGAGAACTTACAAGTCCATTTTAAAATAAAATATTAAAAGCAGATCTGAATATTTTGCTATGTCTATGAGCCTAAGGGTGTTGCCAGTTTCTAATGTTTTGACACTGATTTAAAAATAATAAATGTGAGGGATATTTTGTTATCTCTCGTAGCATCCATTTTTTTCGACATATTAAAGATTTTACACTTTCCACACTTGTGTTATTTTACACTTTGAAAGAAGGAGTGCGTGTGTGTATTTCACAAAGAGTGCGTGTGTGTATTTCACAAAGAGAGCTTTTGTGTATTTCACAACGAGTACATGCGTATTTCACAACGAGTACATGCGTGCTTCACAACGAGTAGACGTGTATTTCACGAGTACATGTGTATTTCACAACGAGTACATGTATATTTCACAACTAGTACATGTATATTTCACGAGTACATGTATATTTCACAACGAGTACGTGTGTGTATTTCACAACGAGTACGTGCGTCTTTTGACTATGTACGATTGTTTCACTTCATTGCGTCTTCTGACTATATACAATTTTCCCCGCTTCATTGCGTCTTTAGACTATGTACGAATTTTGCCACTTCATTGCGTCTTCTAAGTACGCATTTTGCCAATTCATTGCGTCTTCTGACTCTGTATGATTTTGCCGCATCATTCGCTTCTTCTGTTGCAGTGACATCCTGGTTATGCTCGGTTGTTTTTTCCATGCTCTGGCAGAATCCATATTTAGGTTTCTTCGAGATTTTCAGATTTTATTGCCTTATGTGATTTTGTATTTAGTGCTTAGTCTTGCTGAGCAATAAGTGCTTCTGTTTCATTTAAAAATTTTTAATTTCCTCCCTCACTGTCTCTCTCTCTCTCTCTTTCTCTCTCTCTCTCTTTCTTTCTCTCTCTCTTTCTTTCTCTCTCTCTCTTTCTTTCTCTCTCTCTTTCTTTCTCTCTCCCTCTTTCTTTTTCTCTCTCTCTCTCTTTCTTTCTCTCTCTCTTTCTTTCTCTCTCTCTCTCTCTCTCTCTCTCTCTCTCTCTCTCTCTCTCTCTCTCTCTCTCTCTCTCTCTCTCTCTCTCTCACAGCCATCTTTATATCGACTGACGATGTTTTATTGCTTCTCGTGCGTAGTGGCCATGGAGAGGTTTCTGATTTCAGTAGTTTGTTGATGTTTGCTAGTTTGTTTGCTTGTCTGTTTGCAGGATTCTTTGCTTGCTTGTTTTCTTCCATTGTTTATATGTGGTAGGTGGCGGAATCGACTGAGTGTTTCTAAAACAGTCTCATCTTTGTTGTTAATCCAGATTTATTCGGCAATGCCTGTGACCTCTCCCTCTATAGCATCCTTGGTGTTCTTGCGTATCCACTCATTTTCACAGAGACAGAATAATAGTAGTAGTAGTAGTAGTAGTAGTAGTGGTAGTTGTAAGTAGTAGTGGTGGTAGTAGTAGTAGTGTTAGTAGTAGTAGTATCAGTAGTAGTAGTGGTAGTAGTAGTTGTAGTAGTAGTGGTAGTAGTAGTAGTATCAGTAGTAGTAGTGGTAGTAGTAGTTGTAGTAGTAGTAGGAGTAGTAGTAGTAATAGTAGCAGTAATAGAAGTAGTAGTAGAAGACGATATCTGACTCACTTTGTCTGAGAGAAAACTCATAATGCATGTTAACAATATACCTTGCTACAAACAAAAGCAGTCAGTAACCGTGAATAGGTTAAAAAAAATACTTTGACAAGACATACTTGAAGGCGCAAAATCAGCGAACACTGCGCTAAAATACTGGTGTGCTAAACGTTCACTCGGACAGGCGATTTTACTGACCAGCGAACGTTGCTCTGAAAGAGTGGTGTGCTAAACGTGCACGCGGACAGGCGAGTGTACTGACCAGCGAACGTTGCTCTGAAAGACTGGTGTGCTAAACGTGCACACGGACAGGCGAGTGTACTGACTGACACATGGTGTAAAGTGACACATGGCGTAAAGTGACATGGTAGCGACAAATAGATATCGTGACGTCAAACATTTAAACGTTGACACAAAATGTCGACAGAGTATGGTAAACATTGGTTGTGCACCGAGTGCCATAGGTCACCTTAATGATAAGATTCCAGGGCGCCAGACACTGACAAAACCTAGGCGCCAGTTTGATGTGAATTCTTTATCAAGGTCATACAGTCCCTTAAAACCGAAATTTACCTGCCGAAGGTGGAGTAAATTCTGTGAATATTTAACGTGGAGTAACTATGCGATTCATATTAAAGATCAAACTTATTGTTGAGAATATTTAACGTGGAGTAACTATGCGATTCATATTAAAGATCACACTTATTGTTGAGAATATTTAACGTGGAGTAACTATGTGATTCATATTAAAGATCAAACTTATTGTTGATAACGTTATTGCGAATTATCGAACAGCTGCAAGAAAATCAGCGTGCGTCGTTATTGTGAGATCTTACGATCAGATGTAAATAGTGATTTTCAGATAATGTAATTAATTGTACCCAAAGATAATTTATTGTAAATGCTATAATTTAATTAATTGTACACAAAGATAATTTAATATTGTAAATGCTATAATTTAATTAATTGTATATAAAGATAATTTAATTAATTGTACATAAAGATAATTTATTATTGTAAATGCTATAATGTAATTAATTGTACACAAAGATAATTTATTATTGTAAATGCTATAATGTAATTAATTGTAAACAAAGATAATTTATTATTGTAAATGCTATAATGTAATTAATTGTACACAAAGATAATTTATTATTGTAAATGCTATAATGTAATTAATTGTACACTAAGATAATTTATTATTGTAAATGCTATAATGTAATTAATTGTACACAAAGATAATTTATTATTGTAAATGCTATAATTTGTTGAATAACATCATTGTAAGTATATTAGAAGTGTGACAGTGTCATGAGATGGGGGATTTCATTTCTTATTAATTATACTTTTTAATATCTTAATGATTACTGGTTGAAGGATATAACTTAAAGATGCAAAGCTATATAATACTATATTAGTTTTAGTATAAGTATTTTTTTTCTGTTTTCTAAAGACATTTTTTAATCAATTCAATTCTTTAAAATTCACTGCAGATATTCTGCAACTTGAAATATTTATTTGCAAATAATAATTTCGACCACAAGTTACTACCTAATAAAATATTTGCTTATCTAGTACAATAATGTAGAATTAAGGATAAAATAACTAAAAATGAAAAGTACATTAACGTTTATGAATGTAACATTGTTAAAATCAAGTTAAATTATTATTCGCAACGATAATTTTGTTTCAGGGGAGATAAATTAAAGACAACTCTGAATTATTTCTCGAAATTGTATCCGTTGACTCGATCAGAGCAGGAGCGTGTTGAATGACAGAAGGACTAAAATAAAATTGTTTCATTAGGTAAACTTTGACAATGTTTCTTGCTTTTCTGTATATCTTAAATAAATATGTCTTCCAAACAATAATTTATAAATCATTTATCACTGACAACCCTCTGTATGTCGAGAAACTAAACACTCATTTACTTTCTTCGTACAATTGTCAGCCGAAGTCGAGTGTATCCCTACGGGCCTCATTCTGTACTCGAATGAGTCGAGAATCGTTGTTGCTTGATCAGTTGCACGAGGTTTTTCCCACAAACGTACAGACTCAGTCCAGAGTTGGACCCAACAAATTACATAATTACATTTTTTATTTCCCCCCCACACACACACACACCTCACCCCAGTTCGTGAAAACTGCCTGAAACCCTACTTGGTTACTTCAACATTCGATAGCGTCACTCACATCTGTGCAGTAGGTTGTCTATAAATAGCTCGATTGCGTCACTCACGTCTGTGCAGTAGGTTGTCTATAAATAGCTCGACTGCCGCACTAGAACTTTATCACGCTGCAAAAAGTCCAAGCTACAGGGACTGCTGTCGTCTGCTCCCAGTGTAAGGTACTTAGATCTAAACAAGTTTCACTTGTGACATTCACTTGAAACTACTTTCACTTGTAACAGATACTTGAACCTACTTTATTTGTGCCAGTGTTACATTCTCATGTTCTAGTTTTTATTTTATACACTAGTATACTTTACCGAATGTGAAGTTGATTGGCGTAGTCTATATTTATATTGCATACAAGAAAATATTTAACCTATATTACCGACTATATATAAAATTAAGTTTGAGGTATTCGGTTACCTTTTTTTTCTTTTGTGAAAAATATCCCACAGACAGGAGTTATAGAGTACAAATGATTATTATTCTAATATAGGGTGAGAGAGCGAGAGAGAAAGAGCATCTTCATTTCATTTGTGTAATGGTTGTCCTTACAGAATAGTATGCTATAATATATTTGCAAAGTGATAATGTGTGAATTCTGATCTAGAACATTTAGCTATGAGGTCTTTGCTGAATAAAAAATGTGTGAATTGTATTACGGAATCTTTGGCTATGATGTCCTAGCTAAGTAATAGTGTGTGAATTTAGTTAAAGAATCTTTGGCTATGACGTTCTAGCTAAGTAATAGTGTGTGAATTTAGTTAAAGAATCTTTGGCTATGACGTTCTAGCTAAGTAATAGTGTGTGAATTTAATTATAGAATCTTTGGCTATGACGTTCTAGCTAAGTAATAGTGTGTGAATTTAATTAGAGAATCTTTGGCTATGACGTTCTAGCTAAGTAATAGTGTGTGAATTTAATTAGAGAATCTTTGGCTATGACGTTCTAGCTAAGTAATAGTGTGTGAATTTAATTAGAGAATCTTTGGCTATGACGTTCTAGCTAAGTAATAGTGTATGAATTTAGTTATAGAATCTTTGGCTATGACGTTCTAGCTAAGTAATAGTGTGTGAATTTAGTTATAGAATCTTTGGCTATGACGTTCTAGCTAAGTAATAGTGTGTGAATTTAATTATAGAATCTTTGGCTATGACGTTCTAGCTAAGTAATAGTGTGTGAATTTAGTTATAGAATCTTTGGCTATGACGTTCTAGCTAAGTAATAGTGTGTGAATTTAGTTATAGAATCTTTGGCTATGACGTTCTAGCTAAGTAATAGTGTGTGAATGTATATATAGAGTCTTTGGTTATGGCGTCCTAGTTAAGTAATAGTGTGTGAATTTAATTATGGAATGTTTGGCTTGGATGTAATTGCTAAATAATAATGTATAAAGTTTGTCCTAGAATCTTTCGCTATGACATTTTTTGTTACGCCATTTTTTGTTACAGAATATTTGTCGACGACGTCTCTGCTAAATAATACTATGTAATATTGTTATAGATGTTTTTCTGTGATATTTTCACCGAGTAAGTAATATCATGTGAATGTTATTATAAACTGTTTTCTGTGATATTTTCACTAAGTAATACTATGTGAATGTTGTTATAGACTGTTTTTCTGTGATATTTTCACTAAGTAATACTATGTGAATGTTGTTATAAACTGTTTTCTGTGATATTTTCACTGAGTAAGAGCAACGCGTACTGAGAAATTGTGATGATTTATTTGCAGGATCTACACGGTCTACCATATCATGTCTCTCTACAGAATTGCATGGTTCTTCCTCATTTGCTTAATAAATGGTAAATCTAATTTTAAAATAATATTTTATATTAATTAACACATTTAAAGAAAATATTTGTTTTGTTTAGCAGAGCAGAAACTGAGGAATAACTCGTGTACCATTAATAAAAAATTTCTAAGTGTAAATTTCTAAGTCTAAGTGTAAATTTCTAAGTGTACTGTTACAACTATTTAAAGGATTAACATTTCTAAGTGTACTGTTACAACTATTTAAAGGATTAACATTTCTAAGTGTACTGTTACAACTATTTAAAGGAATAACATTTCTAAGTGTACTATTTAAAGGAATAACATTTCTAAGTGTACTATTTAAAGGAATAACATTTCTAAGTGTACTATTATAACTATTTAAAGGAATAACATTTCTAAGTGTACTTTTATAACTATTTAAAGGAATAACATTTTTAAGTGTACTATTATAACTATTTAAAGGAATAACATTTCTAAGTGTACTATTTAAAGGAATAACATTTCTAAGTGTACTTTTATAACTATTTAAAGGAATAACATTTCTAAGTGTACTATTTAAAGGAATAACATTTCTAAGTGTACTATTTAAAGGAATAACATTTCTAAGTGTACTTTTACAACTATTTAAAGGAATAACATTTCTAAGTGTACTATTTAAAGGAATAACATTTCTATGCAACTAAACGGTTAGTTGTCACAAGCATATTTATTAGCAATATCGATACGAATACATTTTATAAATAAGTAACAATTTAATTTTGTAACTGTTTTACGATATTTTTTCCGATGATTTATTGTTCCTCCCTAGTGCTGTACTAAAAAGAAAAAACCTAAAATAAATATATTAAAACAACACAACATCGACTTTTGTCTAGATCATCTTAAAGAAAATAAAACGAACTAAAGGGAAACAATTTACACACTCATGGCCTTCTGTTTGTACCATTCTCTTAGTTTGTGGGGGTCATCATCTTGCACAGTTCAAACACACAAACCATACTACCGTCTTCGTCATCTTCATTGGTATTAACATCACCCTACTCACAGTATCTTTCAATCGACACTCATTATTATAGTCGGCAAGGTCAAGGCCATTGCTGAAATAAGAATTAGTTAGATGTATCGATATGCGCCATGGCTTTAACATGAATAACGAAAATAAAGAAATATTTCTCCTACAAGGATATGATAGATTTTTTTATCATTGTTTATTTACTTATTTTTTCTCCATTCACTTAATTATTTCTTTGAATATTTACTTTTCTTTAATTTTATTTTTTTAATTTGTTTACTTGCTTTTTATTATATCTTCTTTGCATGTGGTTAATTAATTATTTCCTAAAAGTACACTTGCTAGCAATGTGCAAAGGGACAGAACTTGACTGTCACAAGAATATCATTAGTTAGTTAAAAGTATTATCAAAGTGTAAAGAGTAATATTAGTTAAAAGTATTCTCAGTGTTTAAAGAATAATATTAGTTAGTTAAAAGTATGGTCAATGTTTAAAGAGTAATATTAGTTAGTAAAAATTATTATATCAATGCTTAAAGAGTTATATTAGTTAGTTAAAAGTATTATCAATGTTTAAAGAATAAAATTAGTTAGTTAAAAATATTATTAATGTTTAAAGAGTAATATTTGTTAGTTAAAAGTTTTATCAATGTTTAAAGAATAATATTAGTTAGTTAAAAGTATTCTCAAGGTACAAAGATTAATATTAGTTAATTAAAAGAATTCGCAATGTTTAAAGAGTAATATTAGTTAGTTAAAAGTATTCTTAATGTAAAAAGTGTATTATTAGCAAGTTAAAGGTATTCTCAATGTAAAAAGTGTATTATTAGCAAGTTAAAAGTATTCTGACGGTACAATGAACATTATTACTTAGTTAAAAATATTCTCAAGGTACAAAGATTAATATTAGTTAATTAAAAGAATTCGCAATGTTTAAAGAGTAATATTAGTTAGTTAAAAGTATTCTCAATGTAAAAAGTGTATTATTAGCAAGTTAAAAGTATTCTGACGGTACAATGAACATTATTACTTAGTTAAAAGTGTTGTCTAGGTACAAAGCGTATTATTAATTAATTAAGCGTGTTCTCAGGTAAAGGGAGTATTATTTGTTAGTGAAAGTGCTCCCACAATACACTGTGAAAGTCATTTTATTTTGTAGGTTAATTTCTTATTCTTACAAATGAAGGACATTCAGCTGTAAATGAAAGAAATGCTTTCATTCAGGTGTTTTCTAGTATTGCATTAATAACAGTTCATGATCTTCCCACAGGTGATCCTTGTGTGGTATTTTTTCCCTTATCTTTCCTCACTCTTCATCTATCTATCTATCTATCTATCTATCTATCTATCTATCTATCTATCTATCTATCTATCTATCTATCTATCTATCTATCTATCTATCTATCTATCTATCTATCTATCTATTTGTCTGTCTGTAAGTCTGAGTATATATATATCTATCTATCTATCTATCTATCTTTCTGTCTGTGTATCTATCTATCTATCTATCTATCTATCTATCTATCTATCTATCTATCTATCTATCTGTCTGTCTGTCTGTCTGTCTATCTATCTGTCTATCTATCTATCTATCTATCTATCTGTCTCTCTCTCTGTCTATCTGTCTGTCTGTCTGTCTGCCTATCTATCTGTGACACCTCTGGGCACCATTCACTCGTTATGATTATTATTTATTAATTAACATATCATAACTAATTATAACTGATCAAGAATCTTAATTTATAGTTATTAATAATTCTCCCACAAGACCAACATGTCTCTCACATGGCGATTATAAAGGTGTCATAAAACTCTGCTCTTTACACAATAATAACATGAATGTTTAACTGTTGCCTGATGTTTCTGAAGGGGAAAACTTCTTGCTAAAGAAGTAATACAAATCCGTTTTTTATTTATATTTAAATAGCTCCCATCCAACTTGTATTACTCCAACATAATGTGTTAATATATGTGCAAGAAGGTTAATAAATTTAACAATAAATTTATTAAATGAACAATTAATTATTCAACATATAATTAAAAGAGTGTAGACATTTACTTCACTTCACAACAGTGTTTGATTGACGTCATACGCTTATTTAGTTTATCCTACCATAGACTTCAGCAGTCAAATTAACACACACACACACACACACACACACACACACACACACACACACACACACACACACACACACACACACACAGCACACAGACATATATAATCAAGTTCATATATATAATTTCATCATGAGATTGGAGTTTTAGTGAGATAATTATAGTTAATGTACATAACCTTTTCAATGATGACAGCTGTTCCTGGCATGTTTTAGTGAGATAATTATAGTTAATGTACATAACCTTTTCAATGATGACAGCTGTTCCTGGCATGTTTTAGTGAGATAATTATAGTTAATGTACATAACCTTTTCAATGATGACAGCTGTTCCTGGCATGTTTTCACAATCAAACGATTTGCAGCAAGTCACTTTCTTTATTTTATTAGATGACGTCACAACACACCCCATGTAGGCACATTATACAACTGTTCCAGAATCTATGATACATTCACAAAGTACACCATGGAGAATCATCCAGAACTTTGTGTGTGCTTTCAAAGCACATCATGTGGAGTGTTTTGAATCTTTGTATGTGCTATCAAAGAACACCATGAGGAATGTTCAAATATCTTTGTGAATTTTCGAGAACAAACTAAAGCTTCGATTTTCATCATATTGGTTCTCGAACGGAATTCACAAGAATCAACTTACAACAACATTTACCGATAAGTTCGACAACAACACTGGATGCACACCAATGGCTACCTGATTAAAATACAGTGGTGGCTGTACTCTAAAGGAGGTACCAGATTTCCTCAAAGGAAATGAGAGTAGAAGAAAAGTAGGAAAAAGAAAATGAGAGTAGAAGAAAAGTAGGAAAAAGAAAAAAGGCCGGCCCCTTTCTGCAAAAGTCAAACAAAGTGTAGTGCAAAGTTTTAGACATATTTCATGTCTATTCTTTCTTACAAACATTCTCAATTTACAAGTCCTGCAACAACATTCATTAGCCCGATACACATGTAGCATAAGAAATATAGCATCAATCAAAATTCACAAGTGTAATGTACAATGCAATCAAATTGGTGAACATAGAAATAATGGTTCAATTACATAAAACATTCTCTAATTCAAATCATAGATCAATAGCAAACGTGTGAAATATTTCTTTCTTCCTTTATTGGTCAGTTTACTTACCCTAAGCTGATGATTACGTTTATGACCGGACTGTGATAAAGCAAGCTTTTATAGTGATTAAAATAACTCATTTCTCCACAAAGCAACTTTTGGTCTATCCCCATTGGATGAAATTATTATGAGCAAGTATGACAATAGTAGTCAGAAAAAATACTCATATTCATGGAACTGATTCAGATGACATCAACAAGCAAAACAACACGTTCTTTGAAAATAATGTCATAGGCAATGCCCAAGGTCAGGTCACGTTAACATTAGCATTAAAATATATAATTAAATAGTAAAACATAGGGACAAGTAGCTTTGATTTGTAACACTATCTATCTTTTCATTCAGGCACAAATCCGTCCGCCCATCTGTCTGATACACACACACACACACACACACACACACACACACACACACACACACACACACACACACACACACACACACACACATACACACACTCACACGTACGCACGCACGCACACACACACACAATAAAATCCTAAAATGCAAGCAGTGCATTTAAAATATGTGTAATTGAATTATAGGAAATTTAAATTATAACACAAGAAATTAGCTGTGTAGAAATGTTAATTTATACACCAGAAATTAGCTGTGTAGAAATTTTAATTTATAACACCAGAAATCAGCTGTCTAGAAATTTTAATTTATAACACCAGAAATCAGCTGTCTAGAAATTTTAATTTATAACACCAGAAATCAGCTGTCTAGAAATTTTAATTTATAACACCAGAAATCAGCTGTCTAGAAATTTTAATTTATAACACCAGAAATCAGCTGTCTAGAAATTTTAATTTATACACCAGAAATTAGTTGTGTAGAAATTTTAATTAAAAGAAAACACATGAATAAATAAACAGTAAAATTGATGTAACAAAACTTCCCTTTCATTGTTGCAGTAATCTGCCTCAAAATATCTGTTCCCCCACCCCCTATTTTTGCAATCGTCTGAAGGAAATTATGCGTCCTTTCATTGTTACAGTAATCGTGATGAAGTAAGTCGTCCAAATGAAACTATCTGCCCTTTCTTCGTTGTTACAGTCATCTGAATGAAATTATCTGCCCTTTTGTCGTTGTTACAGTCATCTGAATGAAATTATCTGCCCTTTTGTCGTTGTTAGTCATCTGAATGAAATTATCTGCCCCTTCATTCTTTGACCTCTGGAAGGAGTCTTCTCTTCACTCCGGCCTTACAGTCGTTGTCCCTTGGCTGCCACTCCATTCCGACTTTTGAAGTTTGGTTACTGATTTATTTCCCTTTGTTTCAGAAAGCTCAGCACTTGACAAAGTGTCCGAAGGAGGACTTGAGACCAGATCGGAGGAAATTGTACACACTGACAAAACATCCGTAAATTCTGGTTGGGGCTGGATATCGAATATTGCGAAAGTCATCGGTAATGTAGCGCACGGAAATCTAGCGCCCTCTGTCGACATTAATGTTGAAAACTTACTCAGTCATAAACTGACGCACTTCCAGAGCGTTGCTATCAGTGGAAAATTGGAAAGCCCAACAATGGAAATTCTCCCACAGAAGACTGGAACCGTTGTATGTTTTACAGTTTTTTCCAAAGTCGTTTTATAAATATGTGCAATTCTGTCACAATTTCAAAGTAAACCTTTCGTTCCTGGATAGACTTAACAGAAATGCCAGCGTATTATTTTAGTCCGATATATTCCTCTCCATACAGTCACGTTTTATAATTATTATCCTCTCCATACAGTCACGTTTTATAATTATTATCCTCTCCATACAGTCACGTTTTATAATTATTATCCTCTCATACAGTCAAACACGTTTTATAATTATTTTTCTCTCAGAACACGTTTTGTAATTACATACAGTCAGAAAACTTTTTGTAATTATTATCCATTACATACAGTCAGAACACGTTTTGTAATTATTATCCTCTACATACAGTCAGAACACGTTTTGTAATTATTATCCTCTCTATTTAATACAAATCCGTTATTCCACTTTTACGTATCCATAAAATTCAATTCCATTTTAACCGCAACAACGCAAACCCGTTATCAATATCTGCTTTTCTCCGTCAACACAAACCTCTTCATTATACCTTCTTATCTATAGAGAAGATAACTCCATTCTGGCTACAATATGGGAAATAACTCCTTTCAACCACATTGTTCTCCAGACAATGCAAACGTTCCCACGTTTCTCTCCGTACAAGCCACGGCTCCATCACGTCACTCTCCAAACCTTGCAAACCACATGCTCTCCGTACAATACAGATTTGTTTCCATCACGCCTTACTCGCTTTGTAATCCGAAACCCATCCCATCACATCTTACTCGCTTCGTAATCCGAAACCCATCCCATCACATCTCCATCTTGCTTCGTAATACGAAACCCATTCCATCACATCTTACTCGCTTTGTAATCCGAAACCCATCCCATCACACCTTAGTCGTACGAAGAAAAGTATTTGACGCATTGAATCTACTGAAGGCAAGACTATGTATCTTGTGTAGATAGCCAATGATAGTATTTATAAATAGTCCGTGACAGCATTTACACATAACCGATGATATATTAATAGACACCCGGCGATAGTATTTATAGATAGCCGTTAATAATATTAATAAGTAGTCTGTGGTTTTACTTATAGATAGCCGGTGATAGTACTAATAGATAGCCGGTAATAATATTAATAGATAGCCGGTGATAATACTTATAGGTAGCCGGTGATAATATTAATAAGTAGCCGGTGATAGTACTTATAGAAAGCCGGTAATAATATTAATAGATAGCCGGTGATAGTACTTATAGAAAGCCGGTAATAATATTAATAGATAGCCGGTGATAGTACTTATAGAAAGCCGGTAATAATATTAATAGATAGCCGGTGATAGTACTTATAGAAAGCCGGTAATAATATTAATAGATAGCCGGTGATAGTACTTATAGAAAGCCGGTAATAATATTAATAGATAGCCGGTGATAGTACTTATACATAGCCGGTGATAGTACCTATAGAAAGCCGTTGATAATATTAATAAGTAGCCGGTGGTAATATTAATAGATATCCGGTCATAGTACTTATAGATAGTCGGTGATAGTACTTATAGATAGCCGGTAATAATATCTATAAATAGCCGGAAATAGTATTTAATTATAATCAGTGATCGAATTTATAGGTTGCCGGAGATAGTATTTATAGATAGCTAGAGATAGCAGATAGTATTTATAGATAGCTAGAGATAGCATTTATAGATAGCTAGAGATAGTATTTATAGATAGCTAGAGATAGCAGATAGTATTTATAGATAGCTAGAGATAGTATTTATAGATAGCTAGAGATAGCATTTATAGATAGCTAGAGATAGCAGATAGTATTTATAGATAGCTAGAGATAGCATTTATAGATAGCTAGAGATAGTATTTATAGATAGCTAGAGATAGCATTTATAGATAGCTAGAGATAGCAGATAGTATTTATAGATAGCTAGAGATAGCATTTATAGATAGCTAGAGATAGTATTTATAGATAGCTAGAGATAGCATTTATAGATAGCTAGAGATAGCAGATAGTATTTATAGATAGCTAGAGATAGCAGATAGTATTTATAGATAGCTAGAGATAGTATTTGTAGATAGCTAGAGATAGCATTTATAGATAGCTAGAGATAGTATTTATAGATAGCTAGAGATAGCATTTATAGATAGCTAGAAATAGTATTTATAGATAGCCAGCGATGTCACTTGTACAAGTTGTAGTTGTTGTTTGCGGGCAGACGACTGCAGGGTCTATAAGTACACATTCAGAGTACAACAGTCACGTGACGCCTTGAATCGTAAGATACACACCATTTCATACAGCTCAAGAATACAACACAAAAGCACACAAATGAGCAACAAAACACAAATAGATGCAACATTTCACACATCTAAACAGCACAAAACAAAAACCACACACTCTTTCATACCGCTCACCAACACACCACAAATGCACACAATGTTGCCTACTGATCAACGGTCTTTTAGTAAGGCATGTTGAAATGGTGCTCACTCCAGACACACGTTAATACCCTAAAATCACCTGTTAAACATGCTTGTACGGAATTCTGGTTTGTGGACAGCACTTGGACTACGTTTAGATGATAAAAATATAGAAAACACTATTGATGATTCTAACGTTTTATTGCGTCAGACGAAAGGCCACGATACATTTTCGAATATGACGCATATAATATTATCACGAAAGAAACTCAATAGGGCGGGATGGGAGACAACTCGAGGACACATCCATTAAGATCTCTGTGAGTGTTCTTTTCTCGACAGAGTGACAGCAACATGCATCCACTGACGTCATTGTTTCACCTCTTAAATCTGCTTTATAAGCAAACAAACTGGCAGTTAATACCGGAGTGAAAAATAAAGGAAGCCATAGGACTGCTTTACATAAAGCTGACAACTAGGTGCAGAGATAAAATAGTCCATAAAAGACAGTTATTTACTGAAGTTCTTTGCTCAGATGTTCACCCAGTATTTCTACCGCACTGTCAGTCATGTTAGGTACATAAAATCATAAGAAATAAAAACAAATAAACTGACACGTGCATAAATCATATCATACACAGAAAATTAATTTTTACTGTTGCAGAAAGCTCGATCAGGAACGATCAAATTCTTCAAGGGGACCAGCGGAGTTGTATCCTGGGAAATTGAGGGTCAAAACGTTCGCATCATCGTCATGTGGAGGTTAAACGCATTTAAAACTAACGACAGTCAGAAAAACACACTCTGGATTGCACTGGTTCCTGTAAATTCCTTTGAGATCAGTGATTGGCAGAAGTATGTAGAAAATGACGCTGAATTTCCTGCTGAGTGTAGCTGCAAGAAAGGGATATTTACTTCGGGAAAGCCAATGAATGAACTCTTAACTACGCTCGGTTCATTCCAACTGCAAGGCATGCTGGGTACAGGCAAACATCCGGCCGCCAACATTATATTGTCTCTCAAGAAAGAAATCGTCGAGAGTAATGTAACGGTCGCCGAATTCTTATAAAATGTTGCAGGTGTATTTGTTCTTTTTTCATGGTACCTTTACCTGTCCTACAACACTTAAAGTAACACTTTTTAATTAACATTCATACACTCGGGGACAAATGATCATTACAAACGAAATAACCCTTTTTTAAGTGCCTAAATATAACTGACAAATTAAACCTTTGTTGATAATTGATGAAAGATACATTATAGATTTATATTAGTTATTTCTAAAACAAAGTAATAAATTGTTTAAAATTTAATTAAATATATTGTTCTTTTGTTTATTTTGTAAAGAATAAATACAGTTATTGACCCATTATTTCCATTCATCCTTGAAATTGCAACGTCACTATATATCACCAGCTCTATGAACTTGCTGTCAATTTGGAGACCATTCACTATGACAGTCTAATAGACTAATGTATGAAATACCAGCTCTATGAACTTGTTGTCATTGTATAGACCATTCACTATGTAAGTTTAAAGTATGTAATACCAGCTCTATGAACTTGCTGTCATTGTATAGACTATTAGACAGCTGAGGGACGGTTAATAAAATAGAAACACTTACGCCTTGCTGAGTTGCAGACGATATTTGAAACTATTCAAGTGAATCCTGATAAATTTCCGAAGAGTTTAAATTTAGAGAGAATGGTTTGATTCCTGGTCACAAACAGCGGTCAAGGTTAAGCATATGAGACACCATGGCAGCAATTTTAAAAATTGCCCAAGATCTCGTGACGCAATGGCACGCTTAATTTTTACTAGAAAATCGGCAGTAAGGGAAAATTAACGAGTTTTAACTTGCACTGCGATTAGTTTTCAGTTTTACTCTGTTCATAGAGTAATGACATTTATTGCCCTCAAATTGTCTTCAACTGCAGTTTAAATTTAGAACAAAGTCAAAACACGAGTAGAAATTAATTTGTGTAACATATTTAAATGCTTTTTCCGGAGTTGATTTTTATATTTAATATTTATCTGCAATTTAAATTTCAAATATGTCTAGAAAACGATTTTTTCCAATAGTGTATAATGAAAATATTTCCTGGTCAGTTTTAACATGGAACATCATGTCAACGTGCAGAGCTCAGTGACACGGACAGGAAAACACGTTGACATGTGTCATTATTTTGTCATTAATGTCACTAAAGCTGCTCTGCGGTTACTATACAACAATTACTAATAAACACAGATTAGTAAAAGTGACACATGTCTTTGAGTGTTCGTCTGCTATAATCTAAATTTCGAATACGTCATTTCAAAGAACTCTGCGCTTCCTTTGAAGACAGAATTATTTTCGTACCATTACGTCATTCCAAAGAACTCTACACTTCCTTTGAAGACAGAATTATTTTCGTACCATTACGTCATTCCAAAGAACTCTGCACTTCCTTTGAAGACAGAATTATTTTCGTACTAATATGTCATTCCAAAGAACTCTACACTTCCTTTGGACAGAATTATTTTCGTACCAATACGTCACTCCAAAGAACTCTGCGTCATTTCAAAGAATTCTGCATTTCCTTTGAACGCAGTATTATTTTCGTACCAATACGTCATTCCAAAGAACTCTGCGTCATTTCAAAGAATTCTGCATTTCCTTTGAACGCAGTATTATTTTCGTACCATTACGTCATTTCAAAGAATTCTGCATTTCCTTTGAAGACAGAATTATTTTCATACCAATACGTCATTCCAAAGAACTCTGCATTTCCTTTGAACGCAGTATTATTTTCGTACCATTACGTCATTCCAAAGAACTCTGCATTTCTTTGAACGCAGTATTATTTTCGTACCATTACGTCAATCCAAAGAATTCTGCATTTCCTTTGAACGCAAAATTATTTGTGTACCTCATGTAAATGAATTTCTGCTTACTAAATTGTATGTAATCTTAAATTATTCATATTCCCAAGCGTACAAAATTGTACAAGTTTATAAAGCACCTTCTAATTTATGTATTATATGTATATTAAATATTGTAGGTACAATTATCATAATGTTATGGATTTTATATATATATATAAATTAAATATTATGGGCACAATTATGATAATGTAATGGTTTGTGGGCTGCGAGGGGACTGTTTTGGTTGGTGCCGACTGTAAAAATTATTTTTAAAAAAATAAATGTTTATCTTACATGTATTATTTTAATAATGTTAGTCGTTAATCAGGCAAAATAAATGTTTGATGTTGTTAATTTGTCAAAATAAATATCTTTCTGCAAAATAAATACAAGATTTATCTATTTTTAAATGCAATTCTGAAGAACATCTCTTGTGTTATGTTTGTGAACTAAAACGATAAGGATCTTGCTTGCCTATTGTAGCATCAATCCCTTGGTCACATTAAATATTTTTTTCTTTGCACACTTGAGTTATATTACGTTTTAAAAGAAAGAGCACCCCTGTGTATTTCACAAAGAGTACGAGTGAGTATTTCACAAAGTATGAATGAGTATTTCACATAGAGTATGAATGAGTATTTCACAAAGAGTATGAATGAGTATTTCACAAAGAGTATGAATGTGTATTTCACAAAGAGTATGAGTAAGTATTTCGCAAAGAGTATGAATATTTCACAAAGAGTATGAATGTGTATTTCACAAAGAGTATGAGTGAGTATTTCACACAGAGTATGAGTGAGTATTTCACACAGAGTATGAGTGAGTATTTCACATAGAGTATGAATGAGTATTTCACAAAGAGTATGAATGAGTATTTCACAAAGAGTATGAATGTGTATTTCACAAAGAGTATGAGTAAGTATTTCGCAAAGAGTATGAATATTTCACAAAGAGTATGAATGTGTATTTCACAAAGCGTGTGAATGTTTATTTCACAAAGAGTATGAGTGACTATTTCACAAAGAGTATGAATGTGTATTTCACAAAGAGAATGAATGAGTATTTCACAAAGAGTATGAATGTGTATTTCACAAAGAGTATGAATATGTATTTCACCAAGAGTATGAATGAGTATTTCACAAAGAGTATGAATGTGTATTTCACAAAGAGTATGAGTGAGTATTTCACAAAGAGTATGAATGTGTATTTCACAAAGAGTATGAATGTGTATTTCACAAAGAGTATGAATGTGTATTTCATAAAGAGTATGAATGAGTAGAGTATGAATGAGTATTTCACAAAGAGTATGAATGAGTATTTCAAAAAGAGTATGAATATTTCACAAAGAGTATGAATGTGTATTTCACAAAGAGTATGAATGAGTATTTCACAAAGAGTATGAATATTTCACAAAGAGTATGACTGTGTATTTCACAAAGAGTATGAATGTGTATTTCACAAAGAGTATGAATGTGTATTTCACAAATGGCTATGTGTATGTAAATCACAAAAAGTACAAAATTAAAAACAAAGCGATAACTAAATTAAAAAATGAGTTGTTTATAAACTTATAAAAGAATGTAACTGACTACAAGACTGAACTATGCTTTATTATAAATTATTTCAAGTTGGCTCTCAGCCTTAATACAACTGAAATATATGCAAGTACACTTTATAGCAAAAATAGTAAGCTACTGTTAGACTGCCTCAAGTGTCAGAGATTTAAACACCACTGTTTCAATGTCAATCATTGCTTTTTGGTTTTAGGATGAATAGTTGAATACTAAATTATAAATGTATGTACAATTTTCTAAAATAGGCAAAATTTGCATTTTCGGTTTACTTACTTAATAGATCAAAGAGAATAATGCTGTAATAAAAGGGAATAGTTACTCACGTCAAACATGTGAATGGGTGTGGCTGTTGTTAGTCTTAGGTATTGCGAGTGTATGCTTTTCGTGCCTTGAGTCCTGTCTAGAAGTCACGTCATACCTCCCTTGAGGCATCATCTGAATTTAAAATAATATGAATTATGTGTACATAAATAAAAAAATAATTGCATGGCTCCAATCGAAAAAAAACCCAGAAACAAACAAAATTATCGTGAAATTGTCAATAAAATTACCGTGGTTACTTATTTTTAGTTTTCCAATTACTAGAAGATTCATTGGTTGGGTTTAAAACTTTTTCTATTAAAAATTTGGTGAACACGCTATAAAGGATGAGTAGGAGAAACTACAATGCCAGCAAGAAAGAATGGTGTGTGTGTGTGTGTGTGTGTGTGTGTGTGTGTGTGTGTGTGTGTGTGTTTGTGTGTGTTTATTGCTGGGAATATGTGATATAATTCAGCATCTTGTTTATGTATAAATGTCTTATCCCCTTATATAGTTCACAATCTATATTTAATTTATAATTTGGAACACGTACACAAATTGTCTAGCTGCATGCACCAGTCGTGGATAAAACAAATAAAAACACAAATCTACAAACTTTACTGGCTCCAGGCAAAGAATTCATACAGCACGATGGGATTTCGGACTTAGCTCAGAACTGGAATAGTTCCTTTACTAGAAGGACAAACTGTGTCGTGTACGTAGAAATACACCGTCTGGAAATGATTGTCTGATCCTAATGGTTGCGACGAAAACTTTCAGTTACATGCAGCATGTGAAACACGTGTACAGCTCACCGATAAATACTTGTAGACATGCACATCAATTTAACATTACTCACATAACTGAGCATTTACGACAGGTGTCACTGTATTTAACCGATTGTGTGTAAACTTACACCTCAGTATACATGATCAAATGATTTAACTATAATTAATTTACTGGTTTTATATTGGTTAAGTCTAAAAATAATATATACATTTACTGTTTGTTTGCAACTGGAAAAAGTAAGCCAATGTAGAATTGTTATGAAAGCTATTTTGTATTTGTATTTTGTTGTAGTTCAGCACTAATTGAACTTAGATACTATTTTGTATTTGTATTGTATTGTTGTAGTTCAGCACTAATTGAACTTAGAAATATTTATTACTATTTTGTATTTGTATTGTATTGTTGTAGTTCAGCACTAATTGAACTTAGAAATATTTATTACTATCACAGAAACATACGAGGAGTAATAACTAGATATAAAAGCAAAAAAAAAAATCAACCAACACCAGCCTTGTCTTATCCTCATACGTTCTCGCTTAGATATTGCTCTGCACACTTCTGTTGTTGATATTCTGGAACTTTTGGTGGAACCCAAAATGCTTAGTACTGTATCTGGAAGCAATCGAAGTCTGTTTGATGGCTCAGTACCAGGCATTGCTGAACTCTGTCTACGTCTTCTAGGAAATGTTCACTACACAGTCCTCAGTGAATGTTTTATCCGTTCATTTTTGTAATCACATCTTCTGATAACTTTTGATCAATTGGAAATATAAAGAAATAAATTCTTGTTCTTTATTCGCTGTTTGTGCATCCATCTACACTGCAATGTTTGTCCATTCTTCAAGTTTTCATACGAACAGCGTATACTGCGAGCAATATGTCTGACAGTATATAACCACATCATGACGTCACATATGATGTAATACTGAGGAATCAGTTAAACGTATGAACGTTACCTATGTGTGTGTGTATGTGTGTGTATGTGTGTGTGTGTGTGGGTATGTGTGTGCGTGCGTGTGTGTGTGTGTGTGTGTGTGTGTGTGTGTGTGTGTGTGTGTGTGTGTGTGTGTGTGTGTGTGTGTGTGTGTGTGTGTGTCCAGTGTTATTAATCGAAGGATTGAGTGAAATGTGAACTCTCTTGTTGTGCATAAATGTCACGATGTCCAGTTGCTACCAGAGAATAAGTTAAAGGTGTCGATACATCTCAGAACCAGGCCTGATGAAGGTATTTGTTTTATGAGAACCTCCTCATAATACCTCCTCATAATACCTCCTCATAATACCTACTCATAATACCTACTCATAATACCTCCTGTGCTGCATGAAGAAGAAAGGTTGTGTTTTGTGAGTTGGGGTCTTCCAAGTGCTGTTTTTGCCAATTCATTGCGCCTTCTAAGTGCTATTTTTGCCAAACCATTCCGTCTTCTAAGTACAAATTTTGCCCATTAATGCGTCTTCTAAGTACGTTTTCCCCACTTTAATGCGTCTTCGAACTTAGTGCGATTTTTGCCAATTCATTGCTACCTCTGAATAAGTGCGATTTTTGCCAAATCATTTCGTTTTTTTAAAGTCCGATCTTTGCCTATTCATTGCTTCTTTTAAGAGCTATTTTAACCAATTCATTTTACCTTCTGACTAAGTGCGATTTTTGCCACTTCATTCCGTCTTCTGACTAAGTGCGATTTTTGCCACTTCATTCCGTCTTCTGACTAAGTGCGATTTTTGCCACTTCATTCCGTCTTCTGACTAAGTGCGATATTTGCCACTTCATTCCGTCTTCTGACTAAGTGCGATTTTTGCCACTTTATTCCGTCTTCTGACTAAGTGCGATTTTTGCCACTTCATTCCGTCTTGTGACTATGTGCGAATTTTGCATCTTTATTGCATATTTTGTCTATGTGCGACTTTTGCCAGTTCATTGCTCCTTGTGACTATGCACGATTTTTGCCATTTCATTACGTCTTCTTCTGTGTGCGATTTTTGCCACTTTATTGCTTCTTCTGTTGCAGCTAGTCACTGACATCTTGATTTTATATGCTCAGTTATGTTTTCCATGCTC
The DNA here is from genome assembly GCA_028829895.1 of Sinotaia quadrata. NCBI lineage: Eukaryota > Metazoa > Mollusca > Gastropoda > Architaenioglossa > Viviparidae > Sinotaia > Sinotaia quadrata. Next base: position 137,671,048 of record CM054180.1, on the reverse strand, counting down.
TGGCAGAATCCGTATTTAGGATTCTTTGAGATTTTCAGGTTTAACTGCTTTACGGGATTTTGTATTTAATGCTTCGTTTTGCTGAGCAATGATTAAGTGCTTCTGTTTCGATTTTTAAATCTCTGTCTCTTCCTCTCTCTCTCTTTCTCATTCAGTATCTCTTTCTCTCATTCTTTCACTTTCTCTCTTTCTCTCTCAACTATATGTCGACTGGCGATTTTCATTGGCTCCTCGTGCATGCTGGGCATGGAGAGTTTTTTTAATCTCAATTGTTTGCTAGCTTGTTTTATTCTTGATTGTTTGTTTGCTTCTTTGTTTCTTCCATTTTTGTGTGTTTTTATGTGGTAGGTGGTGGAATCGACTGAGTGTCACTGCTTTTAGCACAATCTCATCTTTGTTTTCTTAGATTTTTATTTTTGTTTTTATGTGGTAGGTGGTGGAATCGACTGAGTGTCACTATTTTTAGCACAGGCTCATCTATGTTTTTTTCCATTTTTGTTTTTATGTGGTAGGTGAGTGTCACTGCTTTTAGCACAGGCTCATCTATGTTTTCTTCCATTTTTGTTTTTATGTGGTAGGTGAGTGTCACTATATTTAGCACAGTCTTATTTTTGTTTTTATGTGGTAGGTGAGGGTCACTGTGTTTACCACAGGCTCATCTTTGCTGTTAATCCAGATTTGTTCGGCAATGCCTGTGACCACTTCTCCAGTAACATCCTTGATGTTCTTGCGTATCCACTCAATTTCACAGAGACAGACTTAGTAGTCGCAGTAGTAGTAGTAATAGTAGAAGTAGTAGTAGCAGTCGTAGTAGGAGTAGCAGTAGTAGTACTCGTAATAGTAGGAGTAGCAGTAGTAGTCGCAGTAGCAGTTGTAATAGTAGAAGTAGTTGTAGCAGCAGAAGCAGTAGTAGAGTAGTAGTAGTAGAAGTAGTAGTAGTAGTAGAAGACGAAATCTGACTCATCACTCATTCTGAGAGATAGCACAGGGCATGTTAAGTAGCACCCCTTCCCACGCGCAAGAAAAGCCATCACCCGTGACCGACAAGATATTCTTGCACGCGCACAACCAGCAAACATTGCACTGAAAGACTGGTGTGCTAAACGAGCACACGGACAGGCGAGTGTACTGACTGACACATGGTGTAAAGTGACACATGGCGTAAAGTGACATGGTAGCGACAAATAGATATGTTGACGTCAAACATATTTAAACGTTGACACAAAATGTCGACAGAGTATGGTAAACATTGGTTGTGCACCGAGTGCCATAGGTCACCTTAATGATAAGATTCCAGGGCGCCAGACTTCCAAAACCTAGGCGCCAGTTTGATGTGAATTCTTTATCAAGGTCATACAGTCCCTTAAAACCGAAATTTACCTGCCGAAGGTGGAGTAAATTCTGTGAATATTTAACGTGGAGTAACTATGCGATTCATATTAAAGATCAAACTTATTGTTGAGAATATTTAACGTGGAGTAACTATGCGATTCATATTAAAGATCAAACTTATTGTTGAGAATATTTAACGTGGAGTAACTACGTGATTCATATTAAAGACCAAACTTATTGCTGATAAAGTTATTGCGAATTATCGAACAGCTGCAAGAAAATCAGCGTGCGTCGTTATTGTGAGATCTTACGATCAGATGTAAATAGTGATTTTCAGATAATGTAATTAATTGTACCCAAAGATAATTTATTGTAAATGCTATAATTTAATTAATTGTACACAAAGATAATTTATTATTGTAAATGCTATAATTTAATTAATTGTATATAAAGATAATTTAATTAATTGTACATAAAGATAATTTATTATTGTAAATGCTATAATGTAATTAATTGTACACAAAGATAATTTATTATTGTAAATGCTATAATGTAATTAATTGTACACAAAGATAATTTATTATTGTAAATGCTATAATTTGTTGAATAACATCATTGTAAGTATATTAGAAGTGTGACAGTGTCATGAGATGGGGGATTTCATTTCTTATTAATTATACTTTTTAATATCTTAATGATTACTGGTTGAAGGATATAACTTGAAGATGCAAAGCTATATAATACTATATTAGTTCTAGTATAAGTATTTTTTCCGTTTTCTAAAGACATCTTTAATCAATTCAATTCTTTAAAATTCATTGGAGATATTTTGCAACTTGAAATATTTATTTGCAAATAATAATTTCGACCACAAATTACTACCTAATAAAATATTTGCTTATCTAGTACAATAATGTAGAATTAAGGATAAAATAACTAAAAATGAAAAGTACATTAACGTTTATGAATGTAACATTGTTAAAATCAAGTTAAAATATTATTCGATAATTTTGTTTCAGGGGAGATAAAGACAACTCTGAATTATTTCTCGAAAATGTATCCGTTGACTCGATCAGAGCAGGAGCGTGTTGAATGACAGAAGGACTAAAATAAAGTGACATGGTAGCGACAAATAAATATCGTGACGTCAAACATATTTAAACGTTGACACAAAATGTCGACATAGTGCGGTCAACATTAATTTTGCACCGAGATCCATAGATTAATGATAAGATTCCAGGGCGCCAGACGCTGCCAAGATCTATGCGCCGGTTTCATGTGAATTCGTTACCATGGTGAAACGGTCCATTTTACTGAAATTTATTTGCAGAAAGAGGTATAAGTTCTGGAAATATTTAATACTGAGTAACTATGTGATTCATATCAATGTTTAGTACTGAGTAACTATGTGATTCATATCAATGTTTAGTACTGAGTAACTATGTGATTCATATCAATGTTTAGTACTGAGTAACTATGTGATTCATCTCAATGTTTAGTACTGAGTAACTATGTGATTCATCTCAATGTTTAGTACTGAGTAACTATGTGATTCATCTCAATGTTTAGTACTGAGTAACTATGTGATTCATCTCAATGTTTAGTACTGAGTAACTATGTGATTCATCTCAATGTTCAAGCGTACTGTCGAGAAAGGTATTGTGAATTATCTGAACAGGTTAATCTGGGAAAGATTAGTCTTAGTACATAAAGTGAGATTAATATGTGTAGACAAAGTGAGATTGATGTGAAAGTGAGATTAATGTGTGTAGACAAAGTGAGATTAATGTGTGTAGACAAAGTGAGATTAATGTGTGTAGACAAAGTGAGATTGATGTGAAAGTGAGATTAATGTGTGTAGACAGAGATTAATGTGTGTAGACAAAGTGAGATTAATGTGTGTAGACAAAGTGAGATTAATGTGTGTAGACAAAGTGAGATTAATGTGTGTAGACAAAGTGAGATTAATATGTGTAGACAAAGTGAGATTGATGTGTGTAGACAAAGTGAGATTGATGTGTGTAGATAAAGTAAGATTGTTGTGTGTAGACAAAGGGATTAATATGTGTAGACAAAGTGAGATTGATGTGTGTAGACTTATTTTTGTATTATATCTTCCTTCCATGGTTACGCCCAAATTCGATTGCGTCACTCACGTCTGTGCAGTAGGTTGTCTATAAATAGCTCGATTGCGTCACTCAAGTCTGTGCAGGAGGTTGTCTATAAATAGCTCGATTGCTGCACTAGAACTTTATCACGCTGCAAAAAGTCCAAGCTACAGGGACTGCTGTCGTCTGCTCCCAGTGTAAGGTACTTAGATAAACTTTGTGACATTTATTTGAACCTAGTTTCATTTGTGACAGTCTTATATTCTTTTGATTGAGTGTAGGGGGCACTTCCGGCTTCCGCCGCTTTCGCATGATTTTAGTTTATATATATATATATGACGTCTTTGCTAAGTAATGGTGTGGAATATTTGTTCTTGAATCGTAGACTATGACGTCTTTGCTAAGTAATAGTGTGGAATATTTGTTCTTGAATTGTAGACTATGACGTCTTTGCTAAGTAATGGTGTGGAATATTTGTTCTTGAATTGTAGACTATGACGTCTTTGCTAAGTAATGGTGTGGAATATTTGTTCTTGAATTGTAGACTATGACGTCTTTGCTAAGTAATGGTGTGCAATATTTGTTCTTGAATTGTAGACTATGACGTCTTCGCTAAGTAATGTTGTGGAATATTTGTTCTTGAACCGTAGACTATGACGTCTTTGCTAAGTAATGGTGTGGAATATTTGTTTCTGAACCGTAGACTATGACGTCTTTGCTAAGTAATTGTGAGGAATATTTGTTCTTGAACCGTAGACTATGACGTCATTGCTATATATATGACGTCTCTGCTATATAAATCTATGTGAATTTTGCTATACAATGTTTTTCTCCGATATCTTCACTGACCAAAAGCAACGCGTTCTCTGAAATTGTGATGATTTATTTGCAGAATCTACACGTCATATCACAGCATGTCTACCTACAGAATTGCGTGGATCTTTCTCATTTGCTTAATAAATGGTAAACCTACTATTTTACATAATATTTTATGCTAATTAATGCTTTCAAAGAAACTATTGGTTTTGTTTAGCACTGCGGAAACCAATAAATAGCTCACGTGTTATTAACGAAAATGTTGTAAGAGTATTGTTACAATTATCTAAAGGAATAACATTTATATGCAATTAAACAATTAGTTGTCATGATATTTATATATATATTTATTAGCAATATCGATATGAATAAATGAGTACCATTTTCAATTTTGTAATTCCGTTACGTTGTTGGTGATGATGGCTTATTGGTCGTCGCCAGTGCTGTCCTCAGAAATAAAAACTAAAATAAATTAATTGAAACAGTTTACACAACCAAGGACTTTTGTTAGGATCATCCTAAACAAAAACAAAACGAACTACAGAGAAACAGTTTACACAACCATGGCTTTCTTCTTGTATCGTTCTCTCAGTTTTTGTGCCGTTTGTTGGGTCAGTATTTAGCACAGTTGAAACACACAAATCATAACACAGTCATCGTCATCTTCATTGTTATTAACATCACTCCACTCATAGTATCTCTCAGTCGACACTCGTGATTTTCGTTAGCAGGGTCAAGGCCAATGTTGAAATCAGGATCAGCCACTTGGATCGATCTGCCTTATGACCTTAATTTTAATGACAAAAAACCAAGAATTGTTTCCCCTGCAAGGTTATGATAGATATTTATCATTGTTAATTTATTTACTTATTTTTCTCCTATCACTTCATTAGGTAGTACTTGTTTCAATGTTTATTTTAATTTCTTGACTTAATTTTGTATTATATCTTCTTTCCATGTGGTGATCGTGATTATTTACCGAAAATAAACTTGTAAGTAATATGGTGATACAAATTGGAAATAGTAAGAGCTTGATTATAAAAAGACTATTATTAGTTAATTTAAAGCGTTGTCAGGGTATAAAGACTATTATTAGTTAATTTAAAGCGTTGTCAGGGTATAAAGACTATTATTAGTTAGTTAAAAGTGTTAACTCTCTCTAAATCTATCTATCTATCTATCTATCTATCTATCTATCTATCTATCTATCTATCGATCTATCTATCTATCTAATGCAAGTAGCAAATTTAAATGGTGTATAGATGAATTATAGGAAATTTTAATTTATACCGTCAGAAATTAGCTGTGTAGAAATTTTACAAAAATCCCCACATGAATAAATAAACAGTCAAATGGATGCAACAAATCTTCCCTTTCATTGTTACAATCATCTGTCTCAGAATGTGCGTCCCTCAATTGATGCAATCATCTTAATAAAATTATCTGCTCTTTCACTGACGCAGTCATCTTGATAAATAAATCGTAAATCGTTGTTAGAGTCATCTGAATGAAATTATCTGCCCCTTTGACCTCTGGAAGAGTCATCTCTACACTCAGGCCTTACAGTCGTTATCCCTTGGCTGCCATTACAGTCTGGCTTTTGTAGTTTGGTTACCGATTTATTTCCCTTTGTTTCAGAAATTTCGGCACATGACGAGGTGTCCGACGCAGGACTTAAAACCAGACCGGAGGAAATTGTACACACTGACAAAACATCCCGAGCAGTTTTGGGGGCCTCAGTGAAGGCCGCTAAAGAAATTGGTATTCTACTACACAAAAATCTACTTACCTCTATTGAAATTAACATTGAAAATTTACTCACTCATAAACTGATGCGCTTTCAAGGAATTACTCTTACTGGAAAACAAGAGAACCCCAAACTAGACATTCCCCCAAAGGAGATTATAACCGTTGTAAGTTTCACAGTTTGTGTTAAAAGTCTTTTAATAAATGTATGCAATTTTAACACTACATTTTATAGTACGTCTTTTATTACTAGAAGGACTTAAGATGAATGACCCGCTTACCCCAGGTGTTACTTTCCTTACAGTCAAAACACGTTTCGTAATTATTATCCTCTCTATTCAAAACACGATATATCACTTTTACTTATCCGTAATTATTATCCTCTCTATTCAAAACACGATATATCACTTTTACTTATCCATAATTATTATCCTCTCTATTCAAAACACGACATATCACTTTTACTTATCCATAATTATTATCCTCTCTATTCAAAACACGATATATCACTTTTACTTATCCATAAAATTCAATTCCGTTTTAATCACCACTTTGCAAACCCGTTTTCACTGTGTGCTTTTCTCCTTCAAACCTCTTCTATATACGTTCTTATCTTTAGGAAAGATAACTCCATTCCCACCACAATACGGGAAATAACTCCTCTCAACCACATTCTTCTAAAGAACAAAACAAAGTTCCCACCACATGTTTCTCTCTGTACAAAACACGTCACTATCACGTCACTCTCCAAACATTGCGAACATGTTTCAATCATAAATTCTTCTTCGTACAATACATTTTGATTCCATCACATCTTACTCTCTCTGTATTTCTGAAACCCGATACCATCAACATGTTACTGTCTGTTATACAAAACTCGATACCATCAACATGTTACTGTCTGTTATACAAAACCCGATACCATCAACATGTTACTGTCTGTTATACAAAACCCGATACCATCAACATGTTACTGTCTGTTATACAAAACCCGATACCATCAACATGTTTCTCTCCGTAAATCTTATTTTGGAGAAGAAAGGGGTGGATGGGGGCTCGCTAAATATAGATTGAAGTTGGATTTGTCTTCACCTTTAGTAAGAAATTTTCTACCTATGGAAATATTGTGTGACAGTAAATGTTTGTCTTGTTGAGGAAGAGAGGAAATATTGTGTGACAGTAAATGTTTGTCTTTAATGTTGTGGAAGAGAGGCAATATTGTGTGACAGTAAATGTTTGTCTTTAATGTTGTGGAAGAGAGGAAATATTGTGTGACAGTAAATGTTTGTCTTTAATGTTGTGGAAGAGAGGAAATATTGTGTGACAGTAAATGTTTGTCTTTAATGTTGTGGAAGAGAGGAAATATTGTGTGACAGTAAATGTTTGTCTTTTGTGGAAGAGAGGAAATATTGTGTGACAGTAAATGTTTGTCTTTAATGTTGTGGAAGAGAGGAAACATTCACAGCGCACGTATAACTGCCAAGTGAGAGAGAGTCGACTGTGTCTGTTGGAGGATCATTAATAAAATAAATTAAGTTTCTCATTACTTGTATTTGTTTTGAATGGATAATAATAATAATAATAATAATAATAATAATAATAATAATAATAAATAATAAACCTTGGATCTCCCAGAATCTTGGTAAGATTCCGAGACCTTGGATCACAGCCGACAGTCAAACAGAAGTCGTGGAAAGAGACTGAATAATAATAATAATAATAATAATATCCATTAACCTAAATGGCGCTGACGTCACAAAATCATAAGAAATAAATGAGTAGATTTACACGTGCATAAATCATAACACATACACAGAAAAAAATAATTTTTACTGTTGCAGAAATCTCGATCAGGAACGGTGAAATTCTTCACGGGGACCAGCGGAGTTGTATCCTGGGAAATTGAGGGTCAAAACGTTCGCATCATCGTCATGTGGAGGTTAAACGCATTTAAAACTAACGACAGTCAGAAAAACACACTCTGGATTGCACTGACTCCTGGAAATTCCTTTGAGATCAGAAATTGGGGAAAGTATGTAGAAAATGACGCTGAATTTCCTGCTGAGTGTAGCTGCAAGAAAGGGATATTTACTTCGGGAAAGCCAATGAAAGAACTCATAATTACGCACGGTCCATTCAAACTGCAAGGCATTCTGGGTACAGGCAAACATCCGACCGCCAACATTATAGTGTCTTTCACGAAAGAAACCTCTTAAAGTAACGGTCCTCAAATATGAAAGGGGTATTTCACTATTTTATTTCTTTGTTCATCGATACCGTTACCTGTCCTACAACACTTAAGGTACACTTTTTAATCTACGTTCATACACTAGGGACAAATGATCATTGCAAAGTTAAGTGCCACTTTTAGGTAACTAAATATACTTGAAAATCAAACAAACTTTTGCTGATATTTGCTGAAAGATACTTTATAGATTTGAGTAGTATTTTCTAAGTAAAAAATAAATTGAGTACGGTAGCAAGTTTACAATTTGAATACATTGGTTTTTTAAATCTTTTAATTTATTTTTTTATACAGATTAATAAAAGTTATTGATATATTAGTTCCATAATTTTTGAAATTGCAACGTTACTATATATTACCAGCTCTATGAACTTGCCGTCAATTTGCAGATCATTCACTATGACAGTCTAATAAACTAATGTATGAAATACCAGCCCTATGAACTTATCATTGTATAGACCATTCACTATGTAAGTTTAATGTATGGAATACCAGCTTTATGAACTTGCTGTCATTGTATAGACCTTTAGACAGCTGAAGGACGGTTAATAAAATAGAAACATTTTACGCCTTGCTAAGTTGCAGACAATATTTAAAACTTTTCAAGTGAATCCTGATAAATTTCTGAAGAGTTTAAATTTAGAGAGAATGGTTTGAGTCCTGGTCACAAACAGCGGTCAAGGTCAAGCATATAAGACATAATGGCAGCAATTTTGAAAAATTGCCAAATCACGTGAAGCACTGGCACGCTTAAATTTTACTAGAAATTTCGGATCAAGGGAAAAATTAACGGAGTGGATCATTTTTAACTTGAAGTGCGATTATGTTTCTGGTTTTTCTTGTCATTTACTAATGAATGACATTTTTTGCACTCATTTGTTTTATCTTGTCATCAACTGCAATTTAAATTTAGAACAATATCATGACATGAGTAGAAATTAACCATTTATACATACTTAAATACTGGGTTGGTATTTATATTTAAATTTTTATCTGCAATTTAAATTTAAAGTCTGTTTACAAAATGTTTTTCTCGAAAGTATAATGGATAATTAAAAGTTTCCTGGTCAGTTTTAACATTGAACTCGATGTCATCCTGCAAAGATCCATGACACGGACAGGAAGACACATTGACATGTCATTTTTTGTAGTTATTAATCTCACTAAACCTCAATGACACAGACAGGAAAACACGTTGGCATGTGTCATATTTTGTAGTCATTAATCTCACTAACCCTCAATGACACGAAATGGACTACTGGAAATGGAAATGGAAATGGACTACTGGAACTTTATATGAGGCAACAATAGCGCCCTCAACAACAACAGCAACAACATCGCGGACAGCAGCAACAACAACAACAACACTGACTGTACCAGGAACAACAGTACCCCTCTTGGGGCTATTTTAACCATCCAATGGCCGATTTAATCAAACTGCTACTCGACCATCTGTACTGGCCGCCAGCGCCCACCTTCAGGCATCCCAACGGACACCGGGGACAGCCACGACAACAACAACAACGACGCCACCAGTGAGGAAGTCGGGAAGTCGAACAACCATGGCACATGTACACACTGGGTATAGATCTGGTATGTTACTAGCCTGGGCTCTGTAAGATACCCCCCCTCACCATAACACCAGAAACGACAACAACATCAACGCCACCCCCAGGAACAACAACAACATCGACTTCAACCCACGGATCACCGGGTTTGGAGTCCGCCTTTGTCGGCCAGACAAACGGGCACACGCAGCAGCAGAAAGGCACACCCCCTCCCTCTCTCCCCTCTCCAAACGCGAAAGCGGCGGAAGCCGGAAGCGTTCCCCACATTCAAGACAAGACAAGACTATTGGAACTCTATACAAACTTTGGAGGAAATGGACTAAGTAATTATTAAAGTATTATGAAAGTCAACCAACAATAAGAGGATATAGAAAACGGATTCGTGAACTCTGGAACAATATCCAGGTGATATTATCAATGAACAATGGCTCCTGAACCAGAAAAGATCAATCATGCACAATAAATTTCTCACAACGAACTAATTTAACAAATCTGGCTGACGACCACACTGACGACCACACTGACGACCACACTGACGAAATAAATAATGAACTAACGGAAGAATTGAAATGCATGTTAGAAGAAATAAAAGATTTCATGGACAACTGTACATTACATTTAGTAAGAATTCCAACTAGAAGAATACAAAATAACAAAGCTTTAACAACAGCAATTCATAAGGCAAATAAAGTGGTTAGGTACATCTCCACAAAATATATTACAGAAATCAATAGCCTAATATTTGCTACAGCTAACATAATTGAAAAATATAAATGCCAACCAAAGTACAAACAAAGAAACTACAAGTACCACCACAGAAGAGAAGAAGAAAAATAGAAAATAAAATAGAGTGTACCTGGAAAGAAGTCAAATGACAGCAGCAGTTCATGTAGCGGCCTGGAACCATTTAACCATTAGTACGTAAGGAGATTGACTGTGATTACCTTTGGTTTTCATCACAAAATGTCAGACAGTAAAAAATCTTTTCTCAAGAAATCCGTTTCCAGACAAGGTGAAGTGTGTCGACAATGTATGATCTGTGCGTTTGTTGATGCGATGCAGTGATATGTTCGCCAATTTATTTCTTGTTCCTGTGACGAGGGGAAATAAATAAATAAATACATAAATAAATAAATATATAAATAAATAAATAAACATTTGCACCGTTCCATCGCATTGGCCAGGGTATTAACGGAGAAACAGAAATTAATCGAGCAACAAGCGAACTTGACATACCGAAGGTCAGTGTTTCCATCAACTGTCAATATTCCTGTGATGCAATTTGTTCATATTTCAACTAATTTCAATTTCAATTTGTAATATTAAATACCTCATTAGTAAACATGCTTGGAATATTAAATACCTCATTCTATTAAACATTCTGGAATATTAAATAATTTATTCCTGTAAACATGCATGGAATATTAAATACCTTATTCCTGTAATCATGCTTGGAATATTAAATACCTTATTCCTGTAAACATGCTTGGAATATTAAATAATTTATTCCCGTAAACATGCATGGAATATTAATTACCTTATTCCAGTAAACATGCTTGGAATATTAAATAATTTATTCCTGTAAACATGCTTGGAATAATAAATAATTTATTTCTGTAAACATGAATGGAATATTAAATACCTTATTCCTGTAATCATGCTTGGAATATTAAATAATTTATTCCTGTAAACATGCTTGGAATATTAAATACCTTATTCCTGTAAACATGCTTGGAATATTAAATAATTTATTCCCGTAAACATGCATGGAATATTAAATACCTTATTCCAGTAAACATGCTTGGAATATTAAATAATTTATTCCTGTAAACATGCTTGGAATAATAAATAATTTATTCCTGTAAACATGCTTGGAATATTAAATACCTCATTCCGTTAAACATTCTGGAATATTAAATACCTCATTGCAGTAAAAATGCTTGGGATTTATTCAGAAATTCAAAAGACCTTTCTTCTGACAAAAAAATTTGATAGATTGTTTACTGCAAAGATCAAAGGCTGTATAAGTGTAAATCTATAAAGACTAATCATTTCAGTTTACTGCTTAATAAATGGAGTTAAATCTGAAAATTTTGAAAGGTAACATTTATCTCGTCTGAAATGAAGACTTTTGATTTGGTTGTTTAAACCATAGTTTATTAATGTTGACGTTTGAGAGAACATAAATTTGATTTGTTGTTTGACTGGAATTTAACCGTTGACTTATCCGATTTTGACTTTGCCCTCATTCTGTGTCCTGATTTGACCATCATTTTGTATACTTTTGTGACCGTTATTGTATGTGACCACAGGTGGCTGTTATTCTGTGTGATCTCACGTGACCGTTATTCTGTGTGACCTGACTTGGTCACATTCTTTGTGATCTCACGTGACTGTCATTCTGTATGTGATTGACTTGACCGTCATTCTGTATGTGATCTGACGACCGTCATTCTGTAAGTGACCTGACTTGACCATCATTCTGTATGTGGTCTGACTTGACCGTCATTCTGTATGTGACCTGACTTGACCATTACTCTGTGTGACTGGCTTGGCTGCCATTACTTGCGAACTGACTTTCATATTCTGCCTCCTTGGAGCGTGACATGTATTCACTCTTGCCGTTACAGTGACTGTGAAGTTAGCTTGAACCTAACTGTCTTTAAAAAATAACTTTAAAAAATACTTGTTAAAGCGTAACCAACCACTGTCTCTGTGACAAATATTACACAAGACGTAACCAACCACTGTCTCTGTGACAAATATTACACAAGACCATTTGAATTGGTACTGCGGGAAATGTGTAGAGTTAAATTTAATTCAGCTACACAAAGGATAACAAATAAAAAAACAACAGACTTAAGCAATCAGCAAAATTAAGAATATGTATATGCATCAGGTTAAAACGATGATAATATTGGGTCATAATAGAAACATTAACAAAAGTCATTTAAGAGATATAATATATAATTGTCATTGATACAGACATACCAGGAATAATATATACATTCACACGAATACTTTTACAAATATATACTCGTAATTTTACGATGAGTAAGATAAAGCGAACGTATATAGTAAGGATGATTACACATTTGAAAAACACCGGAAAGCTTGAACAAGCTATAGATAAACACGTTACAGGATATACTGACTAGAAAGTGTTACACCATTACGTATACGTAAAAAAGGGTGCATTACACTGTAGCGGATGAAACCGTGTATACGTCCAGTAATAAGGTACAGAATGGTATGAAATGTGTTTTGATTGGTTTATGATTCGATCACATGATTACTCTCGTATACAATAGCAATCCATTGCCACGTAATGTATGAAAAAGGCACAACAAAGCAAAATTAAATAAAATGGAAAATATTAAATAATAAACACTTTCCACCTACAAATGAAACATTTGAAATGTTTGCTCGACAGACACAAATCATTAACCAAGCCAGTCATAGACTTGAGTGAAGAAAATACAAATCTAGTTGTCTGTTACTGAAGGAAACTCCCATAAAGACCAAGGCAAACCAGCGTTTTAGTACATTTTATGTAGTAATTATATATAGGTATATTTCTAGCAGGAAATATACATAATAATATTTTTGATTACTGTGTTATTGGGTCATTGTTGTTCACTAATAAAACGTCCATCTACGCATGTACAATAATAATTATTTGGATAATAACAGACGCACGCACACGCACCATTTTATTGCATACTCTTTCATAAAATATAAGTTACACTGTTACAAACAGCCACAATCAAACTGAAATCGATGTCAAATGCAGTCAATTATGTAATCTTTAATTAGTATCAGCATCGGTCGTCAGCGAATCAAACCTATTAGCATCCACACACACCCTTGAACATTTGCCATGGTGCTATTTAAAAATAAACATTTAAGTAAAATGCGGCTTATGAATGTCATACAATTAAAGTCTAGTAAAATTAGGAGATATGAATGTAGGTCAAGTAAGATTAAAGGTGTACAAGTGAATTAGGGGTGTACGAGTGAATGTCTGGTAAAACTAGTGGTGTACGAGTGAATGTCCAGTAAGTCTAGGGGTTACGAGTGAAGGTCTAGTAAAATTAGGGGTTACGAGTGATCGTTGTCAATAGGCGCATTACTGTTCTAACCAACTTTCATAGCACTTATTTTTGATAGGTCTATTACAACTTTCATAGATTTATTTATGATAGGTATAGTACAACTTTCATAGCACTTATTTATGAAAGGTATATTACAACTTTTATAGATTTATTTGTGATAGGTATATTACAACTTTCATAGCTCTTGTTTGTGAAAGATATAGTACCAATTTCATAACACTTATTTGTGAAAGATATAATACCAATTTCATAACACTTATTTGTGAAAGATATAATACCATTTTCATAACACTTATTTGTGAAAGATATAATACCATTTTCATAACACTTATTTGTGAAAGATATAATACCATTTTCATAACACTTATTTGTGAAAGATATAATACCATTTTCATAACACTTATTTGTGAAAGATATAATACCAATTTCATAACACTTATTTGTGAAAGCTATAGCACAACGTTCATAGATTTATTTGTGAAAGGTTTAGTACAAGAATAAAGGACAACTCATTGTGTTTATCGCAGAAGATGATAAACACACACACACACACACACACACACACACACACACACACACACACACACACACACACACACATACACACACACACACACACGTGTTTCGATACGCTTGGTCTATGTTGGGTTGTGAAAGTTATGGAACAGTTTAAGTTGGTTAGTTACTGTATGGTATTTGGGTTGTGAAATTTACTGTATAGTATTCGAGTTGTCAAGTTTACTGTATAGTATTCGAGTTGTCAAGTTTACTGTATAGTATTCGAGTTGTCAAGTTTACTGTATAGTATTCGAGTTGTCAAGTTTACTGTATAGTATTCGAGTTGTCAAATTTACTGTATAGTATTCGAGTTGTCAAATTTACTGTATAGTATTCGAGTTGTCAAATTTACTGTATAGTATTCGAGTTGTCAAGTTTACTGTATAGTATTCGAGTTGTCAAATTTACTGTATAGTATTTGGGTTGTGAAGTTTACTGTATAGTATTCGAGTTGTCAAGTTTACTGTACAGTATTTGGGTTGTCAAGTTTACTGTATAGTATTCGAGTTGTCAAGTTTACTGTACAGTATTTGATTTATCAAGTTTACTGAACAGTATTAGAGTTTTGAAATTTACTGAACAGTAATTGAGTTGTGAAGGTTACTAAACAGTGTTTGTGTAATTAAATTTACTGAACTCTATTTAATTTGTGAAGTTTACTGAACAGTGTTTCACCTGTAGAAATCTTCCTTACGCTCTGCTGTCATTTTAAGAGTAAATTCTACTAGGGTAAATCTACTTACAGGCTTGCAGCGAGTTTTCACTAATACCAGTTGCTAATACTGTTAAGTGCGATTGTTGCCACCATCTATAAGGGAAGATAACTCTTCCCTTACCCAAAACTATCCTACTGTCGCGGTGCTGTTCTTATGAATTGCCATGTCTATTAGTAATAAATTAGTGCTGATGTAAATATGAAGTGCCATGTCTATTAGTAATAAATTAGTGCTGATGTAAATAGGAAGTGCCATGTCTATTAGTAATAAATTAGTGCTGATGTAAATATGAAGTGCCATGTCTATTAGTAATAAATTAGTGCTGATGTAAATAGGAAGTGCCATGTCTATTAGTAATAAGTTAGTGCTGATGTAAATATGAAGCAAACATAAATTATAATTATCAATAAGTGTTGCTGTTCTCTTTCAATACTTATTACATGTTGCATTATGCCAATACTATTGTTATTCAGTAAGTATTGCTGTTCTCTTTCAGTATTGATTACATGTTGCATTATGCCAATATTATTATTATTCAGTAAGTACTGCTGTTCTCTTTCAGTACTGATTACTGTTGCATTATGAAAATATATTATTGTTAATGTTGCTGCTCTCGTTCAGTACTGATTAGATGTATTATTCCGATATTATTGTTATTAAATGAACAATAACATATGTAATGTCTAGATAGAAAAAAATAATAGCAAACGAAATCTAAGTAAGAATTTAAAAACTGTCCTTTCAGGTGTCTTACCGGTTTAGCCTGTTTGAATTAAAATTGAACAACAAACAACTTCTGAAGTGGTGTCTGTTTTTCTTTAAATTAAATTTATGCTGCAATGTGAAAAGGAATTTATGACCATGGGCACAAACTTTCCTTCATATTTCACTAATTTTAAGGGTGATGTCCCTTTGCCCCTGTTCGAAAGTAGTAAATCTATTAGTAAACGATTAAAGTAAACGTGTTTGAAATAATGCCTTTTCTTGTTCTATGAAACTTAACGTTACTGTGATCTTCGGGTGGTCGCCTGTACCCATAATTCCCTCAAGAATAAATGGATGGTAACCGATTTTAATAGGTTTCACTTTTCGTCCTTCAACAAATGTCCTTTTCTCGAATTGCAGTTTGGTGTGAGCTTCATACATCAAGAGATTTTCCCAGTCTTCTATTGCAAAGTCTGATGTTCGCACCAGTGCAATCCAAAGTGTGTTTTTATTTTTCGAGTCCCGGTTTCTTTTGGCTTTCAACTTCCACATGACGATGAGGCGAGTGTCATGACCTTCAATTTCCCACGAAAGAACTCCCCTAGTTCCCCTTGACAGTCTGGTCATGCCCGAAAGTGTTTTCTGTTCAAGTAAAAAATATCATTTCAACGTTTAAGTTTATTTGAAAATATAATTATCCTCTTTCTATGTTTTAAGAGTTCATGATATTAATAAAAGAAAGAGAATTGCATATTCTTCATTTGAATGTGTGCCATCGTTTCTATTGTATATTCGTTGTTAATGAAATATTAATCACCACACAGACTGCTTGTATATTCGTTGTTAATGAAATATTAATCACCATACAGACTACTTGTATATTCGTTGTTAATGAAATATTAATCACCATACAGACTACTTGTATATTCGTTGTTAATGAAATATTAATCACCATACAGACTACTTGTATATTCGTTGTTAATGAAATATTAATCACCATACAGACTACTTGTATATTCGTTGTTAATGAAATATTAATCACCATACAGACTACTTGTATATTCGTTGTTAATGAAATATTAATCACCATACAGACTACTTGTATATTCGTTGTTAATGAAATATTAATCACCATACAGACTACTCTGACGTCTCCTCATCAGAGGGTCATTCGTTTACTGGTAGAGAGGATGATAACACCAGACACTGATAATGAATGAAACACCAACTAGACTAATACTGGAATTACTGACCAAACACTGATAATGAATGAAACACCAAACACCAACTAGACTAATACTGGAATTACTGACCAAACACTGATAATGAATGAAACACCAACTAGACTAATACTGGAATTACTGACCAAACACTGATAATGAATGAAAGGTAAAAGCATCTCTGTATTGTAAGAATAGTTAGGTTTTATTAGGAGTGTTATTAGGAGTGTTGTTCATTGTTTAGAAGTTTGTTTGTTTCAAGGTGAGTCATGATTTTGTCAGCTATAATTCCTGATAGTAACTTCTAGGTGGTTAATAGGCATGTGACTGGATAGTTGTTTGGTGTTGTGCCTTCCTTTGGTTCTTTCATAATCAGGCTCATTTATCCCTTTATCATCCAGACTGGAAAGGTTTCTGATTTGTTTATATACCTTGCAATTATTCAGCACGTCTACCATATAAAATATTACTTGTACACACAGACCCACCTACACACACACTTACACATACGAAAACTTTCACACCACATAGTTTGATTCTTACTAATTTTACGATGGAGTTCGGATAGATTAGCATAGGAGTCTTTTGCAGTTTGCCGTTAACAGTGAAATACTGGAAGTTCAAGAGCTTCAGATTGGTCAGATTTTCAATAGTAATCTCAATGCTGATTGGCAACGGGCCACGTTGTGTACGTATAGTGTCCTTCCTTTCATCAAATATGTCTCTTTTCAGCCTGGCATCAACTTCCGTTTTGCCTGGGACCAATGACAATTACAGAATCGAGATCAGAAGCACATGCGGTGCAAATAAAAGAACATATTCATTTCATTTTTACACATCAATGTCAATGTCTCTCTCTCTCTCTCTCTCTCTCTCTCTCTCTCTCTCTCTCTCTCTCTCTCTACAGCTTTCCCTTTCTTTACATCTCTCTCTCTTTACAATTATGCCTCTTTACTACCCTCTCTCTCATTCATAATTACACGTGAAGAGAATCTTAATTTATGTTATTAATAATTCTCTAGCAAACGCCACTCGTCTCTCTCCCTTGGCGGATATGGGGGCGCTGTAACCGTTTACTCTCTTCCACAACAGTACGACAACTTTAACCGTAACAAAATGTTTCCATGGGTGGAAAACTTCTTCCTAAAGGAAAAGACATATCCGGTCTTTAATCTATATTTAGTAATGCCCCCATCCACCCACTTTCTTCTCCAACATAAAGCTATCAATTTGCTAAGAAAGTCCTAATGTAACAATAATTGTTTTTAATTCAACAATCAAATGTACATATGACAAATACAATGAAATTGAATAATTGACTTCAATTATTTCCATGAAACCACAATCAATTTCTATAATTCACAGTCTTATGCTTAAAATACAAATTCAGCAAAAATGTCAATACATTTCACAGGATATCTTTATCAGAGAGCAGAAATGGAGATGTTAGAGATAAGCGATAATAATTGTTACATAACCTTGTTTGACTGCTGTCTCAATAGTCCTTTCCAGTGCTTTTGCAACAAAGACACAGGTTTATGTCAGCTCTTATTTCAGCCCCATCTGATTCACTTGGAGAAACTGTTTCACTGTTATTCTTTCCGCAGAAGTTTGCTCCCTCAGACAACAATTAATTGTAGCTATTTTTAGTAACTTCCCTCAAACAACAATAATATAATTGTAGCTATTTCTTAGTAACTTCACTCAAACAACAATAATATAATTGTAGCTATTTCTTAGTAACTTCACTCAAACAACAATAATATAATTGTAGCTATTTTTAGTAACTTCACTGTACCAGAAATTGCTCTCGTAGTCAGCATATTGTTGCCGCAATATATCAAAGACGTGTAGTGTATTTCCTTACATCACACACACACACACACACACAAACGCACACACACACACACGCACACACACACAGACACAAACACATTCACTGTGGCAGATGATTTCCCACATCTACCCCAGCCGTAGCAGCAGTTTACAAACAGTAAACCAGAAGGTTCAAATCAGACATTGAAATGAAAATAGAAAAGGCTAAATGTCTCAGCAAGCTAATGGCTGCCTTTCAGAACTGGACTTCTTCGTTGTCATTTCAAATTCAAGTGATCAGAGAATAAAATATCCTACAGCGGGTAAAGATTTTGATCTCAGCCCATTGGCTGGTGTCGTTCTCGTAAATCATAACCATTCGATAATAACAACTATTTACCTAGTTGGGGTGGTTTACATTACATCAGCAATTCTAGCGTATTCTCAACTCGTGTGTTTACTTCAAACTCGATACTTTCATATAAGGAGTGCACAAGGTCGGTTACTCTGACAATTTAACAATTTATTTAACAATTAAATTTAAAATGAACGAGATGCAAGTTTACTCTGTCAGTGTATTTAAAGAAATATTTGATTTATCACTATATACGATAAAGAACTGGACCAATCATTTAATTTTTATTTGTTCATTGCTTGTTTAGGAGTCTGTTATTTTTAACAAGCTGTTGGAACTGAACACGAAGATCTCCAAACTAAAAGATAGTTTACTTTGGTTTTGTGTAGGCGACACCTACTTTAATGTTGAAGTATGAAATAATCTTTGTATATGCACACTTTATCAGATACTTAAAGGACTGTAAAATATAACACACGTTAACACGGATATGGATTATCGCAGAATGTCGATTCTGCGCCCCTCCCCACCTCCCCAGAAAAGAAACTTATAAAAAAAAATATGTCTCCATTTTATTTACTTCTTGTTTCAGTGCAAGAACAGCTTTATTTCTCTTTCCAGAACTTCTGACTGCTATTATTAACTGTTTCTGTTTCCATAGTACAGTCTAGCACTTACATTTACGTCTAGAAACAACAATTACTAATAGTGTCAACTCTATTAACAAATATTGTCTATCACTTACATTTACGTCTAGAAACAACAATTACTAATAGTGTCAACTCTATTAACAAATATTGTCTATCACTTACATTTACGTCTAGAAACAACAATTATTAATAGTGTCAACTCTATTAACAAGTATTATCGTAAATCAATAACAATAATAATTAAAATTACCGCGTTTTAACTACCTGTGTAATTACCTGCTGTTAATAATGTAGTAGTTAACATCAACATCGCTAGCTTTTACCACTTTAAATAACATTTCTATCTGACAAATATTACATATGAACTAACGACTCTTTAACTAGTTAATAATAGTAATAATAATTGCTGTTAGTACTAACGACTCTTTAACTAGTTAATAATAGTAATAATAATTGCTGTTAGTAATAACGACTAGTTAATAATAGTAATAATAATTGCTGTTAGTACTAACGACTCTTTAACTAGTTAATAATAGTAATAATAATTGCTGTTAGTACTAACGACTCTTTAACTAGTTAATAATAGTAATAATAATTGCTGTTAGTAATAACGACTCGATTAATGCTACTAAAGTCTGCTACGATTACTCCTTCGCTCCATCAACAAGCAGATGACTGGTTCCTCAAGAGCATTGCCAGGCACTCAAATGACGTCACTAAGTACTAAACTACAGACGCAAATACAGTTTTAAGTTTGTTGCTCTTTCTTATGACAATTTGAAAATGTGTATTTTTATGACGTCACTAAATACTAAACTACTGGTTTCAAATATGTTACTCTCTCTCGTCATGACAATTTGAAAATGTGCATTTTGAAACACGTCTAAATATTTATTAAGTAACAGTCTATAGTGAGACTTACCAGACAGAAAACACAAGCAGAAGACAAATTAGCACGTCTAATTATAATTATTTATTAAGTAACAGTCCATAATGAGACTTACCAGACAGGAAAACACACGCAGAATACACATAAGCACGTCTAATTTTAAATATTTATTAAGTAACGGTCCATAATGAGACTTACCAGACAGAAGACACACGCAGAAGACAAATAAGCACGTCACTCCATGCTGGAAACCCATGCGTTGGACTCTTTGTGATGCTGCAGAACAGAACAACAAAAGATTTGAAATATTGATTAAAATTCGTTACAACGATGTTATTTTATTTTATAGACGGGTGGATGTCAAAGTAATTGTGTCACTTTTCCCGGGCTGAATGTCACAACGATATAAGTAGTAAATGTCACGTGGTGTTAAAACTTTACAGACACATTAAACACAGATTTAGCACTCCTCGCAATGACTTGCGTTTTTTAAGATCATATTGTCCAACTTTTCCCATTCGGAATGACACAAAGATGTCAGTGTGGTGTGGTGCCTGTAAGTTTGCAAATATGGTGGAACTATTCGTATGTGCAGTATGGTTTCATGGAGTGTTGTGTATAGAGAACTATTCGTATGTGAAGTATGGTTTCATGGAGTGTTATGTATAGAGAACTATTCGTATGTGAAGTATGGCATAATGACTTAAAGACAGTCTGGCTTTGGAACAGGAATGCAATTGATACGCGTGCAGTGTCACTTACGATCTAATATAATCTCTAAACATAGAGCTTACTCTACATCACACCACTCTACTGCAACGCACAGCACAGAAAACTAATGTACAGCTTGCTCTACATCACACCACTCTACTGCAACGCACAGCACAGAAAACTAACGTACAGCTTGCTCTACATCACACCACTCTACTGCAACGCACAGCACAGAAAACTAACGTACAGCTTGCTCTACATCACACCACTCTACTGCAACGCACAGCACAGAAAACTAAACTAACGTATAGCTTACTCTACATCACACCACTCTACTGCAACTTAAACACCCTTGTCCAAGATCTCACACACAGCACACAAAACTAACATGCAGCCGTCCTCCTACTATGTACACTCACTCTCTTAATTAAATCCATTCGTTCATCTACCCGTCCGTCCGTCTGTCTGTCTGTCTATATGTCTATCTATCTATCTATCTATCTATCTATCTATCTATCTATCTATCTATCTATCTATCTATCTATCTATCTATCTATCTATCTATCTATCTATCTATCTCTGTGTGTAGAGGGGGTAGTGCATACATCATACACTGAAATACAATGATTGCTGAATTAAAAATACAATGATTGCCGAATTAAAAATACAATGATTGCTGAATTAAAAATACATAAATTAAGAAAGGAACAACTTACTTTCGAGTTACAAACACAAACAGCAGTTCAGGCAAATAGTTGTCGCAGGCCAACACTTTCTGTCCAGAAATTCGTGAATGCAGACAAATAAGTATTGAACATCCATCCTGGGTGTGTTAGAGTAATAGTCATAATTCAGGACATTTACACAATTAAATTTAAAGGGTGATATATAATAGTTACTCAACACTCACCCCAGGAGGGGGGAACTTATATCAGCATATTTACAGAGCCACTTAACAACAAAAATAGAATGTATACATATTTACACAGCCACTTAACAGTTTACAGACGCCTATTTAAGACATACAACTTCTTATAGATGCAGATCTGAGGCACTTTGTGCGTAATATTTAAGTTACACTTCAGATTATTGACGCATACTTAAGCGGCCCTCTATCTTACAGACACACGCGTAATACAGACGTATTTATGCTGCACATGCTATCTTATGGACATTTAAATAACATTTTATCTTTCAAACAATTTAAGCCACACTTTATTTTACAGACAAATTTAAACCATACTTTGCTTACAGATATATTTAAGCCACACATTTATTTTACAGATATTTTACGTCACATTTTATCTTATAGATATAATGAAGTTCACATTTTTTTTACAGATATTTAAGCAACACTTTGTCTTACAGACATTTAAGTAATACTTTGTCTTACAGATATTTAAGCAACACTTTGTCTTATAGATATACAGACATTTAAGTAGCACTTCGTCTTTCAGACATTTAAGTAATACTTTGTCTTACAGACATTTAAGTAACACTTTGCCTTTCAGAAATTTTAAGTAACACTTTGTCTTACATACATTTAAGTAACACTTTTCTTACAGAAATTTAAGTAACACTTTGTCTTACCGATATATCTAAGCCAAGCTTTATCTTACAAACATTTCAATCACACCTTATCTTACAGATATACTTAAGTCACGATTTATCTTACAGACATTTAAATAACATTTTATTTTACAAACATATTTAAAACACTCCTATTTCTATACAATTAATAGAGTTACTTTAATTCCCATCCTCTTTCTTCCCATGTCTCTTCATATTATTTGCATTATCATTAGTGCTGTCATAATCATCATCACCATGTTATTATTACGGCTACTACTACTACTACTACTATTAAAATGAATGAGACCAATCAAAGTCACATTAACTCAATGCATACCTTCGTCAAGCCCCAAACCCATCTCTGAGAGTGAAAGAGTTTGAAATAAAGGAGTAGCTGTGAAGAGTTCCTTTTTAAAAAAATGTGTTTAAAAACTATTCGAAAAAAACAAAATTAATCATTTGTACAGTAGCCGCCTTGTAGCGACTGAATGCCTGACTGCTATTTGTAGATTAGTAGTACGGAGTGTACTTACGTTTTCACAGGACATGACGTCATTTGTTCTGATGTCATAGACATATTGCATAATATTTACGTCATATGAGTAATTCATGCACACATTATCTTTATTCAAAGTGGATTTTTTTCCAGAGAGAGAAATATTTGATACACACCCACCCCCGCTTTCCCTTCGGTTCAGAATTTAGTGAGGAAAGTCAAATCTTTCCAAGATCAGCACGTAACTGATAACATCAAATCGGCAAAACGTTCTTGCAGGGGAAACAACCATAGTGAAATGCACATTCTGTCTGTTTTCTGTTCAAGTTTATATACAAGTTAAGATTCATTTTGAGTCTCTGAGCACTAGGAAATAACCATTCGATAAAATAGTTATATGTATTTAAGACACATTCTGAAATATTTCAGTCTGTAGGAGTTGGAAGTAAATAATATTAAAAGAAATATTATTTTTTAGATCAAAGAACGATAGAGGACACATTATTCATGACAGAGTAAAGTTGCCTGCACACATTTATGAAATAATTATCGTATTCATGACAGAGTAAAGTTGCCTGCACACATTTATGAAATAATTATCGTATTTATGACAGTGTTACGTTTCCAGTATTTATTTAAAGACCCTGCTTAGGAAATTATAGAACTTTAATTTACTATTTAAATTAATTCTCTCTCGTTTAACCTAAACAGACTGGTTGCTCAAATCATCATTCGACTAAATTAAAAATGCATCTTTGTAGTCTAGATCACAGATTTACGAAACTGATAATTTGCGTACATTAGCTAGATTGGAAATCGTTAAAAACTCTCTTAGATTCATATGCATTCATTACGTCATTCGTTTAGCTCAGACAGCCCCCATCCAATCCCATTTGGTCTATATGCATACAATTTACTACAAAAAGAGGTTCTTAACAAAATGAAATAGATTTAATAAGTTTAACAATTAACAGCAACGATTAATTACGACACGACGTCTTAATTCTACACAGCGTTGTTCTCTCATTTACCGTCCTGGTTAAAAGTTCTAACGAGAATTTGCTTTTCTGTTGCCAAATAGTCACTTGATTCTGGACCCTAGTAGATATACTTAACTACACTCTTGGTCGCATGTGGGGTTCAACTGGTTAGAACTGGTCCACATCCTTGGCTCATCGTCAGTACTGCATAGCACAACAGTCAATCGTCCACTCAATTACTGCATCGCTAATGTACTTGCGACGAATCGTTAACACGTGGTTAACACGAGGTACTTTTACGTATGGGTCATGAAGACGCCCGAGTCGGTGTACGACTCAAGAAGTACGAAGGTAGAGAGGAGTAACATAAGAAGAACCCGGCTCTTCAAAGTAGATTTTACTGCTCTAGCGCGGGTTCATCTTCGACTCTCTTACGACTCTGGTATGGCGGCGGGACGGAGCTAATGTTAAAGCTGCCTTGTGTGTCTGCCGGTCTGTGAGTGAGTGAGTGTTTTGGCGCCTTATGATTATTTTATGAAACTGCATTGAACGCATCACGTGACCGCTCACGTGGTATGTTGTTGATCTCGAAGGTGCTGGACACTGGCCTAAAGTTATGCAACAATCTGACCTTGCTAGCGATACTGATGTATCACGGGTGAATTTCAACAAAGGTCCGTTCAAAAATTTAATTTTGAAACGAGCAATTGGGTCACGAGGTCATGACACAGAATTTGTCACAGATCGTCACACCCCCTTGCTTTTGAGGCGTTTATCTTACCAAAAGATAAATGCCTCCTACAAATTATGTGTTATAAAATGTAGAAGTGCAAAATGAAGAAAAAATTTACAATTAAAAAATTTCAACATAACCAGAAATAATGTAACGCGGCAGGAAAATCAACTCTAGATTAACGGCACTCTCATACAATATTTCTCTCCTCAAGAAATCAAAGAAAAATGATTTAAGAAAAAATCAAATAAAATGATTTAAGAAAAGGTCCAGTCTAATTTAATAGACATCCATCCAATGGAATAACATGTTCTGAAATTCTCACTATCTGTCCCAATAATCAATAGTTCACACACAACCTAGTTCGATCTAATCAGATTATTCAGAATAGAAATCCAACATCAACCAATTCCACTGAATACGTATCCAACCATAGTGTGATCAAAAAAAATTGACTTCCAATGAACAACACTATCAATATGCAGGTTATGGAAAGCTCCAGATATTGATTTCCTGTATCAACCAAATATCAGAGTTTGTGAATTACCAACTCAATGAACCATCTATCAGTCTACCTGTCATATTCAGAGTTACAACACTAACACAATTCAATCAGTGTTATAGCTTGTCCCAAGTTTTTATGAAATGTCCAACATATTTACAATAACAACCACCAACTACGGTACAACAAGAAAATAATGAAAATTCAAAAGAAGGTTCAATCATCGTTTCTACTGTTGCACTATCTTCGTAGTTCTATCCCAACCCCAATACACGTCGTCGCCCATGTGTGTCAACATGTCTACGGCAAGACAACTGTATTCTTTCTTTCTTACTCTGTTCGTCAGAATGTCACTGTGAGGTGCAATATATTGCATGTCAAGTTTAGACTTTTCATTTCTTGTCCGGTAAGTACGTCCCTGAAGTGTTTTATCTCTTTCAAAACTCCCCAAAGTACTTGTCAAGTTTAAAATGTTTCTGGTAGTGTCAGTTTCTGTATGACTGGTCTCTACCCTGTCTAACAGTTTCAAACTTCTCGATACGTTTCGTATCATGTCAGTGTCACTGTGGCCTTGACTCTGCGAAGTCTGAATTTCAAAGCTATCGCTCTTAGCCTTGTCACTGAGCTCACGCAAATGGAGATTTGCTCTCTTGGTGTTTCGTGCATTTGTAGTTACGTCATTGTGTACACATTGAACGTCTCTAGTTCGCATGCACTCAACGTCTTTTGTCGGAATGGCGTCAGATCTACTATGGGTCCATTTCGCATCTAGTCTAACGTCATAGGTTCGCAAATGTGCTCTGTCGCGGCTACCTGTCTTTCTGAAGTACCTGAATTGCAACATTAGCTTCTCCCCTAAATCTGGAGGTTCCGTTCTCCTGATCTTATCATAGACTGAAGTGAAATACCTCATCCCACTAGTTGTTTTCTGTTTTAACCCATTCACAACTAGGTGTTTGACTGTCATTATGTCTGTCAGCTTGTCTCTCTCCCTGACAACATAAGTCTGTGTCTCTTTTGTGACTCTAGAATTGTCTAACTCTCCACTCGAGTATTTTCTAGTCACTGTGGGGTCAGACTCACTCGCTAGCAAGTCAGATTCCCGTGGTTGTATGAACAAGGGTTCTGTTTTAAACTCTCCAAGAGTTATCGATTGTCTCCCCTGGACCATACCGTTTATTGAACCAACATAATCTGTCTCCACTGACTCAGTTAATTCAATATGTCTCCTCATCAAATCGTCAGAATCTATGATGGAAATTCTGTCAGTTTCAGTCACCAACTGGCAGTGAATGTTACCTGTCTCTAATACACTGAATAACATCACCATGTCTATTCTCTGTGTGTTGTAGGCTACACTCCCACTGTTTCCTCTATCATAATTCTCTGCATCTGATGTCAGTAACAGTCCTGATGCCCCACCTACTCTGGTTATCAGTCCGTCACTCCGGTTTTCATTGTCTATCGATCTAGTTCTGTCACTCATTTGTACTGTGTCTTTGATCAACCAAGGATTACACTCCGCACTTTTCGTCAGTGAATCAAGGAACCTATCAGTTAATGAAACCCCCTCCTCCTTACTTCTACTTGTCTCAGTTTTTGGTACGTACTCATGACATTCCTTTATCTCAACAGGTGAGTCAATAAAGGTAGTCCATGTACCGTGGCTTCTGTCTACGTCACTAATTCCATTAAGTGATTTATCTGCAGACAGTTCTGCCATGTCTCTGACAACTGCGTGCATACACGTCAGTACACATGCATTGTTATCGTCGACCGTCCCTGTACAGTTTTCGACTATATCTTCTTCCATGTCACGTTTGGAAAAGAACTCTGTCTCAGCTCTGACAACTGTCATGTCATCTGAAGTAAATGAATTTATCATAGGCACATTGTCTCTGTCTGTAATGCTACCTATACTGTCATCTGGATCAAATACTTCTGTTTCCCTGGCTGTCAATGTGTTAGCACTCGAAACCTTGCATAACGCAATAATCTTGTGTTTCAAAATTACGTCATGACTCACGTCAATCATCGGAGATCGAGATCTACCGATGTCAGTCTTCGTAGCGAGAACATTCTCATGACTCTCTCTTAAACTAACAGTTAGGTCAGTAGACTCAGTCGATGTGTCACTGCCTTTCAACAATACACAACTGATAGAACCCATTTCTATCTTCTCATGCATACTTGTCCTGTCAGAAAAATCAGTCACTGTGTTGCTAGAAGTTTCATCACACCTTAACGGTACACAACCGATAGAATCTGTCTCTATCTTATCATGCGCATTCAGTCCGTCAAACAAGGTGTCACACGTACACGGCGGTGTATGTGTTCGTCCAAATTCTACACGTGTTATTAAGTCCTTAACAACAGCGTCTTTTCTTGTCTCTGTTTCAAGATCAAGCTTTGGTGCGCTAACTGTTTCTGTAAACTGGTTAGCATGTTGAACTGTAATGGTTTCGTCAAAACATTTGTTTTTGTTTTCAATCAAACTGTCTAATTCGTCTGCTGTGCTTGGTAGTGCGACTAATTTCTGTGTGTCAGTCTCCACGCTCGCGGTGTTTGACCTCGGCAAGTCAAAGTTCACGGCCTGACCTTCCTGTCGTAATTTGTCAACAGTACTTTCCCCAGCAATTTTAGACTCTGTTTCGATTTCTGTCCACAACCATTCTAATTCTAGACTTTCTTTCCTTTCCATAAGTCTTAGCTTTTCTTTCTTCAACTTTCTAATTTCGAACGTTAGGTCTCGTATTTCAGCCTCCCCTTCCCCTTTGAATCGGAAATCTTTATCACACAACTGTTTTGCTCGTGAGCTTATTGAAGATCTAATTTCTTCCCTGTGTTCTATTTCCTTTTCATTGAGTTCTAGTAGGACGAAAATACGTAGCTGTTCACCTCTATATTCTAGTGATATGCCTATCCCGTGTTCGCGTTTTAGAATCTCCATGAGCTGTAAGCTCCCCATCCGTTCATCGACCCTTAGATCTATCAAAGTCGTAAGGTGATCATCTTCTATCTCTATCCGTTCCATCGCTAACGCGCCATCGAGTTTTATTCGTTCTAACTCTTTCGCGTGTTCCTCTCTCCTCTTTTCGCGTTCCTCTTCCCAGTCTAGTTCAGTTCTAACGAAGTTCATTAACTCGTCTTCCGTTCGGTATCCGATCAAGGAACCTATCTCTCTCAGACTCGCAATAGTCTGTTCGAGATCCGAAGTGTCCATCTTATTTATTTAGCGCGTCTGGCTACAATAAATATCTCTCGTGATTGTGTATCTAACCGTAGGCGATAAAACTCCGCTTTTATCCCACAATAACTTTTAGGCTACGACCTTACAAAAATTATTGAATTTATTCAGAACACCTTCCGAAATAAATTACGCGTTGGTTACACGTTCACCTGCTTGGCTACAATCTGTTGTCTCCAAGGCTTTCGTAATGTCACGGCTCCGACCATACAACATTACACATTATACTTAGCACCCTAAATATAATAGTCCGAAGTCTGTTACTACCGATAACTCTCCTAGCTGGCGGTATAACACGTCGACCTCTTACAATGAAGTATCCAGTAACACAATACTAAATAAATCATTCAATAGCTAACATGACATATTTAACTACGCTTAAATATATCAACATTAACTAACATGCACGCTACTCTGCAAAAGAATACATGCACATGTCACAACAAAAGCAAGATAAATATTTCAACAATCCTGAATCAATAGAATATTGGCAATTCTCAGATGTTCGTTTCCTAAAGATATGATACGCCCTATGTATAAAAATGTTACAATTTAATACATATCAATCCCATGACGAGGCACCACTTGTTACGTTTCCAGTATTTATTTAAAGACCCTGCTTAGGAAATTATAGAACTTTAATTTACTATTTAAATTAATTCTCTCTCGTTTAACCTAAACAGACTGGTTGCTCAAATCATCATTCGACTAAATTAAAAATGCATCTTTGTAGTCTAGATCACAGATTTACGAAACTGATAATTTGCGTACATTAGCTAGATTGGAAATCGTTAAAAACTCTCTTAGATTCATATGCATTCATTACGTCATTCGTTTAGCTCAGACAGCCCCCATCCAATCCCATTTGGTCTATATGCATACAATTTACTACAAAAAGAGGTTCTTAACAAAATGAAATAGATTTAATAAGTTTAACAATTAACAGCAACGATTAATTACGACACGACGTCTTAATTCTACACAGCGTTGTTCTCTCATTTACCGTCCTGGTTAAAAGTTCTAACGAGAATTTGCTTTTCTGTTGCCAAATAGTCACTTGATTCTGGACCCTAGTAGATATACTTAACTACACTCTTGGTCGCATGTGGGGTTCAACTGGTTAGAACTGGTCCACATCCTTGGCTCATCGTCAGTACTGCATAGCACAACAGTCAATCGTCCACTCAATTACTGCATCGCTAATGTACTTGCGACGAATCGTTAACACGTGGTTAACACGAGGTACTTTTACGTATGGGTCATGAAGACGCCCGAGTCGGTGTACGACTCAAGAAGTACGAAGGTAGAGAGGAGTAACATAAGAAGAACCCGGCTCTTCAAAGTAGATTTTACTGCTCTAGCGCGGGTTCATCTTCGACTCTCTTACGACTCTGGTATGGCGGCGGGACGGAGCTAATGTTAAAGCTGCCTTGTGTGTCTGCCGGTCTGTGAGTGAGTGAGTGTTTTGGCGCCTTATGATTATTTTATGAAACTGCATTGAACGCATCACGTGACCGCTCACGTGGTATGTTGTTGATCTCGAAGGTGCTGGACACTGGCCTAAAGTTATGCAACAATCTGACCTTGCTAGCGATACTGATGTATCACGGGTGAATTTCAACAAAGGTCCGTTCAAAAATTTAATTTTGAAACGAGCAATTGGGTCACGAGGTCATGACACAGAATTTGTCACAGATCGTCACAGACAGAGTAAAGTTGCCTGCACGCATTTATGAAATAATTATCGTATTTATGCTGCACACATTTATGAAATAATTATCGTATTTATGACAGAGTAAAGTTGCCTGCACACATTTATGAAATAATTATCGTATTTATGCTGCTAATATTTATGAAATAATTATCGTATTTATGCTGCTAATATTTATGAAATAATTATCGTATTTATGCTGCTAATATTTAGTGTAGCAAAAATTGAAAGCAGGTTTTGTGCATTGCATATGTAAGGAAGTCAGAATTCTCAAGAACCATAACTAAACGATAACCTGAAGCAAGGTTACCATGTAACCTTTGACAAAACGACAGCCACTGACTTCTCTGACCTCTGAAAAGAAGTATTTCAAACACTCACACTAACAGGAAAACAAGGAATACATCTGGGAATGGACAAGAACTCCGCTTCAGACAAGTTAGCCGTCAGAAAGCCACCCCCATCCCCCACTCCCCACAGCACTCCCCTGTGAAATCCAACTGACTCAAGCAGTGAAACAAGCACTAAACGTTTTCTGATATCACTCAGTGAAACTCTAATAGACACAACTGACACACAGTGAAACTCTAATAGACACAACTGACACAGAGTGAAACTCTAATAGACACAACTGACACAGAGTGAAACTCTAATAGACACAACTGACACACAGTGAAACTCTAATAGACACAACTGACACAGTGAAACTCTAATAGACACACACACAGTAAAACTCTAATAGACACAACTGACACACAGTGAAACTCTAATAGACACAACTGACACACAGTGAAACTGTAACAGACACAACTGACACACAGTGAAACTCTAATGGACACAACTGACACACAATGAAACTGTAAAAGACACAACTGACACACAATGAAACTGTAACAGACACAACTGACACACAGTGAAACTCTAATGGACACAACTGACACACAATGAAACTGTAAAAGACACAACTGACACACAATGAAACTCTAACAGACACAAATGACACACAGTGAAACTCTAATAGACACAACTGACACAGTGAAACTCTAATAGACACAACTGACAGAGTGAAACTCTAATAGACACAACTGACAGAGTGAAACTCTAATAGATACAACTGACAGAGTGAAACTCTAATAGACACAACTGACAGAGTGAAACTCTAATAGACACAACTGACAGAGTGAAACTCTAATAGACACAATTGACAGAGTGAAACTCTAATAGACACAATTGACAGAGTGAAACTCTAATAGACACAACTGACACAGTGAAACTCTAATAGACACAACTGACAGAGTGAAACTCTAATAGACACAACTGACAGAGTGAAACTCTAATAGACACAACTGACAGAGTGAAACTCTAATAGACACAACTGACAGAGTGAAACTCTAATAGACACAACTGACAGAGTGAAACAGGCCTTGACCAACTCGTAAAACATGGACTAAGCGTAACGTTGCGAGGAACTCTGTGAAATCTGGGGATCACATTCAACAGCGATACTCTCGGGGGGGGGGGGTTGAGTAATTCTGTCTTCCCTCACATTGGAATTAGGTGAGTAGATGATTCAACATTGCGCATTGTCGGTCTTGAGTAATTATGTCTTCCCTCAGACTGGAATTAGTCACGTGACTGACTGAACACTGCGCACTGTCGTCGATAGTGAGGTGCTGTATAATTTTAAGTTACATAATTTGTTACGTCATTTGTTACATCATTCACATGATAATTATAATTCATTCATGTATAATTTTAAGTTACATCAGTTGTTACGTCATTTGTTACATCATTCACATGATAATTATAATTCATTCATGTATAATTTTAAGTTACATCATTCACATGATAATTATAATTCATTCATGTATAATTTTAAGTTACATCATTCAAATGATAATTATAATTCATTCCTGTATAATTTTAAGGTTTGATAAGACTTATTAAGATAAAGACAGATTGGTAAGACTTATTAAGATAGAGATTGGTAAGACTTATTAAGATAAAGACATATTGGTAAGGCTTATCAAGATAGAGATTATCTTAATAAGCCTTACCAATCTCTATCTTGATAAGCCTTAGATTTGTAAGACTTATTAAGATAAAGACTTAGATTTGTAAGACTTATTAAGATAAAGACTTAGATTTGTAAGACTTATTAAGATAAAGACTTAGATTTGTAAGACTTATTAAGATAAAGACTTAGATTTGTAAGACTTATTAAGATAAAGACTTAGATTTGTAAGACTTATTAAGATAAAGACTTAGATTTGTAAGACTTATTAAGATAAAGACTTAGATTTGTAAGACTTATTAAGATAAAGACATAGATTTGTAAGGGGGGGGGGGAATGAGGGGGCAAAAGTCTGTTAACGGACATGAAAGGATTGTTTAATTTGGTAAACTTTGGTAATGTGCTTGTTGTTTTTCTGTATTTCTCACACAGATATGTCTTCCAAACAATAATTAATTTATGCAGCATTTGTTCACTGACTATTATTTGTATGAAGAGAAACTGAACACTCCCGTACATTTGTTCACTGACCAATTTGTATGAAGAGAAAATGAACATTCCCTTACATTTGCTCACTGACTACTATTTGTATGAAGAGAAACTGAACACTCCCTTACATTTGCTCACTGACTACTATTTGTATGAAGAGAAACTGAACACTCCCTCACTCCCCTCTTACACGTGTCCGTCGAAATGTAGTGTATCCCGACACGCCTCGTTCTAATCGCACTGGACTTGAGAATTGTTGTTGATTGGTCAGTTTAACGAGGCACTGCCCACAAACCGACGCAGAAAATTCAGTTTTTTATTTATTAAACGTCAATGCAGAATGTGAGTAATGTCCGTGAAATCCACTTAACCACGCCCACTTTACATTGAGCCACTCATGTCAGTGCAATAAGTTCTCTATAAATATATCAATTGCCGGTTGACACGCTGCAAACATCAGAAGCTACAGGCACTGCTGTCGTCTGCATCGAGAATAAGGTAGGCATATTTTTTTCTTTTCTTTCACTCATCTTAGTAATATATATATATATACCATTAAAGATTGTGCTTGTTTATTCATTGGTATTTGCTATGTATAAAGAAGTTTTTGAAACTATTCTAACAAAATATCCATTTAAATTAGTTTTGTTTTTCTTCCTGTTTATTTGTTCCCTTGAGAGTAAATTCGTCGAGAGGAAAGATAGTTAAGTAAAATTATTTTTTTAATAATAAACACCTTTGAAAAGTCAGACTGAGGAAGAGAGCTCCTCTACATGTGTTATTGTTGTCGTTATAGAATCGTGAGTTATAATATATTTGTCAAGTGATAGTGTGTTATTGTTGTCGTTATAGAATCGTGAGTTATAATATATTTGTCAAGTGATAGTGTGTTATTGTTGTCGTTATAGAATCGTGAGTTATAATATATTTGTCAAGTGATAGTGTGTTATTGTTGTCGTTATGGAATCGTGAGTTATAATATATTTGTCAAGTAATAGTGTGTTATTGTTGTCGATAAAGAATCGTTGGTTATAATATATTTGTCAAGTAATACTGTAAATTTTATTATAGAATATTTGTCAATGATAAGTTTCGTGGTAAAAGTGTGCTAACTTTGTTAAACAATCTTTGTCTGTGACGTGTTTGCTAAGTAGTATTGAGTGAATTTTGCTATAGAATTTTTGGCTCTGACGTCTTTATTAAATAATGGTGTGTGACGTTTTGTCATAAAATCTTGGCTCTGTCGTCTTTATTAAATAATGGTTTGTGACGTTTTGTCATAAAATCTTGGCTCTGTCGTCTTTATTAAATAAATAGTCATACAATCCTCGGCTGTGATGTCTTTTACTAAATAATGGTGGGTGATTTATAGAATCTATGGCTCTGATGTCTTTACTAAGAAATACTGTGTTTATTTTTCTTATAGAATCTTTGCTCTGACGTCTTTGTTAAGTGATATTGTGTGAATTGTATTTGACTTTCTTTAGCTGTGACGTCTTTGTTAAGTGATATTGTGTGAATTGTATTTGACTCTCTTTAGCTGTGACGTCTTTGTTAAGTGATATTGTGTAAATTGTATTTGACTCTCTTTAGCTGTGACGTCTTTGTTAAGTGATAATGTGTAATTGTATTTGACTCTCTTTAGCTGTGACGTCGTTGCTAAGTAACAGTGTGTAAATTGTGTTCTTGAATTCGTGCTTAGAATGTTTGATTTCTTGCAGAATCTACCAGCCACGTCACAGCATGGCTACCAACAAAATTGCTTGGGTCTTTCTCATTTGCTTAATAAATGGTAAATATTATTTTAATATAATATTTGCGTATTAATTAATATATTTATAAAAAGTACTGATTTTAAAAATGCTGTTTATCACATTAGAAACTGAAGAATGGACAGTGTCGTGAAGGAAAATGTACTACATGCATTTTTTTCTAAAACAATAACGTTTGTGTGAAACTAAACGCTTAGATGATTGACATATTGACGTGTGTAGTTTATTTATTTGTCAATATAGTTGTGAATATATTTCATACATGAGTGACGTTTACAATATTGTAGCAGCTTTACGCTATTCCACTGACATATTGACGTGTGTAGTCTATTTATTTATCAATATCGTTGTGAATATATTTCATACATGCGCTATTCCACTGACGTATTTACATGTGTAGTCTATTTATTTGTCAATATCGTTGTGAATATATTTCATACATGAGTGACATTTACAATAGTGTAACGGCTTTACGCTATTCCACTGACGTATTTACATGTGTAGTCTATTTATTTGTCAATATCGTTGTGAATATATTTCATACATGAGTGACATTTACAATAGTGTAACGGTTTCACGTCTAACGTGCGTTGCCAGTGGTGTCTCAACTATAAAAAATAAACTGTTTGCACAATCATGCCGTTTTTGTCTGGAGAAGAATTTTCTAAAGTTTTATGTCGATTTTGAGTGTATCATTTTTTCACAATTCCAAGGTCAAATCGTTTTCCCAGTAAACCTGATCTTTTTTGTTATCAACTTCAACCCGCAGAAGCCAGTTTGGGACACTGGTCTACACTAAAAATGAATAGATTACCATTCGTCAGGTAGAAACGTTGACTCCCCACAAATTGACATATCGTGTCGTG